>OX387264.1:16045101-16676774 GCA_947562075.1 Orthosia gracilis | reverse complement strand
TTAAAGCTTAACATTTTGATGTGGGTAAAGGGAAATAAAATAAGAGTTATGCGGTTTTAGATAACGTAACATTCTATCGACGATAGCGATGTTCGAATTGCCAATTTTTTTGCGATATACCACGTGACTTTTCGACAGTCGTCACCGCTAATGTAATTTTGTCTAGACACTAAGAGTTTTGAGCGTTCATTCATTCGTGCATTGTTTATTTCATAGAACATATTTCACAAAACTACAAAACGAGTATAAAGCGATGCAAAAATATACAAATACAGCCATTTACTTTTAAATCTGGTTTCGATGCTGATTTACGATGCTGAAACTAAGCGCTTTATATTCATGTTTTGCTGTTATAAATCGAGGAATATTTTTGCCTTGCATATTAATACTAGGTTTTAACACATTAATTAGTCTTATTAACATATTAATGACAAAAATGCCAATGTCGGATGGTAATTAAATTTTGAGATAGTTTTTACGACAGTGTCTAAATAAATGTTTGAACGAAGAAAAAAGAGAATTCACACGGCCGTAAATAACTACTTTTCGATTTAAATTCATTAAGTATTCGACCTTATCACGGTTGACAACAAAAAAGGAAATTAAATTGAAATTTATTTCTCAATACTGCATTAAAACCAGGCTTTCATTATAGTTATTTTAAACTTTATCCCAGACTCTTTTTAGGCTGGAAGGTCCAAACGGAAAATCCTTCTTTATTCTTAATTCTTAATTGTACACCAAAACAATACATTTACACATAGTGAAAAGAGTATTTCACATAAAAAAGAAATTTTATTTCTACAGCTTATATTCTTAATAACAATATAATGACAGAAAGTACCTTTTAAGCAAAAAATTGCTTGTATTAGATATTTCCGCTCTTCTTGTTTACATTAGCAATACATAAATGAGAAATTTAAATAATAAATTCAATTAAAATTAAAATCACAATCAAAATAAAAAATCAATTGATACCAAAATAAAAATAAAAATTAATGGCAAAATATAAATCTGAATTAAATGAAAATTAAGATTAATACTAGACCTCACTTACATTTCATTCTTCTTCTTCTTTATTTGCTTTTTTTTTTTTTTTAATATTAGTAAATCCTTTATGGTCGTACTCTTCAGTTCTTAACCCAATATATTTGGTGTCGGTGCGATATCTTCTTCTTCCACACACTTAGAGAACAGTGGTTCTATAAGTCATCTGAGTGTAAAGTAAAGTAACCGTTTTACGACACTAAAACGGTTACTTTCTAAAGCATACTCCTTAGTAACGGCTTGGTTAAAAGGTTTGAAAAAAATATGTATTTTATATTTGATTCATGTACATTATTTATGAAACAAGGTTTTTTCGGGTAACTAACAGTTTTTCTTTAAAGAAATAATTAACAACACTAAATTTTTTCGTAACTTTTGGATACTCCTCCAAAATGACTTAGATGTTTAAAAACAGAAAAAATTATGGCCGTAATTTCTTCATAACTGAAATAGCATATGTAAAACTGTTCAAAAGGAGCTTCAATATTGATATTTTGGCTCCGAGCGGGCGCACAGCTAGTACTGCGTTAACATTGGGGCGTACGAGTATATATCGCCTTAACCCTTGTCTAGCCAGATCATAACAGTCCAACCTTTCTTTGGATCCAATTGTAAACTGAAAATCCTTTGTTAAAATAATACCATATCATAAATGTCAGTAAGTACAATTCCAAAAGCTTTGAAGGTTTTGATATAAATTAGAAGGAGAGAAATCACCAATATAACAATAAAACCCATCGTAACTTTAACTATTAATTAAGCAAGATGCTACAGTGCAATCGGTCAGTGAACACCGGGGCTAAATCTTCGTCGACCTCTACCAAGACTAATGTTTGCGCCGGGCTTCGCTCGTCGCATTGTGCTTTATTTGTACTCGGTTAATGTATACAATCTCTAATTACACGCAACGCCTTCCACCTTTTAGGGTTGTCAGATTGTGTTAGATTTAGATTTACCATTGCGATCTTTGATCCTGAGGTTTATTGCTTGACTCTGGAACAAGCTGAGTAAAAGTTCAGCTGGTAAAGCGTATGTGGATATATGTTTCGTGGTTCGTAATTTACAATAGTTTGTTTAGTTTTAGAGGTGTATCGTGTTCAGAGAGGTATCTTTAATAGGTAGGAGAAAAGAAATATTGCATCTGCTAATTGTGGTAGTACATGTAAAAAAAGTTTTAACATAAAAATGAAATCGACTTCGGCGAATTATGAGAAAAATAACTTTCGTTTCGGTAGTCAGTGCCAATAACGAAAAAAAAATGGTTCCAAAATACCGACTTCCTAAAAGAAAGTTGTTTTACGCTTTTTTATTTTTTTATTTATCTCCACTTCAAAATACAGTGATAATCATATACGTAAACTTGTATGGAGAAGGGTGTCTGAGATAGGTAAGGCCCTGTGTTACAGATCACCCACCCATAATACATTTGTTCAGAAGATTTTTATTTTCTCTTTTTAGTTTTGTTACCTACCTTATATTACCATGAAAATACGCATTATTAATGATAACTTAAAAACTACTGAAACATAATAAATGGGACCACATCTGAAGCACCAGCTTTCAAATAAAAAAAGAATCACCGAAATTCGTTCACCTAGTAAAAAGTTCTAAGTTACGAGTAACACGCATAAAAAAATACAGTTGAATTGAGAACCGCCTCCTTTTTGTAATCGGTTAATAATTGATAAATAGTAGCCACACACATACATCTGTGCATACATCCTAGAGCTGATTTAAAAATTACAATTGTGTCCATAAAAGGAGGATATTTGTCAAGTTGTAACTTATAACGTTCATAGTATTGTAACATCTCGCACACCGTCTAACAACCTATGTTTACAAATAAAGATTCTTCTTCTTATTCTCATTAGGCTTTATGTCACGTAACCTAGGGGGTGACCATTAGCTCTTAGTTAGTACTAGCTGTCCCACGCGGCTTCGCTCCCGTCAAGTGGCTACCTATCTACACATTTACCCTACCTAGCCTACCGTACCTACACTTCATACATGATTGTTGCGTAACTTTAACCGCTTACGCAGCACACGCAACGGAAGCTCTCAAAAAGGAATAATTTTGCCCGTTTTTGCAACATTTTTCATTTATGCGCCGCCCCTATAGGTCGTAGCGTGATGTTATATAGCCTACAGCCTTCCTCGACAATGGACTATCCAACACAAACATAATTTTTCAATTCCAACCAGTAGTTCCTGAGATATTTAAGCTTTATAATATTAGTATAGATGTTACGGCTAATACCCGAAGTGCGGCTACACCTAGTATTAGCCGGAGCTTAGGGCACCCCGACACGGACAGGTTAGGTTCGAACGAGATGACGGAGCGAACTCAGCTCCGTCGCGTGGCTACATCTAGTTCTAACCGGCTAAAACTAGGTGTAGCCGCACTAATACTAGGTGTAGCCGCACTTCGGGTATTAGCCGTAACATAGATATGACTTGTATACATCTGTCACTTTTTTACTGTCGAACAATGATAGTTTTTGACACGTCATGGTACGGGGTCTGGACCCTGAAAGAGACCTATGACTCAAGCGTGGTCAATGAGAGTTGGAAGCATTGTCCAACATAGTCAAATTGGATAAGTGTTCTTTGGGAGAGTTATATAGGGTTTATTTGTTAGGTTAATTATTATCATTATCATAATTATCAGCCTTTTAATGTTCCCACTGCTGTGACTCAGACTTCCTCTCTGTGAGAGGTTATGGTTATAATCATTATGCAGTGTTCTTATCCCATAGCTGAGTTAAGACATAATACGCAAAAGTGAAAGAGGGCAAACGAACACCCGAACCATTTTATTATCGTTCCTATTATTATAAGTGTCTACTTTCCTATCAAACAGGCGTCAATGATTGAAGAAAGAAATAACAAGGACATTGCCCGATAACGGTCCACATCAAACCCAATCTAATAAATATCGAAGGTGTTAATTTCCTCGTTTTCTCACACTTACTTTCTATTGATAACTTGGCTCTCATAAATGTTATATGCAAATTAGCCGCTATACTCTGCGGGAAGATAAGTAGGACATAGGTTAGCTTAATAAATTGAAACGGTGCCGATAATGCTACCTAATGAATGTGAGTTGTCAAAGTGTGTGTGAATGTAATTGATGTTTGTTGGTATTTGCTGATAGTTCTAAAGATGTTTTGGTAATGTGGGAGAGGAAGTTTACTGTTTTTTAATAAATGAGGATTTATAACAACAGGAGGTATGGGCTCGCGGAAGCTGAAAGGAGTGGAGGGAAGCTATTGCCCAGAAGTGCTCGGTGGCAGTTATACAGATTTGATATAATAATTTGCAGGGCTGAATTACTATCCCTCAAAATACTGGCCCAGGCCTAGTTTGAGAGTTAGTATCAGATGTACTTGAAATGTACTTATATGTGGAAATACTACTCTTAAAGACTGTATAGTTACTTCAAGTAAACTTTGTGTCAAAAAATCAATCTACAAGTTGCTCAAGAAATATTACATTTATTTCATCATGACCTCACGATCCACTTGCCTTTAGCTCAGATTATTTGGAGATGGCGCTGCATATCTTTGTTTTCCACATACTGTCAGCATCCGTGTTGGTGAATTATTCTTGACAGCTTTCCTAGATCAGTGACCTTCAACAACAGTATTGTATGGCTCAGAGGCAGCCAGTTACTTACAGTTGAGTTGTTGACGAAAACCACAGACTTCACGATAATTTAGTTTATTCGTAAAAGTTACACGAAAGTTCCGTTGGATGCTAATCCGGGGTTATAGCGCTTCGGCAGCTATTGGTCAACTAAATAATTATAAAAGTAAATAAAACGAGTAGCGAAAAGAAGGTTGCAACATCAGCAATTTGCCTGTACGTGAACTGTACAAGTTTTCTCACGAAAAACATATTTTATTTGAAATCCGGAAATCTAGAGCAGCAGCCCTATAACTTTAACGCCTAGGCGTTAGAAGTTGAGTCCCGTAGGTGTTGTCCTCCTAATTAGGAGTACTTAGGTGTTGGAATCCGTGTTCTCATTCTATTCTGGAACGAGTTGCAGATGCTTTTGTTGAATTAAAAGCTGGTGGAGCCATTTGTTGGTCCAGGGTCAGCTGTATCCGCATAGGCAGGTCAATTCGTAAGCTTGTTGGCAATTAGTGACCGGTGGGAATTGCTGGGTATGCACGCATTGCGATTGTAATGTGGCGCTCGTGAATATGTTATTCTTGCAGTTTCGCATGGGAATATAAGGTCTTATTTTTACTATTTTTGTAGTCTTTCTCTTATAAGTCTAAAAATGTTGGTTCTGTATTTTTTTGTGATTTTACTTTGTCATCGGCTGTTTCTTTTCATGTTTTAATTATATTTTGTAATCGTCAATATATTCTCAATCTCAAGGATCCCTTCGTACCAACAGTTTTACCAAACCTTTTTCGTTACCAAACCGCTGACATTGTCAAAATTACTACGTTGAAAGTTTTGATTCTTTTCTCCATAAAAGTGATCCTGATGAACCTATGTATTTAAGTATCTCAGACAGCTAAGAGACTGATTGGTATTGTAAATATGAAGGTAAGCTAAACATAAAAGGTTGCAAACAATCAACCTTTCCACATATAAGATGTTCATGTAAGAACCCTATAAATACGAGTTCGTGCCCTATGTAAATGATCTTTAACTTATTATCTGCAGTTTTACATATTAGGAGAAGCTACATAGAAGCGGATTGTAAACTTGTTCCCTTGCAAGATCTGATAAAACTTGAGGATAATTCAAGTTGGTTCACTTATATTTATATTGCTAATACTGAGCCAAACATAATATTTAGAAACTTTATTTGCCATCGACACGCTAAGAAAAACATTTGAATAAGGATGACAATAGGAGCAGATAATGCATCAAGTTGATTATGAATGTAGCTAGATATTAATAAGAGTAGAGAAAATCGATGAATTTAATGATGACGAAGATTGGTAGAAAGAGAGTGATTGCAGAAAAGACTGCTGAAAAAGGTGTAAGGGAAGATGACATTTTGTATGAACTCAAATAAATTGAGATATAAGAAAACAGTTGACTGGTTGATTATTCTATAAATACGTTTGGTTTTGAGGAATTATGGACTCATTCGTGTCAATGATTCCTTGTTTAAAATTTAAATCTTCTACGACCAGCCACGGATTTTCAATTTATTAAGGACTAATAAATTGGAAATGACCAGCAGTGGGCGAAGGCTGTGGATATGTATCATGAAATTGGATATATTTTTGGCCTTGAAACATTTTGTTGTAGAGCCGTTAGTTGCCTATTTCTATTGTAAATATTGATGTTACGAAAACATTAAGTGTTTTAAAAGGACGAGACTTAGAATCACTAAACTTGTGATTAAAATACGGACTGACCGCAAGAAATAGTGTTATGACTAATAAACCCTATCAGCAGAATCTAAACGATTATTCACATTGAAGTTACAGACGGTGTTACATCAGACTAATTAGCATAAAATATAAATGCTATTTAAATATTAATCTTTACAATTTGTGAAAGAGGAGGTAATTGCGAGCTAGAAAAATGATTTCACCGATAAAAACCGACGAATGCCGAACAGCTACGAGTTGAATTACCACGAATTAGAACGTCGACTCGCGCGCAGAAGAGCGTGACGAATTTTTTATGTTCTATTGTTTTTCAAATGGCGTTCACTGATTGGTTAAGAGAAGTATGGGAGGCGCGTTCCGACACCTGATTGGTTGAGATGGTATGAATGCGAAATAATGATGGCTGCCCGATTGGTGACAAGACGTATTGTTGAATAAATTAATGTTAGCAATAGTATTAGTTTTATCGGAACCTGTTCTTTTAATTGTCGCGTTCCAGTTAGTTTAATAGTTCGGTTGAGTTTACAGTTAGTCATCGTCTTTGTATGTAAAAAGTGAGTGATTAATGTGTGAGTTTCTAAGATATTATATTCCGTTTATTAACTTGCTCGTCTTTAGTTGTCGGTCTGATTACTTTTCCTGTTAGGTTGTAGTGGTCAGTTTTTCAATTTTTTTACCATTGAGTAGGTAGGTACTTACCTATGGTCAGCACCAAAAAAATTTAGCAATGAGTAAAAGAAAATTATACACCTATGCAGACATGGATACATTTAGTTCCCTATTGACTACAACCTTTTTAACAATAATGTGCACACGGGGCGCACGGTTGGCGCAGTGGTTGAGCGATTGACTGCTGCGCTGCGTGTCGCGGGTTCGATTCCCGCATGGAACAAATATTTGTATAACCTACAGATAGTTGTTCCGGCTCTGGGTGTTGTGTATGTGAGTTTATATGTTTGTAAACGCACCCACGATACAGGAAGAAATTCCTAGAGTGGGGCAAAGTTAAAAAAAAAATGTTAATAACAACATTAATACCATCGTGTCGTGGTGGCCCAGTGGCTAAGACATCGCCTCTTGTGCTTAAGTTCGTGGGTTCAAATCCGGACAATTACCAGTGTGACTTTTTCACTTCATAATGTACTTTCTAAGTTTATCTTGGACATCGCTGACAACGGTGAAGGAAAACATCGTGATGAAACCTGGACTTATATTTAGTGTCAGTTTGTGTATGCTCCATTGGTGTAATTGCTGCGATACGTTCCAGTGCGAGGATAAAAGAATAAATAAACAACTTCCCTGTCCAACGAGTCATATATGACTCACGTGATTGTTTACCTATTGTGTCTGCTATATGGATAGCAAAACTGTTAAGCCAGCCTTAATTTAGTATAACATTATTCTGATTCATGCTGATTTTATATTTATTGAGACTTGCCAATACAATATTGGTTTAAGACTACATAATCAGTCGCATAATCAATTAATCATACTAATATTATAAATGTGAATGTATGTTTGTTTGTTACGCTTTCACGCAAAAACTACTGAACCGATCATCATGAAACCTTGTACATATATTCTTGGAGGTATTAGAAGTAACATAGGATACATTTTATTAAAAAAAAAAATATTAATGTCTTCACTGCGAGCGAAGCCGCGGGTAAAAGCTAGTATCTTATAATATCTACAGATCTTGAACGTTTGCGATTTACAAGATGAAGCCATTAAATTTAGTACCAACCTATAGGCTGATTAGTGCAGTACGTGCAACGAAAGATGAGACTTGACACACCACGTGGTTTAACTTGCGCAGTAGACGATTAGAGGTCTCTTTAGCGGTATGAGGTCTGAGTGCGGGGAAAAAACCGGGCCGCATCGGGGCAGTGGACAGAGCGCGTAAGGCGCGGTCAAGTCTTTTCTTTCGTAGCAAGCACTGTACAGTAATAGAAGATAAGTTGAGTTTACGATTTTACTTATACCAATTTCCCCCATTTTTGCAGGTATCCGATATTGGTTTAACAGGATATTTGGTATAGCAAATCATGCCCTTGATTGATGCAGGGGACTTATACACCAGTCTGAAACCAAAGTAGAATCATTTTGTAATATAAATTGTTTCAAAATTTAAAGAACTGATATATTTTTCTTACTTTACTATTTTAGGTAAATATTGCTCATTCAGCCAGCTTTTGCGTCACTGGTTCACTATTACACAGCGTATGAAACATTTCGTCTGACTACATGCGAGACAAAATGGCTTTTGTATTGTTTTGTTCAATTAAAGAAATATTTAAAAACGTTTTTAAGTAAAAAGGCTTACTATACAGTTAGCGAATTTCTGGCAGAATTATTTATTTTAACATAGATTTTTATTTATTTTGACATTAGATGAATGTTACATAGATTTCACATGGGTATTTACATTTTCATTTATTTGATATTTTACATAGATTTGTCATTTTTATTTGACATTGATTTGATACTTTACACAGTTTTTGTATTATTTTGAATTGACATTTAGTAATCATTGTGTTTAAATTTATTTTTGTAATTGCTCAAGATATAAATATTTGATTGATATTTAACAAAGAATTGACTTACAATTTTATTTGACTTTTGATTGATATTTTGACATTATTATTATTTATTTACATTTATTTGTTGTTGACATTTTTAATTATTGTGTTTAAATTCATTCTGTGATTTCATTTTCAAACTGTTTATGATATTAACTTTTAAAACATTTGCATGCCATATTAGGTGGCAAACATGTCCGAACTTTTTGTTTTTTCAATGTTATCCTGCATGCATGATATTTATTCTTGCATTTATACACATGTTTTAGCAAATAAATATATCTTTATCTTCGCTAATTACGGGCACACGATAAGTTAAACATCTATATTAACAGCAGCAAGTTCCTTACACCACAACCTTGCAGTAATCAATTACCCTGTACTCGTATGTAGTCGCAGGTACAAGCAATTTAATCCAACGATATGAAAAAGTAATCAACCTGTATTTGAAGTAGGTTTAACCACGTTTCTTCTCCATTAACCATCGCTTAACCTTAAAAACCTACCATATTTCATGCTATCTACCGCTAAAACGTGGACAGGATCAAACTACAAAACAATAACACGACTAACGTCATTAGTCGTGTTATTGTTTTGTACTTTAACTATTTAACAAAAAGTAAATAACTAGGAGATTTTGCCAGAACATTTTTCTTCATTTAGAGACCTCTATATAGGCAGTTCTTTGGAGACCTTCCTATTATACTCGTAGCAACAAAGCCGGTGTATGAAGATACTCAGTCATATTTCAAATACAACAGATAAATATTGGTGCTTAGAATCCAACCACATAAAAGTAATCGTTCAAAATATATGAACAACCACCTTTTTTTGAAGTCGGTTAAGAAGTATTCAACCTGTATCTGTAGTAGCAAGTATACATCGTAAGTTGTCCATTTTTCTCCAGCCAATCCTTAAAAACCTAACATATATCATGCTACTGCCGCTGAAACGCGGACCGTTTCAAAATACAAAATAATAACACGCCTGTTAAGTACTAACTCACAGACAGACACACACAAGTCCGTGTACGCATAGTATCTGTCCGTCCAGTGCTGTCAATATATCATACGAGGGCTAGACATTAGCATCGGGTAGGGTTGTCACGTGACCTTACGATAAATGTAGTAAGTTATGGTGGTGAGGTGCATCCCTATTTGTTGTTCAATGTGGTAGCTGGTGGGTTTAATTTGAGGGTTGGCAATGCTGGTGCTATATTAAAAAAAGATCCAAGTATCTACCTTAATGTATCCCTCTGTGACTCTCATTGATTTAAAAAATGCTTGAACAGGCAATCGGCCGTCCAGCACTTGTCCGGGATGAACTTCATGGATAATATTAAATAACAAGTGTTACATCGGTATATATATTACACTTTAAATCATTCACATTCGCAGTTAGTCCGTTCATGTTTTTCATTCTTATCATCATTGTTTTTACAACCAGTTCATTCTGTATCGCGAACTCCACAAAGTCCAAAACTATTTCTTGTCTGCACAAATCCCTAGCAATCTCCAGCCCACCATTATTCACCTGTCCCATTTTAAATTAAAACATTACTGTAAACACAACCAGCCCTATCGAATACCGCGCGGACGCACACCGGCCATCTTTTATTTAATATCCATGCGCCGGCGCAGCGCACGTGGGAACACGCGTGAGAAATTATATGCGTATGATGCGCGTGATTGTGATTGAACGGTGCAGGGATAGGTGGGCTCTATAGGAGTTGTGCAGGATGTTGGTGACAGTAGCGATGAAGGGATATTTACATATGCAAGTTGGTATAGCTACAATGTATTAGCAAAAGTCGATTTCTGGTGTCTCTAAGCCAGAGTTGGGTGCAACACTATATAAACTTATCCTCTACTATCTGCTGTCATCTCAGAAGTCACTCCCTTCACGTCTGTATCATCCTTAACATAAGACCTATCTATAGTTTTTTTCACAAACATAAATCTAACTAGATGACGCGATTGTATGAACTTCGCGTGCCAAAAAACGGACTAAAGTTTTGACAAATAATCGTAATCTGAGTTTTTCATTTAGCATTATCGGCACCGGATATCCACCGAAATCTAGAAAAGTCTTTTTATGCAATATTGAACTATAAATAATGTAGGTATACAAAAGGTTAGCCGAGGCATTGCAAATGTTTTCTTTCATTGGTAAGCAAATTTGTTTTTTAATTGTTTGTTAAAAAGTGACACTCTTGGTTTTCATACATCTGTATGAAAACCAAGAGTGGGAGGAACTTGCGTTATCTATTTAGATATATGTCTGTGGTTTTTTTGGTATTCTCCTTCTCTTTGAGCCATCCCCATTATTCCAACTTGACCGCTGACATCGACCAATTCCTCATGTATGCTATTGCAAATGTGTCCTTGGCAAGAGATGTTTTCCTTGCAGAAACAGTAGAGCGTGGAAAATCATTCAGATTTTTGAGTTATCGAATAAAATCTTGAGAATTCCAATCATACATTATAGCAGCTTTTAATCGCAAAATTTTCAAGTGGGTACCTTCTTTGAAGAAACTTCACGCTACGTCCATACATTACGGAACTAACTGTACCTGTATAATTGATTTCTGTTCTAGTGTGTATGGAAGAAAGTTCGCCTCACGTAATATATTTCCAACTATTAATTAGTATGTAAGGCCCAATCTTACATCTATTGTAGGAGTGCTCAAAGGCCATAAGGCTCGAATACCTGACCTTACTGTATCTTGTAATTATTGACAATTCAATTTCGCACATTATCTGATCCGTTCGCTTGGGGTTTAATTTCTTAGAGTAATTAATAGAATCGACAAATTGTGTGGCGTGTTGATAATGTTGAAACTAATTTGCTAGTACTGTTTTGTTTGGAGTAAAATAATTATATTGTGTTGTAATTTTGTTGGTTTTGCGCTTTGGAGATGCAAGATATTGAACGGTATTATTTTGCTGTTTCATATCAGTAGTTCCGAGCTTGTGTAGTATCAGCACAACAAAGTGATAATGACTGACTGAGTATGTCACTAAAGGAGAGTGACATACAGTGAGAAAGCTCAAAAAAATAATAACTACTCAAACAAATAAAAAAACTGCATTTGCCAAAAAAAAAACGAGTGTGCAAAATTTCAGCTCAACCGAACACCAAAAACTTTCAAGTTAAGATTAAACCTCGTAAAAACAAAATTGAGTATAATTATTTACCATACTTTTTCGAAGAAACATTTGCCGTTAACCTATCTTCCAAGTTTCACAAAGAGAACAACAATACATATCTTACCGAGGAACGAATCCATCAAGTGTCTTGAGCCAGCCGTGTCGATTAGCGATGCGTACGTGAGAGAAAGATGTAGGTACCGAACGCAGCTTGCCCGTCTAACATCATTGGTCCGTCTTGAATACTAAGGTACTCTCTAAAATATCACCTATTTGGAGGAGCTAACAAGATGTCTGGAAATGCCTAGAACTGGACAGATTTTGGACTTAGGACACTCGTCACGGACAAAACAGGCGTTAAATGGAATCCTTTTTTTTTTCGACGTGTCGTGTGTCGTGCCAAATAATTGCCTGTGTTTTCAGTCATTTAATAATTTGGAACAAAAGTTATTCTAACTTCACTACTCCAGACACCAATTTTAATCTAAGATACTCTCGATTTCGGTCATGGACTTCTGCAAGCTATAATCAACCGTCGCAACCGCCAGAAAAGCGCTGAGGAGGAGAAATTTCTGTATTGAATCCCGCAACGAAATTACAGAAAAGAACTTTGTTGGAGTAAAACTTATCTAAAATAGCATTGTCTCAAGAAAGCAACGTGTGTGCAAACTTTTAGCTCAATCAAAAACCGGACCGGACATACCAGTTGAAACTAAAATAAAAGCTTGTATATAAAGTTTCGATTACCTGGTCTCTTACAAAACCGTGTCTTCTTCAGCCTATATAAAATAGCCAATATTAATCACCACCCAATTTTTTCCCGTATTAATACATTCATAATCAAGACTCCATAGAGATGTAAGCTAAAATAAACGCCCGCTAAACGCCCATAATGGTGATAACCGCATTTATCACCAGAGAGAAGCGCCATGTTCTTTCGAGCTAATCACCGGAGCTGTGAGTGATCTCCCGACGTGGGATCGCATCCGACAGAGGTCTAGACGCTGTAATTATTTTATTTATGTTACAAATAGTTTCCTTTATGAGCGTGACATTGGGCTAGAGTATTTATGGGACGTTATTACGGTGTAGGCAGACTTAGTTAATGGTCTAATAGAGGCTGTTAAGGAAGTTTGTGTACTTTGTGGCGGTGGAGTGGCTGTGGCTGTGAATATGGTTGCCATTTTCGCTGGTAGTTTTCGATGGGCGAGACAGGTGATAAGTTTATTAGTATGTTTCAAGCGTATACGTAATTTTGCGACAAAATATAGGCTTTTAAAGTTTACAGCTACCTAATTTCACTTCGCCATACCAGTGGTATCTCATCCCATACAAAGAAACTGCCCCAACGTACTGCACTGATTATACTGATTATTTAATTTATCTATCTATCGCCGTGGAACGGAACTGAACGCGATCGATTTACCAAAAATATTCGGTCTAATCAGATGAAAAACGCTAGTTACGTGGCACGGTTTCTTTGTATGGGATGATGGCATCTGTATGCTAGTATTATATTATCTGTGGCCATACTAGGGCAGCTGAGTAATGAGCAAATACTCGCAAATTGAAAACAAAAACGTCATTTTCATGTAAATGTTTTATTATTCTTGTTAGGCTCAAGTTTCACTTTTAGATATTTATCTCACCTTATGGTAAGCGTTGATGTGGTCGACACTGGAGCACGCTTATCTAGAAGGAACTAATTTACTCATAACTTGAAAAGACTTTGGTTATAGCTCTATATTACCTTATGTCGCTTAAATCTTTCCATAAATTGGTGCAGCTTCATATCAAGCTATCCTAAATAAAAAAGTTTCAATGAGACTTACAAATACCCTATTATTTATTGGCTGTCACCTCCCGTTACATGCGATGTTGAACCTGATATTGTATTGTAACCAGCAGTATAATCGGCAATACGTTGTTACCATAGAGCGCGGCATCACCGCGTCGACGCTGGCTTCGAATATAAGAGACCACGCAATGTGAACTGCAAAGTTCCAACTATCACATATCCGCATTGTCTCCGTCGTCAATTTCAATGAGAGAAAACATTAACAGCTTCACAGGTTGACTTTGCTGGTCGTTACGGGTACTCAGAAGCCAAAAAATCAGATACCAGTCGGTCCTAACTGTATCTTATCCAGTTGTTTGATTTCGGAGGACAGAGTCCCTTCATGGGAAAAACAGTTAAAACCTGCATATGGTAATTTTGGCATTCGACTCGCACAAATTTATTCAATGCCATTTTCTATCAGTAAACGGTGAAATTCACAGACACACTTGGTTTGTACGGAAAATGTTGACATTGCCTCCTCTACCATTGGCCATCTCGATGCTCTGTGAGTGCAAGTAACAATGAATGAAGTTTGCGCGGGCGTCGCTCCGGGGCTGCGCGCGCACCTGTATCAGAGTGCACGCGATCTTGGGACGAGTGCACGGTGGGGCTGCGTTGATTTGTGGTAGGGATTATTTATTGGTAGTTGGTTGAATGGGATGATGTAATATTGGTAGAAGGAAAATTACAACTGGGAAAGCAGATGAGTAGGAAAGTAATTGTAGAAAGTTTTCTTCATCTTCGTTTTCTTCATTACGTCGTGTTCGTCTTGCATAGCATTGATGGCTTCACTGACGGGCTGCTTCCAGGCCACTATATCTTCGGCTCTTCTCAAGGGTCAAAGTGAGTCATATTATCGCCTTGATCTGTCAGCGTGTACCAGCGTCTTTTATCGTTTGCTTTACAATGCGCAACTCTTCAGAGGCGATCTCTCTCCAGGAAACTGGGGCTTCTGTATCTCTTGATTCTGCAAGCGTTTTGGACTTTTAAATGTGTTGTATGTGGCCTTTGCATGATCAATTACAGCTATGAAGGTTAACAGGACCCACGTACAGGCAAACACGCCACCAACCACCAGTACCAACAGTTGATCCCTCGGCCTGAGTAAAAATCTCCCATATGAATACGTCCTTATCTTCGTTGCACGTCACCTGTGATTACCTGCGAACGGCCTCCGTTTAAGCGATTCCCTTTTTAAAAACTCGACGTTCCTGTTTCAAGAACCAGCGCCATTATTCCCGTTCCTTCCTCGTTTTGAATTTGGAACGGACAATGCACGGTTTTTCGCCCGCAATTTTTTTCTTTTTTTCCATAACGTGACTAAATGACGACTTGGACATGCAAGATGTTGCTAGGTTAGACATATAAATTTGAAGGAATTTGCTGGCTGGCTGAAGGGTTGAAAATGCTGAAGTTGATAGTATCAGTGATGAATGATAATTTAAACCGATTTACTGACTGTATTGTATGTTTTCCTATCCTAGCCGTGTCCAACCAAAAGTTTAAAATTAAGTGGCTACTAGATCACCTGAACGAGTATCGATATGATACCGACTTTTTTTCTAAATAACGTGGCACTGAAAATTTTTGTGCACATTTCTGCCAAAAACCATTAAAATACACAACTGGCAACTCTGAAATACTTGTGGTGGCCTACGGTCCCAATACAAAGCTTTACAAAAAAGTCACTTAAGTGAAGACCAGTAGTCCGAACAAACCTCTTTTGTCGCACTCTTTGCGGTTTCCAAATAAGGTGCATGGAAACAATTCGTCGTGGTTCCTTCCAATTTATTTGATTTTTTTTCTTATTTACATCTTTGGCAAATTGGGAAAATTGCGGCGACGGAAAGTTGGCATTTTTTTAAGTTCGCTTTGTTCGGTTTGAATGCTTCCGTAAGTAGGTAGCTCATTTAGTTGCAAATTAGTGGTACTTGAAAAAGTTCTGATTGTTACTTTAAATACTAAGATTTCAAGAGTTTGGAAAGGCATTAAGGCAAGGATGAACTGTGTGAGAATATAGCCAGAAAAATGCTATAAATGATAAATCAATTTTTTCTTACCGAACCCAAATAATATTGGGAAAGAGGAAAAGATTTGCATCAATACTCAATTTTAATCTATGTTTGGCCAAACTTTTCAGTTTACACAGATTGACTGTTTAGGTAGAGACATCAAAAAGATAGCAAGTAAAGTCATTTAATTTCAAAGCATTGCTCCTAATACAAGAGCGCCAAAGCTACACAGGGTAAAACCTAGTAGTCAGCATCATCAAGAATAACAAACACACAAACTCAAGGACCACACATTAAACCTCTAGTTTCCTCACCAAACCTCGAACAAAAACAAAGCGATTACAAATAAACCACAGAATCACGACCACAACATTACAACGGGAGCTAATTTCACAACTTGCTCAAACAACATCGACGCACCGAGATAAGAATCGCGAACGATTTTTCATAAACAATAGCCTTTTTAATATAGCAAAAAAGTCGAAGAGTAAGGGCTATTGATAATGCAAAAAATGCAATAATAAATTACCGGGCGGTGTGGTATAAACAGCGATTTGCTCCGGGCGACTGAGAGAGCTACCAGTGTGTTACAAAGAGGCAGGAGCAAAAAGGTTCGGTTAAGTTGTGAGGTGAAGTGAGTGGTGGGTTCCGCTTATGATTCAGCTGGTGGTATGTTGCTTAATTAAGAAAGTCTGATGATTTTAGTACGATTAAGGACTCATTTTTCAGCTTTTCACATAAAATATAAAAAAAAAAGTATTGGATGTTCAGAATAAATGTAATCGTTATTTAGACTATACAAATGTGTACATGAAATAGTTATAAATAAGTTTAAAATACATAAAATATAACCTCCTTTCATGAATTTGTCTATCTAACTGACTGGCCCGTAGGTATAATATTTACCATATCTGTAAGCTAATATTGGTATAGCAGACCGTAAAGAGTATTTCAATTCAAAAATTCTAATATTAAGGGATTCATTTGAATAAAAGTAACTGCTAATAAAAATCAGAAATCGTATCACCTTCAACTTCTAAGGAACCCTATAAAAACCAAGTAAAAAAATAATACACTTAATATCAAAGAAGGTGTACTTCGTTAATGCATTCGCCTTGAGGCCCGTCAGTCCACTGAACATTGTTTTCAAGAATGCGAATTTAAAAAGTTATCGTTCTTTTTTCGAACATTTTTTCTTTCGCCGAATTCGCTCGGGATATTTTCGGCTTGAATTCAAATGACATAATTAGAGTTTTATTAGCGAGTGAATTTTTAATTTTAACGTCGTACTATATGAATATTTACGGTCGTTTTGTTTTCGTGGACAGTCTTTTTGGTTTAAATGTTATTTTGTTTGAGAAAGTTAAATACTAATGAGAATAATAAAGATAACTCAGCATTAATATACCGTTAATTATTTGATTAAGATAAGCAATAGATTAATTATGCAAGCAATAATAATGTTTAATGCAATGCTAAGATAAAATAAAAAATACTTCTAAAAAATACTAGTTTTTCTCGCGACTTCGCTTCCGTGACCCATTCACAGGAACCGTGATTTTTTTTCGATGAATCTATACTTATAATATTATAAAGCTGAAGAGTTTGTTTGTTTGTTTGAAAGCGCTCATCTCAGGAACTACTGGTTGGAATCGAAAAAGTCTTTTTGTGTTGGATAATCCATTTATCGAGGAAGGTTATAGGCTACATAACATCACGCTACGACCAATAGGAGCGGAGCATAAATGCAAAATGTTGCAAAATCGGGCAAATTTATTCCTTTTTTAGAGCTTCCGTTGCGTGCGCTGCGTAAAGGCAACAATCATGTATAGGTAGGTAGGGTAGATAGGTAGGTAGGTAGCCAGTTGAAGGGAGCGAAGCCGCGTGGGACAGCTAGTATGTTATAATTTAGCTTTCTCTCATAGCAACAGTTGTCTGAATCAAATCAGTGTTTTCTGAGATAAGCTCCTAAAAAGCACCTTCATATAATAATTTCGATAAGTTCTCTCATTTTTACCAGCTTTTATTTAACTTGTAATGTATGTATATAAGTTTGTTCGGTTCAAATCTTGCAACCGAATTTTAAAGCAATTTAATCCTTCACCGTTTAAGATGAAATTTTGCATACCCGATTAGTTTGGATGACAATGCATGGTCAGCTAAATGACGTCATAGACGGACTAGTTATTTTTTGTGCAATGCCATGATATGGGTATCAAATGAAAGGGTTTGCAGAGAAGTTTAAGAAAAGAGCTTGTTTTCAAAAATATTTTAGTTAATAAATTATTCACACTGATATGCCCACTAAATTGTTACACAAAACAAAAGATTGACTATTCAAACTATAATTCACGCCAACGTGCAAATAATCGTCCACTCACACTCTAAATAATTGCATTGTTTCTCATATCTACACAATTAACTGACTAGTGGCCGGGACACACTGGGGTCGCGACTGCGATTTGTCGCAGGTAACGAGCAACAATACGCGCGTTTCGGTCGCGGCCCCCCGTCGCCTTGCATTTGTATCGCGATGTTCTTGTGGCATACTGGGATAGGTTTGTTTGGAATTGTTGTTATTAAAATATGGGCGGTTTTTGTTTTTGTGTGAATTTGATTGAGTGGTTTTGTGGGTTTGGTTGACTTCTGTTTACAATTCACTATCTGGTCATTCACCGTGAAATCTCTGTTACATATTTTTGTCGTCTACCTTTTTTAATTCTTCGTGTCTCGGAAAGCACGTTATGCTGTTGGTCCCAGCTGTCATATGAAGATCTTTGACAGACGTTACTGTTAGTCAGAAGCCTGAGTTCTGTCACCAGTCTAGCCAACGTGTCACCCAGTTACTGGTTAGTAGAGGTCAGATAGGCAGTCGCTCCATGTAAAACACTGATACTCAGCTAAATCCGGTTAGACTGGAAGCCGACCCCAATATAGTTGGTAAAAGGCTAGGTAAATGATGACGTATTCTCCTGTGATCTTGTGTCTTACTAGTAATAATTTATTTCATGATAAATACCAATTAAACGAACCGTATAGATTTTAGCAAATACAACGAACTAAAACTTCTCGATTTCATGAATGAAAGTGTCAGTCATGCTCCTGATAAATTCACCTCTTTCATAATGTATACAACTTCTGATGAAAACACCATTCATCCTTTTTACCCGACTGCCGAAGGAGGGTAATGTGTCTATCAGTCTATGTATGTACGTATGTTTGTTCCTATGTGGCGTTCTAGAGATAGCCGATTTTGATGATTCTTACGTCAGTCAATTCGTCTTAACCTTGCGGGTGTCACTGGCTACATTCAAATAGGAAAACAGAAAAATGGCGCCTTTTGTGTGCCATGTTGAAGGAGGTTCAATTTTTTCTTCCAAACCACACATGATGTCAGATTTTAAGAGGTGATTTCAAATTATATAACACTATAAAAAGTTATAAATAAAACAGAAAAAAATAAAAAAAGTTAATTCAAAAATCAAAAAATCATGTGTAGTCGAAAGATATATATTCGCGAGCTGGCGGCTGACCAAAACCAGATGTTGTATCCTCCGACTGCGCAGTATGATTTTCTTCTTGTTTACGTCTTTTTAGTGCGCTTCTTAAGCAGTCGGAATTTTTTGAATTAACTTTGTATTAATAAACACAATATAAAAAATAAACATCGCAAAATTTAATACCAAGACAAACGACACCACAAAATTTGAAGTGCAAAAAACGAATTCGCATACATTTACGCTCAGTGTGCTCTCATCTTAAAGGCAGGTTGCACCACGCCTCGTTAGACTTAACTAGGCAACAAACTATCGGTTATCCATAACAGTTATTGTGTTTTTCTTTTGACAAATGTTCGGAACACTCCTCGTTAATACGAGAACCGATACCTGACGATTATTTGTCTTTTAAGTCATTGTTTTGTGCAAGTATTGTTAGCTGGCAGTACGTTTTATAAATTGGGGAGATTCGATATTATTTTGTATGAGCTTAACAATTCGTTAGAGGGTACGATAAACTAGTTTTGTAATCTGACGAATCAATCTAATATTTTGTAGTAGCATTTAGTCGAGTTATCCTTTACGACCTGTATTTTTTAATACTATACTTTGTTTTTTTTTTTAGAAACTACGAGACACAGTTTACGGCAAAATAAAGTAGATAAAAACGAAAAAGAAATCATCAGCGGTTCTGTCCATTTTCTCAACTAATAAAACCGTAGGTACAGTGTGTGCCACGAAAGGATCGCGCCGTCCGCGCTCTGTCTGCCGCGGTGTTTTCCCGCACTGAGACCTCATACCGCTAAAGAGACCTACAATCGTATACTGCGCAAGTCAACGACGTGGTGTGTTAAATCTCATCTTTCGTGGCACGTACTGTACTAAACAGCTTTTTTTTTATTTTCTAATATATACTCAAAAAGCTTGCAACGTTAATACAAACAAAGTATCATTGTTGTGAAAACCATTCGATCAGACAACTCGATCCGCTTGACATAAGCCACTCTTAAGTTGCGTCACAAAGGCCGCACCCGTTTCTCTACCTTCCGCATCTTACTTCTGTCCCGGTGAAAACTAATCAGAACAGAAAATGGGCACACTGGCTAACGGTCAGGCAGACTGTCCAACATACATTGCCTGGCCGATTCCATGCAAGGTCCAGCATCGAAGAGGGAGATATTACAGCCCAAAAGTGTGTGTGTAAACACAGGTGCACTGACACAATATGGAACGACTTCTCGTGCTTATTGAAGCAAGAGAAGCCGTTAAGGTCTTGTTCAGTCTTGACTTAAAGACTCCCAGGCTACTAATAAATTTAAAACTTCTAATAGAATAAACTAAAAACACTTCGCCATATATAAGGAATGGACCCCAAGACCCTATAAAGTTGCCCCGTTTGTCTTGCGGTTGCAAACTACGAGACCAGCGGGGCAGTCAATCTTGCATATAGCACGGGCTGATATATCTCAAAAAAACTTGCCGTTTGCATCTTTATCTGCACTCATGGGCAGTCCTTAGTCGTTGTTTCCTATCAGATCAATCTGATACCAGAGTCTGTTTTTTGCATTATTCTCATAGAAACAAAGCCTTCCTTATAATATTGCCCCTACAACCTTACAAACATAACATACTGTCTACACACCCAATAAACCATTCAGTGAAAATCTTCAACATTGTCCGGATCCGTCCGATCAGGATTTGGAGTATCATTTAAAGAAAAGAAAAATTATCTGATTTTCAGTACACTTTTGTTCGCATAGCTCAACAGAACGTCGAAAGAAACATGACGTTAATAGTGAGCAAAGTGTTAATTTTTATGAGCTTTTGTTATGAAACTGAGATAACTTTTTTGATGTAAAACAAAGTATATTCTATTTTATATGTTTTAAGACGTAAAAGAAAGAGGACAGCTGATTGATATAGACAGAAAGTAATAAAATGTTAAATCAAATAATTCAATGGTTCCCCAGGTAATTGTTACTACCCATCTCAATATTGTTAGCGGAAAACATCATAATAAATTATTTTGAAACACTTCCATTCTTCAGACTACCTCTAAGTTATCTTTTTTTGTGGAACAATCCCACCGCACTTTTCCTAAGCCACTGCAACTCCTGAAAGCCAGAATCAACAGTGGGTTTTTTTTTTAACATGGAGAAATGCTCATGCATACTACCCTCACAACTGCGCTACCACGGGGAGATAGCGCAGTTATGTGGGACTTTAACCCACTAAAACACCACGGTGTCTTCCTGAGCCGCTTATGGCGGGAACACGAGTACGCGTTAGCATTCACGGTGAACCCGCCGAGAATCAACAGTGCTGACCACCAGAAAAGCGCTGAAGCAATGAAGCTCGACGAACTCCCGGAAAATGAATTTAACAGTATTGGATCCCGCTACGCAATTAATTAGACAAGAGTAGAAGGAGGAGTAGGAAAAAATACAAATTTTCACTTACTTTTCAAGTTACCTTTTTTATTTATTACTAGCTGACCCCCGGTGCTTCGCTCCCGTCAATTGGCTACTTACCTACCTACACTACCTACCCTACCCTACCTACCCTACCTACCCTACCCTACCCTACCTACCCTACCCTACCCTACCTACCCTCCCTACCCTACCTACCCTACCCTACCCTACCCTACCCTAGGGGTATGAAAAATAGATGTTGGCCGATTCTCATAGATACCGGATAAGCACAAAAAATTTCATCAAAATCGGTCAAGCCGTTTCGGAGGAGTATGGCAACGAAAACTGTGACACGAGAATTTTATATATTAGAAGACTTACCTACACACTGAATAAAATATTCCTCCGAACTCTTCCGACTCTGTCCGGATCCGCCCGATCAGCATTGGATTCAAATTACATGGAACAGTGATGTTATTATCAGTGCGTTGCAAGTGCGATCACGTGCGATCGGCTGCGATCGGCTGCGATCGTCCGATCCGATCGCATTGTGGCGCCAATGAATAGATCGTCCACCTCTATTGTACGTTAATGTATCGGGACAAGAGTTTGGGAGACATACGGATTGTAAGCTTGAAGAGTAAGGTTTGTGTGTAAAATTCTCCATAAAATTTCATGAAATGTTATAGTATATTTTAAGGAGCTTACCTACCATACGCATTAAATAAAAAGACCGTTTTTACATCTATGCCTAACTACATAACCATGTATTTCGAGAATATTTGAGTAATTTTCAGAAACGGGACAACGTCATTTTACTAAACGAAAAATTCCATGGCCAACTCTAACATGCTATGTTGTATTGTGAGCTGTTTGTTACTGGCTATCAGATGAATCATCAGTCCATCAATGAACGATGACAAAATTTTACCATCATCTTATGCCACAACTAATAACCAGATCGAGAAATACAGAGACTAACAAATAGAAACTCATCGTCTTTTATAATGTCTTTTGTTATGTTTTTTACCAATTTGATAAAGCTTCTATGACGGACAACAACTGCTTTTACAGTTTTAATAAAATCTTGACTACTCCAACAAAGTTGTCTATTCCCTTTTACCATGTGTCCGTCCGCAAGTCGCTTCACAAGAATGGTGATGCAGCTTCAACAGGAAGCCTTCAGCTTTTGTTCTCCGCACGAAATGATAAAAACGTCAAGCAACGCCGCGCGGCCAGCATTGTTTTGCAACCGGTTTTTAGTTTTCTTTATTGTAGCGTGCGGTGGCCACCGGCCATCTTATAAAATATTATAAGAAAATCTTTTTTGCAATTAAAACAATGTTGCAAGTTATGAATTTGGCCTCAAATTGATTTTTTTGCGCTGGCAATAATATGAAGTCGTTATATTTCTTTCTTATTGGCGCGGAGCTCATGAATCAATTTGAAATTTAATGTGCGTAATAAAATAAAGGAGGGTTTTGTTACCGTATTAATTTTGTCGAGGAACGAAAGGTTTCAGTTTTTTGGTTTGAAGATTCTTTTATTATTCACAGCATGGAAATGCTTGGTGTTTATTTAGACAATGACGTTTTTTACGATACCGTAAATTAACATCCACTATATAATTTTTAAATCACGGTAGTTACTTAATACATGTAAGCAAAAAGTAATAAAATGTTAAGTTGGTCATTTCTGGAAAAAGCTGTTTCGATTGCATGGTATTTATTGCAAATCAGACAATACTATGGTCCACCGGCAGGCTTATTCATGTTATTACGTGCTCGCAAGAGCAAAATGATGGTGATTTTTGCGCAATTATTATTGCTTTTCAATACAGAAATTTTAGTGCTTTTTGGCGATTTTTTTAACGGTGTGGGACAGCGAGCGATTAGCAAACGATTGTGTAGAACTTACCATACCTACACTGTTGGTAATTCGGAATTTAATGATATAAATCGTTTGATCTCGCGATGATTGCTGATTGCTCTTTCTTACGTAATAAGCCTTAGGGTAATAGTTAAATTCACCCATCCCATTTTTTATTTATTTGTCAGCGGACAACATCATCCCAAATCATTCTTGAAAATTTCCTTAACTTACTACATCTCAGCAGTGTAGACGCATTTGGCTAAGTTAGATTCTATTAGTAATTAAAATTGTTGAAAAGTCAAAATACCCACCTGAGTTTTTGATATCGCATGTCAATCCCATACATTTTGGAATTTTCAATAATCGCTATCCCAAAAACCCAAGAAAATTCTAGAAACTTATAGAATCTTCCAAGAACCGACAAAAATCTTTAACTTTACCCTTTACTTCGCTCCTCGCTCACACACACGACAATACGGCACCTGCAATTGCCGGTTGCCGTTGCGGCGGCGTCTGATTGCGGCATTGTGCCGCTCACAATAACTCGATTAGACTCGGACGGCACCGGACGTGCTCCTAGCAAGCCTAGCGTGGATATTCCTAGGACAATATCTTGATAAATTTTAACCATGAAATTGCCAGTAGATTTGTCTTATAATTATATTGCGCCTTTGAAGAATTGACATAAGTAGGTGACATGTATGATGTGAATCAAAAATTCTTTTTTCCATGCTCATTTGTGCTAATTTAATCTTGGACCTTCAGATAACAGTGCAGTTTCAAGAGGTCTGATTCTTAGAATGGCTTTCAATCTAAGGGTTGAAGCCATGCTTGATATACTATATATATATACTTGATATATAATATTAGCTGCACTTAGTGATGACGTTCTTTCGAAAAGTCCGTGTTAATGGCGTACATGTATGAACGTAATCGAAGCAAAAAGAGTCCGTGAGGATTGAAACAGTTGGCGTTTTTTTATGATTTGACTATCGCCTTGGGAAGACAGAAACTACAAAACGCCAACGAAAGGCAGATGAAGCAGGTATGTTTATGGTTGCCAATGTCCTACAGCATACAATGATTTCTTACTCACAGGAATGCGTCAACCAACAATTAAACTCCAAGCAACCAACTTAAAGATAAAATCATAGACAAGCTACATCCACAATATCCCAACACCGTACCACCCCCAATTAGGTGAGGACCGAGCTACCAAGCACAAAGGCAAAGATAATGGTCAGTTAACTTAGTTCCGAAGATAGTTCACTTAGAGCCAACTTAACTTTATCAAGTTGCAATTAAGTTCGCCCGCTTAATTGAATATTCCCACGGCCCATATCACAATTACGACCTCTTGAACTAGACAGTATCGATTTGGTATGGAGTGGTGACGTAGGGAGACCGTTTTTTTTTTGATGGAGGGTTTTTGCAACGATTTTCGTATATATGAAATTAAAATGCAAATAATTATTAGGATAATAATTATTTGGAATATTTTTGATTCGAGCAGGATAGCCCCTGCAGTAGATAAAATTTACGTTATATTGACGTTTGAGATAAGTAGTAAGTTTTAGCATTTATTTTGCAGATTCTATGAAGAAAATGTATAGCCGTATTTTCCAAATTTCTCGAAACTGTTTAGACGTGATTGCCAATTACTGTTTTAGATAACTGCTGGCAGGGATTGTAGTGCTGTTCTTTTCAAGAAGGATTGAAGGAATTACTCATAATTGCTTAGGCTATGTGATTATATTGTTATTTTTTTTGGCGTGTGAAATTATTCAATGACTTTTTCCGCTATGGGTGATACGGGAGGGCGTGTCAGACTTGTGCCTTCAGTTGCTTGTGCCAGGGAGGAGGAAAATCTTTCAAATTTATGCGCGACCCATGTCATTGTATAGCCTTCAGCTTAAACCAGAGGGTATAATGTGCATGGAATTGTTTCTCGATAATATTCACTAAATAAAATTTCCACTAAGTCGTTGACAGTAAACCCCAAATGGGAGTCTAAGTGCAGAA
This sequence comes from Orthosia gracilis, assembly GCA_947562075.1. NCBI lineage: Eukaryota > Metazoa > Arthropoda > Insecta > Lepidoptera > Noctuidae > Orthosia > Orthosia gracilis. The sequence goes on along the minus strand of OX387264.1, from coordinate 16,650,982 downwards.
AAGGAATACGTTTTGATAATACTTTTATTATGCGTACAGCTAAGGAGTTTGGAATTCCCTGCTGGAGTCTGTTTCCCGATAGCTACAATCTAGGGGTCTTTGAGTCAAGAGTGAATAGGTTACTTCTAGGCAAGCGTGATTCGCCGTCGACCACATCATCGCTTTCCATCAGGCGAGATAATGGTCAAGCGGGATACTCACAACTTGAATTTGGTACAGTCAGCTAAGTCAAACCTAATCAAATTAAAGCCAAATGCCCATTATTGGCCAAGAAACGCCGAACAGCTTTTTTATAAAAAAAACATCTTGTTTTATGTTTATTAATCGCGGTATTCATTTATCCAAACAAGATTGCAACATTTTTGCACAAAAAGAAGTACCGAAAAGATTAAATGAAATTAGGTAAAGCCGGAAATCATTGGATTGTGGCTAAAATAAAAGTGTTTCCAATTACTAATTTCGTTAAAAATATAATCGATTCTCTTTACTTCCATCGATTTTACTTTAATGGCAATATTATTCGTTGTTTTTGGATAATTATTGTGATAATTAAACAAGCAAATTTCTACTAGATTTACTATAAACTCTTTAGATCACAAGAAAACGCTACTGCACAACTTAACCGTTATTTTCATCTGTTTTTCAAAAAACATTAAAAATAGAATTAAAAAAAAATCTTCTTCTTCCTGCCCTTGTCCCATGTTACTTGGGGTCGGCGCAACACGTTTTCTTCTTCCATACCATCCTGTCCACCGTCACGCTATCACTGACTCCCTTTTCTTTCATATCACTCCTCACACAGTCCATCCATCTTTTCTTTGGCCGTCCCCTCCCTCTCCATCCATCCACATTTATATTCATAACTCTTTTAGTAACATGCGTTTCATCCCTCCTCATCATATGACCATACCAGGACAAACGGTTTCCTTTCAACTTTTCTGTCACTGGCGCCACTTTCAAACTTCCTCTAATATACTCATTTCTCACTTTATCCATTCTCGTCACTCCACACATCCATCTCAACATTCTCATCTCTGCTACATGCAATCTCTTTTCATCCATCTTTTTCACAGCCCAACATTCTGATCCATACAGTACGACAGGTCTAATCACGGACTTGTAGATTTTCCCCTTTAACTTTAGGGGCATCCGTGGGTCGCAAGTTGTTCCAGTGACCTGTCGCCATTTCATCCATCCCGAGTTGATCCGGTGCGTTACGTCTCGGTCTATTTCGCCATCCCCTTGGATAAGCGACCCTAGGTACCGGAAGTCGGAGCACATCGGTATTTGTGTTCCAGCGAGGGCTAGAGGCACGGAACTGGAGAGACCGCCGAAATCGCAGAACAAATATTCGGTTTTAGATCTGCTCAATTTCAAGCCAACACTCTCCAGTCTGTGCCACCACATCTCCAATCTACTCTGGACCTCTAGGCCACTCTCGGCAACCAGCACAATGTCATCGGCAAACAGCATACACCAGGGTGCCTCTTCCTGTATGTCCGACGTCAGCGCGTCCATTATCATCAGGAAGAGGTAAGGACTGAGAGCCGACCCTTGGTGCAAGCCGACTGCCACACTGAAGCTGCCAGTAGTTCCCACTGTAGATCGGACTTGGGTACTGCATCGACTGTACATCGCTCGGACCAACTGTACATACTTCCCAGGCACACCTTTCTTCTTAAGGGCCCACCACAAAACCTCACGGGGCACCCGGTCGTATGCCTTTTCGAGGTCAATGAATACCATGTGCAAGTTTTTATGTGCACTTCTATATTTCTCGCACAACTGGCGGATTGCGAAAATGGCATCCGTTGTACCCCGACCAGGCATAAAACCGAATTGGTTCTGCGATATTTCACTCTCTTCTCTCAGCCGCCTTTCAATCACTTTCTCCCATGCTTTCATACTATGTGACATTAGCTTTATTCCTCTATAGTTGCTGCACTCCAGCACATCTCCTTTGTTTTTAAAGATGGGCACTAGAGAACTATTGCACCATTCATCAGGTATGGCTTCTTCCCGTAACAACTTATTGAAGAATAAAGCTAACCACGTCCATCCATCTACGCGCAATGTCTTCCACACTTCAACTGGTATTCCGTCCGGACCAACCGCTTTGCCATTCTTCATTCCATTTACTGCTATTCTTACTTCCTCCATACTAACTATTCTCACTAACCCCTCATTCACAGGTTTATTTTCTAACATACCACTCCAGTTATTTTCCTCATTCATCAGTTCCTCAAAGTATTCCTTCCACCTATCCTTAATTTTTTCATCATCAGAAAGAATCATTCCAGCCTCATCTTTTATACATCTTATCTGACAGACATCTCTCGCCCTTTTCTCCCTAGCTCTAGCAATCCGGTACAGATCCTTTTGGCCTGCTGGACTATCCAGCGCGTCGTATAGCTTGTCCTGAGCTTTTGCTCTCGCTATAGCCACAGCTTTCTTAGCTTTTTTCTTTGCAGTATCATACTCGCCCTTTTTTGCAACTTTCAAACTAGGATTATCTTGTTCTACACTTTGCCATTCCTTAAATTTTTTCTTTTTTTCCTTTAACACATTCTGTATTTCTGTTGACCACCACCATGTATCCCTATCTATTGTGCCCCTACCTTTCGTCTCTCCCAAAATATCCTTCCCCGCACACCTAATACACCCAGCCATCTCCTTCCAACTTTCGTTTACACTTCGATCTTCCATGTCTCCCATCTCTATCATTTTGTCTACGACTCGTTCTCGAAACTTTTTCGCACAATCATTCTTCTCTAGCAAATGCCATTTTATTTTAGGAGGGGGACGCTCTTTGCTTTTGGTACACTGTATTTTTACTACTTGTGTCATAACCAGGAGTCTGTGCTGAGACACCAAGTCTTCTCCTGGCAGCACTTTGCAATCTTTGACTTGCTGTATGCTGTTACGTCTGACGAGAAGGTAGTCGATTTGGGTTTTGTGGTTACCACTTTTGTAAGTGATGAGATGTTCGTCTTTTTTCTGGAACCAAGTGTTAGCTACTGCCAGGTCAAATGCAGTAGCGGATTGAAGCAGCGTCTCTCCCTCGTTGTTGGTACTCCCAAATCCCCATCCCCCGTGGACTCTTTTATAAATCCCTTTAATTCTACCCACATGTCCATTAAAATCTCCTCCAACTATCAATTCCTCATGCACAGGGATGGTCATCAAGGCTGTATCAAAATTCTCCCAAAACATCTCTTTGACCGTTTCATCACACCCTACCTACGGTGCATACACACTAACTACATTCAACATCACATTCTCTAACATAACTTTCACAACTATCAATCTGTCATTAATCCTTTTTATGTCCATCACGCTTTCTTTCAAATTACTATCTAACACTATTCCTACACCATTCTTTTTCCCGTCACTTCCACAGTAGAAAAACTTATATCCCTCACCTATTTCTCTCGCTTTGGTTCCCCTCCATTTAGTTTCCTGTAAACAGGCTACATTTATTCGTCTTCTTTTTAACATCCGCTAACTCTCTGGCCCTTCCAGTCATAGTCCCAACATTCCAACTTGCATACCTCAATATCATTTCCCGAGCTCGCTTCTTACGTTGCCCCCGCCCGGGGTGGTGCAACAACCCTAGTCCATTTCCCACAGGAGCCGGGTGCTGCCCCTGCGCGTCGCCTGTGGGGTACGCCCTAACCCTATCGCGCATTACGTTCATAGCTAACATGTTGCATGTGATTTGGCAAATATTTTACAGTCGGCCGCCAGCCTGACACCAACCCTCCTTGGGAATGCTATTGCTGGTGGTTTACCCGCCATCCAGTATCTGGCCAAACGATAACTATATGTCTCCTACCGCCGCCCTTAAGGCCTTTTACTATGCCTGACTGCCTCGCCACCGATGGTGGGTCGCCATTGCGGCCGAGACAGATCCTGTGCACTATGCAGGGAGCAACTGCAAGGCTTGAGTGTCGAAACACTTAAGCCCGCCTCTACCAGGTTTAGCCCACGAGCCGACGTGGTTACCGGGGTGTGGCCGCTGCGTGCAAGACAGCTACTTGGAGCCACTGGTGAGACTTTGTAGGCTGTCAACGATTTTAACTACTTACATATTCCGCCGCCTGTAAGGCCGACTGGCTGGAATTCGACGCTAACACCCCACTACACCCCAGAATTAAAAAAAAATAAAAGAAACAAAACAATAATCTTTAATAATCAAGTATTTTTACTGACTGTACCTTATATCTTTGAACTTGTTTTGGTATTCGTGTAAACAATGGTATCCGTTCGGAAAAGAAAATAAATATGAGTTGAAACAAATACCAGTGGTATTAGTTGTTGGTATTAGAACGGAATAAATCGGAAAAGGGGGTCCATCTATCCCATCCTATCTTCCAGTGATAATGAGGATGAAGTCTTGGTTGCTGGCGGCGATATTCGCAGACGACATTGTTGCCATTCTGGGTAGAACCTGGACGAGAATGGCACTGGAGCGTGGAGATCGGCACTAGACAAGAGGGGCCAATGCTCAACTTTGGGTGAATTCAGGTTAAGGATGATGATAATGGTGATTCATAATCAGCAATAACATTATATATATGTTTATTTGGTCAAGGAAAGTCACTTAAAAAATACATTCACCAGTACTAATTCCAAAACAGTTTACAGCGTTGTAAAATAATAACATACGAATCTGAAATCTTCATCTCGTAACGTTTTAGTATCGATTTTAAATATAACTTTACTTTAGCGTTTGCTGCCGTAAATAAAATGGAACATTATTATTTTTAGGATTCCGTACCTCGAAAGGTAAAAACGGAACCCTTATAGGTTCACTTTGTTGTCCGTCTGTCTGTCTGTCAAGACCCTTTTTCTCAGGAACGCGTTGAGGTATCAAACCTATCTACTGTCCCTTAAAGCTGTGAAATCAAACTTCTCAGCCAACGCAATCAAAAAAGATACAGCCGTTTATGCCGCAAATTTTCGATACTAGTAAGGGAATCAAAACCTACAGGGTACTTCCCGTGTACTCAGAATCTTGAAATTTGGTACGAAGCAACGTCTTTTAGCACAGGTAAAGGAAACATTGCGAAAACCGTAAATTTTTTATTTACATCAAACGATAAAAATATTTTTAATAATTTTAAACTTACTACCCCTTTCCTCATGAACGCGTAGAGGTATTAAATTAAAATTCATATCAAATACTCAGGTATAATATAATAACCTTTAAGCTGAGGTTTGTACGGAACCCTCGGTGCGCGAGTCCGAATCGCACTTGGCCGGTTTTTTTTTGTTAACGTTAACTTGTATTTTTAAAATTTTATAATTCTACGAATTTAATGTGAATTTTTTTTGACATGCGGCGTTTTGCTGGAGATGAAGACTAAAGTAAATATATAACAACTAACACACAATACAACTAAGAATAATATGGATGGATTGGTTGAGAAGCTAAATGAAAGTTAAGGGAATCAGTTATAGTGTGACGGTTGAGAGGAGAGAATGGATGAAGAAAACGTGTTTCAACGACACCATATAACATGAGACAAGGGCAGGGTTTTGACGATGGCATGTAGCGTTTTGTAGACAGGCTACGGTCTCCTGTTAAATGCTATACGTGAAGTCCGACTTCAGCATAAATATTCCAATCGACGCGACGTCTGAACACCAGACACAGTGTCAACCTTCAGTAAAGCCCAGCAGCGAATGATGACGTCTCGTTCACAACTACAGTAGTCGACAAATAGTGCTCGCTTGTCGTTCTGTGATGTAAAATGGATATAAATGATTATAAATATTATTTTTTGTTTTTTGTCACTTTTATTGTATAATGCATTATAACATAGAACTGACTCAGTCAATTTCGCCAATTCGTACTGACGCTAGATACGACCTTCACGCCGCAATGGTTCGAAATAACTAAAGACGCGGTGCAAGGAGTTTGAATACCGCCTACAACGTCCACACGTCGACGTCAGCGTGTGAAAGAGACCGCAATAGCTCATTTCTATAGTAAGCATCGTGACGTGGCGTACAGCGGGACGCAGCGGCCGATGGCGTTTATAGGAGACCATAGCCTTAATACATACATATACTGCTCCACAAAAGTCGCAGCGTGATGTTATATAGCCTAAAACCTTTCTCGATAAATGGACTATCCAACACTAAAACAATTTTTCAATTCCAACCAGTAGTTCCTGAGATTAGCGCGTTCAAACAAACAAACTCTTTGGCTTTATAATATTAATAAGTATAATTTTATTGCTGCAAATTTTAAAGATAAGGGCATTTTATATATATAGCCACGAATGGTATTTGATTAATTGTTTGTCATATGACATTGAAGGTCATGTTTTATTTCAGGTTGATGCATCTTAACAGAGAATTGATTCATGTGACCAAAGTGATCTCTTTATGCTAAAGTGAAGCTTTAATATATGTAAACCGTTTAATTTGAGGCTCATCTTGACCTTCAAAGAACCCATTATTCTTCCCCTCAAAGATTAAATCGAAAACATTATCGTTTTATACATAATTGTAGTTTACAGCCGTGTCAAGTAATAAAGTAATGCATTTTACAATATTTATGATTATAACATTGCACCTGGGATCCTGAATCAACCAAGTGCAATTTTGATGAATGACATTAAATATCGATACTGGTAAGTACAAGAATTTAAACGTTTTCTTTTAAACTGGGTTTACATGTATTCATAGGTATTATCTACCTGATATAAGAAGTAGTTATTTTAACGCTACCATATTGGCTAGTTATTCAATTTTGAACATGGACCAACCATTTAATGACTAAATGGAATATCTAGTTTCAAGCATTAAAACTTTGTTTCCTAGATAATGGTATCACCCATTTGCTTTGTGAACTTGACTGACACACTCCCGAGCGTCTAAAGTTAATTACACGCTTGGTGCACCTATACTTTATCCAATATTCTATTTATTTATTTAGTTCCTCCAACGGAAGATGTACACACAAAATCTACAATATCGACGATGATGATGTTGTTGATGGTGATATTGTCGTTGATGTACAATGTTCTTGTTAATGAAGTTACGATTAGTGCATTCCTTCAATTGTTGGAGGCCACAGCATGCTTGTAAGTCACCAACAGAAACAGTAATCAACTAAGTTAAAACTAAAAGGGAAATAGTTAACCGGGTGAAAAATATACTGAATGGGCGACTATTATACTAAGTAAGCAACTATTTATCCGGTTTGAGGAATACCTTTTAGGAGGTTTTTGTGAGCTGCAGTAATAATATTGTGACATACTATAATTGTATTTGGGGTTCTATTTTTTCTATATTAGCATATTATTCTTCATCGTAAATGAAGGCGACATCGCTGTGCAGCGCGGGAATTCGGGTATAATTGTGTTTTCAACGAATTGGTACAAGAGCAAGCGGAGCGAGTTCGGGAGCTTAGGGCACCCCGACACGGACAGGTTAGGTTCGCGCGAACTCAGCTCCCGTCATCTCGTTCGTGTTAGGTTACTTTAGACCCTGCGGACGGAAATAGGAGCCCCGCGCAGCGGGGCTCCGTCGGCTATGTTGCCAAAGTACTAATCAAGTCGCTGTTTTAAACATTTGTATTCGCCCACTGTTTGTCGCCCACTTAGTATTTCAGTAAGCCATATTCAGTATTTTTTACATCTTTAACTTGAATTTATTGTCGCTCGTTTAAATACTACCCAAACTAAAATATAAACCCTACTAAAAACACTCATAATTCGGAAAGAGCTACCTTTACTCGTATTCTTTACTGGAACCATGCATTATTTGGAGATCGAAATTACGTACGTGTGGTATTACGTATATATTATAATCTATGCTAAGGTTTAAAGAAAATGCCAAAAAATAATTGCAAGGCAATATTTGATCTGAACTAGGATGGTATTTTTTTTATAATATTGCTTTTCAGAATAATCAAAAAGGCAAAGTCAATCAGATTTGCGTCTCTTTTTAAATCCAAACCCCATACTATAGTCAAACCAACATAATTGGCTAATGCCTATCAATTTTGAGTGAACAAACGGACGAAGGCGACTGATGCTACCTGAATAGCCAGCAATTATATTCATTTTGCAAGTAAGGAGTATTTTTCCCAGCCGCCCACATCGCACTAAGTACATGCCAATCTGTCAGGTTATCTGTCCCCTCGTAGTAGATAATATGCAACAAATTGGCACTATTGGCCCGTGTAAGCATTTAACTGAAAAGCCGCGTCGATAAGGGCTTGGTCTGAGGTATAAGAGGCTGCGAATTTATACTGTACAGTGTCTTAATGCAGTCTTCCTAAACTAGAATGAGTTTATGTCAAAATTTTAGCCAAAGGTCCACTACAAGTCCGTGTCCATGATTTTAGTTCCGAATTCAAAATGTTCTGAATTATGACGGATGTAGTACGTAAGCATCCCTACAAGAAGTCAGTACTACGGCTACTTCGGAACCAAAATTAAAAAAAAAAACCTTATTGTGTGTTTTTGCCATGATAAATGATATGACAACGGTAAGGAAAACACCATGAGGAAACCAGGACTTGCAGACAATATAAGTCTGGCCTTGCCAACCATTGGTTCAACATCTGGTTTTGGTCATCTAGCTCGCGAATATGTATCCTCCGACTGCACAGCACGATTTTCTTCTTGTCTTTTTAGTTCGCTTCTTAAGGCGCAGATACCCCTGAGTAGCTGATTTTAAAATGAGAATCACGTCAAAACGGCTAGTTGTAATTTTTCAGAAAAAATATATGTTACATAAGACCATTTTCTTAATAATTTCATCTAAGAAAATTTTGAGTTTTATTCTTAAAACATGTTGTAATTAATTTGTAAAGTTATGTCTAAAACGGACACAAACACGACAATCGCGCCTAAACCGCTGGGCGTATTTTAATCAAATTGACACCATCTCAAAGACAATTTAAATATCTTCATTTTGATCTGAAGCTTTTTTTTTAAAACCCATAGAATAATAAGAAAAGTACAATAAACTACAAAATTTTGGGTCGCGCGGGTGTGAAACGAATGCGCGTTTTGTTCCCTCAAGGTCGTTGGCGTTAGTCGTCGCCTTAAGCAGTCGCGTTATTTTTTTTTTAAATTAACTTTTATCTGTAACTTTTCAGTTATAATTTAGTTTTGAATTACTTTTAAACACATTAGTCTTATATATTTTTAAATCACCTCTTAAAATAATTATTTTCATATCCCACACGATGAAAAAATGGGCCTCCCACAATGTGGTGCCCAAAATCCGCTATATTTCTTCCTTTTTCTATTTTAATGTAGCCAATGACGCTCGCAAGTTGATTGACGTAAGAATCATTAAAATCGGCCTACGCTTTTGGTCTCTAGAACGAAACATAGAAACAAACATACATACATACATACAATGATAAACACATTACCTTCCTTCGGCAGTCGGGTAAAAAAAAGGAAACTTACGACTTTTATGAGACAAGTCTCATCTTAACAGTTTGATGACCCCTATCAACCCACTTCACTCATGCCTCATAGAGGCTGTATTTATACCAGTATCTTCGCAATGACCAGAGCCTGGTACCATTAAGGAGCGCCCTAGCTGCTCTTACTTAGCTTATCGGGGCTCTCAATTGTTCAGTACACTAAAAGCTATCCGATTACCCGCCGCAGAGCTACTGCAAAGGACTTCTGAAAATAAAAAGAAGTGGTTAAGTTACACTTTACAACTTAATGTTACTACTTGTAGAAATCTTAGTTATGAGTATAGCGTGCTCTATGTTTTATAGGTTTTATAGCAGGGGTCACTATTAATTACTATCATTTGGGGTCCGTTGTTTAAAATTTTATAACCTTTGCGGTACGGGCTTAAAGCTATCTCGTCAGATTTTTACTTCGTTAAAATTGTTTCAAATATTAATGTGGAAGATGTCATTTTTTATTTGCCTTGAACTATTGTCATTAAATCTTGAAGATCATCATCGGTAAGTCTCGTCCGTTTTCGAATCAGCGGCAACAAAGACAAAGCGCAAATACATTATTAAATTACGTACCTACTTAAGTAACACAAGTAAATTATATTGTACTAAGGTCCACGCAAAATAGGAACGCGGACAGCAGTCCGAATCCAGACGCGGTCCGCCATTTGGTGACCCCTGTGTCCCCATTTATGTAGCGATCTTGTTTTTTTTTTTTACGGGAGTATCCTTCAAAAGGCGCCTGGAATTTTGGGGGAAAGATCAGGGAGTGTGTCACCCCGGTGATCAAGGTCATATGTAAAGACCTAATATTATTTATATTTGCAATTACAAAAAGGCAATTAATAGATTTAGTTGCCTTTACTAACTGACCGCTAACTGATTTAAGTAAAAAAAAATAGAAACAATCCATAATAAATTTACGGGCAATAATTTCACCACAATCTTAAAACGCAACATAATCATCCATTTCTGTTTAGATCTACCCCTCTAATCCAATTCCCTATCTAGGATAAACCTAGGATAAGTGTAAAAATAACTTAGTGGGCAGTATCAGCATCCTCTTATCTCTGGCAATGGCGGACGCTGGCCGGAGCAAGAAAGCTCCGGTCGGTTACACCTGTTCATCAGCCCTTTTAGCTCGCCGCGAGCATTGTCAAACTTTGTCGTCGGACCGAGGTGGGGTGGAGTTGACGTGAGATTTTGTGTGACTTTATTAAAAGTAAGAATTTTACGTTACGTTATTAGAGGGATGTGAAATAGATATTAAAGTAATCAGAAAATAATGTTTTTGTAGACAATTTTTGGTAGCCTATTTAATTCTGCTCCAGTGCTGTGGAAATTTATTTAAATTTTCACCCACATATTTTTGCATTTTTCGCGATCTTCTGCTTTATATTTTCTATGTAAAACAAAATTAAGATTCGAAGAAAGGTTGTTTGTGTATTGAACTATACTAAAAACAGATTTTTCAATCATCAGGAAACTTTTATGTGTGCAACTAACCCCCGGTTTCCCACGTTTCGATTATCGCAAAATTAATGTGACAAATTGTCAAGCATGCGTTATCTGCTGTGTTTGGTTGAATGAATTTTCAACAGCCAATCACAGCAGATAAAGCGTGCTTAACAATTTGTCACATTAATTTTGCTATAATCGAAACGTGGGAAACCGGGGATTAGTATCGGTTTGACACTACATTGTGTAAAAAATATGACAAACTGCTACAATTATTCTTCTGTTAAAGCTTATTTTGTTATTAAAAATCAGCTCTAAGCTAACTTTAACGAAAGTCTTCGCAAAATTCGTAAAACTTCTGCATAAACTAAAATAAAATAAAAGCAAAGCAGCTCTACAGTTTTCCCAACGAGCTTTAATCAATTAAAGCGTAGCGGCAACCCTGTATAAAACACATGACATCCATATCTGTTCGCTGACTGATCGCCGGACGGCCGGACGCGGCGACAAAGGAGAGTGTGAACGACCTTTAAGTGAGCCCTATCTAATCTTTTGTTACGTTTTAATAAAGTTTCTGATGTTAGGTGCAAGGTTCGTGGCATTGTTATCATTTTTAATTAATATTTAGATTGGTTAGATTTTGACGGGTTTCGGTTTTGTTGATGGCCTGATCGGCGCAATGGCAGTTTTCAGAGTCTAGAGATTGATTCGCGCTTCTAATAAAGGGTGTCACATAATAATTTTCGTTTTTAAGATTTGAAAAAAAAAAACACTATAATTAGTTCAAACTCGTTTTATTTACTTTTAAATTAAAGAGCATATTTTTTTAATTATTTAAAACAATTTTTTGTAAATTTATACCCTCCACTTCCTGTAGCTAAAATCTTCAATCACTCACTGGATCATTGTCAAAAAAGTAAGGGCTAATAATTCCTTGACTTGATATGGCAGCCATTATAGGCCAGATTTAACGCCTACTGATGTTTTCCTATGGGGCTACTTAAAAGGTAAAGTTTACAACCCATTGCCACACCACCTGAATGTTTTAAAGAAAGCAATGACTCACAGACGATATCAAAACTATTCCAAGAGGGATGATCCAAAGGAAGTGGAAGTTTTAGGTCATTAATAATCCAAATTGTGAACTGTTATCTAACTGCATAAATAACTTCTTTTTTTTTAGACTACTTGAGTGTCAGGAAGTAGCGGGTGCCCATTTCCTAATTATTGTTTTTCATAAACAACATTCAAAAACTGCTTTGTAATTTAACAGTAAATAAAACCAGTTTGAACTAAATATTGTTTTTTTTTTAAGTACCAGATACGATAAACATACTGAAACAACGTACCTTACCTTACATAACCTAACATTACACCTGTATTCCCCAAAGGGTTAGACAGCGGTGCACCTCCCCTCATTACGACATTATGGTTGACCTTGTCGATCATTCTTTCATATAAACGTAGTCTTACGATTATGCCACTGTTTGACGGTGCAGTGTACGTTCAAAATAAAAAAATAAACAATTTGTCTCATCATTATCTAGCCCTATATGGAAACAAAAAAGAAAAAAAAAAATATATTTGAAAGTTATGAGCGTCGAATGTTCTATATTTCAACACTTATTTTAACGCATCTTTGGGCGCAAATAAATACCATAAGAGGAGGAAAATTGCATAACAGTCACCTTACAGGGACAGATATGTAGTTTAACAATGCAAATAATTCTATTTTGAATAGATACATTTACTCGTTTTTTCATGATATCCATACTGACAAAGGTCTGTTTATAAAATTTCGCGCACTCGTTTACGTCCTAAATCATCATCCATTTCGCTACAAATTTTCAAAAGTCCTAATTTGTACGCGAACTAGCTTCTTACTGCTCATCACAGCATCAATTTTTTCGCTCGTGTTGTCGGATGAGATAGATGCATTTTAATCTCGCGCACAAAACAGTTCGTGCCGTTGACTAGAGCAACCTTAATGCATAATTTTCAAAGAACAGGTGACGGACCTATTGCCTTCAACCGAGCACAACGGACTCCGGGCTGCAACTGAAAAACTTCAGACGGACAAACCCAAAAATACTTTGCCTTTTGCTTTTTATTGTGGAAATTAGAAAAGTGCACCATAATCGTATTCTACTAATATAATGAGAAAGTATGGTAAGGTCGTATTACTTTGGCCCGGGGGATAACTTTGGCCCAAACTTGAAAAGTCTACTAACGTTTTAGTGACTCCTTGACACTGACAACAGTGATGCCAGCTATCGATTGTTGTAAGAACTTCATCCTTAGTAGCCGATTAAAAAGCATGGGTGGAACTGTAAACTTTTCCAAGTTTGGGCCAAAGTTATCCCCCTGGGCCAAAGTCATACAACTTTACGGTATGTTTAGATTTCTAGATGTATTTTAATCAACCAAGGATCAACAGATTTGGATGAAATGTCTTAATACAGGCCAGGCTCTAAACCTGGACAGGACTTTTACTCAAATCATAATAATTTTTACTTATGATGCAGGCAAAGTCTTTGCCAAAAAATACTTTTGAATTAATTAATTACAGGTAACACCGTAAAGCCGTTGCCGAACGATGACACACCGGTGTTCGTCAGTTTCGGAGAACACTTACATTTGTTTTTGTTTCTCGTTATTTTGCAAACATACACTACATTAAGGTTCCCTCAGAATGGCCCGACGATGCGTCAACCCTTTTGTGTCCACCATCAGTAGAACAATGTCTACAAAAATGAATTGTGACGTCTTTTTGTCTTCGAGAGCCTTTATGTATATAATAAAAAAAAAGTAAAGATATCATCTAAAATTTAGGTACGTATCCTCATGGATCATTCTCATAACAATATTAAGAAAATGTTTACAAAAACCAGAAGATCAAAGTACACTTTACCCAAATTAAGCTAACCACTACACGATGAGAGATAGCTACGCTTCACATGAAGTTCAAAGTAAAGCAGGTAATACACTATGGGCAGCCAAACTGCTAGACAAACGTGTTAACTTATCCGCTGGTTGCAACCTGGCTTTAGAACAATTTGAGATTCAGGTTTGCAAGTAGACTTGATACTTACCGGAAATTAGCTACCGTATCGTTGTTGCTTGGCAAGTTATTGTGTCGATTAAAAGGTTGCGTTTTTACATTCTAATAGCTGAGTGTGCCGTTTTGTCTGTCTGTACTATGTAGGTACTCAGTAATTGCTGTGATGTGGCAAGCCAAAACTCTGGAGTAAATGGCTAACTTGATTTTGTAATTTTATTATTATTAGGGCATTGCGTCTCGGTTTAAAAAGAATATACTGTAGGCCTGCTTTACCTAAATCTATAAAAAACTTCATGAACATCTTTTTCTGAGTTTCAAAATATATGAACGCATCCTACGTTGGCAAGATTCGCCAACTTAAAGAACTTAACGAACAGATTAATTTCACGGTGGACTTCACTTGACGTTAGATTTTTTTCTAATCTCGCGCACCGCCATATTTATTTTCGCGGCACGGTATATTTTCTACATAATATTGTTGTGTTAATAAGAAGAATACCATTATATTCATCGAAGTCGATCTTTTATTGTATCGACCAATAACTAACATTCTCAAATAATTTGTCATTCTCAAAGTGATTTGGTTCGTGCCACGTTTTTAAAGCATTTCTTTTTGATTCCAAAATCAGTTTAAAAGCAAGCAATTTGTAAGAAAGCTAAATTGCGGTTGCATTTGGCAACCCCATAAAAAGGTTGACATGAAGGTATGTGACTAACCAAACACACTTAATTTTTTTAGTTTAGTTTTAAATACCCATATCAGGAAGCATTCATTATTCTCTCAAAATGACCACTAATTGATTTTAAAAGTTCACATCATTTGTATCAATTAACTTATATTCAGAAACAAAGAAATTAAAAACAACTTTAAATGAAGCAATTCAATTCATTCACTCATTTGCATTTCATTAAAAATTAATTACGAACCAAACGTCGTTAAGACATGTGACAATTCAAAATAAAATTTCGTCTTTACAGCGACAACAATGTATTCAAAATAATAAAAAAACAACAAAGCAATAAACACTATAACATTATAAGACTGGTTGAAATTTTATATGACGAAAGAAGAAAAAAATCCAAGATGGTGGACAAAAGTTTTCGAAAAGCAACAAAATAAAAAAGGATCTAATCTGAGCTGTCATCGGTAACAAAAATAAGGTAGAATATGAAGTCGGGGTCTAATGAGACAAAGGGTTAATGAGAATAACAATGGCTGGGCAGTAAACTATTGGATTTATTTACACTGGTCAGGTTGGACGATGATCTGATAACGCGGCAAATGCTTGGTTAAGGTGAAGATGCTGCTGTATTATACGATTTTTATGTTTAAACTGTGTATTCTGCCGTTGAAAAACTGTTAAATTCGTTTAAAACGTAGTAGGTTCAGTAAATTAATAGTGGCCAGTTAAGAGCCAAAAGGATTCTGAAATAATGGTTCAATATTTTTCTTTATGTGGGGAATATAAACATATTTCTGAAGAAGCAAATAAATTACTAAAAAGAGAATGCAGAACCTGGTTTGCGGGGCAAATAGGCAAAAATTATGCAGTAGAATAGAATAGAATAGAATAGAATACTCTTTATTATGTACACCATAAAAGTTACAGAAAGTATAGAAGAAGTAAACATTACACTGGGTGACACAATGGGCGGCCTTATCGCTAAAAGCGATCTTTTCAAGACAACCTTTGGATGGATTTTAAAAATGAAAGGAAAAACAGTACTGTAGGTAGTCTTTGGTGTACTATTTATATATAAATAAATACATATACATATATATTATATAGACAAATATATACAGTTCTCCACCATAAAAAACACGACCTTAAAATATGGTTACCAGGTCACAAAAATATCCCTTTCAAAATAACCACAAAATAATCCTACCCCTTAACGGATCACCGTAGCGTCGGCCGCAATGATCAAATTTCGTTTTTATTGTTAATCCCGGGTTCTAAATGAGCAACCACATATCGAGTTCAAACAGCCACATCGGAGTACAAAAAGAACAACACTTAATAATCCCGGATTCCGGGATTCGACGCTGCGGCGTTTTGAGACATTCTATATTAAAATTTTATTCTTTAGCTTGTTGTTGCTGTAAGTACTTAAAATACCGGAGCGCAAGGTGTTGTGTATGGGACTTTGTTTGTTGGTACTTTTTGCATGGAGTAGTGGGAAATACTTAGTTTAGTTTTTGCTATAAGCTTGAATGAGAAGTGACATGATTTAGATTGTTTTAAGTTGTGACAATACACTAGACTACAAAAAGTGGCATCCTAACATCGATTACGATTGTCAATATCGAAATGATTCGAATTGACACGCGCTTATGAAATGTGACGTGGTCAATCGCAAGCATATTAGACTTCTAACTTTTAAATCGGGACATCACATTGTCAAGAGTCCAAGATAGTGCTTATAATTTTAAACAAATAGATAGATAATTATTATTAGACATGATTATAAGCGCTAGTTTTTTTACGTTTTTCATAATTTTATATTAGGTATATATATAAGTTAATTTTAAGATCGCGCTATCGCACTAGTTATTGATGTTGTAAGGAAGATTTAATAATAAATAAATAAATACTTTTTTTTTTAAATACAAGCTTTTTAGCATTCTGTACATTGTCAAGTGTCGTGGTGGCCCAATGGCTAACTGACCTCGCCTCTCGTGCTTGAGGTCGTAGGTCCAAATCCGGGTAAGTACCATTGTGACTTTTTCATTTCATATGCACTTTCTGAGTTTATCTTGGACATCGCTGACAATGGTGAAGGTAATCATCGTGAGGAATCTGGATTTATAGTATATTTATCGTAAGTTTGTGCTCCATTGGTGTAATTGCTGCAAGGCGTTCAAATGCGAGGGTAGACGAATAAAAAATAAATGAATACCAAACCTGTATACAAATTTGGGCTCAATCGGTTGTAAATAACTGATTTAGTAAGTAAGTAAGTAATTCAGTTGTAAGTCACACATACTATATATGACAGTAACTGTCAAAGTTACAACATTAATTTATTTTGTGCTCCATTTGGTTTTTTTTGGCGGAGTTAACTCTATCAATCGTTCATCTTCTGTACGAAAACTAGACATTTTTAAAATAATTTACCTCACAGCGACAAATACGATAAAAACAAAATATGAAAATTATGGGAAATAGCCCACAAGTTTTTTTTTTTTCACACGCCAAATGCAAGGTGAGTGAACATACAGCCTTACTTCAAAATTATAATTTTAAGTGATAAAATAAAAACATTTTAGTATTGTATAACAAATAATTGTGAAATATGAATAATTTGATGATAATAATAAATGTTTGATTGACTTAATTAAGAATGTACACATTTATTTATTCCAAAAATGTATATGGATTTTCAGCGGCATAAAACCTTTTTGTTGTTACTAAAAAAATACTGTATTACCCGGTTAAATTGAAAATGTTCTGTTTACTCGCATATAACTTGCATAAAGGACCTTTTTTATACTGGAGAAATGCTCATGCATACTGTGCTACCACGGGGAGATAGCGCAGTTATTTGGGACTCTAACCCACTAAAACTCCACGGTGTCCTTCTGTGCCGCTTATGGTGGAAACACGGGCACTCACCGCGAACCCGCCGCGGCTGTCCGTCACCGGACTCCTCTCCTCTCCTCTTGGGAGTACCCCCCATCACCGGCGCACCAGAACACACTGTGCGCCATGACCCCGTGTATGGCGACACTTGGTTCCCTTGTGACGGGTCAAGGTCCCCGCCACCTTCCATTTTTCGGCCACAGGGGATAGAGAGAGCGGCCAACGCTATACCGACACTCCTCTTCCCCTGCGGCGCCACCACGTCCGCCATGAGACGGTGGCGACCTCTTCCAGGCCGCGGAAGGTAGGGAGAGCGGTGCACCGCAATACCGGCACTCCTCTCCCGCCGCGGCCTACAACCCTCAGCCACGATACCGTATGGGTTTGGGAGGCCCCATACGACATCGCAGACCGCCTCAGTTACGATGTCGCCCAGGCAGCCCCGCAACCTACATGTTGGCCGCTACGTCGGCGGCTTATCGGCAAAAGCCCTGACGAACGGCCTCTTCTCGGGTTCCTCTTCGCTTCACCGTGGGTGACCAAGCCACGGTTACTGAGCCCCCCCGCCTCGACAATGCGGGATTTGTAGAGATAATTCTATTACGCACGTGTGTGTTATAGCTCGGTTTATGGCCCTCA
Organism: Orthosia gracilis; assembly: GCA_947562075.1. NCBI lineage: Eukaryota > Metazoa > Arthropoda > Insecta > Lepidoptera > Noctuidae > Orthosia > Orthosia gracilis. Next base: position 16,632,786 of record OX387264.1, on the reverse strand, counting down.
ATCCGATGTAATAAGGCTCACTTTACTAGACACTTCTGCTCTAAAATAAATTTCTTAATCATTTAATTTGTATTTAAATCTCACTAAGTAATAATTAAATGTTACAAAATTATTTAAATTTCAATCTATATCAATTTTGTGTTAACTTAATAACTTGTTTAACTTTATAAAAAAAATAAGATAAGGTAACCGTTAGGCAGATATTTAATTAATGCCTTTCAGTCAAAGGCACCACGAGATTAGTATGAGAGGTCGGGTTAAAAGATTAGCTATTTAGATTATACGTTTGCAATTTGCATTAATGCCTGGTTGCCCACGCAAATCCTCGATAAAATTTTGAAAAAAAATATCTTCAAAATTACAAATTAAATCGAGCTGCTTCTGATCAGCCAGTCAAACCCTTGAGGGAATTAAACGCGCCTTCGTTTCACACCCGCGTGGTCCAAAATTTATTAGTTTTTTTGCATTTTCCTTATTATTCTATGACTTTAAAAAAAAAAACGCCTCAGATCGAAATGTAGATAATTAAATTGTCTTTGACATGGTGTCAATTTCTTTAAAATACGCCTAGCGGTTTTAGTGCGACTGTCGTCTTTTTGTCCGTTTTAGACATAATTTTACAAATTAATTATTACACTATATTATACAAATAAAACTCAAAATTTTCTCAGATCAAATTATTAAGAAAATGGTCTAATGTAACATAAGTTTTTTCCAAAAAAATACGACTAGACGTTTAGACGTGATTCTCATTTTAAAATCAGCTACTGAGGGATATCTGTGCCTTGAAGTGTGACATTTATGTTATATTCAACTTCAAGTCATCCTAACCATCCATATTCTTTCAACCAACCAATCGATCAACACGAAGCTACTATTTAAAAAAAGAACACCGTTCAAACATGGCTGTAATATATGCGTTACATGCAGTTTGCGGGCGAATCTGTTTGTTCATTTGTCACAAGCAATCGAAACCATTAGTGGTAATTACTGCCCTTGCTCACTTATCGACGCAATAAAATGGACGGTTCGTGTGGGGGAAGGCATGAGATGACGCGGTTTGGATGGTGACCCATATTGTTATCGGTACTTTTCTTATAAACCTTTATGTTGAAATGAAGGCACAGACATAAATCTAACTAGATGACGCGACTGTTTGTACTTCGCGTGCCAAAATACGGAGTAAAGTTACGATCAACGATCGTAATCTGAGCTTTTCATTTAGCATTATCGGCACCGGAAATCCACCGAAATATAGAAAAATGTCTTTTATGCCTTATTGAGCTGTAAAAAATGTATAGAAAAGTAGACGAGGCATTGGAAATGTTTTTTTTCATTGATAAGTAAATTTGTTTTTAAATTGTTTGTGAAAAAGTGGCACGCTTGATTTTCATACAAATATGACTTGCGTTATCTAGTTAGATTTATGTCTGTGGTTGAAGGGTTAAATTAAGACTGAAAATCATTATACCTATAAAAATAAATATTTTGAAGTTTTCAGTATAAGTAACAACTTTCCAAAATCATATCATAAATAAATAAAATACAAAAGCAGTATGTAGGATCGTAGCATAGTGAGTAGCGTAGCATAGTAGAGTTCTATAGTATTTGCACCATGGTTAATCATGGACAAGCCACCACATGGGTAAAGAGCGTAAGTTGATATATATATATATATATGTGTGTAAATTAGAATGGACACTTTTCTAAATGCTTTAATTTAAATGCAAAATTTCATATAAAGCCTATGTTAATTATTGTATTTAGAGATAAGATATTTCCGAAGATGATGATGATATTTTATTAAATAAAAGTTGTGTGACTGAACACTTTACTAATTAAGAAATAATAATTAAAGAGATTATAGCTACTATTAGGAATTTATTTCAAATAGATAAGCTATGGTAGTTTACATAAAAATCCACGATAGTTATCAAGCTGATGACCCTATTAAATAGAAGAAAACTATGCCGTTGGCAATTAATGGTTGTGATGAAGTGTAAATTAGTAAAGGTGTTTGATAATCATTGTAAATTAATGTTATTTACTCGTATGTTCCTGGGTTCGTAAGTACCTGCACTTAGGTTACTAGCAAAGTTGAGTTAGTTATCATCAATGTAAATAAAAGTAACGTCAAATAAAGAAAATACAATAAAAAGGTGGCAAGGTTACCTCTGGTTAAGGGAATTAACAGAACAATTGAAGTGAATGACATTCCAATCACTAATAGTACATTTCGTGTCGAGCATAAAAAGTCTACATTTTAACACGAACGATGTAGCCAATTTCGACGTGATAATCTTGGGTCTAAACGAATTTCTTAGGCAATGTGGTACATAATAGACAAGGTATTGGCAAAAGATGTATATTTCTTCTAGCTACGATGTACACCGATTCTTTTTGCTACGATGCCGTGGAAAAAATAAAAAGTCAGTCAACAAGGTGCGGTGAATATCCACGATGTAATAGACGAATGTTAAAGCCTAAGTGTATCGAATGAAGCCTTAACTTGAGGAGCCAATTTAAATACTGACCGATAAACACAATGACAGCATTTTACTCATCCACAGTTGACAACACTGCTTACAAAAAAGCAAATGCAAGCAATAAAGACAAAGTAAGAACCGTGACATTGACAAAGACGTTAAAAGGATGTCATATTCCGAACATACATCATACATCCAGTGCTGAACATGGGCCTCTGTCATACAAATGTATTAAATCATTCAATAATGAAGACAATGCTCAAAAGGGCACTGACCAAGAATATGGCGCAGGTGTAATGATATATTTGTATGAATATATTCGTGACAAAATAATGTTATATTTAAGCAAAGAGAGACCTCATTAGATTTTAAGACTAAAAAATACACCACAATGTTTAAATAGCGCTATTGAAAACTCTATTTTTATGGCCGCATCACATTCAGAAATCGCAAATGACAATCTTACTTTAGCACATAATTATAGAAAAACTTTTAAAAGTTTGGTCAAATAATTTTTCGCAGAATATTTTTGGTGTCGGGTTCCCAATTTTGGACAGTATTGTTCAGATCCTGGAGTCTGAAGATGTTTTATATTCATAGATATCTACTTTCCAACATGGGAACAAGAGACTCCTTCACAATGTAAAATTCTATTAGCAATAGCGGGTGTTGAAAAGTCAAATTTTTGACAGTTGCTGTCACCGATAGCATGTCACCTTATCAAGCTGGAGTCTCTTGTTGCCAACCAAAATAACGAAAAGATGGGAACATTGTCAGTTCTGCCAAAGTGCAATGATCAAATATAAAACAAAAAATACTTACAATGCAAATCTATTCAACACTACTTAGTGTATTGATCCTTCAAACGAAGATAATAAGAAGTGTAAGCGAATGCGCGGTGAGTCTGACGTGTGCAGGTGACGGAACAATGTGATGTTGTATTTCACTACTACATTATGTTCACAAGGCTCTACGTTGTCCACTTATGTTCGGATCGGTATAGGCTTGGATTCTATGGGGGACATATTTTTGTTTGTGTATTCAAAGCGGTGTTGGTTTCAATTTGCTAGATACATCTTCGACGGTCGTATCACATGAGAGTTCTCTTTTCAAGCAGTGTTCTTAGATCAAACAGATTTGTTAGCCTTCTCAGATTTTAATCTTCTCTAGAGATTACTATTGGTTGACCTGTGAGCCCTATAATCTGCGAAAATCACCTTAAGCAATCACTAATCAGTGTGTTGCATGCCCGTATCTAGAAGTGCAGCATTGCCTTTCCAGAAGTTTCTTTGGATTTAGTCTTTTCACTTGACCTCTAAAGACTTATGGATTTCTTACACAAAATTGTCCATGAAAAGCTAAAAATAGCTTAAATCCAATCAATCTTCTGATAATGCCCGTTTCTGAGAGTTACGCAGTATTCCAATATCTATCAAAGATCTTTGAAACTTCTACAGTTTCTTTATTTTGCAAAGAGCTCTATAGATTTCATTGATCTTACAGCTTTTGAAAGCTGAGATATGTAGCGTAATTATGAACTCCAATCTGACCAACGAACTACCAACCGATGACAACATTCTCACCACCATACAAACCAAGCTTAACCCCTCTCATTGTGGCGGCATTATCCATTGAAAGGGCTACCTATTGTTATTTCACTTTAATATAAAACAATACGCAAACCTTTTACATTGACTGTGACCTTTTATTTGCTCTGCGGTCCTTTGTGAAGCCGCCGCGGCATTTTTTATCTCCTGCAACTCATTAAGACTGGAGACGTTTTTGTTTGTCAATGCTCATTGAGTATTTTTATTGTGTCGACTTAGATGGATATTCCATTCATTCATAGTTGATTATCTGTGGACCATGATAATGTGAATCTGTGGCAAAATGGCGGACGGGAATTAGGATGGCGGGGAGCAAGGTTTACAAAGGATTCTTACCAACCGACTTCAAAAAAAGGAGGAGGTTATTTTAGAATTGAAAATATAATTAGAAAATTCTAGCGGATACAAGGCTACATTGAAATAGACAAGCGACTCAATTAATTAAAATTTGTATAGCTCGCATTGCAGAATATTGATATTTCTTTATGCCGCTAGTTGCAGGATGCACAGGACTAATCAATGTGGCGACGCTTGTGGGAGGCCTATGTCCAGCAGTGGACATCTTTCGGCTGATATGATGATGATGATTGTATAAGGATCTAGTGTGAATTCTAGGCTGACAGCAGACGGCACACTGGTATCTGCATCATGTTAAAAACTTTGATGAAAATTGCAATACAATGAATTATACGTTAACTTTCAGTTACAGGATAGCCCAAATAATGTAATATTTGTCTGATATTACTGTTAACTCATCATCTTTCTACCCCTGTCCCATGTTAGACTCGGGGTAGACGGTCGGCGCAACACATTTTCTTCGTCATTTGACAGTTCTGCAGTGCACTTGGTGATTTGAAATTGGAACGGTAAGGAATAGTGGGGCGGTCTTGTACCTTATTTCTTTCTTTATCTGTATGTTTTCATTCTAGGTGTGCCCAATCCTCTTCCTAGTCGCTGGTGCGTACGGCTCTGGGTACTACAAGCATTACGTATTTGGTGATGTCATGTTCGCCCAATTCTTAGAGATCGTCATCAATGGCATGGGCATGATCACATCTTACCCTGTTCAGTGTATAATGTTTATCTGTGAGTATAATAGTATGAGATCCTACTGCAAAAATCTGCTGGTATGTATTTTGTTTTTGATGGAACTAGAAATTTATTGGATTAACTTGGATTAATTACATTTGAAAAAATACGACCACCTTTACAACAACATAACATTTATACTCCATCTACAAACAGAAGAAAAGCTAAACTATCATATCGGCGTCACTTTAGAGTCGTGTCCCATCCACCCAGTATATTGTGAATAGCCCACCTTATTCCAACCGTCCCACCCGTCTTATTCCCATTCGCATTACACCAACGATTAAACCCTACAGATCCACATAAGGCCAAAACAATGTTATTACTTGTATGAATATATATTGAGCAATATCATATACCACGTCCCTGATTGCGTTCTATCTTTGTATGTAACTTAATACAACTGGAAAATGTATACCAGCTCTAGTACTTATAATGTCTTATCTTGGTTTATGCTGGTGTTATCTTTAAACAAAAGGCTGTTGCTGGAGGAAGGCATTATTTCGCTTATCCGTGAAAGTGGTTGGAAGATAGATATAATAGGGTATGATTGTGTTAATAAGTAGAATTGGTGCAGATATTTTAAGGTCAAAACTCAAGAAAGTACTCGTGTGTTATTTTTATGGGACATGCAATAATATGCCCGCTGCGACTCCTGAAAGCCAAGAAAAACACCGAGGTACCTACAGAGGCTCGTCTTGGATGCCTTAATTATGAGAGTTAGATTGAGCCGTCTAATAAGAAAAGTTTATTTTGTCACATTGTTTAACTGAATGTTGAAAATTAAACTCTAGTAGTAACAGGAGTAGTACACCAAAAGTAAAAACACCTTTTTTGAAACAATCTATGATAAATTTAATAATGTTAGAGGTGGAGTAAACAAGAACCTAACTTCTAAATTGTAGCATGGTGAATTCATGTCAGTAAGGCCAACTCCTGGTTTAGAATATAATACTTAAGCCGACTCATTAAGCAAATCCATCCCTGGAATCCAAGACCTTGAAAACTATAAAGGAGTCCAACTAAACTGCAATTACTTTCACATTAATGTATTTCAATATTAATAATCGTTCGAATAAAAAATCAAGAACAATTTTACAGCATCATAAATAAATTCGTGGTTTAATCATTAAAGTGGTTACCGGCCACAATATATAGTCCAAAGATAGTATTATAAAAGCTAATACAAAGGTTTATCTGGGTAACAAACGTCGACCAATAAACCGAGCGATGAACCGACTCGGTAGTAACGTATATGAGAAATGTCGACGCGTTCAATGGAGTTTATGGAGAGGATGATACCGCATAGAATGATACCGCGAGTAAAATACTTAATTTTTACAAAGATGAACTACTTATTGCTATAGACAATATTACGGATGATAATAATTGATACTATAAATCATAAGACGATAGATAAAAGAGCATGTCTGAAACAAAACAAAAAACTACAAACATAACTGAATGGGGTTAATAGCAGTGATGATGGCGCAAATACTACCTTAAATATTGAAATCATAATGAAACGAGTGGCCACTTCTACACCTACGAATACCTTATGCAAAGAAACAAAACGGCTAAAAGAAATCAAATTCATAGTGATAGTTTCTGTTAAAGTGCAACAAATTACAGCAGTTGGTACTGGTGTTTCAGATTTGTACCTATATATTGCAATGATATAAATTTATGATTTTTAGGACTTCATTTGCTTTCTAAGTAAGACAAAGAAATCTAAAGCAAACGTTAGGCTAAGCCCTTACTTAAAAGGAGGAACACACCAAAACAACTCGTCACACCTACATTTCAACAGCTCTATATTCTCCTCAAACCTTGTGAAGTAAGCCGACCGGCGTGTTGCCGATAATATGGGGACAAATACAAATTGATAAACAAAAAGAAACACATTAACGTACACACACATATATATAGTATGTAGCTCGGATAGACGCTTGGACTAAATATATATTTAATGGACGGAGGAACATTTTACAGCTATTATTTTATGCAATACTTCTCTGAGAATTTTTCTTTAAAGGTTGTGGTGCACTTTACTGGTCTTACTATCTGAGATTAATATATGCTGGATATAGTCAAACTTATCTTGGGCTCTATTCGATCGTTATGCATTCCTATAGTTTGCTTTTGGAAATCAGATTGGCCATCCTAAGAAATTGTTTCTAATGCATATAATTCATATTACAGTCTGTGACAATGCTTTAACAAATTTTTTAAACATGGCAACTCAGGAATTTGCTTGCCAACTTTAGTCAACTTGAAATTGTGTAAAATGGAATATTAAATCTAGTAATTTCTAAATCCGTTGCAAATACAGCCGCAACAAAACAACCTGAATAACAAGTGTTTGCAATACGAAGTAATAGTGTAAATACCATTACAAAAATCATCTATCACCCAACTCTTGGAACACGACTGCTAAATGGTCTTAGGCGCCAAGCTCGCCATTGTACGTATAAGACGGACGGATCAATGGTCGGCCCTAACTAGCCGAGCCGTGAAAACCTACAAATGGCCGCCGGACATCGGAATTCAATTCTAAGGTTAGTTGTCCTGTCATGTTACGATGCTCGCTTACTAATTGGTGTTCGAATCCATTTTTCTTTACAATTCTTTGGTAAATATACCTGGTAAGCACGGTACACTTAAATCAGGGTTGGGTGTTCATCATCCAGCGAATGCAGAGTCGCTGGATCTATTGATTACACTTATTGGCATATTTTTTTCAATGCATACAAACTAAATAATTTATTCTTTTTAAATAGAAATTGGCGCTGCTTTTTTGGTCTCGCACGGGGTATTTTTTTTTGTTTTTATTATTATTTACCTTTTTATTTTTTGTTCATCTCTCGTCTTTCCGTCATTCACTACTATAACGTAATCAGTAACTTTAAATAGTACTATATCTTGAGCGGCTGGGTTGGTGTAGCCGCCAAGTTAAGCAAACCTCACCAAGGACGGTTTTTGGATGGGTAAACACGGTTTTTTTGGTTAACTTGTTTTTGGATAGGTGACTCAGCACAGGTTAAGCAACACTTACTAAGGTTAGTCTTTGGGTGGGTGACCATTTTTTTTGGTTCGTTTGTGCGGGTCACAAATAAATATATTTTCTTTCTTCCTTTCTTTGCAAGGGTTTTGGGAGTACTTACATTGTGCGTACAGCTAAGAAATGAAATACCTTGTCGGAGTCTGTGTTTCCTGGTAGCTACAACCTGGGGGTCTTTAAGTCAAGTGTGAGTAGGTTACTTCTAGGAAAGCGTGTTTCAACATCGATCACATAATTTCTTACCACCAGGTGAGATAGGGTACAACGCGAGGCTTGATTGAGTCAATGATTTTGGTACCACTTTGTATAGTTAACTAAAATGTTTTCCTAGTGTTAATTTTTTTTCTATTTGTTATTAGCTGTGCCCACGGCTTCACTCCCGTCAACTAGCTGCCTACCTACCTTATTCTACCCTACCTCCCTACCCGACCCTACCTACTTACCCTACTCTACAAACCTAACCGCCCCTACCATTCCTACCTACCCTACCCCTACCTACTTTTTTAGTTTTTAAACTATCTCTGAATTCTGACATGTATCAGAGATGGCGCTGTGTACGCAAAACGTATGGGAAAATGAAATAAAAATCGTTCATTTTGCCGATGTTTTAGTGGTTATTCTGTTATACAGGACTGAGATAAACCGAACCAATTAAAAAATATCTAAATCGGTCCAGCCGTTGTCGAGTTATAAATGGTATAACTAACCCCACTTTGTTTTATATATAAAGATTATCAGTTTCTCTTTTTTCTACTGTGATGACATACTCGAATCCTTGAATCAAAGTTTTTCTATTGTATTATTATACCAATGTAATTTAAGTTAAAAGTTTTTTCAATGTCTGCAACTCGAACCAATATAGTAAATTATTACTGGATAACTACACAAAAAGTACAAAATACAAAAACTACATTCATTACCAGCAATTAAATGTTTCTTACAATAGATTTCGCAAATATAATTTAATTATTCCACATATTAAATCGAATTAATGAATCAAATGATTTTTGGCGCAAAAACTACTGACACAAAGTCATGATTTAATATGTAAGCCAAAAAAATGGGTTTAGCAAAAACTTTATCTAATGGCGAACAATAACGTTCTTCTCAATACACAATCTGAAAAAAGCAATAAATAAAATGGACCATAAAATCTGAAATAGTATCATTTAAATGGTTGCACACGGTGATTGTTGAGCAATGGGTATGGTCAAGTAAGAGTGATATTTGTGGACCGAAGGTTCCGTCCTTAGTGCTACAAGACAGACCGCAAAAAAATCAGGCTGTCATTATTTTTCTCAATTTTCTAAAATGTTTACGGGTCATACTTTTGTCCATATTTTATAAAATAGTTGATAGGGCAGAATGGAAGAAGACAACCTGTTGCTTCGACTCCAAGTAACACTAAGAACTAATTCCTCCTAGCCCGTTCTATTATCGGACTACAAGACGTACGGCGATGCGTCATCGGTACATGGTGGACATCCTACCCATACGCACCAAACGTTTTGGGAATACTTTTATTATGCGTACAGCAAAGGAGTGGAATTCCCTGCCGGAGTCTGTATTTCCTGATAGCTACAACCTGGGAGTCTTCAAGTCAAGAGTGAATAGGTTTCTTCTAGGCAAGCGTGCTTCATCGTCGACCACATCATCGCTTACCATCAGGTGAGATAGTGGTCAAGCGCAAGACTATAATAAAAAAAAAAAACATGGAATAAGGGCAGGAACATAATCCACTAATATGCCTGAGACGAAAATGCCTAAGCCATTAAATCCTCCTCTGTACGTTTGTGTACATGAAGTACCTATCAAACAAATACATAATAAATAACTTCTTCTTATTGTTAAATATCGGGGAATTTTTATTGCAAGTCACAAGTCAGTAGTTACCACACTAAACACAAAATTACATTTTCACAAGAATATGTCAGCTCTACGAAATTTATTCTCGGTTAGACGTTCACAGCAATTTCTCCTATATCTAAACTTAACCCTAAAACATCTGACCAAAGCCTGAGGCCCCAAAGTAATATGAAATCAAACACCTATCTTCGCCATACATGATACTCTGGTATCATTCGTAATTATACAGTATAACCCTCAAACGCGTGCCTGCCATTACTTTTACTGCGAGTAATAACATGCCACTTATCAATTATTTATAATTGTAATGTACATTCGGCACAATAGACGCAACTTAATGGTAAACATAAAGATTTACAATATTTTTTTACGATATTGGTTCGCTGTTTGGAATTTTTATTGAATTTTTAAAATATTGTTTTGATGTTTCTTGGTGGTCTGAGTGTTTCCTTGTATGAGTAGTGTAAGAATTGTAAAAAATTAACAGTATTATACAAAAAAAATACTTAACAAAATAGGTAATTATTAAAATGTATGTAAGTAAAAAGTAACCTCTAAACACGTAACGAGTCAAGCAAGTATAAATCAATTATTTGAATCCTAATTAAAATTAACCTTTAAATAAATTAAATAAAAAACTTGACACAATTACAAAAAAACGTGCACATCACTGTATCTAATAATAAATAACATTACACAACTAAATCGCTGCTCAAATAAAATTAAAGTACACACATTCAGGACAAAGCTATAAAAAAAACAAAATTAGGTGTAAATTGTATGAAAACAAAAATCAGTTCAATTAGAGCGACGCCCTTAGACATTCCATACCAAAATCAGAGGCTTAACGCTTCGATACACACATGACTTTACCGTCCTGAAAAGCACGACAGACCTTTATGTACAGACATTTAAGGTGTAAAACTGTGTGTGTTTTAGTTTGGTAGCAGAATACGTAAATTGGTTTGACAATAGTGCGAGATTGCACGTACTGCACGCGCTAAGTATTTTTTATTACAACAATTACAGGGTTAACAGGGCATGTAACAGCGTGATGATTATTGTTGATTGGTCGAACAAAAACTGGGTGTGTTTGTTCACAGTGTTCACGCGATTATATATCCATTGTTTTGTCACGCTTTGACGGTTTTTATCATTTTAATATACGACTGATTTTATCTAAGTGGCTTGTTTAATCGGCGACACGTTTCGTTTTCAATGTAATTAGTATAGTATGAAGTTTTTATGTGTGTTAAGGTTATTGAACATAACGTGTAAATATAATTAGTTGGCATTATTTATAGTGTTGCTTTTGTTGAAGTTATGTGCATTAAATTGTGGTCATGGGTGATGGATGACGGGTTGTCTTTGTTTGAATCTGTGCCAGTGTGTGTTAGGTACAATTATTGTGGTTTTATTACTGAATAAAGTCTTTGCAGTGGCATGGGAAGGTTTAAAGGTTTAAAAATGGTAAAAAATAAGACAAGCAGCTAAATAATTTTCTACAAAAATGGAAGTCTGTAGAAGAAAATATCAAATATCCATAATAATTAATCTTTGTGATTTTCTTTGTTTTTGTTTTTAGCTCAAGTTTGAAAATAACTTCGAAGGGCAAATCAAATCCGCCTAGCCTTTGTTTCAAGCTCAAGCTGGAAACTAACTTCGAAGGGCGAATCAAATCCGCCTAGCCTTTGTTTTTAGCTCAAGCTAGAAACTAACTTCGAAGGGCGAATCAAATCCGCCTGGCCTTTGTTTTTAGCTCAAGCTAGAAACTAACTTCGAAGGGCAAACCAAACCCGCCTAGCCTAAGTTTTTAGCTCAAGCTGTATACTAACTTCGAAGAGCAAATCAAATCCGCCTAGCCTTTGTTTCAAGCTCAAACTGGAAACTAACTTTGAAGGGCAAATCAAATGCACCTAGCCTTTGTTTATAGCTCAAGCTGAAAAGTAACTTCGAAGGGCAAACCAAACCCGCCTAGCCTTTGTCTTTAGCTAAAGCTTAAAACTAACATCGGTTCCCTATCCATTTGCATAAAATTTTAAGACCTAATATATCTTAGCATAATTTTGTTTGGCATAATTACATTTTCGCATAATATAATTACGCATAACAGCTTACGCATAATTTTTTTAGGCATAATTTCTCTAACCATAATAATGATTAAGCATAATATTCTAAAGCATAAATTTATTAAGCATAAAGTTCTAAAGCATAACTTTTTTAAGCATAATATCCTAAAGCATAAATTTACTTACACATATAGCATGCAAGCAAGCATACAGCATGCAAGCAAGCATGCAGCATGCAATCAAGCATGCAGCATGCAAGCAAGCATGCAGCATGCAGCATTCAAGCGGGCAGGCAACATGCAGCAGGCAGGGTTTCTGTCTCGGCTCCGGCGCTGCGGGCCTCCGGCGGCCCCACGCGTGCTATTCGTCGCAGACGGCTTTCGCTCACCACCGCAGCTTCGGCTTGTTGGCCGGCTTCGCCGGCCAGCCTCAGCCGCGGCGCCTCGCTCGCAGCCGCCTGCTCCTCAGCCCGTGGGCCGCCTCGCCCCTACGCGCCTACGCGATTTTAAATTACACTCTAGGGGTAGGACAAACAAGACTACGTAGAGTCGGTTTTGCAGCAATTCGGTTCTGTCACTAACTTTTGTTGCACATCATATTAAATTTTTACCCAACAATATTATTTAATTGTTACAGAAACTATAGCAAATTGGTTTGATCAGAATTAAGTATGGGGCGCTACAAGTTCACCACCACCATTTCCACCCAAAGTCTGGAGTACGTATCTACTAGAAAAGGAAAATAGACCTAGGACACAAAATCATGCAGAGGCATGGCACAATAGATTTGCACATTTTGTGGGAAAACACCATCCTGGATTTTATTTTTTGGCAAAAAAGGTCGTTCAAGAAATAAAACATCAAACCATTTAAATAGATAAACTGGATGTCGGAACATCACTTATACCAAAAAAAAAGAAAAAATACACGGGCAAAACCAAAAGAATTGTAAAAATTATTAGTAAAGAAGATGAGTATACTTCTAAACTAGCATATTTACAAGCAATTGCTAAAAATATAGACCTAAAATAAATAATTATACATAATTAAGGACCACTGTTTCAATCAGTTAACTTCTATCTGAGGAATAACCGCCATATTTATTTCGCATAATAGAAGTTAACTGATTGACATATTTTTTTATACAAAAACTGTCAAAACATTTAATATATTCTTCAGATAAAAGTTATAAATATCATTACATTATGTAACTTAAATAAAAATCGTTTAAGTTACATAATGTTATGTACAATAAATCATTTGCATGAAAATTGTATTTGTTATTTATATTAATTGTATGCCTAAATATTATTATGCTAATAGTCATTAGGCCTACTAACGTTATGCTAATAGTCATTAGGCCTACTAACGTTATGCGAATCAAATTTATGCCAAAACAAATTAGTCTTTAAGATGATTATGCCAACATAAAATGTATGCCTAAAAAAATTATGCCGAAGTATTATTATGCCAAAACAAATTGTGCCAATATCGTTATGCCGAAGTATATTAGGACAAAGAACATTATGCGAAAAGAAGGGATCCCACTAACATCGAAGGGCAAATCAAATCTTCCCAGCCTTTGTTTCAAGCTCAAGCTGGAAAGTAACTTCAAAGGGCAAACCAAACCCGCCTAGCCTTTGTTTTAAGCTCAAGCTGGAAACTAACTTTGAAGGGCAAATCAAATCCGCCTAGCCTTTGTTTTAAGCTCAAGCTGGATACTAACTTCGAAGAGCAAATCAAATTCGCCTAGCCTTTGTTTCAAGCTCAAGCTGGAAACTAACTTTGAAGGGCAAATCAAATCCGCCTAGCCTTTGTTTCAAGCTCAAGCTGGAAACTAACTTCGAAGAGAAAATCAAATCCGCCTTGCCTTTGTTTCAAGCTCAAGCTGGAAACTAACTTTGAAGGGCAAATCAAATGCACCTAGCCTTTGTTTCAAGCTCAATCTGGAAAGTAACTTCAAAGGGCAAACCAAACCCGCCTAGCCTTTGTTTTAAGCTCAAGCTGGAAACTAACTTTGAAGGGCAAATCAAATCCGCCTAGCCTTTGTTTTAAGCTCAAGCTGGATACTAACTTCGAAGAGCAAATCAAATCCGCCTAGCCTTTGTTTCAAGCTCAAGCTGGAAACTAACTTTGAAGGGCAAATCAAATCCGCCTAGCCTTTGTTTCAAGCTCAAGCTGGAAACTAACTTCGAAGAGAAAATCAAATCCGCCTTGCCTTTGTTTCAAGCTCAAGCTGGAAACTAACTTTGAAGGGCAAATCAAATGCACCTAGCCTTTGTTTATAGCTCAAGCTGAAAAGTAACTTCGAAGGGCAAACCAAACCCGCTTAGCCTTTGCCTTTAGCTAAAGCTTAAAACTAACATCGAAGGGCAAATCAAATCTTCCCAGCCTTTGTTTCAAGCTCAAGCTGGAAAGTAACTTCAAAGGGCAAACCAAACCCGCCTAGCCTTTGTTTTAAGCTCAAGCTGGAAACTAACTTCGAAGAGCAAATCAAATCCGCCTGGCCTTTGTTTCAAGCTCAAGCTGGAAACTAACTTTGAAGGGCAAATCAAATCCGCCTAGCCTTTGTTTTAAGCTCAAGCTGGAAACTAACTTCGAAGAGAAAATCAAATCCGTCTTGCCTTTGTTTCAAGCTCAAGCTGGAAACTAACTTTGAAGGGCAAATCAAATCCGCCTAGCCTTTGTTTTAAGCTCAAGCTGGAAACTAACTTTCAAGGCCAAATCAAATCCGCCTATCCTTTGTTTTAAGCTCAAGCTGGAAACTAACTTCGAAGGGAAAATCAATTCCGACTAGCCTTTGTTTTTAGCTCAAGCTCGTAACTAACTTTGAAGGGCAAATCAAATCCGCCTAGCCTTTGCCCAACTATGTTCTGTATTTTACATGAAGCGACTGCCTAATCTGACCTCTACGACATAGTAACTGAGTAACATGATATCCATTGGCAAAACACGAAATAGCAAAAATCTGAACTAAAATGGTGTCAATTTTTATTAATCAGTTTTATATTTTTACGCTATTTCCCTCCCAAATTAACCCATAAATAAATATTAATTTCCACCTCAAACATTTTCTGTTCTATCAACCTTTTTTTCGCAAAAAAGTTCTCATGACCAATCCCAGTGACTAGTAGCAACTAACTACCTACAAATCAATGATCGAAACACATCCAATTAACGTTAAAGTGGCATCCGACAACGCGACTTGTCAACAACGTGTCGCCGACGTATTGTCGCGTCGCATTCAATGTTGCGCTTGCGACTGGCCGAGGAAAAACGCGACGGAAAAATGTCGGCGCGTTTGAATAGAGCCTGTCTTTAAGTCTTTAGTTGGCGTTTTTATGCAAACTTGTGTAGTTTGTGTATAATTTGTGCAGTTTTAGATAGAGGTTCGATTTTCGAAATTGAATAGTTATTGAATAGGTTCGATTTGATAGTTGTTTCTCTAATGAGCAATTGTGTTTTGTTTTTTTAAATTGACCTTGTAAAGGTAGAATCTAAAGGGTCTTTATTCATATTTTACCAATGTCATTAAGATAAACTTGGTCGATTGGTACATAATTTGTTTTGTTACGATCACAAATTATGTATCTAGAATGTTCTTTTTCCACGCCATAAGAAGATAATATGCGTGATATATCACAGGCATGATTAAACAGTTGTACAACTGCCCTTTTAGCTATTAACAGCAACTGCCTACTTTTATAATCACTGACCTAATGCCGAATTTACAGAAGGTCGTGATCTCATCACCTAAAAATAATAAATGAACCCCAACACAAACATTAATACTTACTTAAAAGCCACTGTTTTAAACGTAAAAGTTTCTAATCTACCCAATAAAAACTCTTTAATAAAATAAAAAACAAATTGATTTAAAAAAAAATAAGAACCTAAAAGCGATTCGTTGTCTCGATTACAATTCGAATTTCGAATTCGGGTGACGCTATAAAACCGTCAAGTTTTTGACTTTCACCGTCAGTGAGGCATCGTCTTCCCACGATGTTAGTTGTTTAGTAGGCAACAATTAGACAATTGTCGGCCATTTTAACGATCAACCATAAAATCGGGTTTCAGTCTCTCATTAACCGCATTCTTGTGATACTTCCGCTTTTATAGTTTTACTAATCAACGCTTTGAGATTAATACGGTCCCGTATGTAATGGCGTTGGTTGTGTTCAGATTAATTTTATTGGTCCGGGCTTCGGACAATTGGTCGTATAGATAATTGAGTTTTGGACGCCGCGGCTTTTTTAAATCTCTATGTTTACTGTTAAGCCACTTTGGTACAATCTACAGGCTGGCAAGCGACTAGAAACTTTTAGTTTAGATTAATAAAAGTACCTGTATTTACTTCTTAAGTTGTAAACGTATATAAATGTAAGTTTACCAGTAAAAAGTTGTGTTTTACTCGTTGCCAAAGCGGCCGGCCGATTTCTTTTATCGGTACTGTAAAATTTACCGATAAAAAATATCATAAAACTTTGATATTGCTTCCCGTTATTGGGCGACAACTTTATTTACGTTTTCATAAACAGCTGATCGAAAATGAGAATTTCAAGTTTGTTGTGATTTTTGTTGGTGTGGGAAAACAAATTCGACATTTCCTTGTTTGTATAATCTCAAATTCGAGAAAATTTGGTAATGCTTTCCGTCGGTAAATTCTGTAGATATCTCACCGTTATGACTTATGCGAAGTGAAGTCAAAGAGAGCTGTTATTCCAACCAATGATGCTAGAGTTTTTACAGAATAGTACCTACTACAGAAATATAACATAGTTGTTAAATAAATCAATGAAAACACAATAACTAGTATTTACTATTAATATTCACATCTAATCGATTGTAGGGTTTTTGCCATTTTAGTTCCAAGAAGATTTGACCGTTAAATTTATGTAACCGTTAATCCGACAGAAAAAATAACCATGACAAGTTATTATCTCTCAAACTTCTTCATCAGCTTTTAAATAAAATAAATAGAAACATTTAATCACTTGTCAATACACGAGAGGTCAAATAAAATAATTATCGGCGAAATACTAAAGAGTTTTTGTAACGGGAACCCATATTATACCTACTTATATAAAGAAAAGAGTTATAAACGATTTAAACATTTCATTTTGATGGCCCCTAATTATATTTTTGGTTAAAAACGCTTCTGATTTTTGATTAATTAATCACAGTAATATTATCATTGATCATTTTGTATTTGATATCATTATTTACATTTGCATTTACAATAATGTAGAATCCAATTATGTGGTGATGGGTAGCGCATGTTTTATATTTTAATGTATTTAAAAACTTGAGTGTCAATGATATTCATTTATTCATTACTTTCCTGTGTTATAAGTTGTAAGAAGTTTCGTATTAACAATATCCAATTTATCTATTAATTGGTACTGTTATATAAAAGGCAATTGCATGCAGCTGATGTGAGAATGGTGATTAAGAGGGATGTGTAGTGTTACGCGAATGTATAGAAAAAGAAATGAGTGCAATACTGAAAGTGACGGACAGTCGTAATTTTTTTAATATGATGTAATGTAGAGGAATGAGATTATAAGATTGAAGGAAGACCAACAAGAGGAGGATGGATTGTATGGTTAGCAAGAAGGTGACTATTGCAATCGTGTATGAAAAAGAAATGCTGCGAGGACCCCAAATATATAGGCATAAGTGCAGTTGCAGGTGCAACCGGCATGTACCCGAACCAAAAATTCGAAGACATGTGACATCAACCATCCCGCACTGGGCCTGCATGGTGGATTAAGGCTCATTCCCTCTCTCACAGAGAGAAGGCCTGTGTCCCAGTAGTGAGAACATTAAAAGGTTGATGATGAGTGCAGGTGCATGATAATTATTATAGAAAGGTACCATCATAAAGTTCAAAAGTTGAAGTTGTTGTTGTAGAAGTAAAAGTAAGTATTGTGTCAGAAATTAACATCTACAGCAGTTGAAACAAGAAGAATCTTAAAGTTCACAGAACTCTGATGACTTCGTTATATCAGCTAGAATCTAGAAGACATATTTTGGTTTGGAGATTCTTAGATTATAAAGAAGAAGTAAGAAAATAGCGGCAATGTATGATAATGTGTGTTAGTAATGTGAATTGTAGAGTAATTTAGAATGTTGGATATTTGTGGATTATTATTATATGAAAAAATGTTTTTAAGATATTTTCTTGGAAAATCATAGCGTCAAAACCTTTTGCTCCGAGTCTAAGAAGCATGTTATATGGACAGGAATATGATGATGCCCAAGAAACTCATCTTTGTCATCACGGCATATGAAAAGAAGAAAATTTCGCCTAACCTGATTTTTTTAAACGTTCTCCACCAACCTGGTGGTCTCCTATATTTGTTAATAATTGACACATTAATGAAATACAACCATTTTTAATTATAACAGCTTGTGTAATTTCTTATAATTGTGTTCTGTATTGATTTATGCGCTTGCGCCGATGGGCGGGGCGTGGCTACGCTGGCACCTTTGTTGTTTCGGAAACAGTTAACGGTATCCTGGAGCTGGTAACTGGTCATCGTGGGTGACTTTTTGTAATTATTTTTATTCGGAAAATATTGGCTGTCATATTAAAAATGGATTGCGCAATTATTGAAGGAAGATGAATGTGTTGAAACGCCTCCTTGGTTTAGCCACAGAACACTGAGATTCCTCAACAATCACTGCTAGAGACAGCATAATAAATCTTTCCATACAAATCAAGCGAGTCGGTGAGTGTAACTCATATAAATTGAAGGCTCGTGAAAATTTTGACAGTCGAAATCAAAAAATAATGCCAATAGCAATTCTAAACATTGGGAGAAGAGAAAGTAATATTTTCCAGAATTAGGTGGTGTTGAGCATTCCTTATCGTCTGGTAATAACCTATTCCTTGTAACTTTAAATAGCGTCCAGTTCTCCTTAGTACCATCACTTTTTTATTTTCGAAACGAACTTTCCCGGTGTCGCATAGCGATCTGTATTCGTCTTGTCATCCAAGGCGCGGGAGGACGTTTCAGTTTCACTTTTTCATATAGGTATACTACAACATCATTGAAGATCGCAACCTTGTTGTCAACGTATACCAATTCTTGCGGCGATTGTAACGAGCAAAACTTTTTAGAAAGATGTCTTTTAATTAAGTTTATTGGGTTCCGTACCCGAAGGGTCCAATCGGAGCCCTATTGCTGTAACTCACGTGTCCGTCGTCTGATACTCAGATTTTACAGCCAAACAGTTGCAGCTGCAGTCTTCAAATTTTTACAGTATAAGTATCTTGTTAACCCAAAGCCATAGAAATCGTCAAAAAATATTTTTAAATATTTTTAAGAGGGAAAAGTAAGGCGACAAAAAAATATTTCATTTGTGTGAGTGAGGTATTGTTGTGAAGAGCTCGTTGATTAGATAAATACTATACTTTTCGTTTAAAAAAAAAAAATTGGAAAACAATGGAATGATAAGCCACCAAAGCTTTTATTTTACAAAATTTTGTTCCAAAGAATTTTTAAAGTTCCCACTGATCTATGAACTTCAAATTTGGTGATAATATTTATTATTACGTATATTTAACTAAAAATACCAATATATTTATAAATCACATTTTTTCTTTGAAATTCCCTCATTTTTACTCTGGCTTATATTCTACATTTGGGAAGGAACTTTAAATGTGCGAAATCCAACACGCACTTGGCCGATTTTTTTTTGTAATTCTCTCTCACGCTTTATTACCTTTTTACCAAAATGTCAATAATTCAAACCTGTCACATATTTATACCAAGACATCATTTTCTCTTAATCTATTTAAAAATGTCCGGATGAGTCGTTAATTAAGAAATAAAACTTAATTTAAACTAATAGGCGAATAATTTAGTTAGTAATCACAATATATTTGAACATGAACAGTTAGATATGACTAACAATAATCTTAAGTTAGGGATTTTACTGTACCTATCTGTAGAAAATATTATCTACTTACAAAATGTTGATTGTCAACTTAATCTAAATGTGAAATTAGTAGGCATCGTTTTTTTTTCTTAGTTTGACTGTAGGTCTCGAATCTGGGCCTAGCTCTACGCCAAATCAAATAACACTTTTATTAATTGCCTATCCTAGAACAGAATTCTTTGAGGACAAAGGTTTCTTCTCTTCAATCACAACACTTGCTCACTACCTATTGAAATAAGTCCACAATCCATAACTGCTCAAAGAATTCTTTAAACACTGGTAACATAGACCAACTTAGACAGAATCTATATAACACACATTTCTTAAACGCTACACGATAAATAAAACAACACCGCATTACAAAAGGTTCCACATTACACTACACTCTTACGTCCTGTACCCGACACCTTTTTACTTTTTTCTTCTCAACTCTAAAATCAGCATGGGCACAAATGACGAGCATTACCATTTACCATTGCACTCATGTAGAATACTGCCGCGCCTCCCCTGCAAATGTTCCGTATTTGCCATAAGTGTTAAACAAAAAATCTCCTGTTATACTAAGTCTGCAAAGATGGGATAAAGATCGCAGAATGGTTAGTTCATGCGTAGACAGCACAGACGTGACGCGTTGATGAGATAACGATGCAACCTAAATACTTATTTATGAAATTGTTTTTAGGAACAACAAGGGCGGTTACACACTACGCGTCCGTGTCCGTGATTCCGAGTTCAAAATTTTCTGAATTATAACAGATTACGACGGATAGTATGAGTTCGGGTGTAGAGCGTAAGCTTTCATACAAGAAGTACTAAGGCATCTTCGGAACCGAAATTTGACGGAAACGGATCGGATGTAGTGCGTAACCGCCCTTAAACCAATATATTTATATGACTAATGATCGGCGCATCGATGTCACATTGTCGCGACTGTTTTCAAAAGCCTTTAGGATCGAACTGATACACTATTATGCTGTTATTAAACGCGGATTGTATCAAGATGCATGACCAAAACTCCCTGGAGTTTGTCTTCCAGTTCTGTTTTCAGTTGGCTTCCAGTTCGGAGGTGTTTGCTGTTGCAGTAGATATTAAGCTAGCCGAAATCCAGGAACGAGTCAATTGAAGAATCAAGCTTTGGTTTTTCTCACAGAACTTAGCCGTAACGGAGGCATCTATATTTACCTCTGATTTCTTAAAAGATTTTTAAAATGTATCATCGAGAATGAGTACAGTACCTAACGAGTGGAACCAAAATGATTTGGATATCTTGCGATAGAAAACAGTAGTCTTATTAGAAATGCATCTTCATTCAACGAGAAGAACTCTTGGTAAACATTTAATTCTTGTTTTGTTTGCGACATTAACCAGAAGCTGACAAAAGAACAACACGGGCAAAGAATATTCGTGAGGATCTTCTATTCCTCATTGCTCTTTGCAACAAAACACTAGTAACGACATCGGCGACGTGTAAGGCAGCAGGCGACTGACTACCGACTCTTTGGGGAGCGACAACTTTTTGTCCCCGCCAGCGCTCGAGCGCATTGTATTACAAATTGTAATATTCTCCCTGTAAGGAGCTTGTTTGTTTAAAGGTGAGGTAATTAGGTATTTACTGTCACTAACGATATTATATGTACTTTGTGTAATGTATGCGTTGGACGAAGTTTCTTTTTTCATTATCATCTTCCTTAAATATTTTTTCTTTCTTTCTTTCTTCCTTTGGAATTTGTCATAGGATGTGTGGAAATAGGCCGAATGTCCAGAAGAGGAAAATTAGATGAATTAGCTTATCTTCTGTATATCTTTCTGTCCATTCCAGGTTGCCTGGAAGAGATCGCGGAATGCGATAAGGCCGCCCATTGTATGTTTTAGTATTAAGTTTCTTTCTTTCTTGTATATTATGGTGTACAATAAAGTGTATATAAATAAATAAATACGAAAACCGTAGTTAACTGAACCCAAGATAATATAACACTAGCATACAGATGCCTCATCCCATAGAAAAAAATCATGCCGACGTTTCTAGCGTTTTTCGATGACTTTACGGACCAATTTCTAAAAGTACATCGATCGCGTTCGGTTTCGTTCCACGACCATAGATGGTGTTAGCAGCGATTTCATGTAAAACGGTTTATTCGGTGCGTGACTATTCTTCTCTTTAAATACAACGATTTGTTTTATACTATATTTTTGCACGTTTTTACAGTTTCATTGTACCAAAATACAAATTTAATAAATCGAGTGGCGTGCCTCAGAAATTAAAATCGGCGCCATCTATTTGAATCAAAGTTAAATGACCCGTTCAATTTATCATTTCAATGTGAATTAATACCCCAACATTCCATAATTTTGTGCTTCGGAAAGTTGATTAAATAATTTACAATTTTTATGATTAATTCTAGAAAATGTTAAACCATAAAAAACATAAAAGTGAAAAAGGGAGCCAAGTTCGATACTAAGAATATGCGCATTTGTAGATTAAGCCGACAAAAGAATTCAGATCTAAATGAGTGCCAAGTTCGTTATCCTAAAATTTAATTACAAGAACATAAAACATTCTAAAATAAATAAAAAAAACAATTACTTACTTTTTCTATTACTTCTTAAATTTGAAAAGTCGAATTATTTTCATAAAGCAGAAAAACTTAGGATAAATTGCAGCTCAAGATTTGACTTGGCTGGCTCCCTTTTTCACATTTATGTTTTTGATGAAATATCATTACTTTTTGTACAGAAATTATTAGTAGTACTTGTTCATAATAAAATTAATACCAAACGGTTTTATTAATCTACTTTCTTTTCCTACGTTTACGGGTATATTTGTCTTTTTGTGTTATTTTTCTATATTTTCTTGTACCTTTGAAATATTCGAGTGAATTGTCCATTCAGTACCCGGTTTTTTCAAAGGAACCCTTTTTTAAACAGAAAATGTTTATACTTAAATTGGCCGAGTCGGGGCGGTAGAACGTGCGCAGTGCGGTTGTACTCTTTATAGAGGTCTGTTGTGCCTTGATTTGATTTGGATCTAAATTGATAAGATGTACTAAAATGTACTTACTACTATTCCATCTAAGGTTTTAACTCTGGAAAGTCCAACGTAAGCCTGCTCTTTAATGAATATAGAGGAGCCTATGTCAAGAAAAGCGCTGTCAAGGCTAAGGCCTTGTGATTTGTAGATAGTAATAGCATATGCTAAGCAAATAGGGAATTGTTCCCTAGTTTCTGATTTTTTCCTTTGTATTAATCAAACTACCTATCTGGATGCCAAAGATGAGAGATTGAGCTTTCTAGGTCATCTGGAACTGAGTTAGAGTTTTGGTCTATAGGTCAGTCAGTGATAAAAATGTCGATTTTTGGACTTTAATATCTACACAGCCGTTGGAGCTATATTTGTGAAATTTTGGTTTATAGTTCATTTTAGGGATTTAAATACATAAACCAAATTTCGTTTATGTTAAATAGATTTTGAGTTATTAAGATGACATAAGTGACTCCAAATGGTTCGTGTAATATTACACACAGCTGCTGCGTCACCAGTTCCTTTTTTGCTTGAACTTGGCTTGACACGCTGCCGCGTTTCTTGATTTTACAAACAAATCAATAACAAATCGATGCATATCGCGCCATCTAGTGATATTTGTTTGAACCAAATTTTTGTTTGCTAGTTCGTCTGAAAGAATGTAAAATACACGTTAAGATTATTTTGTATTGAAAGACGATTACTGCTGGATCTCTGGGCTTATGGAGACTATTTCAAGTCACCAATTTTGTTTTTTTCACTAGTTATCGTGTCAAAATTACCTGTTTCGTGAGATTATCGATCGAATAAGCGTGTCTACTAAATTTATTTAATTTTTATTTTTTGCATTTTTACATAGAGAGACTGCCTAAGCTACACACACAGTAACTGGGTAACGCTTTATATCTTGGCAAGATTGAGCTTATAATTCTGTATCTTTCTTTTCTAAGTAAAGTGGCAAGAAACCACACCAAGTATTTCCACAATGATATTGCATTGTAGTGCTTATTATTGTCATTTTCCTAACGTTGACCACAGTGTGGTGTCGCCAGACCGCAGCGATGATCGCTTCTTTGTTTTTCCGTATTTATCTCGTATGGTATTAGTAAAAGCATAGATTTATGCCTTCGTTCTTGTTAAATGCCTGACAATTTATAAAAAAAAAACATCTAGACACTGTTATTCGATAACCGATAGAAATTTATGTGTACTATATTAGTATAATGGTAGATCATAGGGCACCCACACAAAACTGCGATGCGATGCGATACGACGCGATATCTGTATGTTTAGTATGTGCGAGCTCGCAGATATTTGCGATGCATTGTGAATTCGCAGTTATGTGTGGGAGCCCATATAACGATAAACGGCTTAGGAACTTGGTTATAATAAGATGTTTTGAGGTAATTGCCTGGATTTTCTTTGGATCTTTTTATGGATTTTAAAAGGAAGACGAGAATTTTTATAAAGGATAACCTTTAAATACATCTAAGTAGGTATAACAACAGCGCAGCGTTCGGGATGTTGGCGGTATCTTCTCGTCCAACTTACCACAGTGTCTCAAGAAGAAAATCTATGAACAGTGTGTGTTGGCAGTGTGTGTTGATGACGACGTGGTCGCTAACAATGGGCCTTATCAGAAAGCTTACAGCCACCCAAAGGGCAATGGAGAGATCTATGCTCGGATTATCCTTGCGTAATCGAATCAGAAATGTAGAGATCCGCAAGAGAACCAGGATAACCGACATAGGCCGAAGAATTGCCAAACTTAAGTGGCAGTGGAGCACATTGCTCGCAGAACGGATGGCCGTTGGGGCAGAAAAGTTCTGGAGTGGCGACCGCGAACCGGAAGACGTTGTGTTGGAAGGCCTTCCACCAGGTGGACCGATGACCTGGTGAAGGTTGCGGGGATCCACTGGATGCAGGAAGCACGGGAACGGCCAATGTAGCCGGGAATAGTCTTGGGGGAGGCCTATGTCCAGCAGTGGACGTCTTTCGGCTAATATGATGATAAGATGAGGTATAACAACTAGCAGTAGGTACAAAAAACATGAATTTAATAATTTATTGACACCTAAATAAATTACAACAATTAATAACAACATAAAGGGCTACCTTTTCAATTAATTTCCATCTAATCTTACACGAAGTGTCTATTTCAACAAGAAAATCGCATTTGAATACTTAAAGACTAGGTATCTCGTAAAATCGCCGGCTGTTTGACCTGGGAATCGAACGTGAACCCTTGCGATTTGTTGCTTAACACCAATTACTTTGTAACTTAATGTAAGCAATACTTGATTAGATAATAATACCTATATGGTTATTGTCTACGATTAATGTGACTTCTGAAATGTTACTTCATAGGTATTTAGTGTTCGTCATAAAACATTTACTGGTTATCAATTATTTAAGCGTTGCAATTAGTAAGTGCTTCCTTAAGCGGTGAATAGAATCTCAACAAATAGAGTTCAAAGCCCTGTTGAAATTAGAGAGATAACCTCATCAACTTACTCACGGTTTCTAGAAAGATGACGCTTCACAAAATTATCCTATTTTATATTTTTACTTGCTGTCCCACGCGGCTTCGCTCCCGTCAACTGGCTACTTACCTACCCTACCCTACCTACCCTTTTTTTTTTTTTTTTGATCTCGCTGGGAAAAAATGCATTACGCATACCCACCCATTGGGGGAATGGGGGGGGGTATGTGGGACTCCCCGGAATGAATCCGGTATACCCACTAAAATAACCCAGCGGCACTCCCGCATCGTCTTGAATTGGAGGAGGACTGGGAAACTGGCAGAGCCTTTACGTCCAGTCCCCCGCCGACGACCGCCCGCCTTTACAGCGGGGCCTTCACGCCCCTCCCTCAGTGGAGGGGCCCGGGAACGACCGCGAGTGTTCGGCCGTTCCCGCCCGACGAGGGTGGTGACTCGTGCAATGCGAGCGAAGGCGCCCCCGCGCCTGTCGCTCGCTAGTCACCACCAGGAGGTGGGAGGAGACGATCGTACAACCGCCTTCTCCCACCCCTTCTTCGCCTGCGGTGCGGCGGCGCGAGAGGATCGTCCTCCCGCGCCCGCTCCGCCGCCTCCTTTTGCGACATCACGACCTCGCAAAAGGAGGCAACCGCCGCCCAGGCCTCCTCACTCCCCAGCATGGAGTAGACCACGCCGGGAAGCGAGAGGTCCTGTCCGATCACATCGATTAGGGCACGGCGCAGCTCAGCCCAAGCTGGGCACACCTCGAGGGTGTGCTGCGCCGTGTCCTCTGCCGCGCCGCAGTGGTGGCACGCTGGGGTTTCCTCCCTCCGGATCCTGTGCAGGTGCGTTCCGAAACAACCATGTCCGGACAACACCTGCACCAAACGGAACGAGAGGAAACCATGTGGCCGCTCGAGCCAGCCCTGCAGGACTGGCCCGAGCGCGTCCAGCGTCCGGCGTCCAAAGGCGGCGGTGGCGAGGTCCTCCGCCCAATGGAGGACGATGGCGTCCCTCGCCTCCCGCCGCACGGCCTCCCGCTCCTCCATGGCGGGGCGCTCACCCAGCGCCCTACGCCGCACCGTCCAATCGTACACTCTGGCGAGCACCCATGCCTCCAACTCCCAGGGAGGGGTGCCGGCCAGAGCGTACGCCGCCGAGAAGCCCACTGAGCGGTAGGCCCTCGCCACCCGCTGTGCAATGGCCCTTTGTGGCCTGCGGATGGCTACCCTACCTACCCTACATACATGAATGTTGCGAAACTTTGACCATTTACACAGAGCACGCAACGAAAGCTCTCAAAAAGGAATAATTTTGCCCGTTTTTGCAACATCTTTCATTTATGCTCCGCTCCTATTGCCCATAGCGTGATGTTATATAGCCTATAACCTTCCTCGATAAATGGACTATCCAACACTAAAAGAATTTTTCAATTCTAGCCAGTAGTACCTGAGAGTAGCGCGTTCAAACAAACAAACAAACAAACTCTTCAGCTTTATAATATTAGTATAGATATGGCAAGCAAACCCGATGTCAACCATTTTGCCAATGTCTAAAGTTAAATGGAAGAGTAAGTATGTTTTATTAATAACTAGCTGTTGCCTGCGACTTCGTCTGCATAGCATTAATACTTCAAATAGCCTAATTTTTATATCACACAATAATATTGTAGGGATATTAGTTCACCATACAAACTTTCATCCTCCGTTCCACCCACTTAAGGATGATTTCCGGGTAAAAAATTATCCTATGTCCTTCCCAGGTTCTCAAACTATCTCCATACCAAAATCCATCAATAAATCATCAAATTATCATAAATCGGTTCAGCGGTTTAAGCGTGAAAAGGCAACAGACATAAAGAGTTATTTTCGCATTTATAATACTAGTATGGATTTAAAAAACGGGAACTGTAGACAAAAACTTAATTCTTCGATTAATACAGTTGACACATGTTGGGTTAGTACGGGACTGAAACAAACAAAAAATAAAAATACATAAATAATAAATAATTTTTAACACATTAAAACGCAAGTCAAGTGATGCAATTGGATGTTGAAAATTTATTCAACCAATAGGGATGTTAACTGTAAATTAGTTTTTTGTCCGTCATGTAGATTAATAAAAGATATTGGACACTTATTTTTTCTTTTGACACGTAAACATTAAGTTACGACGATATAATGCGTTGAAATATCGTGTGACTTCACACCATTAGTACAATTTGTACTGGCATAGTGACGTCAGAAGCCCCAACTCCTGAACTTTGATGCGCTGTATCTTTGTCAATATTCTTTAATTTGGTAAAGCAAAAAATAATTGTCCAATATTATTTAATAATCTCACTGACGGTCTAAATAGAATTATCATTTTCTTCCCAGTAAACATCCATATTACAGCATCCAACATTTTTCATTTGGTAAAATTTGTATTTGTTATAGAAACGACGTAAATGTTTAATGCTTGTAAGTAACCAGCGTTATTTAAAAACAACTGAATTAGTCTTGCATTGGGAGGGAAATTATAAAGGGAGGTCCCATGAATGATAGAAAAACAGTTATTGATGGCAATTATAAAATTCGCCTCCGTTTAAAAACTCTTTGGAATAGGTAAAGTTGAAATTGAGAAGAAAATATGGCCTCTTGTGTGTATTGACAATATTGAGATGCACTCAATTACTTTTATAAACTAAAATGATAATTACTAAGTGGGGTCTCATTTGGCCTTTGTACAGAAAAATCTATCTATCAAAATTAAGGATTTTAAGAGGAGATTTCAAAAATGTATAATAGTTATATGTTTAAACCTGAACTTATATGTTTGAACCTTATTCTAAAAAAAATAACTACTAATAAAAAAATAAAATAAATAAATAAAAAAAAACCCGATTGCTTAAAAAGCAAACTAAAAAGACGTAAACAAGAAGAAATCATGCTGTGCAGTCAGAGGATACATGTGAAAAAAAAAATAGAAATGTTCGTGAGCTGGCTGAACAAAACCAGATGTAGCCTCCGACTGCACTGCATGATTTTCTTCTTGTTTACTTATTTTTAGTTCGCTTTTTAAGCAGTCGGGTTATTTTGTTTTCTATAATATTTTTTGTTTTTTTTTTAGAATTTGGTTCATTTAAACATATAATTATTATATATTTTTGAAATCTCCTCGAAAACCCTTTATTTTGATACCCTCGGCAAAATCGGCTAACGTGTTACGTCTCTAGAACGCCACATAGGAACAAACATACATAACACATACATACTCGTAGACTGATAAATACATTACCCTCTTTCTGCAGTCGGGTAATAATAAGTTTTAATCACGTAGATTGCAGGCGACGTTGCGGGCCAAAGCTAGTTACAAACAAAAGTATTCTTGCCAGTTAAACGTAAGATGATCTCTTAAACGAGAGTTGATTATCTTCCAGACAGGATTCCTCCCATTAGAACTGAAAGTAATATAAGACTATAGAGTCGTAATCCTTTCTATTTTGTAACTTAATGGCCAATCTTAAACGCTTGCATTGTGGGAAACAGAATAAGCTAGGATTGAATTTAACTTTATTCGTACTAACGAGATGGCGCTGAATGTGAGACGCACGGCATCAGTCAATGTGGCGACGCCTGGGTGACCCCTATGTCCAGCAGTGGACGTGTTTCGGCTGAAATGATGATGATGATGTAAAAACGAGAAAACTTGTGAGAATGGATGGATGGATGGACGTCTGATAAGTACTCACGCAGAAACTACTTAACGAATTTTGATGAAACTTATAAATATAGGATAAAACCAGGATAGTTGCCCAGGGGTATAGTTGCCCCAGGGGTATAGTTGCCCCAGGGGTATAGTTGCCCCAGCGGTATAGTTGCCCCGATTGTAATTGCGCCAGTTTCGCGGATGAATTTCATGCTATTTTATTTATCTATCGAAAGACTCTCCAACTACCGTTAAGTTGACCGTGTCGCATGTCTCTGTGCGATTGCATGGAGAGGCAAAATGCGGTAATTTTTTTGCAGGGTAGATGTCCTGTTTCTAGGCGGCGCATCTGTCCTAAACTTATTTAAGGATTAGGCAATATAGTTGCCTAATCCTTAAATAACCCTTTGTGGGATAGATGTCCCAAAGTATAGAGACCCGCAAAAATCTGTGGAAATATTAAAGATGTTTTTTTTTACTATTCATAAATTTGTAGACGAAAATCCAATTTACCTACCGGCCCGTTTTACAAATAAAGTATTTTACTTTTTAATCTGAGGGCTATAGAGTGAGTTCAAAAAGTGTGGCAACTATCCGTGTTGTACCCTAGATATTGAGAGATACACTGATTCGACGCGGGTGGAGCCACGAGTTGCAGCTAGTTTGTAAGGATCGCCTCGATTTGGTTTGATGCCTCGTGGTCTAGTAGTTGCAAATGTTACCGTTGTGAATGAGGTCTTGGGTGAAAATGTTAATAGGTTTTCTATCTGGATTTTTTTTAGTAGCAGCAGACAGATTCTGAATTTGTGGCCCTTTAATGGTGAAAGGCTCGCCCTATATATCAAAGGGCTTAATCATTAGTGGTTAAGAGTGTTGGTGCACGGTCTAAACCTTAAGGGCGTGATGTTTATATGATGTCATGTTTAAGATCTTCCTTGACCTACCTTAGGATTACAAGATAGTTAAATCAGTAACTGTATCACCTTCGAAATACTCCTTAAAATCCAGACTTAATAACATGGTTCAAATCCTAATCTGCCTAGCCTTTTCCCAACTATATTGGGGCGGCTTCCAGCCTTATCGGAATCAGTTGAGCACTAGTGTTTTACATGGAACGACAGCCTCTCGACCTCCATAACCCAGTAACTGGGTAACGGTGGCAAGACTGGTGTCAGATCTAAAGCTTCTGACTACCCGTAACGACTGTCAAAGATCTTCAAATGACAGCCTGGACCAACGGCTTAACGTGCTTTCCGAGGCACGGAGGAAACTCGGTATGTTGAAAATGGTCACCCATCCACGAACCGACCTCGTCAAGCGTTGTTAACCTTGAAGATCGACCCGTGCGGCTGTTATTATTTTAGCCACGAGCTCCTCATGGTTAATTATAAAAATTTTGTCTTACATTGTGAAAATGTACTAGGGCAAAAAATATACGAGAACCTTCTCCACCTCAGTCAGTCAGTGGTCTTATCACTGCACTATAGTCGGGACAATCTAAGAAGTCGGATTTGACATCTATAAAAATACCTAATAATAATTTAAACTTGATGCTTACGAATGATACTCGTTGTTTTAGTGTATGCAATGGGTAACATAGTAATTAATTAGAATTATGAATTTGATTTTTCAATTTCTTAACTACAAAGTTATCGCGGCATGTAAAACGAGAAACATCATCGGATTTCTTTGATTGTCACGATTATACCTAAGTTTATACCATAACAGTTATTCTTGAACATGATGGTTCAAGAATAAGGATACTCCGACCGTAATGGTTGGAACGGTCAGAAAATATAAAAAAATCACACATCTATTAAAGTGATTAGATTCCTATACGTAATTTATTGTCAAGTTGCGTACCAGTCGCTGGTCCGAGCACAATGCCCGCTAGAACGAAACACCAACATGTTTAGAGCGAGAGGGGTATAGTGGGCCTTGCAAGGTGATTTCAGTTGCGTCTACGCAAGCTTATGGTCAGGTTGTTACGCACACAGCCGCGTTTTTGACGCGCCCTTACACGGCGACGCGATCGGAAAATGAAACGCGGAATGTTACATTTCGAAAAACATTTTTTTCGGATGATTAGGTAATGTATGGCTGTAACTCGTGCGTTTGCGTTACACCTGTAACTTCGCTAGAGACTTGCTGTGAAAATTTTGAATTAGGAACATAATAAAACATTGTTTTGTATTGTTTAGGTACAGTGGACTAAGTTGACATATTATTGTAATAGATCTGTGAGAGTGCCCGAGTGTATGTAACCTGATGTGACTTGTGAAATAACTTCTAGTGAAGTGTAATTAATAAGCTTTTTAATAACTCAGGACTATAAGGTATGTGCACCTTTTGTCTACTGACCACATAAACACCAGTTAACGTTGCATTTTGTAACTGTTAATAGAATTTATTTATTGAAAGATTTAAAATACTAGAAATATTGGAGTTTAAATCTGTCATGTATCTTTGTTTACCTACAGTGGCAGGTGTAAATGCAAGACCAATATGAACTTCGTTTACAGTAATGTTAAAAAAACAGGATTCGAAAACACTCTTCATTTGTTTTAGGACCCAAATCCATTATACTTTTCGGAATTAGAATTTATTAAAATAATTTATCTTTACCTTGGTTTTCTACTATATGCTATTAACATATTTTATTAAGTTTTTATACAGAAAAGTGCCACACATATAAAGTACCCTACACCACAAGTTACTATTAAAAGATAAATGATGCTAAAATTTATTAAATGGAATCTCAAAGACGTTCATAATTTAAAAAAAAACACATTCCAAACATAACATTACCAATAAGATTATAACTAGAAAAAGGATAGTGACCCTTTACTGCGGAGATGTATCTATCGAATTAGTATAAAATGAAATATCAATTTCGACTGGTTCCTGTTATACCGTATCAATATCTACCTACTGTTTTAATTAATACTCTTCCAATTTAATGTTGACTTTGGTAGAATCCCGCATTGAGCAAACGAAGTGATGAATGCCCGTGCACTCTCGGTATGAAAAGAGGTCTTTGCTTAGCTTAGTAACTGGTTGGTATTTATTGGCAGAATAATCCTCATCGTCTTTTGCCAAATTAAAATTCAAATATAGAATAGAATAGCTACCTACTTTATTTTTAGGTATAAAGATGCTAAGCTATGGAATATACTATTATTCCTATGATCCAAAGAAAACTTGAGTTCAATTCTGATGTTCTGTTGAAGTCTTGTCTTTATGAGCATTCTCAATGGAAATGCCACTGAGTTACAAACCAGTGTGAGAATGAACAAATAAATTTATGTACGTTGTAAGGTAGCGCCATTCTGTTGCAATAATTGCGAAGAAGATAAATACGTCGGTAAAAGCTTTAACTAACAGTTTTTCATAATCGGTCATCACATATTTTACTGTTTTTTTACACAAGCGTTAATTTGATAGCAATATTTTATGAGCTTTAGATTTTGTGGTCAAATCCATTGGATATATACCATCTTTTTGGAAATTTCCTGTTATAAGTAGTAGATATCACCGGTAATTTCCAAAAATACAAGAAGCTAGTCACTTTGGCTGTGACCACTTCGACGGCTCTGACCTGTTAATATCACCAGTTTTCCATCAGGAAAATATATCTCTCAAAACGATATTATTACTTGATTGGTTTCTATGACCTCGTAATTACGAGTATACTGGTCTCATAGCATTAATTGTCTTATAAGTAAGCTTTAATAGATTTCAGAGACCGTACCCCGACCAAAAAATCCTGAGAATTCCTAGTGCCCTAGCGCATGAATTTACAGTAGTGAATACGCCCAGATTTAAGAAAATTTTTAAAAAAAAAATCGAATATTGGTATTCGGAAAAAAAAAACAAAATGTTCGTTATCAAATTATCTATCCATTAGTGTTAGTACAAAAATTAATTAATAAACACTTTACGAGGGGATGCATGCTATCAATCGTTATTTCTCATTTTTATGGTTTTGTTGGCATTAGATTAGGGAAACATATACTTCTTTAAAAAAAAGTATTCTACCAGTTTGGAATCAATGTTATGTAGAAATTTAATGTATTTGTTTAATTGATATGTCTTTTTAAATAACGAGTAGATAGCTCTTAAAAACGGCTAGCGCGGCGTTTTGCTCGTGGAGGCGCCTTAAATGAGATCAAGAATCGCCTGTTACCGTGGATCTATAGCCTAACAGAAAGATCTCAAATGCCGCCGCTTTGGTTACACTGCTTATAACGTTAGACTTTTGTGGTTACGTTAGATATTACAACCTCATATTTACAACATCGAAATATCAACAATGATAGGAGAGCTTAACAGAGCTTGATCTTTTCATCATTATTTCTTTCGCAAAACGAGGACATGTGAAATTCTTCATCATTCTCACTACATGAATATCAAACTAGGAACCAGTATCAGTTTTCCTTCACACATGCACAAACAAACAGATACAAAGTGTTCTTTTGTTACAACCTGTTGGGTGGCACTGGACCGAGACTATTTGGTAACCATGGCGACTGATACAAAGGTGCCAGATAAAAGCTAAACACAAGTAGCGCGGATAAATCTGACATAGGTTTACGTTGTTTGAGAAGTTATCAATTGATAGCAGAGAATGACGTTTCATTGGATGTGTATTGTTTACACAAGCTTTTAATGAACTTTTCTTGTTAGGCATGGGCTATGGCTATGTATGGGTCAAATCTAACAACTTAATTTTAAAACAGTTATCCCCAACTGATTGAGCTGAAATTTTGCATACACTTTTGGTTTAGATGGCATTCTACGGTTAGCTTGTTTTTAAAAAGGCTTATTGTTTTTTTGTTACAGTCAAGTCATGTAAAAGGATTTTTGAATTGGCAAAACTGTAAGATGTGTAGGTTTTTTTTTAATTGTTAATAGGCTCGCGATTGACCACTATCTCACCTGATGGTAAGCGATGATGTGGTCGACGTTGAAGCACGCTTGCCTAGAAGTAACCCATTCACTCTTGACTTAAAGACCCCGAGATTGTAGCTATCGGGAACACAGACTCCGGCAGGGAATTCCACTCCTTAGCTGTACGCATAATAAAAGTTTCCCCAAAACGTTTTGTGCGTATGGGTGGCACCATTTAATGGTCATACATTAAAATAAAACTTTTATCACCGGCAAATCTGAATTAATCTCTATGTTTGGCTTTTGTTTCTGTAATTGAACATAATATTTTATTGTTTAAAATAATTCAAACTCCTAAATTAAAGATAAATTGGCTACACTTACCACTTAAATTAGAATTTATAGACCTGTCTACGTCTTGTTGTCTTATCTTTTTCTGTTTAACAAATGCAAAAGAGACACCGCAAAAATACAAGCCGCAGTTCAACTAACTGAGATAAATAACAGTTAAATAAAATACCAATTTATAATAAAATATCGATAGAGGTATGTACTTAATTAACTTTATTTGCATAAGAAGTGATAGAATCTATTTCAATTCAGTGCAATTAATAAAAAATTGAACGAGAATTTGTTGTGCTTCGAAAACATGCTGTATATTATATTGTTATATTATGCTTCTGTGAAAATAGTTTTGAACGTTTTCTTCCAAGTCTATACTAAAAAAAATCATAATAATAGCAACAATAAAGTAATATTTAATCGGTTTTCCGTTGTCTTCAACAGTCATCGGATTTTACGTTTGGTGACATCTTATAATAGTAAATACCCAATCAAATAACAAATAAAATTATATATTATGTGCATGTGAACATTGTCAAGGACAAAATAAAGAAACGTAAGTCAATTTAGTGATATTATAATTTTCATTTCGGAAAATATAGAATTTATAATTAATAACACCTTTTTTTGCAATTTCCTTTCATTTTCTCATTTATAATTTAAACATGATTCCCGGTTTACACTAATAAAAATACAAAAATATTCTTCAAAAATACATTAAGACAGAATCCTGGACCTTGCATCTCGTTGAAGTCTTTCCTAAGAACGTTGATTAAGCCGTCCGACGTCGCAAGCGCAACCAACTCGCTACCAACAAGCCAAGCTTACAAGACGTTTTTTTACTCCATTTTATACACAACAAGAACATTTATCCGTTCCATACATAATACATAAGCAGTAAATATTGATATCGTTATTACTTTGTGTATATAATGCAAATCGATTGTCGATGTTCGATTATCCAGTTCGATTATCGATGAAAAGCTTTCAATTTTATTTTTTTATTTTTATTGGGCCATTTATTTTGTACCTTAACGTCGTAATAGTTGTATTTCTTATCAGTGTTTGAAATATATATGTGTTATATTTTTTCGTTTTGTGTGGAAAAGCGTGAGAATCGATAGCTGGAAAACGGGATTGTTTAGCACTTTGTCTAGCTGGATTGGTGTTATGAAACCTCATATGTTTGCCATCAGATAATTGTATAGTACCCTTATGAAATAAAGTACAAGTATATACCGTAACAAATTGTTACACCTAGCATAACATAAATGCCTTTAACATTTTTACTGCTGGGACTGTAATCAACCACATATGCCTAGTAGACGACACAAATATGTCTTCTAGGTTTTTAGTTCTAGGACATGCCGGTTTACCCACGATGTTTTGAGAGCACTTCTCAGAAAACCAAACTAACACCTTTTACTCTATCTAACATAAAACTTAATAATATGGTAATTGTTGCGAATCATTCAGAAAAATCTCTCAGTCAATTTCTTGTATAAAATGTGTAGTTAATTCTTTTATATATCTAATATTTAAAATTTATTACGGTTTAGAGAGCCAACATCAAGAACTAAGTAACATCAGCCCGTAGCGTTGCTCGAAGGTGTCGCGCAACCTGTATTGATTCACATACTTCCATTGTAGAGAGCAAAATAAAAATTGTATCACCGCCTCACAAAATAAGTACCATGTGTGTCGACGAGTAGACGGTCTTAATGCTTTCTAAGTATTGCGTGGAACGCACGCAACAGGTGTAACTTTATGTTTAATTTTCTTTATTTTAAACGTAAGCGCAATGGACGCCGCATAATTCCACACGTTGCCTCGTATTTTCAATTATTGACAATAATTGAAAATACGAAGGAAGAATTGCAAAAAAGCTATGTTTATTTCCGTCGTTATGATATAATGGGTTGGTTAAATGCTTTTGGAAAATATGCGACTAAAGGAAAAAAGTGCGAATGGTTAATATACATTCCTTGATTTTTTTTATTTAGACATCACTAAATATTTTAACAGCAATTCTGAAGAGTCCTTTAAAGCGAGTAAAATCATTTATAACTGCGTTATTTTCACAAAAATGTATTCTGTTTGGTTCGAGAGTACACAATTTAGGTAATGAAAAAATATATGAAAAATATATATATATATATATATAGGTAAAACTCGGATAGTTGCCTCACTTTTTGAAATCACTCTATATCTCTCAGTACAAAAAGCAAAATACTTTATTTTTAAAACTGACCGGTACTTTGGTTTATCATCTACTAATTTTTGAAAAGTAGAAAACATTATCTTTATTTACCGTCAGATAAGTTAGAGCCTATTGCCAGAGTATTAGCGATTCTTGCGGATCTCTATGTTTTGGGACTGCTATCCCACATAGGGAATAGTGGCCTAATCCATGTACATTACGTTCAGGATAAATGCCCAACCGAAAAACAGGACAGTCATCCCACAAAAACTTTGGTCGTAATTTGCTTTCCCATGCAATCGCACAGAGACATGAGATACAGTCAACTAAGTAGTAGTCGGAGAATCTTTCGATAGATTAATAAAATAGCATGCGATTCATCCGTGAAACTAGAGCAATCACAATCGGGGCAACTATACCCCTGGGGCAACTATACCCCTGGAGCAACCTCCTTTCTGATTTTACCCTATATGCGAAGATGTTAAGGCTGCGACTGCGAATGATATTACCGTAGCTACTAGGCTAAACAAAACTATTCAATATTTAGAAACCTTTTAACAAAAATATTAAACCGACTTCCAAAACAAAACACTACAAAGCGAAAAATAACTTATTCTTCGGAAGTCGGTGTCTTTGGTACCTACTTTTTTTCGTTTTTGACACCGATTGCCGAAAAGAAAATTATTTTTCGCTTTGTAGTATTTTGTTTTGGAAGTCATTTTTTTTTTGTTAATAAGTTTTTATTTTAGTTTTGGTAACTTACATTACCATGAAAATAAGCATTATTAAGGATAACTTAAACACACCAGGTCAGATCTTGATCAAATTTAAATGGGACCACATGAGAAGCACCAGCTTTCAAATAAAAAGAGAATCATCAAAATCGGTTCATAATCGGCGGAGTAATCACGTAGCAAACAAACAAAAACATACAGTCGAATTCAGAACCACCTCCTTTTTGAAGTCGGTTGATAAAGCTATCAACATTTATTTTTGCTATACATACGCTAAGAAAAAGACCGGTATTAACACAATAACTCCAATCTTTTAGATCAGTAACCAATTCTTTCGACATTGTTTAATTTAATATACTTTTTATAGGCCTCAAAGTTTTTTTTCATGTATGTTTTAGCGATAATGGAAAATTTATGTGTGTCTCTTCACTTTACTATCAATTATATACAAAATTTATGAACTGATTTCAATGTATTATTCAAATTATGTAAAGGAAATTACTACTAAGAACTCGATCACATTATATTGACAAATAAAATTTTGTCACATCGATCTGACGTTCTACACCGTCAGAATAATTGATTTTGACAAAATTTAATGGCTCTTTTATAACTTGACTGTATATTTTGTGTTCCGTCGCTTGTATGAAACATTTCTTCGAGAGATATTACGTTTAATAAAGTTATTTAAACAGCCGTGGAGAATAAAAGACTAATAAATAAAACAGCCAAAAATCAAATAAATATTTATGCAAATATCAAAATCGATTCATTTTCGAAATGAAAAAGAATTCAAATAAAATTCTTTTTACTGTGAAAACAAAATCGTTAAAAGTAATGGTGCTCAAGCCGCCATAGTCTCAGAAGAATGAGAATATTAGAACCGCAAGTATTTATACGTATTTCTTCTTTGATTCCACTCTTATAAATTGTAAGTCATTTACTCGACTCGACTTAATCAAATTGTTTATTATTATAGCTTTTTATTTAATGGTATTAGAGCAGTGGTGGGCCAGTTATAACGGCCGCGACTTATAAGTGTCAGGTTGTGGATTCGAACCCATATAGGCGCTTTACTTTGTTTAACTTATTTCATCGCCACTGTTCTCAAAACGGTGAAGGAAAACATCGTGAGGAAACCTGCATGTTCTGAAACCAAAAATTCGAAGACATGTGACATCCACCAACCCGTTTTGGGCCCGTTTGGTGAATTACGGCCCATCCTCTCTCACAGAGAGGAGGCCTGCACGTTACAACGGACCTAATGAGAGTCTAAGTGCAGCAATAGGGGTCCATCTATCCTATCCTATCCTAAGTAAATACAAAAAATACCGGCCAAGTGCGAGTCGGACTCGCGCACGGAGGGTTCTGTACCATTATCGCAAAACACGGTAAAAAAAAAAAACGTTTGTTGTAAGGGAGCCCCACTTAAATATTTATTATACTTTATTTTTAGTATTTGTTGTTATAGCAGCAACAGAAATACATCATCTGTGAAAATTTCAACTGTCTAACTATCACGGTCCATGAGATACAGCCTGGTGACAGACAGACAGACAGATGTACACTGGAGTCTTAGTAATAGGGTCCCAATTTTACCCTTTGGGTACGGAACCCATAAAATGAACTAAATGGACTAATTTACTTCTAACTAACTAATACTTTAACTAACTAACTCAGCTACAATCTAGGAGTTTTAAGTCAAGAGTGAATAGGTTATTTCTAGGCAAGCATGTCTCACCGTCGACCACATCATCGCTTACCAACAGGTGAGATGGTGGTCAAGCGCGAGCCCATAAAAAAAATGGATTTACGCCATTTTAACCTACCAGGATAGCAGTTACGCGTAGTACCTATATCTTCGATTGGCCGGCAATCCGACAAGAATGCGCAGGACGTTAAGCAACCGACCGGTTTAATGTTTTCCTTTCCTTTTTACAATACTATACACAATAATCTTACTAAATTATTATCACGATTTAATTCAGAATAGAATATTAACGGTCTATTTTAAATCTAGTTAAACATAGTCATTAATTTCAGTCTATTTTCTTACAATGATTTACTAGTGTATTAAACAACTAACCAACCATACTAAAATAAATACGAAAGTTACTCTGACTGTCGGTTTGTGTGTTACGTTTTTACGCATAAATTGTGAAACTAGTGTTGATGAATTTTGATAGAGCTAGATTTGACGTTAGAAAAGAATGTAGGAAACCTTTTCTCTTGGAAGTCGGAGATATGTTCCTTTGCAATAATTTTTTAATTTTACACGGGTGAAGCCGCTCGCAGAAGTTTGTTATAGAATACAAATCATTATATTTGTATTCATTATTTTGCTAAATGCCCTTTAAATATTGCTTTGTCAATATAAAGTACCAGTCTAGGGGAAATATAACTAACTTCACAGCTAAGTAGCCAGGTGGATAATCTGCAATATATAGCACCGTGATAGTCTTTTGTTAACAATGAGCAAAGTTAATCTTACTTGGGCACAGATAATATAATACCAGCTTACAGATGCCTCATCCCGTTACAAAGAAACCGTGCCGATGTTGCTAGCGTTTTTCGTCTGAATAAACTGATTATTTTTCAAAGAATATCGATCGCGTTCGGTGCCGTTACACGGATATAGATGGTGTTAGCAGCGACTTGCAAGTAAAAGGATTTACTCGGTTCGCGAATATTTTTTTAAAAATATAGTGATGATTTATTGTAAGTTTTACAGTTTCATTGTACCAAAATGAATTTTAAAAATCGAGTGGATGCCTCAGAAATTTAAAATCGCGCCATCTATTGGAATACATTTTAAATGGTCCATTCAAATAATCTTTGACATGTGATTTAAGAGCCCAATATTCCTCAATTTTGTGTTTAATTAAACAAGTATATAATTTTTTTATGATAGTCTCTAGAAAATCTTAATATTTCACAAAACTCAATAACAAATCGAAGCTTATGACGCCATCTAGCGCAATTTATTTGAAATTTTTTTTTTTCTTCACGTTGGGTGCCCGTGACTTTGGCAATAATTATCTAATTTTAAAGAAGATAAATTTGACATTTAAATAATATCGAAATTTAGATTTTAATTTTCATTTAACAAATAAAAAAACCTAGTTATTAAGAATTTTAAAATTGATTTTTATCTACTACTACAATTAGAAAGACTATTATAATTATGGCATATGTTCAATATGAAGTTACCCGACAAAACCCGTTTACAAATGCCGGGTGCTAATCTTCAGCACCCGGCAGCTAAAACCGCACCAAACTTAACGAATAAAATTGAGAAATTACACGTTAAATAAATATAAATATAGATTACAAATAATACACTGTAATCTGTGTATTATCGAATGGAGGTTTCAATTTACTGCTTCGATTATGGGATGCAACAAAAAGTTTGCGATCCCCGTCTCGTGCGAAACGGAACGCGGCGCGCACGCAACTCCGCTCCTGTTTTAATGTTTTTTAGTTTGTTTATGTTGTTTTTAGTTGTTATTTTTGTTGTTTTACAGTGGCGTGCTTTTGTTTCAAGTGTAATAATTTTACCTTTATGATTTTTGTGTTGCTTTCTTGATTTATATTGTTAGTGAAAAAGTAATTATATTCTCTATGATATATTTTAAATAGAGTAGAAATTATTTGTTACTTTGTTGGATTTGATAGCTGAAAGAACTCATCCGATTACGCGAATACTATAATAATACTTTCTGGTAGAAAATTACATTGTCACAGCATTTATGGAATACTTTTATACCGAATAATTGCACAAACGATTGATTCACAAGTTTTGAGATAAGCCTCGACAGCGAAACCACGCTAAAATCCAGTGTATCACAAAATATTCGTCTCGATTTTACACTAACGAGCCAATATTATGGGTCTAAATATTAATGTATTATGAAAGAAAGTTAAGACCATAAATTGATTACGCACATTCAAATTGCCTATCTCCTTTTAACGTTACATCACAGCAATGAAAGTTCCCACAGACAAGGCCCACTAAAATCTAGTTTACAATACATAAATCGGTGTATAAATCCTATAATAATAAATTGTATTTGCAATATTGTTTCCTAGCGAACCTTTCACCTGACGCGTTGTTTCTCATTTCCTTGTATGAAGGCTTTTAATGTGTGTGTGGGTCATCTGCGACCTAAAGCTGACCGTCTACTACTGAAGGAGCTGTAATTTATAGCTCGTAACTATTTTATCTTTGTAATTGATCCGTTGAGTACTTAACCATTCATTTAGTTGGGACATAATGTTTGTTTTGTGTACGTCTGTGTTGGATAAGTTTCTATGATATGTTAGCTTGGCTTATGGTTATAAAACTCTTTTAAACAGGCTCTCTCTTGGTAAGCTCACTCCATCGTCGACTCTGTCTCTGTGACCTATGACCTAGACTAAAGTCAAGAGCAAACACATAAGAAGTAAAAAAAAAACGACCTTGTGTAATTTATGTTGTGATTGAACTTTTTGGCGTTGATTTTTTTTTACTT
This sequence comes from Orthosia gracilis, assembly GCA_947562075.1. Taxonomy (NCBI): domain Eukaryota; kingdom Metazoa; phylum Arthropoda; class Insecta; order Lepidoptera; family Noctuidae; genus Orthosia; species Orthosia gracilis. The sequence continues at coordinate 16,590,797 of OX387264.1, read as the reverse complement.
TACTAGGCTCATTCTTAAATATATTGTATTGTTAATATGAATCCTAAATTTATAACTTGGTAGTATCTTAAATAAATCAAACATACATGTAACAATAGTTGACCAGTACAAAACCCGATTTCTTGAAGCAATAGCTATATCTTTATTTGGCTATAAAATGATGTAAATAGTGCTATTGTCTTCATGAATTTAGCTGTAGATATTGAGTGCGTGCACACTGAATATCTTCAGCAAAATTCAAAAACAAAATTATGATTGTCTCCATTCTTTTGTTGCCTAACATTTGATAGCTTCTAAGATAGCATCGTCTCTCCATCGCCCCGTCTTCTATGATGGATCACCTCAACTCATTAACTTTTTGTTCTGGATTACTGTGTGTCAGTTATTATTGCACTGCAGTGTAAACCTATTCTACTGTTTTACTTGCTCATTGATGATAATGACTTTTTTTAACTACTGCAAATGTATTATTGTGAATTATAGACGAGATGTGAATTTCATGATGTGTGCCGTCATTTGTAGGTTTATAGTAAGTAGGCTTTAATGGAGGTATTCTCAATCTATTATTGCGATTGTAATTTCTTAGCTTTTTGTTTAGTTATTTTAGTAATTTACGGTAGTTTTATAACTTCTAGTCAAGTATTATATGCATTCCTAGGTGGATTGATTACAATTGGCCTGAATCAGAGTTATTCTGAGTGAAATATTTGATAAAATGTGATATTGCATTGTAGTGTGTTGTTGTCGTTGTGTGTCAAGTGCCATAGTTTAGTTATTACTTCATTTTGGGCTCTCTTTAATATTCAAATACATTAGCTATTCCGCTGTACTGATATTACAACCAATGATCATCTTCCTGACCTCCAACAATGTTACTTATGTTACGTCGTCCAATGTCACAATGTTAGAATTGTTGCAACACGTTTCCTCCTTCGATTCTGTCCTCTCAACTGTCACGCTATTAATGGATCCCTTTTCCTTTAAATAATCAACTAATACTAGTCAGAAGTTTTCATTCTTTCACCTCTAAACGTTTCTCTTAAGCTTAAAAGATTTACAACTTCAAAAACCTCTCTCCATGAAACCGCACGCACTTATAACAAGAAGCATCTAACTTCCATTTATCCAGTTACTGCAACTTTCGAAGCTAAAACAATTATCATCAGGACAATAAATAGTCTCACAATAGTGCGCACTAAGACAGGTTGCGTTCCACTTTTTAGATCGTCTACGCAGCCGTATAAGGCAGTGCGTCCACTTCGGATTTCTTGCAAAACCAAGCTTGATCGCCGGGTGACGCGGTGTTGACTGTTACTTATGAGGCGGATGGCTTAGTAGGTATGCGAATGCGGACTGAATTTGTATGACTTATCTTCTGGTAAAGAGTTTTTTGAAAGGTTTTATTTCTTCTTATTTTCACGTCAATTAACTCTTTAATCTCAACTTTTTAAAATTTTGTCCGACCAGTACGTAACTACTTGGACAACTCTGTCATTTCCCATGTTCAGATACAGAAAGGTCCAGGCTAAGTTATTTAACTTGCTTTGTTAGTTAGTTAGTAAGTATGGGTCAAATCTTACAGCTGAATTTAAAAACAGTTATTCCTAACCGATTGAGATGCATGTACGTGTCGTTTGGATGACAATGCACTGTTAGGTAAGTGACATTATTCTAAATTCAATATGACGGACCCGCAAATATGACGAATCAATTATTTTGTATGCATCTCTTTGATATGTGTCTCATATCTATAAAAGGGTTTGCAGAGAGGAATATGAAAATGCTTATTTTTATAACGTTTTTTTAGGTAATAATTGTTTCTGGTATAATAGTATTGAACAAGTCTTGCTTAAGATAGTTTAGAAAAAAAGACGCAAAGTGTTTTATTTTCCTTGTTAAAGTATGGCATCATTCGTGTCGCCTTTTCGAGACCCATTATCTAATTAAGGCCGTACCCTGACCAAAAAATCTTGAGCATTCCTAGTGCCCTAGCGGCACACTGATAGCGCCCGAATTACAGTAGTGGCATTCGCCACTACTGTAATTCATTAGATTTTAGAATAAAATCTTTATAAAATCGGAGGAGATGCAAGCTATCAATAATTATTTCTCATTTTTATGGTTTTGTTGGAAGGAGATTAGTGAAACATACTTTTAATATAAGCATCACTTTGTTCTAGTGAGGAGCAAACACCTCTTTCTAATAAACACCAATAGAAAGATTTTTAAAGAATTAATAAGGTGAACTCACTTAAATTGAACTCGAAGTTCATTTATATTTTTAACCTGTTAGGTGAGCTCAACTTATAAGCGAATTAGCATTAATTTTAGATTTCGTATCAAGTTACTTACACAATGTTTTACAATTCGAAGCTTATTTGAACAACAAAAAAAAACAATTCCTATTAGTTTTATTAAAAACTAGCAGTCCCACGTGGCTTCGCTCCCGTCAACTGGCTACCTACCTACCTATTTACCCTACCTACCCTACCCTACCTACACTACATACATGATTGTTGCGTAACTTTAACCGCTTACGCAGCGCACGCAACGGAAACTCTCAAAAAGGAATAATTTGTCCCGCTTTTGCAACATTTTTCATTTATGTTCCGCTCCTATTGATCGTAGCGTGATGTTATATAGCCTATAACCTGACTCGATAAATGAACTATCCAACACAAACATAATTTTTCAATTCCAACCAATAGTGCCTGGGATTAGCGCGTTCAAACAAACTCTTCAGATTTATAATATTAGTATAGATGATTTGTCATAAAAATTAAAAATATGCACGTGTGAAAAAATCTAGACTAATTAACATTTTATTTCTTCTGCTACCAATTCAAACACGTTGTAATTTAAATAGCTCGTAACTCTTATTAATCATTGCTATTAAAATTATGTTTTGAGATACACGACAGGACTTTGATCTCTTAATTTAGTACCAAAATATCTTCCACTACCAACTTTTTACTTTGCATTTATCCCGGATATAGTAATCAAAATGCAAAATTAATAATTCCTACTTACCTAAAAAAATAGCTTAAATAATAATGCTTAGGATTATAATTTTTTACGATTAAGGCGCCTCCCCGAACAAAACGCCGCGCTAATCTACTCGTAATTTAAAAAGAAATATCAGTTGATAAAAATAAATTAAATTTCTACATAATATTGATTCTAAAATGGTAATATACTTTTTTTTTTAAAAAAAAGTATGTTTCACTAATCTCCTTCCAACAAAACCATAAAAATGAGAAATAATTATTGATAGCTTGCATCTCCTCCGATTTTATAAAGATTTTATTCTAAAATCTAATGAATTACAGTAGTGGCGAATGCCACTACTGTAATTCGGGCGCCATCAGTGTGCCGCTAGGGCACTAGGAATGCTCAAGATTTTTTGGTCAGGGTACGGCCTTAATTAGATAATGGGTCTCGAAAAGGCGACACGAATGATGCCATACTTTAACAAGGAAAATAAAACACTTTGCGTCTTTTTTTCTAAACTATCTTAAGCAAGACTTGTTCAATACTATTATACCAGAAACAATTATTACCTAAAAAAACGTTATAAAAATAAGCATTTTCATATTCCTCTCTGCAAACCCTTTTATAGATATGAGACACATATCAAAGAGATGCATACAAAATAATTGATTCGTCATATTTGCGGGTCCGTCATATTGAATTTAGAATAATGTCACTTACCTAACAGTGCATTGTCATCCAAACGACACGTACATGCATCTCAATCGGTTAGGAATAACTGTTTTTAAATTCAGTTGTCCAAGTAGTTACGTACTGGTCGGACAAAATTTTAAAAAGTTGAGATTAAAGAGTTAATTGACGTGAAAATAAGAAGAAATAAAACCTTTCAAAAAACTCTTTACCAGAAGATAAGTCATACAAATTCAGTCCGCATTCGCATACCTACTAAGCCATCCGCCTCATAAGTAACAGTCAACACCGCGTCACCCTAAAATTAATGCTAATTCGCTTATAAGTTGAGCTCACCTAACAGGTTAAAAATATAAATGAACTTCGAGTTCAATTTAAGTGAGTTCACCTTATTAATTCTTTAAAAATCTTTCTATTGGTGTTTATTAGAAAGAGGTGTTTGCTCCTCACTAGAACAAAGTGATGCTTATATTATTGTTAATCGTCCTATTTTTCTTAATTTAACATTTTCTTGCCAGTGGGCAAACTTTTTCATGGCAATCAAATTTGAATTGACAAAACATTTTTTTTTAAATATTTGAATCTTTTCTTCGTAATTATACTGAAAAACGACGTTTGATACATGAGGGTATTTATCATTGCAGTTTTGACTCATGACACCCTTGCCTCTGCTGCAATGGCAAAGTTTGCCCACTTCACCATAATCATGCATTTTGGCATCCGATTTTTAACCGACTTTCCAAAAAGGAGGAGGTTCTATGTTCGACTTTATGTACGTTTTTTCTTTTTTTTGTGTATGTTCATCGATATCTTTTTTCAATTTTGAAAATTCTTCTTCTTTTGTTTGAAAGAGTATGTTCCCAAATTGGTCATATTTTAATTTGGTGAAAATCTGATAAAGAAATTCGGAGATATACAACAGAACTCTTTAATAAATGACGGCAAATCTTTCAGAATTGCTGCAATCGCATGTCTGTTTACTGTTCATACCATTCCATCAAGAAAAAAATTGGTACTACCTACCAAAGTCACCAACTTCCAACAAGAAAGTTATTTTTCACTTTGTAGTGTTTTTATTTGGAAGTTGGTAGTATTTTTTTATAAATAAGTTTATTAATTTATTAAATTTTTACTAACATCTAATTTCACCCTTACAAATATAAAAGATAAAAATATAAAAAAACGATATAGACATCCTTATTCTACTGTAGTATTGTTGAGAATTTCATATTATTATTGTAATTTTAGTGAACACTGCGTATATGGAACAGAATAATAACCGTAGCAAAACAGGCTCGATGTAACTTGATATTTTGATGAAACCAGGACCGAGATAATCCGAAGATTGTTGTTACAAAAGATAAAATAAATCTTTTAGAAATATTTTATCGATTTTCCAACTTTGAAAGCTCAGCAGATATTACTAAATCGACGGATTCAAATACAAAATTTGAATAGTTGAGACGATGAAGAGTTGAGTGTATTGATTCGAAAAGAAGGGAAAGAAATCCTAATTAATAGGAAATCTAATTTTATACAGAACGACTGCAATAAATAACACATCCATATAGATTTAGAATGATTATTTTGATATAAAATAAGTTTATAATTTTACAAGTAGTAATCCGACAAAAACACATTGATCAATTCACAGGTTGGACGAGTTATCATAGAATTTTTCCGTAACGGAAACAGCGCTGATTCTGGAATTGTTAAAACCAATTTGGTATGCCGCCTGTTTCACGGGAATTAAATATAACTGAGGGATTGTGGATGTACGGTGTACCTTCACTTTTATATAATCTTTTAAGTAAAAAAATAAACCGACTTCCAAAACGTAAAATAACTTTCATTTCCGAAGTCGGTGTCTTTGGTACCTATTGTTTTTCGTTTTTTGACTACGACTTCGGAAATGAAAGTTACTTTTGGCTTTGTAGTGTTTTCTTTTGGAAGTCGGTTTGTTTTTTTTTTAAGTTTTTAATTTTCACTTTAGTTTTGTTACCTCAAATTGCCATAAAAATTTGTTATAGTTAAACTACCAGATATACATCTCATGAAGATTCCGATTCCAATAAGCCCTAACACGACTCTAATCTACACATCCTTATTGTGATCCTAAATTTCTTTCTGACAACAACCCACAATTTATAACTAGTCTACATTACTTTGCCTATTGGCCTGTTAACCCCATCGTTTTGATTCAACCGAGAATTGAACCCACAACTTCTGTATCCGGAGTCTTAACTACAAAGTATAAAAAACTCCCGAAAGAAAAACCTCTAAAAAGCCAAAAATAAACCTCGTACTCGCGTCGGGGAACAACCAACGTTTACAGATGTTCATTTTATTTAGTTAGCGGTTCGCTTTCGGGAGTTTTTTAAATTTGTAATTTAATTTTAATTTTATGTTTTTTAAACAACATATAAGTGGTAGTAGACACGCTTTAATCGACAATCTATCGAAACACGTAATAATGATCGTAATAATTTTGCAGAAAAACCCAGATTCAAAGAGTAAAATGCGCATAACTTTTGAAAGACTAAACTGATTTTTTTTCAAACATAGCTAACACTCTCGACAAAAACTTAATCAAAATCGGTTCATCCGTTTACGAGCTATGATGCCACAGACAGACACACAGATACACAGATTCTGTCGGGGATTAAAAATGCGGTCATTGTTTCACTTTGAAGTAACAGAAGCATTGGTTAACCTTTATTATGCTACAATGTTAGCTAGTCAGTCAATTTGTGATTTTTTTTAGGAAATTATTTCGTTAGTGGACTTAAGATGACCAACAAAGAAGATCTTCTTATACTGCAAGGATAATATAAAGACAAGCTTATTTCTTAAAAACTGGAGTTGCAGTGGTTTGGGAATAGTGCGGTGGGAATGTCCCAATAAAAAGAAAAAAAAGCCAGTTAACAATGCAAGTTAAATAAAAGTTTGTGAAATAAGAACGAAGTTGCTTTAATAAGATCTTTTATCTTTGTACAGTAAGGGTTTATTTCTGAAAGATTTGGACTCTACAAAGATACCAGCCAACTGAAGTGAAGCTGGGAAATACAACAATTATGTGTGATTTACCTTAATAGATTATTGCGGTTTTAAATACGATGGAGGAGAAGCATAGGCATAGATACGGCCTTTCTTTGAGGATTTATTTACGCTCTTCATTACCTATAAATTAAGTTAGTTGTAAACAACGTTTCCCTAGTTCCTGCAAGACACTGGCCTCTTCCACTGCATTAAAGCAAGTATTCCCAGATCGTTCCTCTACCAAGAGTAATGATTTTATGGAAACATATTGCACCTGCTCACTACTCAAACTATCGAACAATCTCCTTTGTTGGCATTCCCGAAATAGCGTCCAACAATACCCTTCTCGATTAGCATAGATAAATCATAAAGTACCCTCAGTAAAGATACGACAAAGTTACTCTTTACAAGGCAGAGTTCAGGTCAGTGGCAGAGATAAACATTTTCTACTGCTTTCGAGGCATTGCTTCTTGCTTAAAACGAGGCATATTTATTGGTGGTGCCTTAAAAGTAAGAGCATTTATTTATGATTTTATCGAAACACAGTGATAATGGAAAGGGTGATTGTGATTTAGTAATTGATTTTTTATTGAATGGCTATTTGAAAAGAGATATATCTACCTAGGAAGAGAAAGAAGTGATTACTCTAAGGTCATGTCTAATAGAAAGAATTTAAATTAGTTAAAGAAGAGACTGAAGGTTGCGGAATGATGATGCGTCAGCATTATTAGCATGTAGCGTTCCTAACACTAAGACACAGGCCTTCTCACTGTAAGAACCTTCTGATAGCCCGTAATCAAGCGGGTAAGTGGTTATCAGAAGTCTTACAGTTTTGGTGTTAGGATATGCCAGTTTTCTGTGTTTAGCCTGCGTTTTGAGAGCAGTAGAGATGAAAAATAAAGTACCTGTCTGGGATTGAACAAATCTGATGCAATGCAGTATTTTTTTCCGACAGTGTTGATTTAATTCTTCGTTGATTCTTGGGTTTATCCATAAATATACTATGTCTGTTTCTTAATAAGTTGCTCAACTTGAGGCAAACAATTTTCTTCAAGAATATCCTTCCAGGAGTAAAATTTATTTACGTTATTATTGAATAAGTTATTCGAGTTCGTGACTAAATCTATTGTAAATATTCATCGCATACCTATTGGTATAAGGATTACGTTTGTAATCGTTCACATAATGGGCCATTGTGTACACGGCTGGGGAAACATTGTGATTATCTACGCCATATCAATAATCTTTGTATTTCTATTATTTATATGTTACGTCTTACATAAAAGGTTAATTGTGTGGATTTGTAATGTGGTATTGTGACTGATATCATTTGCGCTGCGCAGTTTTATGGTTATTTACTTTTTTGCAATTTAATTGCTGGAAACTTTTGTATTGTTTTCATTCACAAATGTAATTGGTTTCCATAAATTAGGAACTCGTGGTTTATTAGTAACTGCTCCACGGGTCGATCTTAAAGATTAAGTAACGCTTGACTAGGTTGGTCCGTGGAAGGGTGACCATCTTTAACATACACTAATACGTCCTTTTTAGATTTCCGTACCCAAAGGGTAAAAACGGGATCCTTTTACTAAGACTCCACTATCCGTCTGTCTGTCTGTCACCAGGCTGTATCTCATGAACCGTGATAGCTAGACAGTTGAATTTTCACAGATGATGTATTTCTGTTGCCGCTATAACAACAAATACTAAAAACAGAATAAAATAAATATTTAAGTCCCTTACAACAAACGCAATTTTTTTGCCGTTTTTTTTTGCGATAATGGTACGGAACTCTTCGTGCGCAAGTCCGACTCGCACTTGACTAGTTTTTTTACTGTTCTTCCCTGTTACGTTTTGGAAGTGTCAAATAACCACAAAACGGACGAAGGTTTTAGTTGCTTTTCCATTATTTCAGACTACTGTGCTCTGTAATCTTTCTAAACTTTTAAAGAATTCTTAATTTGAATCTTAGTTAAACCACATAGTGTCATTTAAATTGTAATCTGGCAATAAATTTTATTATTATTTATTATTATGATTAAATAGGGAATACAAAATGAAAATGAGAAACAAAGACTCTGTTAAAATTTAAGTGCTTATTTTATAACATTGCTAGCTGGAAATGATCTCAAGAGAATGTTCTCCTGGGATAATAAGTATTTATGTCCTCTAAGGTCCAATCTATGTCTCTACCAAAATTAGTTCATCTATTTAGGCCTGAAAACGTAGCAAACAGACGGACTGACATAATTATTTTCGCATTTATAATATCAGTAACTTCTGCCCACGGCTTCGCCCGCGTTTAAATTTTAATATTCTAAAGGAACTAGATACCACGATGAAAAGTTACTAAATGTTCCATAAACCCTAAACTAGGTTTTGGTTTATAAATTCGTTCAGCCAGGCGTGAAAGCGTAACAAAAAAACTTACATACGTGTTTATAATATTTGTAAGATAATATTATAGTCTCGATTTTTTCCAATCATTGTAAAAGATAAGAAGGCACCTACAAGAAGTCTTAAGAATGATTGTTTGATACAGACAGTGGATCATTACACGGGTAACGTTAATTGTTGCGCGGACGCCGGACGCCCTACTGAGAGTAAATACTCTGTCGGACAGTTTGTCAGTGATGGACGAACTTTGCACTCTAGACTAGGTTATTTTATTTAGTATTGGTGTTGCTAACGGGTGTTATTGTAATTTATTTTCTGTGTGCCAATTTAATTTTGATTATTTCTAGAATTTACCATTGTCCATGTTGTCAGTAGCTTCTTGCAGGTGTGAAATAGCACTCGGCAACAGTGTAATTGTCCATCATTGAGAGAATAAAAAAAAAAACACAATCGGCCCCCGTACCATGACGTGTTAAAACTATCATGGTTTGACTGTGAAAAAAGAGCAGATGTATACAAGTCACACACATCTGTCTATTTCACACACTCAAAATAACTTTGCTCTAAGAGCTTATGGTTACCCCCATGATTACTATTTTCAGAGATTACGTCGTCGTGTTTGTTACAATCAATTAATAGACCGAGCGAGCACGAAGCACGAGCGAAGCGTCTCCGTTTCAGCTTGGGCAAAAATGATTTCATATGTTCGGATGTCCGGCTGTTCTCCTCTATAGGTTGCATTTCTCAACCGATTCTCTTGAAATTTTATGAGCAGGTTCGATAAAATTTTTAAACGGCGCAGCCATTTTGAAAAAAATCGAAAAACTATTTCGACATGAAAATAAAAAGAAAGACTCGGGCGGGTTACAGCTCACAAAGCCACTAGTTTTATAATCACCACCAATTACCTAACATATTTATGAAAGAGAGAACGCCTTAAGCGCACATCACAAAACCCGCATATTAAAATGAGCGATATCTTTCTAACAGACACAATACAATTACCTCTCACCCTGATTAACAACCAACCAATTTACCCATAACTCATCAACAACAAAGTAAACAGACAATCATTACTAAAATGCTCACTTCATTTAACCGGTTGTTTGCCTTAATTACCGAAACAATTAAAAAGCCATTGTGTCTCGCGTGGATCCACGTTTGGTGCAATTCAAGGAGTTAATTCCTAATTCAGTGTTACTGCCACGAGCATTATTGGTCCCGCGTTCCCCGGGCAGGGCACTTTTTTAATACCTTCGTCATCAGCAAAAAAATCTCTATCGATTCCTCTAAGCAGAATTTTTACTACAATCAATACATACCGGATAAAAAATAAACACGCCCTAAATTGTTTCCTGTGTTGAAAAACGTATTTTTGATAAGATTTAAACTAACAATGTGCCTATACGAAAGTACGCAATTAGATCTATTTTTTGAAACAGGAAACTCACACTTATGACTTAAAATTGCTATACAGCATCAGCATCGGCAGACGGGCAGGCATTGGTGGGCACTGGTGGGCATTTGTGGGCACTGGTGGGTATTTGTGGGCACGGGTGGGCATTGGGGGCCAGTAATAAAAGTCGTGGGAAACAATAGCTCAATCATACTTATGTGCGTGCACCTGTCTTTCTAAGTTGAGCTTGTCGAGATAATGGGGGATACTAAGTGTTATAGACAAAAGGTTCGGGTTGGGTTGGGTTTTGTGGAGGATGAAATGGTGAAGATGATACAGATTTTTGAGGATGTAAAAAAGCTGGGTAAGCTAGGATATTATTTTGGTTTAAATAAAATGGATATACACTTATTTTATTCGTATTGAAAAACCTTTATGTATTAAATCTACCTATGCACAGAATCTGCCGAAGCCGCAGCATCTTTGTTTGATATGTTTGCAAAATTTGTTGTGTGTTTTAACGTTAGTGCCAAGGAAACGTATCTTTCTTCAAAAGCCACATAATTTTCAAGATATAGAAATTCTTTTCGAATTAAATTATGACTCTAAGCTACAAAATAATAATTGAAATAGCCTTAGGAATTTCAATTGCAGAAATTATCTAAAGAGAGATTTCGAAATTCAAATCAGATTGCCAGAAATAATTTTAAACATTAGGCCATCTTTTGCTAAACATAGACAAATTATACCAATTTTTTAAATCAACAACCAATCATGGTTACACCCGGTAGTTATTACAAAAATATGCCAGTAAAAGTTTAAAAAAAAACTAAATCATTTGCCAAATAATTTGAATAATAAACAAAATAAATTATACAGTTTAAATTAATAAGAGTGTTTGGTGAAATTAAAAATAGTTACTTTCCAATCGGGGATTAAATTCAAAAAGTGAAAGTGTTTTATATAAACACCTTTTATGTTTATTAATGTTGCTACTTAAATATCTTCGATTGTTAGATTAATGAAACAATCCGTTGTATCCGCATGGTTCTTGAATAAAGTTCCAATTAACATTATTTGACAGATTACTGGCCGTGCGCCCGCTTAGAGCCAAAATATCAATATTGAACCTCCATTTGAACAGTTTTGTTTGCAAAATATTATATGATTTACATATGCTATTTCAGTTATGAAGAAATCCTAGCCATCAATCTTTCTGTATTAAAATATTTTTAAATATCCAAGTCGTTTTGGAGGAGTATCCAAAAGTTGCGAAAAAATATCGTGTCGTGATTTTTTTTTTAAAGCAAATCTATTAATTACACGTAAAAAGCTTGTTTCAAAAATAATATACATGGATCAAAAATATTTTTTTTTTCAAACCATTTTACCTAAGGAGTATGCTTTAGAAAGGAACCAAAGGCACTAAAGCGGTGGAAGGCCCTTAATGAAACATCGACATCAATGCTTTTTGTAGTTTAGGTGCCTAAATATTGCCAATATGGGCACCACGAAAACTCTATTTTTCTGCTGACTAAGTCTCCCTACGTACTCTCTCTCCTACTGTACATAAAGTTAAATAAATATATTTTTTTCCCTAGCTTTAAAAGTAAATTAACGTTACATATACGTTATTAACTTGCCTAAAATTAAAATTAAAAATGTTTTTTAGATAATGTTTTATAGGATACCAGCTGCCACCTGCGGCTCTGCCCGCGTGGTATCAGTACTTCTCCCAAAATCTTTGTAAATTATAGCCTATGTCTTGTTCTGATGTACAAGCTATATTTCTGTAAAGTTTCATCAAAATCCGTTCAGTAGTTTTAGCCTAAAAGAATAACAAACATACATCCATCCATCCTCACAAACTTTCACGTTTATAATATTAGTAGGACTATCGAGTCGAAGCATCGCTATCGAGTATCGCTAGTAGTACCCACATCCCACCTGTCCATCATAATATCAGTGGTTAGGTACGGCATCTCAACACTTACTATCATCTGAGATACATCGAGACAAAGCTCATCATGTAATTAGACGTGATAAATTAAATGTGGCTTTATTACTTTGTTCTATGTTGGCGACGTTACTAATAATTATTTAAATATATATTTTCAGACATGGTCCATAATAAAAACTATTTACCATATTAATCCAGACCATTAAATTAAAAACAGATAAAATTAAAACATTATCTTCTTGATGCACATTCAAATCAAATAAATTATGAAATTTATACACAATTATCTACAAAAGATTATATTAAAAAATACGAGGAAGATACTTATATGTGCAAAAACTTTTAAAATAGTTAAATATTAAATAAAAAATTAAAACGTTTTCGTATCTAAGTAAATTCAAATTGATCATCCAACCAATTTAGAATCAATAAAAAAGCGGGTTATTACCTGTTCATAAATGTCACCTGCAAACAATAATGAAATAGTTCAACAAAAAAATAACAGAATCAATTCTAAAACTAATCCATTAATGCGAAAGTAATTCTGTTTGTCTATCTGTCAACAGACTGAATAAGGTAACAACCTTTTCACGCTTAAGGCGCAGATAACCCTGAGTCGCTGTTTTTAAAATGAGAATCACGTCTAAACGGCTAGTGGTGATGTTTTGGAAAAAAATATACGTTACATAAGACCATTTTCTTAAAAATTGATTTAAGAAAAATTTTGAGTTTTTTGTTGAGTGTTGAGTTATTAGTTTGTTACATAAGACCATTTTCTTAAAAATTGATTTAAGAAAAATTCGAATAACATAGCGTAATTAATTTGTAATTATGTCAAACACGGACAATAAGACGACAATCGCACCAAAATCGCCGGGCGTATTTTAATGAAATTGTCAACATCTCAAAAAACAAAGAAAAAATAATTATCTACATTTGAATCTGAGGTCTTTTGTTAAAGTGATAGAATAATAAGGAAACTCCAAAAATCTACAAAATTTTGGGCCGCGCGGGTGTGAAACGTGTGTGCGTTTTGTTCCCTCAAGGTCTTAGGCGACAGTCGTCATCTTAAACCGCTGAACCTATTTAGATGTATAGATGGTTTGTTATGGTATAAAGATAGTTTGGGGCCCTGGAAAGAACATAAAATAATTTTTATCCCGGCAATAAACCTTAAGGTAATGGAAGTTTGAATGGTGCGAAGAAGTACTAATGCTACGCAGACGAAGTCACGGGCAAAAGCTTCTTATATAAATACTAAAGTAACTCTGTCTGCCTGTCTGTCTGATGAGTTTTAACCAATTTTGATGAATTTTGGTATAGGTACAGATCGGACCTTAAAGAAGGACATAATGATACTTTTTACCAGTGGACAGTATTCTCTTATGATAATTTCTAACTTAAACGCAGAGAAAATTGCTGACAGAAACTCTATAGTAGACAATATGTCTAGAAAGAAAATAAGAAGCCAATAAATAAGTATGCAATAAAGATAGTATCTAGAATCTTACCAAGTCAGATAAATAAATCTAAGAATACTTTCCATAACAGGTTCTAATTTTAGGAGAACGGTCCACCTGTTGTCCGATGACATAATGGTATGGTAATAGAAGTATTGTATCACTTTAAGAACCAATACACATTACAAAATTTTAAGTTTTAATTTAGTTTGTTAAGCGTTATTTTGTTTTTCCATCTCGATTTTTTCTTTAGTAGCCTTTAGCGTTGATGGCAATAAGATCGCCCGCTATTACATGTAACTTTTAAGGGATGAGTTTTTTAAGTGGCCATTGATGGCCAAATCTTTCTTCAAAAAATTGATGTTCCATATTAGCGACACTATCGAATGGTGTAATAATACAGCAGGCGTTTTTTTTTTCAAAATCGGCGTGTTCGATTCCTGGCTAGGAATATTGGTTTTTCAAAAATCTAATGTTGCAGTGTTAATTTTCATCAAAATCAGCTTCGTGACTCCTTTGAGTGTTTTCGCTATTCCTCATAGTTTCGGATTTGGCCATTCACGGCCACTTAGAAAACTTACCCTGTATACAAAATATGGGTGTACTATAGGTACCACCCTGCCCCCCTGCCCAGCACTTTGAGGAATACAGGCGTGATGTTATGTAATTTAATAAAGTAAGATATAAAAATCTCAAAATATGAGGGTAATATCCACAGATAATATAATATATGACCACAATAGATATCAATGGGTCGAAGTGTCCGAGTTATTTCTCGGCCCATCCACAAGATAAGATAAGATAATATAATATATTATGATGGTGGTCAAGCCAATTAAAAAATACTAGCATAGTAATATCTAAGATCTCTTATAAGTGAAATTAAAATGGGACCTATTCGGATACATATTTTTTCAAACAAAAAAAGAATTATCAAAATCAATTCATTATTGGCGGAGTAATCTCGTAAGTAACATACAAAAAAATACAGCCGAATTGAGAACCGCTTCCGTTTTTGAAGTCGGTTAAAATCAGTCGCTGCCAAATACCAAATGAATCCATTTTGTTTCAAACAAACTGTTCCATTTTCAAAATATTATTCTCTAACGTCAAAACATTTGCCGATCAGTGTACTGGCTTAATAGCCAACGGGCACCCAGCGTGGTGATTGTGACAATAATGAGTAACGATATCGTGGGAGACGCAACTTATGGTCAGAAACGGATAATCCATATTGATATCATAACCTCGACTATAATACATAAACTGATAAGTTTATTTACAGTGTCAGGCCTGATTATTGATTAAAATATTAACACTGACACTGGGGATTGAATTATTAATAGGTTTCACATTTTAATAGAAATATGACAGGCCTTTGTGGCAGATATTGTCAACAAAACATGCCTTAGCCGAACAGATAATATTATACAGCAATAATTCTACACCATTGAGCCAAGCTTGAAGTCAACATCTTCTACATAAACTTAGCCTCTTAAATTCGTGACAAAACGAAGTAACGCATAAAATCAAAATGTCACACGCTTATTGTCACTAAAAACTTTGTGTATTCTCAAAAGCGTGAGATCCACAGGTGATACATAAGAAACACATTAATTTCTATATTTTATAACATCATTTACGCATTTTAAGCAGAAACATCGATACAATGTCTTATCCAATAAGAGAAACCGTGGGCGGAATTGACCGACTTATTTTATTGTCGTAGTGCAAAATCAAGTTTACTGGGCAAGCAGACGGGTTACTTTGTAGCGACAAGTCGGCTACTAAACAGTTGCCTTAAGTTGTTGAACAAATCTTAAATGGTCGAGCAAACATGCAGATTAAAGAACGGGTTGTATTTATTTTCTTACAATGTTGCAGACTTTAGATGCTTTGGTTTTTGATATAATTTACATAATCTATGCGATTAGACCCGTGTTGAATCTGCTATTTTCATAGCTAAATTAAAGTAAGATGCAATGAATTGTTATGTTTTGTTCTAGTTTCTTATTTTAGTCGCATAATTTTATTTAACTTTTGTCGAAAAACAAGTAACAAATATACTGTGTGTCTAATGTTATACTGAATTTAATAACATGCAAATATACAACATTACTGTGAAGGCAAATTTTAATTATTTATATAATCAAAGAAACTGTTGCTCGTCGGTACTAACCCAAGCTTTATAATTTTTTATTAGAGAAATTTTCGGTACGCGCCTACGTGTGACGAATTACATGTCAAATCATTTTAATTGTATGATTAATTGGGTTGTAAATGTGTTATTTAAAAAACAACATTATGTTAAATGATATACGGTTCTATTTAAAGAAAGGGATCGGAGTTTTAAGAATTAATTACATTGTGATCAATTAGTCTGAAAGTGAAGATTTGACAGGAGGATCGAACTTGGTTGATTGTAATTCAAAAATTATCTTAACGAGACGTGTGTATTATTTTATTATGTTGTAATTAAATTTATACCTATCGGGTTTATGAAGGAGTGCTAATTTTTCCACTTCTTCTGGATTTTTTAATTTCTTGTTGGAGTTTTGGTTTTTGGTTTGGTTTCGTGAAGATTTTTTGTGTTTGTCTTATTTATTAGTATCACAATTGAGCACATTTTAAAATTATATTATATTGCTACTATTGTTAAAATTATTTTATATACTATTGTTAAAATTATTTTATTTTTACTAATGTTACTCATATAATAACAATAACAAGGTAAGAAAGTGTGCCTATTTAATATTCAGATCAAATTAGTGTTGAATATTTACCACTATGAATAAGACAACAAGTGACAATATAACAATACTGCTACGTACTAATTACTTCAACGATACTAAAGCGGTGAAGCAACAATAAGCAATAAACGTAATATTTATTGAACAACTAGCTTCTACCAGCGGCTTCGCCAAATTTCATCCAGACCCGCTGGAGCGTGAAGAAGTAACAAATATCTCGCAATCAAATCAACTCTCACAAACTTTTGCTTTTATAATATTCTATTCTAACTAGAAATATTTTTGAGAATTTGTCTAAGTGTAGATAAATTCAAGTGAAAGAGAGAGAGAGAGAGGAGTGAGGGGGGTGAGTGTGAGAGTTTTTAAGTGTAGTGAATTCTCAAGAAGATAGTGCTCTTCTTGAGAATTCACTACTTGCTCAATAGTGTTCTTGTATTATAACCAAAGACTAAAGGATATTTATTGAAAAGAGGTTTATTATTAAAATTGCAACTTGACCTTTCAGTTTTAAAGTACCTGCTTACGTTTTTATGACACTGTTAATTTCAAATTTGATGGTCATTACAAAGACTAGGTACTTGTTATTATAATTACGTAGTCATAAAAACTAGATTATTTAAGTAATAGCTACTTATAAATTTATTTTATAGGTATTTCTCTTTAGATAAGTATACTTAAATATAAGTAGGTACTTACCTACCTACTGAATGCAGTTTTATCATATTTTTATATAAGGTCTTTAATAATCATTATAAAATAAAATTAACAAAAAAATACTATAATGACCCGTTAAAACCTATATTGAAGAAAACTTGAAAACATTTCTTGGACTAGTTTTTGTTCAGTAATAATTTGCAATTAATTTTTTGTCCTTTTTTTATGTTTTAATAATCGAACATACTCGAAGTTACACATGTTACGGTTTATCGCGTTAAATGATTTATATTTATATGAAAATCTATTATTGCTTGTATTCATAATCCATCATCATATCATCTTCCATTTCATTCATCATTCATTCATTTTTTATTTTCTTTCTTTCTTTCTTTCTTTCTTTTTCTTTTCTTTTCTTTCTTTCTTAATTCTACTGTATAAGCGACGTATCTGCAACAAATAGCCAGGATAGATGTCGACTTTTTCATCATCATTATCTGCCTGCCCTTGTACTATGTAAGTTGGGATCAACGACGCAACAGGTTTTCTTTTGAACCCCCCACGGAAAACACGGTGTTATAAGTTTGACGTGTGTTGCTGTTTATTTGTGTACCAGTTTGCGGCATCGTTGCTCCTAAACGGATGAACCGATTTTAATTTTAATTTGAAAAGTGACTTTGTCGAGAGTGTTCTTAGATATGTTTGATGAAAATCGGTTTAACCGTTCAAAAGTTATGCGCATTTTATTCTTTGAATCGAGGTTTTTTCGCAAGATATCGTGTTTCGATAGATCGATCGAAGCGTTTCTGCTTATAGGTATATAATTGTTGTTTTAAAAAGTATGAAATAAAAATGAAAGTAAAAAATAAGCCTCGTAATCGCGTCGCGGGATGAAATAACCAAAATAATAAATACCGTACATACTTAACTTTGGCGGTCCCACGCGAGTACAGGCTTTTTTTTTACATTTTAGATATTTTGAGCCTGGTTTTTTATTAATTTTTTAACAAATTTTTATTCTATTTCATCCAGTCTACTGTAACAAGTTCACTGTCTTCGTTTTCTTCCATTTCATTCCTCACACAATTTTTCTGTCTATGACGTCAACCCCTCAAAAAAGGCATACATAAAAAAGCAAGTATGAACAAGTTTTCCAAAATGTATGAAACCTGACCTAACGATTTTTAGTTGCCATCCGATTGTTATTTTTGTGCTTACATGATACAGGCCAGCTATTCTCTACCGCGAACCAAATACATTAAACCCAACGTACACTCATGTCCAACCTTAAAAAAACAGTAAACATGCAAATAACCGGACAATCTTGTTGTAACAAACTCGTACAACAAACACAAAAATACTGTGTAGGCCGAATATCTTACTTGAGACACATGTCCATCGTCGTAAATGCACTTAAAACTATTGTTCTCACGAACGAATCAGATTATATACAGCGTGGGTGAAATATCTGGCTTCAATTTTATTGTAAGGTCAAGTGTTCATTTATCTGTTTTGTTGAAAACTAGGTGTGATCATCTTTCCATTTTCGAATCTTGTTTTCTTTTTGCGTTTGTCGGATACTAGAAAACTATGGCTTTGCTCTACTTTTTTTAAAAACCTTATTGTAACGCAAAAAGGAAACGCGGGTGACAGTTTTTAAGTTGGAAAGATGACATGACAACAGCAGGGAAAACTTGCACCAGGGTAACATTAAATATAAAAAAAAAACTGACAAAAGACCCCGACAATTTTTTATTTCATACTACATAATTTATCTAGTAATAGACACGCTTCGATGGACAATCAATAGGACACATAATTATGACTCGATATCTTGCGAAAACACCCCTACACAAACAGTAAACCATCCATAACTCTTGAACGGCTAAACCGATTCTCATCAAACATAGCTAAGAATACTGTCTACAAAGTCACCTTTCAAACAAAAAAAAATCTAAATCAAAATCGGTTCATCCGTTTAGGAGCTATGATGCCACAGACAGATATACAAATACACATATACAGAAACACACATTTACACACGTCAAACTTATAACACCCCTCTTTTTCCGTCGGGGTTTAAAAAGAGAATGGAAAGGAATGGAGGAGGCCTTCGCCAAAGATGGACAAACAGACCAAGTGTTCATTGTCCGCTCACTAGAGTCATATTTTTATTTTAGTAAAAATAATTATATTATAATGTGTCTGAATAAAGACTTATATTATTACTAACTTCTGCCAGTGACTTTGCCCGCGTGAAAAGTGTTTTCTTATCATTATAACATTATACCGAGATGAAAAGTAGCCTATGTGCTACTCTAAACTATACTATCTCTGTGCCAAATTTCATCCAGATCTGTACAGCGGTTCTGGCGTGATTGAGTAACTAACATACAGCCACAATTTCACACAAACATCCATCCAATTAACAGTGGCGACCACCAGAAAAGCGCCGTGGCAATGAAGCTCGTCGAAGTACCGGAGAATGAATTTAATTGTCTTGGATCCTGCAACGAAATTAACCAAAAAAGAATAACGGAGGAGTAGGAAAAAAAACAGCGAGATGGGCAGACGACATTTTTGCTATCACGGGTTGAACTAGGATAAGGGTGGCACAGGAGCGTGGGAATAGCACGAAAAAATAGAGGTATATTAAGCAGTAGGTAAAGTCAGGCTGCGGATAGTGATGAAGAGGTGTGATCCGTGGTTTCACTCACGTTCTCGGAAAATTACTACATGAGCATGTAATAAAGCATCTTAGAAGGATTATACAAATCATAGTTTACATGAGTTCAAATTTTATCTAAATCTCTTCCGGCGTTAAACTTTGGGTTAAAAAGAAACATAACTTCTAAATATCTAAAAGTTAGTAAGACAGGATTTTAGTTTTAAATTAAATTTCATTTATTTCGGAAGCAATCCATATGCATACATGTGAAATGAAAAGTTTAGATACATTACAAATTAAAAAAATTACAATAGATATACTTTACAAAAGTCATCAATAAACACATTATAAATAACAATTTATTTGACAATTACAAAAAATATGAAATACTAAATATTTCATCTTTGTCTTAATTTAGGTTTTAGTCTTTTTGTTCTTCATACGTACCTCTATGTTAATTTTAAACTCTCGAACTATTGATATTTTTAGTTAAAAGTCCATATAATATTTACTTTTATTCTTTTAACGGCTATAAATTTCAAAATTTACATACAGAATTGGGAGTTAAATTTAAAATTATTACTTGTTTATCTACTCGCGGGTCGTAAAAGTCGGGAAGGGGTACTCTGATACTTAAAACGTTAGTTCTGTGTAATCTCAAACAGTAGACATTGATATGGCAATAAATATTATATCTATGAGTTTTTCGCTTACATTTTTTAGTCCGATTGAGAAGAAAAGAACAAGAAATTGGATTCTTACAGATTACTTACCGAATAGATACTTAAATTGTAAGTAATAATGTGTAATAAAGTTTTGAGCATCCTATATAGATAACACGGTCGATAAAAATCAACAATTCAATCATTGGACACGTTTAGTAAACCAAGAAAAGTTCATAAGAAGCCCTTTTGTAGCACTGCGTAAAGTATCTCCTATTATATATGTGCATAAATTGTTCATAAATTGTCTGATATAGCGCCATTGAATTAGTTAGAAAATATAAATCTACATTTTATTGAGTATTTCAGTTTATTTTGAATGATATATAGCTTATAAATGACAAAAATGTGTGGTATTGTAATAGATTTAGCCCTTCTTGAACTCCAGCAGTATATAAATATTTTCTTTATATCCATGTTGAGTTTGGGAAAAAAATAATCATGTCAAGAGTCAGCAGTTTGTCTTTTTAAGTATGGGAAGGTACATCAACAATTTCTTGGCTGAACAGCGGTTGGTCGGTGAAAACGTAAATGATTAAATTAAAATTTGCCGTTAAAGACAAATGTATCTTTGCATTTATTGTAACTTCTGGTGAAACGCAAAAAACATGGTTTGTGTAATATAAAGTCTGATACAGAAAAAGATTAAACTACTTCATTGGATTTTGTAAACCAAGACTTTTTATAAATCTAATCTTACTAACACTAAAGTAACTAAGAGATTCTCTAGTAAAAGTAGGTACATAGCGACAAAGAATAGGTCAGAACCCATCAGCTATTACCGACTAACGTCATCATAAAAGAATTTCCCACGATCATAATTTTAATCTCAAAACGTTTTCCCTAATATTCATTTCTCGAAACTAATACCGCATTATAAAAACAAAGTGGCCCTTGTCAGTTAGTCATTAAATTAACATTTGAATTCTTAACACAGTTTCTACCAATCAGCATTCACAAATAATCGAAATAAGAACCATGAAAGTAATAGTGAATTTATTGTTGATTCTAAGCAATTTTCTTGATGTATCGACGTGATTTGATTTACATAATACACATGGATTTATATTTGCACATAAAAATTACCTAGCACGTGTGATGTGATATCGCCCATCACACAGTTCAAATTGTATCGCGCCAGTCAAGTCTCTCAAAATCAACTGAGCTACCTAAGTGGGGTTTTGTTACTAAAGCTTGCCAAATTTCTTAGCTTATAATGTTGTGATGATTGTTTTTAGCTATACCTTTGTAGGCATTGAGTTCTATGAGTATGAAGCAACATACTATGCCAAATTCTGGCGTTCTGTAGTTGGTTGAAAAACTGAAGACGAAAAAATGCTTCAATTTGCGGATACTTTTTTTTATCAACCTAAATCCAAGTGCCTTACATAAATTACTTATTTCTATGATCTGGACGGATCATGGTAGATTTGCTTTAAATATCTCGACTTGGTCAAGGAGTCTAACTTGTGTATTCAATCGACTTAGTCTACATCAATACACCATTAGCAACAAACAAGGATAAACAGCTACTAACAGTCTCACATTCCCACCAAATAAAATTAAGGCCCTTTTACAACACCGCATCTGTCGGATCGACAACATTGACAAATAAGTTAAAAAGCCCGCGCGGTGTCTCTTAAACTCCTACGCAGCTAGTTCGACAGTCGTTTGTTAAAGATTTTATTCTTTTTTTACGCCACTTAGCAAGTGACAGTGTAAGTAATAATACTTTTTGATATTTTGTTCGGGTTTTGTGACGTCACATTGTGACATGTCAATTTGTGGACTTAGATATTCTTTTTTTTTATTGTTAGTGCTCTGTTTGAATGAATTGTAACTGGTCAGTAAGAAGTCGGTTTTGTAAGAAGGTTTTTTAAGTAGTGGATTGCTGATAGTTAAAAAGCAATGGGAATCGCTTAAATTAGAGTAGGCAAATGTTTGTCACCCACGTAAGGTTCTCACTAAGTGGTATTATGTTCGTTGATAACCATCTTAAAATAAAGAGAGTAAATGTATAGCTGTATTTATTTCTCTCTATTATACTCTACTTAGCACTGTGCAAAGAGATAAATACTGTGGGCCATTATACAATAGCCTGGGATAATTAGACAACCTCTAAAAATAGATTACCATAAATGAATCCTAACGGAAATATTAAGAACAAGACAAAATAAATAACAAATTCAATCATTTTGTTTATTGAATTGACGAACAGGATCAATGGATGTGGCGACACTTAGGGGGGACTATGTCCAGCAGTGGCAGTCCCTAGGCTGAAATGATGATGATGATGATTAAATTGAAAAGGGTAGAAGATAAAACAATGGTCCTCTTACATCAAAAACAAAATATTCTAAAATGCCTTTCCTTAATGATTTATAAGGTAAATTAGAGCTCATACAAAACAAACGTTATGGGATACAAAGGTAGAGGTATAAAGTACGCGGCGGATGTAAGCTAAATGAAGAGAATCCTAACAAGCGGATACAGGTAATAGAAATATTGATTACGATCCGAACTAAGTTGACTATAAAGCAGTGGTTAGACTTGAAGCAAAGCGGGAATTTGAAACTGAACTAGCCAAATATAGAGTAAAGAGTGAAAATACTATAATTAACATTGTTTTAACGCATGACATATTGGTTTTAGGTAAAAGATCCGAAGAAATAAATATTCATGCTCCTGAGGAAAACAATAAGCTATGAGCAGGAAAAATTACGAGTAAAAACTAGAGAGAAAATAAATGTTGATAGGGTTAGTCTGACTATTTCTGTCACTACAACAAACGACGATTTTTTTGCCATAGTAAGATAGTAAGAGTAAGATAATCGTCATAATAATAATATTGAACAAACTCCAACCAAAAGTAAAATATGTGAACTCCCTAAAATGAACAATGCTAAGCTTTATTCTAATTCAAACAATTCTAACGAAACTAACATCCAAATTCATGCAAAACTACAAGAAAGCGCAGAATTCCAACCTAAGAAACTACAGTAACTTTTCTAACATACTCAAAGCAGAATCACAGACGTAATAAGCTTTCTGATGGACAAGGAAGCAGAAAATTGCTGTAACATTTACAATGGTAATGGGGCACGGCAGCCACCTGTTTTCCAACTAGCCAACAAGCCAATTTGGAACATTTGCTGTGCACAAATTGTTTCTCTAGTTGGTGGTTGATAACTTGATTTGATTATGATGGATGTGGCGTGTGGGCTTCATTAGGATGAAGTTCGATTCTGAAATTATCGTGGAGACAGCACAGATGTTTTTGTTGTACTGAAATTGTTATTTGTTTTGCTTTAGGTACTATTGATTGTGGAGTATGTCTATGATATCTATACTTTATTTCTTTAAGAATTTAGAATGGCCTCGTCATTGCTGTCTTCTATTGTTTCAGGTCTTCAAACTTATCAACTTAATATAAGTTTTCACCAGCCTCATCTTATTTATGTCTATTATTAACGTCAAGAAGCCTATCTTGGCAATTGGTAATTAAATAATTAATGTTATATATTTATAATGTATAATTAATATTATAATCTATGAATGCGAAAAGCAATGTCATAAAAATACATAACTATACACTAGTTAAAAACCTTCAATAAAATTAAGTCATTAATGAGAGTTGGCTATAATCATGTTAATTAAGGATGATAAAATAATGCCATATCCATAGAGCGAGTGAGTTTATACCACCTGGGGCTCACTGTAAATGAAGATTCAGTTATAAACTTAGATTTAACATTACCGCATAACATTACTCCTTGCGGTACTCCTACAATTTAACTGAGACCTCCTCACAACATACAATAATATCATAGTTAGAGATCAATTTATGCTGGAAGTCAAAGAATTATGACCACGCACTTTTGACCTACACAGTCCTTTCATATTCTTTATAATGCCGCTCATCTTAGGTTGGTCTGGCCTTAGCTTGTATTGTAACTGTACGGGATTCTAGTTTCTCTTGTTAACTTTTAATAACTGAGTTATAAGTGCCTGTATAAAATTGACCGTAAATCAAAGCGATGGTGATTTTAGTAGTTGAAATTATACTGTTAAGGTTCTTTGTGTGGTTCAACGTTAGTTAATGAATCTAGGAGTATAACTAAGGGTTTCATCACCTGCTTATTATTAAGACTGGTTGACAATGAGTAACCTCCTATTATTTTGGGACCTTGATCGACTTTTATTTATTCTTCGACATCTTTCAAGGTCTGGGCAAATTTAATTACCTATTATTAATGTCTGTTCTTGCTTTGATTGTTGCAATAAGAATTTTTAGTTGTGCTAGGTCATCAAAATAATTTTTGCATACCCAATCATTGTACTAATAAGTTCCGAACTGGAATCCAACATTGGACTCTTCAGCTTAGGCGAATGATCTGTTGAATACAATGAAATTTACCTACATTATGACACTGTTACTTTGGTACTTTATTTGCTGTCTCTTGTGAAAAACGGATGGATATATGATGGTTTATTTTAAGCCACAGATATAAGGAAAATATAAGAGAAATTACTAAAGTCAACGAATTTTATATCTAGCTAGCTCACAAGATACAATAAGCTTATGAAATCACAATATCGAGTCAACTACGAATGTCTCAACAAAGCTTACTTAACAAATACAGATATTTTAACATTTAATACCCCGGATATCGGACTTTCTCTACAATTTACTTACACAAGTCATCTTGACTAACAACTTTACCAAACGTAACTCTAGATTCAGAACAATACGCATTACTTACATATACACATTCCACGGCACATTGTGGGAAAATATTTATAAAAATATACTTTAATTTATTCAAGACCGTAACCGAAATAAATGTAGAAATGACTCTATTCGCTCGCTACATTGTTGAAAAGCATATTCTCTACGTAATCGGCCATATTTTAGATATTTATAACCATTTGTAGCCAACTTTTTGGGAAATTGAATAAATTTGTGTGTTAAAAATAAACTTTTTGAAATGTTGTGAATTGTACGATTTAACAAGATTATTGTCATAATTTTTGACTGTTGATTTGCTTCGATATTGTTATGTTTTCTAAGGTATTTTTATTATTTTTGTTAAATGCGTGTTGAAACAGTTTGTTACATAACGTTTTTATCAAGCAAACTATTAACCTTATTTTCATACTAATGTATACATACACAGTGACATTCTGACATTTCTTTTATCAAGCTCCTTTTACGGACTTGACAAAAACGCCAGTTCGATTTTCAAAGCTCTTATTTTGCTCCTAGAAGACTATTGTTGTGATCAAGTGCTAAACTATTTAAAGAACAGAGTTTTTCTTTATAATCCTACCCTACTTAAGACACTGTCACAAAAACCATATTTCTTAAAAAAAAAATGTCTTATTTACAATCGTTGAACACACTATTTTTCATCACTTTATTACACACAGATTGTAACAATTACGCAATTCCCAGCATCCGGGAAATCTTAACGTCATACAATGACAAACTCGATTAGTTTTATTAAAAACATGTAACAATTTATTTGTGTAACATCCTGTTATTATAATTTAAAATAATGGAATGGAAATGTAGAATAAAAATGTTTTTCGCAGTGGGTTTGTTATAAAATATTATGATGTATTAAATTGTTTTATTGGCTGTCAAAAAGTCTTATTTAGATCCTAAAACTTAGAAGTTCTATTCATAATTTCTAGTACGTAATCTTTCATTGATTTTAATAACTTTATTATATCTGACTTGTCTTTTTATTATAAGATTTTGCTGGGACACAAAGAAGTCATGATATTCTGTAATACTATAACCTCTCTCAGTTAGCCAAAGAACTTTCGTAATAGGGTTGTTTCCTGGATATAAAAATGATAATTCTATTTAATCCATCAGTGAGATTATCAAATAATATTAGACACGTATTTTGTGCCTTACCAAATCAATAAAAATTTGCAAAATTAAAGCGCATCAAAGTTCAGGAGTGGCGGCTTGTGACGTCACTAAGGCAGTATAAAGTGTACTAGAGCGTGACGTTTCACGATATTTCAACAAATTTTATCGTCGTCACTTTATGTTTATGTGTCAAAAGAAAAAAATACTCATGTCCAATATTTTTTGTTAATCTTGCGGACGAAAACTAACTTTTAGTAAATTGCCCTATTGAGACAGTACCTATCTACTTCCAGAGACCTACACATTACCGTCTAATTGTACCTCATTATAATCTTAATTAAGGGTAGATGAGTGGAATATGATTGGTATACCTTCTTCTTCTATTTATCAAGGTACAACATAATAACTTGTCAACTTAAACGACTGGCCATGTAAAAGTGAACGAACATATTTTTTTGAGAAAACCTCTTCCATTCCAAGTCTCCTTGAAACAAAAGATATTCCAAAAAGAAATAAAAACTACACCGTCCCTCAAACAAAGGCTCACACGGGTCTCAGGTCAAATGTCACTGTTAACGTTAAAAAAAATAATGTCATCAACCTTATCTCTGCCGATAAAAATCAAATGACACTTTAGAAAGACGCATGGGCCCTTCGACTCGATACATCGGTTCCTACGTGTATCGATTTAAAGATCGATGCTTAAGGCTTTTTAATTGACAAGCGAACGATTAAATTATTCGAGTATTTTAAAGTTTAAAGTATGATGTCGAGGTTTTGTTTACATTTGGGTATAAGTTTACATGAGTAAATATTGTATTGAGTTCGTAGGCCGCTGTGTTATTGATCATCGTGCAAACAGAGTTTAACATGTGAAAGTGAAAATTACAAATTAATTTATCATAATATGAACTTGAAGGCTTTTAATTTTAAAACTACATGCACTTTACTTTATCTGTATCAATACGAACTACATATTTAATAATTTTCATCATCTGAAAATTATTAAATATGTAGGCAATTTCAACTGATGTTATGACTCTAAAGTCAGTTACCCATCAGCTAACTCCTAAGATCTAGTAGAATAGTTTTTTTCGGTTGAAAAAACAAAGCCTTCCTAGGACTATTCCTGACTAGCTTATTTCCTGACCAAAAAAAAAACATTTATACCTATGCCGCAGCCTGGTTTGGTTCCCATTTGTACAAGATGCGCCTGCGCATCCGTCGATCAATCGGCAGTGCCAGAAATACGATACTATTGATCACTCTGGAGTCTGAGTGATCAATTATACGTATTTATAAATACAGTTATTTATAAATACCAAAAAACGTTAAGAATGATCAATTTCTGACTGCATCAGCTATTGACATTAATTATCACTTATTCAGCCCCTTATGTTTAGCCCTATTTATTGTCAACGTATGTAGATAAAGGTGGATTAAAATGATCATTAAAAAAATACAAAAAATTTACTCTAGTTCGCAGTATTAGTACTATCCGCAATTTTATTCACCGCAATTACTTATAGCAATAAAATTTAGTTCAACCACACTTAATATAAACCGTTAATCATTATTTACGACTACGTACATACATGATCATGATTTTAATTCATGTAATAACCTGTCATTTTGGTCTAGACGTTCTAAAAATCGTTTTTTACGTCAACTGTTCGTGTATTAAAACTTTTAATAAGAGAAAAAATGTTAATAAATAAAAGCGGTAAGCGTTGTAACATTATCGCAAATTATATTTTTTGTTATTGGAGAAGATTATTTGAGTTTAAGATACACCTGTCTTATGAGTTATTAATTAGTAGTTCGATGATTATAACGATTGTGGATGAGTGGCGTGCTTGGAAAACGTTTCAAAGAGAACTGATTCCGTACAAGTTATTGTTATTATGACAGAAATGCATTTATTTAAAGGGACTTCGTAAGCAGCTGGTGGCTTGACTTTTCCAGTTAAATGTACCGTCTGAAACCTTGTGGTTGAGACAATTGTGCTTTCTATATAAACATTTGAAAAAGAAATCTCTCAATGGTGTATTTACTTAAAACTTATATACAAAAGATACAAAACTTCAGTAACTGTTTCGAAAGATTTACAGATGCTTTTGTATTTGTGTCGCTGATTCAATCTTCAATCAACTTTTGGCGTCTCAACTCTCCTATGTAATTGTATTACTGGAAATTCCACTTGATATCAACAAAAACCGCCTTTTTTGTCTCTTTCTCAGTACATAATCTCCCAACCTCGTCAGTATACAACACACAATAAAGACATACATTTGTACCTACTGACTTCTTATTCAAACATGTCTTCAATTAACGACTCACATCCAATCACGGCGTCAAATCACCGTCACAAGCCAGAACAGTAAGTTTTTATAACAAACAGACACTCGGATTAAGGGATTACTATCAATCATGGTTACAAATTGGTAGTTCCACTGCAGGTAGTCAGGGATTAATTCGATGGTCTTTGAAGACTTGCGATTGTATAAAGTAACAGTTATTGACATTTTGAAAAAGTTAATTGTGTTGTGTTTTCGTGTGTGTGAGTAAGGTGTTGGTGTGTGTTTGTGAGAGTAAGGTGTTGGTATATGTGTGTGAGAGTAAGGTGTTGGTGTGGGTGTGTATTTAGGTTGATTGATGAGGTTTTTTGAAAGTGTGGGAGACAATAGGACGGAAGTTTGTCAGACGTGTTGGTCTAGATAGTTTTGGTGGACTTCGATCTTTGTGTGTATTTCTTTGCGGCAGAACTATCAGGTCATTTCCATGCTGCTGTTAGCAGAAACATCCTAAGTATACTATCAAAATCTAAATGAAATACGTCAGCATTTTCTCTTTTTATCTTTTAAAAGATATATGTGAAGTAAAGATCAATAAACGTCTGTAGGTATGTTTCATGTAAAAAATCCAATTTGTTGTTTTACTGAATGATTTTGGAAAACACTTCGAAGAATACCAATATAAGACTGGGCTATCGTAACTATCGAAAACGGTAATTTATTAATTCGCAGATATCCTTCAATGGCTGGTTTTTAAATGAGAATCACGTCTAATTGGCTAGTCGTATTTTTTTGGAAAAAATATATGTTACATTAGCCCATTTTTGAATAATTTGATCGAAGTAAAATTTGAGTATTCGTATAACATAGTGTAATTTATTTGTAAATTTATATCCAACACGGACAAAAAAAACGACAATCGCACCTAAACCGCCGAGCGTATTTTAATAAATCGTCACCATCTCAAAGACAATTTTACTATATACATTTTGATCTGAGGTTTTTTTAAGTCATAGAACAATAAGACACGTACAAAATACGAGTAGTACTGAATTTTGAGTCTCGCGAGAGTGAAACGAGTATGCGTTTTGTTCCCTCAAGATCTTTGGCGACTGTCAGCATTCACGTGATGTTACTATTCTCAGATGTAGGTACTTACCATTTCATCACCAGATCAGATAAACTGATACACATGTAATAGAAATTAAAACTGTTTAGTATAATCGTATCATAACATTATCATCTATCATTTTGACCACCAACGCGGTCCTAGGCAGATCAATTATACTATCAGACAGTTTTTCAAATTTATTACCACCATTCGTATTGTTTCAATTAGAAATAGAGAATTAAATGTATTCTTGGGACGCCCAAATTACTATATCGCAGTTATGATTTAAGATAACTTTCTATTGTATGGGTTATTTATATCAAAATATCAATAAGCTTGGCCCCCGAAGCATCGCTGGTTGGGTCTTCGTCCCGCCTATACGGTGTATCATGGACCATTATTTTAGTTTTCGATTTGAATTAGTGTTGATAACTCTACGGGACTTTCATTGACCTCTGTTCATCTGTGTTACTATAATTATAAATTAGCGAACGTATATAAAACTGTTTATATAAGTAACATCTGGATGTTTCGTGAATGGAGATTGAAACTTGATACTGTGTAGCACAGTTTGGTTCAGACTACCGTGGCGAAATTAATACTCTAGTGAGCATTCACTAAAATGCTCGTCAAACGTAATCAATATCAATGAAACGTTTTGTTATGTGTATCTTAAAGATTTTTTTTATTGGCTCTCGCATGACCACTATCTCGCCTGATGGAAAGCGATGATGTGGTCGACGGTGAAGCATGCTATTCTAGAAGAAACCTATTCATTCTTGACTTAAAGCTATCGGGAGCCTAGATTGTAGTTATAGGGAAACACAGACTCCGGCAGGGAATTTCAGTCCTTAGCTGTACGCATAATAAAATATTCCCAAAACGTTAAGTGCATATGGGTGGGATATCCACCATGTACTGATGGCGCATCGCCGTGCGTATGGTAGTCCGATGAAGAAACCGGCTAGATCCTGCAATTCCATCGCTCACTCGCCGAAATGTAACCGATAAAAAACCGACAAGCTGGCAGCTCGGCGACGATGTTCAAGGCTTTGAAGCTTTGACTTCTCCATTGCCGATGAGCCTCTTGGCCCGCTTTTCGATCGATTCTAGTGCATCAAGCTGGTATTTGGCAGATCCGTCTCTGAGATTGGTACTCCATGCAGATGTATCGGGTGCTTTGATTACATAAACCCACTGGCTCTTTGCTGGGTAAATTGACGCCCTAGTGACAATAAGAGCCTCTAGACAAATTGATATTCTATCGGCAAGCTAGAGTGATTGTGTAAATGCCAAAATGTTTTGGATGACATTTCGGTAGTTCTCGTCAATCATATAGATCATTGGTTCCTAAGCTTTTTTGACCGGAGAGCACTTTGGATTCTTTACTGTTAGCAGGGACTAAAAGTCCAGAAAAAATGTCAACTGTGGTAATCTAAAAAAATATATACCAAAAATTCAAAACTTGTATCAAACCTTATATATTCCTTAAAGCAAAAGTAACGACCTTAAAAAAACGCATCATTTCTGATAGAAACTTAACTTTAGTTCGCTTTAATGTTATTTTGGAATTGGGTAGCTTAGTTCTTGTAGACCACCAGTGGTCCGCGGACCACAGTTTGGGAACCGATGATCTAATAATCGCTGCTGATTGTAGTGGCTCTTGTCTCAGAGAAAAAGTCACGGGTGCTTCATATAAGCACATCTAACCCTTAGTCTGAAGTGTTAGATAACCTAGCCTACTCAACAGTGTTTTGAAGGTAGTCTAAAACCCCATATAATGGAAATAAAATTATGGCTAAAACTCTTAACCCGTTTTCCAGCCCCTCTATGAATAATCTTATTGACTATGCTGATTGTTTAATAATTCCATTAGTTTAACAGGTTCACTATCCATATAGCAAAAAAAAATCACAAATGCCACATGTGCGTCATGGGACTGTGAACCTGTTAAAGAACAGTGACCCTGTGAAAATTAGCTGCCATTGGTTTTAAATTGTACTTTCTTTTGAATAGAGAACCTCATTAACGAATTTATTTAGTTCCATATATATTCTTTTAAGTTCCTTCAAACACGACACACCTCAATCTAATCACTATTTATTGCCTCACTTTCATAATTAGGCAAAGATAATAATTATGTCCTAAAGGTTACTATCTAGTATAAATCTATCTGCATATTCCAACCCGTATGTAGTATCTAAGTGTAATTACTTTCATAATGTTCGCTACCTATAATGTTATTTCGTCAATGTGTGGCGGCAATTTGCAAAATTATAGCTTTTACAGCGTTAGTGATTAGGTATAACGGCTTTCATTAGTGTTGTGCCGCCTCCTAGTCGATAGTCGGCTTTTGTTTGACAGTATCTATCGACGAAGAATCGATTTTATCGATTGTTTTCTTGATAGCAGTTTTATGGGCTTCGAGAAAACGAGTCTTTTGTTGCTGAGAGGAATCGTTTTTACACATCATTCCCCAGCCAGCTATTAAATCTGATTTAAGGAAAGATTAAATGATGATTTTTGGCATAAGGCGATTTTAAAGACATATCTTACTTACGAAAAAACGGTGAAGGATAACATCTTGAGGAAACTGGCATGTTCTAGAATCAAAAAACGAGAACTTGTGACATCCACCAACCTGCACTGGGCCCGCGTTGTGGATTAAGGTCTATCTCCTCTCTCACAGAGAGGAGGCCTATGTCCCAGCAGTGGGAACATTAAAAGTTTGTGATGATCTTACATACAAAAATCATCATCAAATTAGTCGATTGACCTCCATTGGTGGACATAGGCCTCTCCCAAGCATCACATTGATCGGTCCTGTGCTTCTCGCATTCAGCACATTCCCGCGACCCTGCATTAATTCGTGCTTTTGCGCGTTGTGATATTTAACTTTTTTGTGTTGCATGGAATAAACAACTTATCTGTCTATCAATATATTATTGCAAGTTAATGGTCCCAGTTATGGGAGGACTTCCAACGCTTCCTGCGGTTAGGGAAAACTACTGAGTAGTAATTTTGAAAATGAATTTAGTGTTCTCCGTAGACACTTTATGAGTCCAAATTACAACATATAAGATCAAACAAATCGACTAAACAAGAAAGCACACAATCAACACAAATCCATCACTAGTACACTACATTGGCGTTTCGCCTTTGGGAATGATTTTGTCGAAAGTATTTAAATATTTAAGATTACATAGTATATCGATTTAATGGCCCCACATGATTGACAGAGCCCATAGTAATAAAATTAAAAAGTGAACAATGTTTATGGTGTTACAAATTTTTCTCATACCAATAAAAAAAATCTTTGTTGATTGGAAGTTGGAAGTATTGGAACTTCATCTTCGTTAATTAAGATGATGTTACGAAACATTTATTGAATTTATTTTACATAATTCACGTGAGAAAGAATTTCTGCTACCGGTTACTGTTAAGTCGTAAATATTGGGCGAAGAAAAATTTGGCATTTGTGGCTTGGTGATGCATTCAGACCTAGATTTGAAACTGGTTGATTAACAACTTAAAATAGATAGATTTGACAATCGAACTTTCACGATGCCCTTGTTAAAATAACTGGTTGCATGAACTTGAATTTTTTACCTGAGCGATTTTTGGGCTGAAACTCCATGGTCAGAAGGAACTACAGATATAGATTTAGAAAACGTACTATAGATTCTTCCCGCTGTTTCGCTCTCATGGCATATTCTACAGGAACCGAGCATTTTCAGAGATAATAGTTACAGATAGATATAGAAAAAAGACAGTGTAGATTTCCTCAGTGGAATAATTTTAATTTTCAAATCAGTACCTACCTACTTCCAAACTTTATCAAACAAATAATACTGCATTACATCATCGGCATGTCTTAGAACCAAAAATTCGAAGACATGTGATCCACCGACACGCACTGGGCCCGTGTTGAAAATTAAAGCCCTTTCACAGAGAGGAGGCCTGCACCTACACTGGACCAAGTGGGCATATATGTGCAGAAAAGGGGGTCCATTTATCCTATCCTAGAGAAATTCATAGCTCGGATAATTAATAATTCAGGATAAACACTAACCACCTATGTATTTGCCTTAAGGCGTTGGCTTACTAAGTCTAGCGTTTCCAATTTACCCAAGAAAAAGTGGAACCTACTATAATATCGTACGGACTGCTTTTCCTTACCGTTTTATACTGCAAGCTGTATTCAGAGTATTATAGCTACTAGTAAAATTATAATGATGGATAAATACTATGTAGTATGTTGATCGTCTATTGCTTATAAGTTGAGGAAAGTTCCTCTGTTTTTAAATTTCTTAATAAGTGCTGTTTACTTTGAAGTTTCTGGTGAAGACAAAGCTGTTTTAAATCTTCCTGCAAGAGTTTAAAATGACTATGGTGATGATGAAAAAGAAGCAGGAAGGGTGTGTTTTCTACAGATGGTGGCTTTGCAATTCCAATTATAGAATAAGTTCCCATATTTTGTTTTTTGTGATGCAGTTGTTCAATCTCACGACAGCGGGTTGGGCTTATTGTTTCTGGGTGTGTATAAGCTCGGGAGCGCTCAGTATCACCTGTACCTACTGTTCCTACAACCTAGCGGTATTTAATTCAAGAGTGAAAAGGTTACTTCTAGATAAGCGTGCTTCCGTCGACCACATCATCGCTTACCATCAGATGGGATAGTGGTCAAACGCGAGCCTATCAGCAATAAAAAAGATCTACAAGGTAGTTTCATCGTGGTCGATATGTTTCTTTGCGAAATGGAGCTTCCATGACTATCTGAACAATTACTTACCGACATGATGAAGACTAGCAGACAAGGTATGTTTTATTATGCAAAATCTCTCGACGATTCAATGATTTCTCATTAAAACAAAAGCAATTTTCCAAGTCATGTCCTCTTACGCGACATCACCTCGATTCATCAAATTGACAGTCATGTCCGTTGTTATGGCAAATGATCGAGTAGAGGTCCTCCAAACTGACTTGGAGATGGGTCTTACCTATTGCTGATCTCTAAAAGACTACCGACTGACCAACAACATGCTTCCAAAAATTAAACCAATCAAAAAATCCCATCTGTCTTCCAATATCTAATTAACAGTTATTACAATATAAATTAAAACAATATAGCCGTCGGCATGCGAGTCCGTCTGTCACTATCTATCAATAGCATGTTGGACATAGCTGGCCACAGTTGGGCAATGTGACACCTAGCCATGGCAGTGAAGGTGTGTAGAAAGCCAAGCCACAATGAGTGGAAACTCACGCATACCGCGGATTCAATTGAATCATTCTACCATTAATTATGTTGCTTTATGTAGGGTTAGCAGAGGAAGTATTTGTTGAGTAAAATAATAGTAATAATGAGTAGTTTTCTCTTCATAATAAAAAACGAGACTTCATTTATTTATTAAAACTTAATGCTCAAGTACATAGGCGTACTTTAGTTTCTTTGATTTTCTAAGCATTTAAGACCTAGAAAGGTTTTCGTTAGTAATTGATATACCTATACATAGATTTTAAGACGTTCACATGCTAGTAAGAATTCCAAAATAAATTATTTATGAGAAGCTTCGATTCAAAATCAATCAAAATCAAAATAGTTTATTTCAAAGAAACCTTAAAGGTACTTTTGAATTGTCAAACAAAAAAAAATATGACTCTAGTTGCAAATTCGAAAACTTTAAGCCAGCCTTAAAAGATTAAAAAACATAACGATACGCTCCTTATTTGTACGTCACAATAAAGACATCAAAAGATGATCTATTGCGAAAAATCCTAAGTTAAAAACCCTAATTGAAACTGTATTTAATCCTATTATTTATATTATGTCCCATGAGATACTAAACACAGCTGTTAGACGAAAATAGGCCAAACAGCTTTAGAACAACATTAATCACCATAAAAATCACTTTTGATTTATGTCTGTATTTAAGCGGCAAAAGGCCATAAAGCTTACAATAAAAATGGCGGCAAACAATTTGACAGCTCGATGACGGAATGCGTAAAATTGTCGTGCAAACATTGTAATAAGTGGAACGTGGCAAGTGGGTGTCGGATTTACGTTTTTGTATAATTTTACAACATAAAACAACTTATAGAATTTTTGGGATACATAATCTTTATAGAGTCAGCTTTACAGTATCAATGCCTACGTGCTTAACTAAAAAAATAACAAATAAATGGTCATTAGCACTGCTGCACAAAAATAACGTTACAAATTCTTTTGTCCAGACCCTGCAAATGGGCTTCGAAAAACAAACATTAAAAAAACTGGGCGGTTGACATTTTTTTGCCGTCGCTACAAAATTTATCAGTGTACCCACACGTGAGTGATTTTTAATTTAATTGTAATACTCGATTTTGCTCAACCGAGCGTATGAGGCAGTCCGGACGGACAGATGTCAATCTACCGCTAACTTTTTTATATATATAGATAATACTTTATAATATTTTTTTTACGACATATGAATGGCCGGGACTTGGCCCGCTTTTTGTCTTTTTATTGTCATGTGTAATGAATTAACGATAGACAAGAATTGATATCGGCATGTGAAATCGTTCGGAGGTTTTTTATTGTAATACTTTAGTCACCTACTTAAGACGACATTAGGAAGTTAGCGTTAGTTTCAAATGGAGGCTTTTAGACCGGTACGAAATTAATCTGTAGACAAAGCTTGTCTTAAAAGAAATGACACATCGTTAAACTGGGATTACGATGTCAATCTTAGACTTTACAACGCTACTGCAACTATCTTTAGAACAAGAAGGAAAATACGCACAAATACTACGAATTTCTATACACAGTGCCTACTTAATATCCTTATGTGTCTAACAATAAAACGGCAAAATCCTAATTTCTCAGCGTAATGATAGCACTAATGCCCGTTTTCCTTTTTTGTTACAGGTAAAAATGGTAATTGTCACCAGCAATTGCCCCACGAGACCCCACTCTGGTCAGCACTTTTCTATCAATTGTGCGGCCTTAGAACGCATTTTCATAGAAATTATCCGTACCACCTCCCCTGTCCACTTTCACAGAGCTACGTTCACACCGTTCAGTTAACTTGCTTGACCACTCGCCTCAACCGGCACTTACACTGTAGTGGATCACGATTGAAAACACGTCATTATCTCTGACTTGTATTTAAAGACGGCATAATGAATTAATTAGAATTTTATTAGTTGCTTATAGAGTTAGTTCGTTTTTGAATGTCCCCAGTCTGTGACATAAGGCGTGTCTAGTTGTTCCGTACATTATCGTGAAGAAGTTAATGGTTTAATCTAATTTAACGGCGTGCTTCGCTCGGATTGAGTTTTCGAAACCGGGCTCCGTAGATTTTCGTAATTTATACTTATAGAGTTATAGAGCTTAGCTGGAAGCTCGTTTACCTTTACGAGCATGGAATATTTGCAACACCAATGATATGTAGAGCTTAAAATACCTCTTGCAATTATACAAAAATGTGTCAGGTTTTTAGTTAAAGAAATATTAGGTGTATCATATCTCTTAGTTCTTTTACATCATTGTGATAATGATATGAACAGAAAACTGCAAATATCAAAACAAATCTAAAAACGCAATAATAATTATCTTTTGCAACACATAAAAGAAAATAAAATTGTAACAATATATTTTTTAACTTACAAAACAATTTAGCAACAGTATCATAAATCAGACCAACAATGCCCCGTTCGAACGTTCGCTCCAGTAACTAGATCTGCAAACACCCGCGGCAGTCCAGTGCAGTAATAGTCAACATCCGAGTTACGCACTTGCGCAACTCAGGCTTATAGCCTAAGATCCCACTGCAGAAATCTGCAGGTAAATATTTGTTTTTGATGAAACTTGATTTTTATGTGAATTTGAATGATTCTTGATGGTAGAATAGATTGCTGCAGGTTTGCCTGTAAGTATCTAGCCGCAATTACCTTAATTAAATCAGTTGGAATTTATGTTTGATAGTTAACCTCCAATATACCTACAAGATTTCAAGTTTATCCATCGTCACTTGAAAGAAAGTTATGCAGAAACTAGGAAAAAATAAGGTTGTCAGATCTCAGTTAGCCGCAATCTGTGGGTTGTTTACTTGTTGTTGCATACACATGATTCACGCCCACAGAACAGGAGAAATTCCTAGAGTAAGACAAACTTTAAAAAAAATAAAAGAATAACTAGTTGCGGCTAGATGCGGCCAGGCAGTCTTGCTCTATCTTCTATGTATTAACCACATGACTGCCCAAAACGTGAATTCACGCGAGAGACAATGGCTTATTAATTCGGTAATAACTGCATCCAACTGGTTTAAAATCATTCCTATAAATCAAGTTTCATCGAAAACAAAATACCTGCAGATTTTAGCAGTGAACTCTCATACTACAAGTCAGGCTTATACCATTTCCTTTGTGATTACGCCACTGCGTCGAGCAAGATTTTTCTCAACGAAACCAGTAAGTTCGCAACTGGAATCTTTGTGGATTTTCTAAGACGGGTAGCCAGTTAATTATCGTTACGATTCATGGTGAATTACGTCTTGGGGAAAGTGTTAAGTAAATGGAAAATTGTTTAGCTTTTTGTTCAGATAGTAATGATAATAATTGCTGACTATGTGACGTATCCTGTATGTTTTTTTTTTCTATAAATAGAGCAATTTATGTCGAGACTTTCAAGAGTCGGAAAATACTAATCAATGATTAAAATAAACAGAATTTTCTTCTCAATAAAAACGATAGTTATTGACAGCTTAATCAAACGAATTTTCCCTATAATTGAGCATAGTTTACAGCTTAGTAAATGCTAATATTTTCGAGACATTCAAAGCTCGTAAGTACAGGATTAACAAGACGTGTTTAAAAAGTACAAACATGCTTAAAGTGTCTAAGAAGACAGGCTGTTATCCCAACGCTTGAACGCCTTCCTAATTGGTAGTTATGCTGCCCATCGTATTGCGGGATATGCGTGAAGTTTGCAAGATTACTGACGTAGCAGTAATAGCTGTACCTTTTGCACACAGTTCTGTACTAAGCAAAACAATAATAAGATATGTTTGGATAGATGGAAAATATTCTTGGGTATTCCATTTTTTTTATTGGGTCAATCCCACCGCACTATTCCCAAACCATTGCAACTCCTGAAAGCCAGAATCAACAGTGGCGACCACCAGAAAAGATCCCGCAACGAAATTAATCAGAAAAGAATAATGGAGGAGTAGGGAGTAGGGTTTTTCCATTGTAGAAATGTAGTAAGACCAGAATTTGCTCTAATTCTAATAAGCTCAAGGATGATAACATACTACCTTTCTCTCGCAGATTTGCTCCCGTGGTCAAAGCTAAAGGAACAGTAGGTAGTACCTAATATATAATTTTGTATACATAAACTGTAAGTTTTTATCAGACAGTGAAAGAATTTTCTACAGATTACCTCCTGCAATCAAACAGACAAATAACCACCTCTTACTCTATTACTTCACAAAACTGACAGATGTAGGCGTAGATTATGTACTCCTCTTTTAACACCTCCGCGGAATACGGAAAGATCTCTCAGTTCAATCACCAAAAATTCCGACCCATTTTTTGAATGAGGACGAAAAGTTTCTCAAGAATTTCGTCCATTATGAATACTATAACAATGACTGGGTCTCGTTAGTCACACCTGCTTCTCAGTAATCGCTATGATATTATACTATCGTTTTCCTTCTAGAAATACAGCTGACCGACGACCTCGTAAAACAAAAACCTATTGTCTGAGATGAAAAAAAAACTCTCCGAGTGTGAACCGGAATTTTTTACCTTGACCATTTTTAATAAACCCCGTCTGGACAGGACTTGACTCACAGTCAGGGGTCATTTTTTATTGGGTGGTGATTCTCGAAAACTATAAAGGATTAAGTGGTAACTATTATCAAGGTAATATTTGAGATACCAAATCGTTTATGTGGTTTAATTAAAATTCTTCTAATTTAATCCTACTGTTTTGCGAATATTTTTGTCTTTATCTTTCTTTAACCTGCTATGAATTCATTAATATTATTTATCTAAATTTCCTAGAAGAATGGCGTGAATTTCATATACAAAAATCATGTTCGAAATGTTCATGCAGGAATATAGGTAGGTGTTTATGCAAATAGTTTTTGTGAATCACTTTTATTTATTTCCTGGTTTTATTTTCTAAATCCATTGAGATAACTCAAATCTGAAACTAGTTTGTTCAGAATTGAGAATGGAATGCGTAGAATGACTTTTTTTGTTATTTAGGTGTTTTTATGGAAAATATTCCTATCAATTTAACAATTGATAAGGATAACTAAAGTTACAAGCATCTTCTACAAAATATTTTGAAATACCTACCCGGAATACTTCATTTACTTCCCAGTTACCAAGTCAAATTATAATATAAAAATATATTGGGTATGTGAGGTTTGCATTATTTTAATTTCACGTAGGTACTAACTAGGTTTTTTTTAAATACATAATAAAAAAAAAACCGGCCAAGTGCGAGTCGGATTCTCGCACGAATGGTTCCGTACCTTTGTCGCAAAAGACGGCAAAAAAATCACGTTTGTTGTATGGGAGCCCCACATAAATAATTATTTTATTCTGTTTTTAGTATTTTTTTGTTATAACGGCAACAGAAATACATCATCTGTGAAAATTTTTACTGTCTATCTACTACGCTTCATGAGATTCAGTCTGGTGACAGACAGAAGAACCACGGAGTGTTAGTAATATGGTCCCGTTTTTACCCTTTGGGTACGGAAACCTAATAAATACCAGCGCATAACATCCCGCTGCGCGGCAGGGGCTTCTTCTCAGAGAAGGTACTTTATCAAAAACTTATTACACAATAATACCTACAAAATAAAATTAATAACAATCGAACT
The DNA here is from genome assembly GCA_947562075.1 of Orthosia gracilis. Lineage (NCBI taxonomy): Eukaryota > Metazoa > Arthropoda > Insecta > Lepidoptera > Noctuidae > Orthosia > Orthosia gracilis. The sequence continues at coordinate 16,549,901 of OX387264.1, read as the reverse complement.
TTTATTCAAAATTCACAGATTTACACCTACTTACGGTAAGCTTTACCAAACTAACCAGATAATACATTTTACCTCTGCATAACTCAGTAAGTACAGTCAGCAAAAAATGTCGATTAACAATTAAATTTTAAATCGTCATTATTAAGATTTAGATCTTAATAATTATAACGACTGGACCATATTATTGATATAAGAAAATACCAAAAAAATAAACGTTAATTTTTTTTTAAATTCTAAATACACGTTTTACTAATCATTTTGTGTCGATGATGTGTTAAGAGAACAGTGTGTTACTCGACTTTGATCGCTGACCGTACTAATGTATAGGCAAGTTAATGCGTTCGGCAATTGTGTGATGTATTCATATTTATGCGCAGAGCCTTAACGGCGGTATCTAGCGGCTTAAGTATAGGCTGTAACAAATTCCAAATTAATAACTATTCCCTGGGCACCCGAGAGCGTCTTCTAAGTTCTGAATACAGGGTGATGGCGAAGTATGGACGAACTTTTTTGTTTTTTTTTTGTCTGCCTTTGTATTTATATCTGCAGGTCATTTCCTCTCATAATATTGTGAAATATTTTAAGCACATGTAGAAATCTGATATTTTTTTCTGTAGAGTGTATGACCGAATTATTAAAAAGAAAAAACTAAATAGAGGAATCCAGTTCTAAAATAAAACAGGGACATCATTTTCTAAATTTATTGCAGCAATTAATAGAAAGAGCATTTGCCTTATCTCTCTATGTTCTAGATTGCCCGTATTTCTAGTATTTGAATGTCCAAAATACCACTAATTAAGCATCATTTTTTTTTATTGCAAGTGTTATGAAGAAAGTATCTTACAAAAAAAAACGGTTTCGTGAAGAATGCAGTTCTGAAACTGCTATGACCCATACTAGCTTTCTGTTTAAAATAATTCATTTTATAATGAATTGAATGAATGAATGCATAAATAAATAAGTTTAATGTCAGACTACTTTAAAAAGTTTTATCTTTAAAATTACTTTTAGCTTCATTCATAAATATTTTAGCAGCTACTGGTTTAGACAGATTTAAAATAAAACAAAAAATGTTAAGTAACTAAAGGACGATGAAATATTACCAGCACAACATAATTATTTTATTTTTTGCTATTTTTTTATTTGAATCATTCAGATTTAAAAATAAAACAAAAGAAATACAAAAAAGTAACTAAGGAACAATAACATATCACCAACTCATCTTTTTTATTTTCTAATGGCATTTCTATGTCAATATAAATATTATTATATTTGGTTTAAAAATAATATAATATTTAAAACACCTTGTATACAATACAGCCGAGCACACCTGTTCAGTCGGCCTATACGAATAAATAACCCAATCCCAGTGAAATTACTTTTGTCCACACGGCTAGAAAGCAGCATTGTGCCTTCATTAACGGACATTACACTTTGGTAGCTACCTTCATTCGATTTACCATCTCGATTCGATTCAGCAATCGAATGGTATTTAGTGCGTTCAAATCGATTCTCGTAACAGAAGTCGTGAAATTTTAAATTCGGTAGTGGTACTTCGAATTTGAATTTAGATCGTGTTTTTATTGTTTAGAAGTGTTCTTTTTTAGGGTTCCGTACCCAAAGGGTAAAAACGGGACCCCATTACAAAGACTCCACTGTCCATCTGTCACCAGGCTGTATCTCATAGCTAGACAGTTGAAATTTTCACAGATGATGTATTTCTGTTGCCGCTATAACAAAAAAAAAGTAAAAACAGAATAAAATAAATATTTAAGTGGGGCTCCCATACAAAAAACGTGTTTTTTTGCCGTTTTTTGCGATTATGGTACCTACGGAACCCTTTGTACGTGAGTCCGACTCGCACTTGGCTGGTTTTTTAATAACTGTCGAAAGGTTCTTATTTTTTCATTTTAGTAAAATATGAGTTATATCCAGAGAACTAACCGTTTTTTTTACGAAATACCTTTTCAATGAGAATTGACCACAATTAATAACAATATGTACGATACGCGATAAATAATATACGATAACAAATAGATTTCAAATTCTCCCTTTTAGGTTTTACATCTATAGTCTATACATATAGACATACAAATAAATAAAATTGAAGTGTCTCTATGTAATATCAAAATAATAACGTTTTATTAAATGCATTGTGAAGGTAGGTATACGCTAGTAATAACAATACTCAATTTTTAAGATTTTTGTCTGTCTGTCCGTTTGTTCCGGGTAATCTCCAAAACGGCTGGACCGATTATGAAGGGACTTTCACTGGTAGTTAGCTAATGTTATAAGGAGTAACATAGGCTATTTATCCCGGAAGAAGTGCCTATAGGAAAATAAATAACATGTTTGAAGCGAAGTCGCAGGCAACAGCTAGTTTATCGAATATAATACAAAATATCATCACGTCTGTAGTCGAAGAGTTAGGCAGTACTGCACCTAGCTCTGAAAATGTTGTGAGTAACAAAATTCTGAATGTAGATAAGATGGTGTCTAAAACTATTTAAGTTGGTACAAATTAATATTAATTTCAAAAGCGATACTAAAATTATTAACCATTATCGTATAAACATTTATCAATAATCTATATCTCTAACCCGCTACTCAATAACACTGCAACCTTTACAAAGACCAACAGCCATTTAACAGCAGTATCTAAGTACCAGCATTAAGGTAAATTTACATCCTTACGCTTTAATCCGAGCACGTAGCTTATTAAAACATAATTCAGATAATGCGAAGATATATATACCTAGCTATGTTTCCTTTGCATTGTTCTAGGACATGAGATAAATCTTACTATAAGGAGGTCGGTGTAGTGTGACCAGGATTTGGGTTGGAAGTAGGACGGTTATTGGTGAAAGGAATTTAGAAATTACGGATGCGGAATTTTATTATTGTGTTCAAAGAATGTGTGAATTTCATCTTAAAGAGATGCTTACAAAAACATTCTTCAATATAATTTATTTAAATCACTTTTACACTTTATGAACGTCATTCATTTTACAAATGAGCATATAAAAATATGTCACCTACTTACTACTACAAATCTTAAGAGGACCCTGCAACGTCAATATCGTTGAATATTAATATTGACATGTCGTTAAAATCAACCAATTTCATCAAAATATGACTCATCTGCCGAAATAACGGTTACGAATTAGTTAGGCACCAGCTTTTTTTTTGCAACAGCAACCTGTATTAACAGTAACAGTTAAATCCACTTGCTACTTCAGCTAAACGTCACTACAATCCTAACAAAAACTACCCACCTGGCGACTATACTCAGAACAAAATGTCATCCAAATCAGATCGGATCTAAGCATCAGATCATTAACAATGAGCGCACCTGTTTCTATATCCGTGGTCAGTTGACGCACATTAACTCAAGCGCAGTAGATGTATTCGTATTGATATGTGAGATAGGGTAGATGTATGATTATCAGTCGCCAGTGATTATCAGTCGCCAGTGTTCGTGGGCTCATCTAGTCTGTTTGATTGGCTCATCTATTTTGATTTTTGTTGTATATTCTTGTATTTTTTAAACGACTTCCCAAAAAGGAGGAGGTTTCTCAATTCGACCGTATATGTATATTTTTTTTATGTGTGTTCGTCGTTTATGAACCGATTTTGATAACTCTTTTTTTGTTGGAAAGGAGATATCCCAAAGGTACCATGATAAGGAAACCAGGACCTGGTAATGGGATCCTTGAGACATTGAGGAAACTCCTCAAATATTATAGGCATACATATAGCAAATTTGGGATTTTCATCAATAATGCAAACATGGACTCGGAAAGTATCATTTGGTGAAGTGGAACTGATGAAGAAGACCACAATGGCCACTGGAATTCCGAAATAAAAAAATATATCCTAGTCGTGTTTGGGCTAATTGGGCCAATTAACATAAAAATCATCTCATAACAATTATGAGATGATTTTTATGTTAATTGGAGGTACCTAGCAAAACCAAAAAGAGGAAAAAAAAAAATCTTTTTAACAAAACTTTCTTTTCCGAAGTTGGTGTCGAATAATGGAAAACAATGGGTACAAAAGACGCCGACTTCGGAAAAGAAAGTAATTTATCGCTTTGATATGTTTTGTTTTGGAAGTCGGTTTGATTTTTTGCTAAAAGGTTTTTTTCTACAGTCGTATTGAGGTAATTAGAACTAACTGCTGTGTTTCCTTAAGAGGTTGGCACAGATATACAGATGGTTTATCTAAATTTCACCGGTTATATTTAAATCACAGCCTGCTACATAGCGGCGGATGCGACAACATTTTTTCATGGAAAATTTTCTGCCAATTTAGTATGCGTAGAAACATTACTATTTGTTATCGAGAGCTTAAGGGTGCCTTTCCACCAGAGATGTGCTATGCAGCTATGCTGCGAGGTTGTGAAAGCTAAGCTACGAAACTATGTGACCGTTTCCACTGATGCTAAGCTATGTAGCGGGCTAGTAAGATGCGCCGCCGCGAGGTAGCTGCGCGAAGAAGATGCGCAGTTCGAGCTATGCGATGTATCGACAGTAAGGAAGGCACGGGGAGCGGCGCGGCGGCGGCGCAGTGTGGGGAGAGGCGACCATCCATAGCACGCATCCAGAACATGCATCCATCCATATAAAAAACATAGCTTAGCAGAACCGTTTCCATCACCTATTCTATATGTACCAATGAATTTGATTGGTAAATATCAAACGCATCCATAGCAACGTAGCATATCACATCTATGGTGGAAAAGCAGCCTTAATGATTGCAAGCTATCAACTGACCGTCATTTCGTTTATTTTATACTCTATACAAAAATCTTTGCATTTAGAAGGTCCCAATAAGAAACTATACTTTTTTTTAATATCTATAGGCTCGCGCTTGACCACCACTAACCAGTTGAAGACTTCAATTTCGCAAATGTTTTGTCTTATTAATGATATACTTAGAATAAAACATAAACCGTTTTTGGCCATCGAGGCCTAGGCATAAGAAGTCCAGTTCCCACGAATCCAATTCCATAGACTTACAATTCTGACCACCCTAAAAAGGTAAACAGCGCAATGTTAATCTCGCGTTCTTGCTATTACATCTTCAAGGCTACAATAGATTTTATTTGAAAGTTAAGTGTAGGCTACACAACAGGTTTACTGTTGACAGTCAATTAAAGTCACTTTGTTTGTCCCATAGATCATAGAATGATGAAATTAGATACGATCTGATTTAATTGAACAAGTATTGAGCAATTGCGGTTTGGTTTGATGATTTTAAGGGATTTGTACGGCATTTCTTGGTAGTAGACAGTTGTCTGGTTTTAGGCCCGGTTGGTGGCAATCGGCTGGCTATTTTGTGAGTTTAACAGTAAGTGTAGGGTCCAGTTTAAAATAAATGTGACATATTGTCAAATGTGCGTTAGGTGCTGTAAATGACTGAAAGACGTAAGTAAAGTGATACGATTGCTTGTTGAATAAATAGTCAATCGCACCACTTCACTTACATTATATTTGTGACATGTCGTTGTAATTTAAATAAGATAGCACGTCTGCCCAGCTCCTCAAAGAATCAGGCGTGATGTATATTTTCCACATAGAGATAACATCTACAGCTTAAATTTTGGAGAAAAGGTAAGATAAGGTAATGCGACAAGGCGGTGCCATTTTTAAACGACTTTCCAAAAAGGAGGAGGTTCTATGTTCGACTTTATGATTGTATTTTTTTGTTTCAAAGAGTATGTTCCCAAATTGGTCCCATTTAAATTTGGCGAAGAACTGATAAAGAACTTCGGAGATAAAAAAGAGAACTCTTCAATAAATGAAAAATCGCATGTCTGTTTATTGTTTAGTACCTGGGCGACCGAGCTATGCTCGGGTGAAAATAGAGAAAACGACGTTTTCTAAAAATGAAACCAGATCGATTTATCTCCCCCGAAACCCCTGCATACTTAATTTCATGAAAATCGCTGGAGCCGTTTCCGAGATTATATACAAGAATTGCTCGTTTAAAGGTATTAGATTAGATGGATACCATTTCATAATATAAAATCACGACAGGTCGCTCTAAAGTGGTATGCAGATGTGTACAGTTCATCTTGGTACACTCTCATTTCACCGGTTATGTTCAGGTTTCATGACATTCGGGTAATCTATTCTAGCATTATAGGTACCTTACGAACTTGCCTATTAGGAGTGTTTTTATTTGGAATTCGGTTGTATATTTTTACAGATATTATACGACGGATAAACTAACCACAGAACAATTATGAAACCGTATTCTCGGATTGCCGTGTTACCTGTCTGCAGAAGCCTTAACTTTAAAACAAAAGCCAATCTAAATAGAACAACTCGCCATTACTCCACTAATTACAACAATTCCTTTTAATTAAAGTATTAGAGGTGGCCAGTGTTAATACACCTTCACTTTTGATTTACCGAGCTCCGCCGGATGTGGTATTACGGACAATTAAAACTATTCAATGTATAGCCGGTGAAATTAAAAGCTAATCTTTTGAGTTGGAGGTTTGTTATGTTGTATGTGTTACTGCTACCGGGAATATCTGTTTACTGCATTAGTCACTCGAATTGGCAAGAACTCATCATTTTTGTTTTGCCCGTATCCCAAAGTGTTTGGAGTGATATGGGTGCTTAAAAAGAAATAGGTGCTTAAAAACTGGGACGCCCTCAGACTAAGTGGGGCGTTTCTTCACAGGGTGGCTGAAAGCAGCTGGATGAGGATTACCGGCAGTAGTCTGATGATGCTGGTGATACGAGAATAGCTGGTGTTCAAATAAAAGGTGAGTCCGCGTTGTTTGGTTGACTGTTTAAAGTGTGGTATGATCGCTCATGAATAATCTTTTTACAAAAGAAATACTTGAGGACAATTGGAAGACATTCTATTTAAAATTAGTGCCCATGAGAATGTTGAATCTTCGAATCCCTCCAGATTGCTTACTATGTTCACTTACTAATTATGGCATCGGTTATAATATAAACCATGCAAAAACCAGGTCAACAGTAGACAGGATATGAAATTAAGGCTTATAGGCCCAGTGACTTAAAATCCGGTCCCATACATATAACTACGTAACACAGGACATACCTACTTACACCTACATACATTAGAAAACAATATCTTAGCCTTACGTAATCACATGAGCAAGTGTGTCTCAATCTTGTCGCAGGCATTATCATAAATCTTGATCAACATCTACGCTTAGATGTTAATGGGTCCCCTCGATTTATTAATGCACCATTCATTCGAGGAATGTTGACGACCACTGGTCCATGCCACAGAATAGAAATATACAGAAGGTTGGGTTCTTACAACAAGAGAAAATAGGCGCGCACTCACATAGACACATCCGTACGGCGATCTCAAACAAGTGCCAGTCGCGAGTGCATTGTTCTGTCTCCTATTTGACATGGAGAGAAGTGGAAATTATGTTTTCTCTTGCTCTTGCGCTATCCTGTTGAATAAATTTGAGTCATTATATCAAATACATTTTATTAGACATTTTAAGCTTAGGTAAAACAATTTTCAATCGATTCAAATCGATTCAACCGATTCTCTTGCTCTTGCGCTGTCCTTTTATTGTTCTTGTCTCCGGGAATCATAGAGCTGTATTATCTTAGCAACGTTTAACGGTGGTTGTCGCTGTTGATTCTGTCTTAATTGCAGTTTTGTTTGTTTGACTGCAGTTGCAGTGATTGAAATCAGTGAGGCGGACCTGTCTCATATGAAAAAATGTCTCGGCTCTACACTTTTACGTACGCAGACGTAAGTAGAGTGAGTGTACGTTACTTTATGGTAAGCGCGTCTATGTGTGCGTGCGCCTGTTTTTACTCGTTGTGTTGACTTTCTGTGGTATATCTACTCTGTGCCCAAACGTTCCATTGTTATCTCGATTCTCTGATACTTATTACCTAATGAAATCTCCGGGATCGGGTTACTATTAATTGTTTGTATTCATGTATTTTATGATATTTTTAGTTTATGGTGTTTTCGACAGTAATGGTGGTCTTTAGTGATAAATTAGTATTGACAGAATTGATGGTAGTTTGGGAACGCCTACGGATGAAAGGTAGTTTTGTAAGTAGCTGTTATGTTTTCTTCGTTTGACGTAAATATGCTCCGTGAAGGTAATGCCAAGATTGGATTGCGATAAGAAGATATAATGATAGTGGGTTTAATACAAACTATTCTGAACATTTAAAGCATTTTTAGTCAGTCGACAGCACGTCAGTGGTGACACTTGGAACTTGAGCTGGCCTAGGCTCTCAATTTTTTTTACTGTATCTTTTTTTTCAAGTTAATGAAGTCAAAGTCAGTCAGTCAGGAGCAGTGGTGGTCACTAGACCACCACTGCTCCTGACTGATACCACTGGGTATCGGCCGCGACTTACAAGTTGTTGGTCGTGGGTTCGAGCCCAGGCAGGCGCTTTAATTTGTGTAAATTATTACATGACCACTGCTCTCAAAACGGTGAAGGAAAACATCGTGAGGAAACCGGCATGTCCTAGAACCAAAAATTCGAAGACATGACATCCAGCAACCCGTACTGGGCCCGCGTGGTGGATTACGGCCCATTCCCTCTCACAGAGAGGAGGCCTGTGTCCCAGCAGTGGGAACATTAATGAGCTGATGATGTGATGATGTGTGATGTGAAGTCAAAGTCAAGGTCAATTTATTTATTTCAAATGGGTCAATAAGCGGTACTTTTGAACGTCAAAAATTTAAATTTTCAAGTAATAATAAAATTGATTCTTCCATGAGACCAACTTATGCTGTTTTTATACCAATTAAACGCATACTACTATATTCATTGATAGACATGGCTTTTGTCTTAAATCTAACTAGCTTCTGCCAGCGGCTTCGCCCGCGTGCAAATTGTTTTATCATCCCAAAAAAATTAATGCCGAGATCAAATTAGCCTATGCGCTATTCCAGACTATAATCAACATCTGTGCCAAATTTCATCCGGATCCGTACAGCTGTCCGTTCTGGCATGATTGAGTAACGAACATGTAAGTAACAGTAACATCCATCCACACTTTCGCATCTAAAATATTAGTAAGATAGGTATTAGCTCTTGCCAGAGTAAAAAAAAAACACTTTTAAAAATGCATTTTAAAATCCTGTATTTGGCTGTTGGCTGTGACTAATAAACCAAATAACTGTTACAAGTATTCGTTTAAATAAATATAGTTATTACGTGTTAGTTAAGCGCAAATGACACTTATAACAATGTATGTAATAAATTTTATGGTGTGAGAATTGTTACCTATCCTTGTATGACTTGTATGATGTGATGTGCATGTAAAGATGAATGTCGAGTGTTTAAGATTTTACCTTCAATTAGTTTCTTGTATTGTTCGATGTTTGTATAAGGTACGGTTATTTAGGTTATGGTGATAAATAAATAGACGGCTTAGTCATACATGAGTGATGGAGTATTGAATCCGTGTTCAACAAAACATACCTTGTTCGTAATTATATCATGGAGCTGCGTGACCTGCAAAAATTCGAATAGTGAAATTACTTACAAACATTGCGATTTGTAGACAAAAGAAAATGATTGTTTGCCATCAGAATCTGCCTAGTTCGTTTGTCTGACAACGTTTTCCAGCGAACTTTGAGCTTAAGACTTTATGAAAGAATCTGTGTTTCCTGATATAAATGAAAACATTCTAGGCAATCGTGAATAAGACGCTAATAGTGCTTTAGAGAAAATGCGCAAACTGAGCCAAACTTGACCAGAGATCAGACAAGTCAGAGAGATTTGGAAAAAGAAAAGTGAGCCAGAACCAGCAGTGCGAGACAGGCTTTTGAAAAATAATAGCATAATTTTAATGTTTCCATACTAAATCTGTCTTCGCAATCCAATATCGTCTCCACGCCACAATACTTGCGTAACCGCCTACCTGCCGACGTTATGTCCGATCAAACAGACATGACAAACTAACACTCTGTCAGCTCCCTTTGTTTGTATGTAGACAAACAGCGTAGGATGGTTATGATGGACGGCAGCTTACGCCTCTGCGTTCGTTTGAGAGTGATGTTATTGGCGTTCATGGAAAGAACAGTTGATTTTGTTAGACTCTATCTAGGTAATCTGGAGAAGAATTTATACACACCTTGCTCCCGTGCCTATTCCACAGAAACTATGCTTTATTCCGGAATAAAAACTAGCCTGATACAGTAGTTTTCTTTCACAATGTTCATAATCAGAACAATAGCTCCAAAGAAGGTCTGGAAATTTGACGGAATCAGCTACATAGGGCCGGTCAATGTGGCGACGATTGACATATACTCTAACGATAAGACATTCATGAAAACGATTTGTTTAAATGCTGATGAGTTAGAACTAAAGTTCGTTGCAGCGCAAAACATTATTTATGTTGTCTAATCAAACTATTAAAACACGCAGCGCTAGATCGCGTATAGAGTCTAGTTTACTCGCGATCAAAACGCCGTAAGCGCCATGAAATTCATGGCGCAACATATTGTTCGATCAACATCACTACATCAGTACTAGAAACAGGACTACAAGTTTAAGAACCCAATACGAAGATAAGTTATGCTTAGGTAAATATAAAACTGCTTTATTGAGGAAAAGTGTTATGTGTATGGCTCCTCTGATTTATAATCATATACCTAAAAATATTAAAGAGCAACCTCTACGTAAATTTAAAAAATACTTAAAAATATTATTAGTAAAAAAATGTTATTACTCATTAGCAGATTTTTTAAATGATAAGTCTTTTTAATGTATGTTCATATATTAAGTAATTCAATAGCTTTAAATAAATGCAATGATTAAAATAGTTAATAATGTATTGTAGTAAATTAAAAATTAATATTGTATAGGTTAATAAAATTTTGCATGCCATGAGGCAGAATGTACAAGGATCTAAAAATATTGTAACACCTAAATGTATTCATTACCTACGTTCTATGCAAATAAATAAATCTTATCTTATCTTATCTTATCAACATAGTGTAAAGTATGGTGTACGGATTGCAGTACAGTTCAGTCGAACAGAGTGTTCGGGTCTCCAAATCTAGTAAGTAGTACATATCGATAGACGACGCTATATCCAGCTGTGGATGTGATGATGGATATCTCTCGGTTAAATCGATGCCGCAACGAAAATATATATTCTTAATAAGTACTGGTCTGTCAGATTTCAAGCTTCTGCTGACTATGAATAATTTGAAGGTTAGGGGCCTTACTCGATAGGAGACACGCATTTTCAAAGATAGATACTTACTTGCAAATTTATTCGCTAAATAAAAATCGCTTATAATAACCGAATCCCGTAAAGTCATCAGAAAGGTCTAAAGTTTCTGTTACACAACTCGACAACAAACTCTAAAAGATTAGCGTTACCTACTTTTCAATAGGTACTTAGGTGACAACAGCGAACAGCAAAAGGAAATACCAATCAACGAAGTACTCAAAATTCAATAATATCAAGCCATAATATTCAAACAGCTTTCCGTAGAATAATAACAATGCTATTTGCCACATCACAACGACCGTCCCAGCTCACTCTAGCGCAGGTCGCACACACACTTGCAAGCTTTTGTTGCCCACTACCGCTGGACAATAGCGTGATGTCATAGAAGGGCCGCGTACGGGTACAAGGATTTGCGCGGCAATATAGTAGTGATGGAAGTGACGTGAATAAATTATTTACTTTGTATCACGGTTCCTAAATGAAGATTTGAGCTGTAGCCTTTTTTGTATATTTATAGTTTTGCAATCCTTAAGCTTTGCTATGTAAATATCTTCGTGGTTATAACTACCTACAATGATACTTCACATGATAGGTTTATTCAAAACGTAGCTAAATACAGGCTGCTATCTTAAGATTTAAAATTATAGTTTTCTTCGTCATTATCACCTTCAATAACACCCGTCTCTACTCACAGATAGGCTCTATTTAAACACACACACAGGCCCAAATAGATATCTGCACAGCCCATTATAAGTTGTGTTAGTTCTAGTTGTTCAGCACATTTTGGTAATGCTGCCCTGCTATTACTAAGTACCTAACCAATTTCTGCATTAGTGATCAGCAAAGACAAAGAAAACTAATAATGTCACTTCTAAAATCTTTACCTCCACAATACCACACAAGTTTCAAGTGCACACGTGTCGTAAAACCAATGTTAGCGTGCAGCCCATTCCGTCACCTCACAATGTGGCCGCTAGCTCGCGGTGTAGCCCGGTGGATTTATGAGAGCCTAGTACTCGCAGCTATATAACTCCTTAATTGATTTGTGGACATGATAATATAAAGGACACTTTAATATCCTAGTCAACAGTTTTATTGTGTTGAATATATTTTTGAATGAAACAGTGAAAATTCAATAATAAAATAGACCACAAAATATTATTGCAAAGGTTAATACAGCACTGAAAAGAGGCCAAGAGACACATAAATAAAATGATTTTTTTCCAAAAATTCTTTCGCAATACATGGCTTGTTTATCCTGAAATTTATTTTATTGATGAAGTCACTTTCCGTTCGCTAAAGTCAGTCCAAACAAAGAACCAAAAAGATGGAGAAAATCAAGACCATACGATTCCACAATTTTACTAAGACTACTGTGAACTGACTAAGAAAAGCAGATCTACCAAAACCACCTAGCTCCATCTTTTAAGCTACAATTACACCCATTATCAGACTAGGAAATAATGAACACCAGCATATATATTATATCCTAAGAGGAGACAGATGAATGACCAATTGTGTTTCAGTAAGATAATTTTGTTACTATGTATAAAATTGAATGTTATACAAATTATGTCGACGACACTTGAGAAGGAAATTGTTTTCAACAATGTTGTGGTAACGGTGGATAGATTAGCTTTGAATAATGCTATGTCGAGAAATCTTGGAACATCTTTGATAAAGAAGGATGTAAAATCATACAACCTTACGAGTTAGGCAAAAGAAGTAACGCTACATGAAACTCTGTAACGTCAATGATCTTTTAATTTAAAGATTTTCGATAAGTAATTTGCTTCTTTTGCATCGATAAAGCAATCAAAAGGGTTATTACTATATAAAACCATTGGAAGAAGTAAGATGAAATAGAGTTAATTAAACGGTACGATAATATAAAAATACTGAGCATTATAAATCGAAAGCAAAGTAATACAAAAATTAAGAAAAATTTTATGACACTTCAAAGACAAACCTCCTACAAATCAATCCTTAAAACCAAAACGCCCAAATTAAGCATTTCAAAACTCAACCGCTCAATCAACTCCTCGAAAAAGCTGGCAATTTCAACGTTAGCCAATATTCCAATAATACCAATTACAATCTTTTCAATCCCGTAGCCTGCTTCGAATCACAATAGAGGTACAATCAACAACGAATTAGATATTCAACTTGATCGATCGGTCGAAATCAAACAATCAACCTAATCTGTTTATTGACTATGGAAAATCGCAAACTACCTTCATAAAAATGTATGGACTTGTGTGACAGGGTTGGCAGTATTGTTTTGAAGGATGCTGGTGATTTATGAGCTATTGGAGACGAATCAATCTTTGAAGATGTAGCTGATGAAAATAAAATTGATGAGTAGAAAATTGATAGTAGCAGTAGCTATAATGATGAGATTGCTGAAGTTTCGAATGATGGAAAGGATAATGTTAATAAGTAAAGTGATGAACTTTGAATTGTTGCAAATAAAACTGAAAGTAACAAACTCCTGAATGCTTCAAAACCAAGACAGGCAAATATTCGGAGTAAGCTTAAAATTTCAATGATTTTTCAGAAGACAACGAAATTCTAGCTAACCTACATTCAAACCAATAAACAATGCCATTTCTGTAAATTTAATCTGACGATGTGAAAATGACGGAGAAGAGACAAAATTAAAAATTGATTGAATGAAATTAAAATTGCAAAACATGTAAGGAAATGATAAACTAATAAAGCTCACATCCAATGACAAAACCCGCAATTCACATTATTTTTACAACTTGGATTACAACGATAAATCTCTCGAAAACGACCTTTATCTCCGATCAGGTCAACGTGATAGAAAATAATGATACGAGTATATATAGTCAACCCTGCAATGCTCAATTTCACAAACCTAACAAATAAAACCGCGGTAATTCTCACAGAGTGCGCATCGCACTAATGATAGTTTATAGCGTAACTGTACGCGTGCTCGCGCGGCACAAGAGCACCCACCAATTATAATCAGGCAGGAGCGATTCGAGGGTTATTATTTTCATGCCCGATTTGAACGTGTCCGTTTTAATACGTCACGATTGTGATGAGCGGTTTTGGGTTGGTTTTTAAAACCGGGTTTTTAAACGACGCGGCAAAAGGGGGAATTGATTGTAGCTGATACGGGCTTGGGAATGCGAAATGGATTGTGACGGTTGGTATTGATGGTGAAAGTGGTAATTAGCTGTCGAAGGATGATTTTATTTACACACTATCTTCTGCCCGCGGCTTCGATTGAGTGATATGTGTTTTATTATCCCAAGGGAACCTTATAACTACCGGAGTATCAAGTATACTATGTCTTAATCTAGCTCTTGGCCCACCAGTATGCCAAATTGCGGCGTGTTTGCATAGCAGACACCAAACTAGAAAAAGAAGTTTTTTTCATTTTCAAAGAAAGTCGTTCTACGTGAAAAAAGTTCCAAATTGGCCAGGTAAACTACATATATTTATAGAGTACTAGCTTCTGGCAGCGGCTTCGTCCGTGTGAATGTCGAAAATTATCCCGAGGGTGCATATTCCCGGGCTAAAAAGTATACTATATGTTATTCCAGACTAAATCCATCTATCTCTGTGCCAAACTCCATGCAGATCGGTTCAGTAGTTTTTGTGTGAAAGAGTAACAAACTTACAAATCCACTGACAGACTCTCAAACTTACGCCTTTGTAATATTAGTTGGCTATCCAACTAGGTGGAGGGTGTTCAAAAGAGCTTCCATTGAACTATTTCAATTGAGGCTCTTTTAAACACCCTCCACCTGCTTCCACCACAAGAGATTCGAGATAAAATCAATGCAGCAACAAATCCTCGCACTAATTACTTATAATTCTCCCACAAGTCGAACACACCCGTTACCGATGTCTAAACGAAGCCGCAGATCGAGCGGTATTTTTCATTATACTTCACAATCAGACTCGACCGGTTCGTGTCCATCTAACCGCGTAGGACGTCCCCTTATCTTTCAACCGACTTGAAAACTAGAATTGTCGTTGCGCAAAGTAAATTTAGATTTCAAAAAGAGACTGGCCATACGATAATTTAAAGGACGTGGTTTTAAATCTATTTCTATTTCGAAGGGAAGGAAGGCTTTTGAATCGTAAAACTCGGGAAACACGGTTGATTGTCTTTCGTCTAAGGCGTTACGTTTGCAATTTGTCATTGATTTTATTGCTAAAAGTAATTACTGGAATTTATTTTATGTTAGATGTTTGTCTGTGTGGTCTAGCTTAATAGGCTCTCTCATTAATTACGGAGGATTCATTTATTTAAATTGCTGATACAGTGATTGACTTAACATTACTATAGTTTATTACTAATTTATTATTCCTAAGATATTCTCCAATTAACCAATAACTCCTTCTTCACTAGATGTAACATATAATTTTCTACCTGATTCTATATATTATTAAAGGCATAATTAATAGGTGCTTACAAATTAGACCAATTTCCATTAAATAGATCTCAAGAATCCAGTTAAAAACGTTCCTTCAATCATTGACAGAACTCACAATTTATCCGTAGAAGATAATTCTGCCTTTAATAACCATTGCGCCATTGACGCGAAGCTTTACTCAATCGAAGGCTTGTCCCAAGTCAGTTGAAGAAATCAGGTTTCTAAAGTGATCGTCCATTTTCTAACGTCCGTACTTAATTGTTTCAGGTACGTGGTTTATATAAAGAGGTAACTAGTTGGAGTTGTTTTAATATCACTTGAAGCTGCAGTGAAGGAAGTAAAACAAGGAATAAACGTAAGAAGTTAATATATAAAATTTATTCAATCCTAACTAATATTATAAATACGACATTAACTCTGTCTGTCGGTTTGTTTACCTTTCACGCTTAAACCGCTGAACCGATTTAGATTAAATTTTGTATGGAGATAGTTTAAGACCCTGGGAATGACATACAATAGTTTTTATCCCTGAAATCATACTTATGAGGATGGAAAGGAGATTGGAAGTTTATATGGTGAACTAATAATTTCTCAAGTTAGGCGGCCCACACACCTACAATATTACTGTGCCATATAAAAAAAAAATGCTGTTCAAAGTACTAATGCTACGCAGATGAAGTTGCAGGCAACAGCTAGTATACAATATAACTTCAAAAATCCCTCATGAAAACGATGAAAAGAGTAAGCTGAGTGATGGTGATCATAAGGCTCTACAAATTATATTAGCGATAATTATTGTCAAAAAGTCAAAATGCTTGGGATCGCTAATTGCTACTGAAATATCACATGATTACTCACTTTAACTTCGAACACTCAATCAATATTCACTATCGCTTTAGATTCTAGAGCTTAAAAGTTTTTAAATGTGAAAGAGCGCTAAAAAACACTGCAAACTAGCCAACCAGACATTTAGAATTTTCTGAGAAAACATGATAAAAAAAAAACATCTGTCTTTATTTCGTGAAAAAAAGTTTACAGTATAAGTTGGTAGCATATATTTCCTAGAGATTCCTACGCGTTGGTAGGAAGGCTAGGTACCAGGAGATAAGCGATAATAACCTGTCATTACACGGAGCAGTTTATCAAGCCACCACCCACACACGCTGGTGTTCAACATGGTTTCTTCAGGTAAGTAGAGCTTCGACACTTAATGTACCTTTACACAGCACTAGGAATCAAAGTAACTATAAATTATTTGTCGTCTATTCTGTTAAGTATAACACGAACAAAGCAGCAAGCAATTTAAAACATTATATTTTTTAACGTTTAATTTTTATTTTTGTTGCAGTTAAAGTGTGACAATTCTATAAAAGATAAAAATATATAAATATTCGATTTGGTACAAAGAGTGTTCTGTTTGGATCTTAAATTAGTCAGACAACCCCGAAAACATGCGGCATACATAGGTTGCATAGGTATAACCTAACATAATTAACTTGATGCCACCCGCGTGAAATCAGCCAATATCTTGCCCTCAATATTCGCTTTTCGCATTGCCTATAAGCTAGCCTATGAGTTATTTTAATGTACCTCAAGGCTTTTTATTATTTTATATATTTTTTTTGTAATATAATTTTATATTTATAGGTTATTTCTAGGCAAACGTGTTACATCGTCGACCAAAACGTACCATCAGGTGAGAAAGTGGTCAAGCGCGAGCCCATAGGATATGAAAAAAAAACAAGCTGTACACTGTAAAGTTTTAAAGTTCAAAATCCGATCAACAAAATCCGCTCAGTACGGTAGTTTTTGGCGTGAAAAAGTTAGAAACATCAATTCAAACATCTACTCGTATCTTCTCATTTTCATCATCAACTGTCGCGTTTACAAAAGGATAGTAGGATGTTTATAACAAAAACTTCCAATATTGAAATCAGCTTCAGTTTACACAATCCCACTATTAAAACAGATTACAAAATTACGAATACGACTACTACGCAAGTAAAGCTTCCAATTAATTAAAGCAATTACCATAATTTGACATAAACAAAGATCTGAATGAAATAGCCAAGCTTGAGCAACTTGTACTATTCATTTAAGAGAATACTCCAAGAATACTGTTACTTTCTATACAAAACATGCAATCTTTACCGGTTTCAAAGGATAGCCCCATCACTAGTTAAAGTTTTCGCAACTCAATAAAACCTTACGCATCATCACCTTCTTAGCCTTTCCTCAAGTAGGCAAGGGTTAATTTCCAGTTTAACCAGATGTAGAACCAGTATTATACAACGACTGCGTTTTGATCCCTGTAGCTACAGATAGTGGTGGAAAAATATGCGAGGAAACTTAATACGATTAAAGTTTCATTAGCCTTATTTTTACCAATCTCAACAAAGTAACCTTTATTGTTCCACTGAAGGGCTAAGGCTACCATTTCCACATAATTATGTTGGTTCTTCATCTTACTAATATTATAAATGTGAAAGTTTCGAAGGATGATTGTCACTCAGTCGCGCCTGAGCCGGTGAACTTTTCGTTTTTCAGTTTTCATCCCGGTATAATGTTGCCTTGAGATAAGAAAACCCTTTCCACGCGGGCGAAGCCGCTGGCAGAAACTAGTCTTAATATAATTCTAATTATTCCACTCAAAAACATAGCCACATCTTCTCAATACCAACTAATTATTCCGTTGAAATAATTATCCCGAAGCTTCCAATGGAAAAAACAGCGAGTTGCGCCTGCGCAGTGTTCGTGGTCGTCCCGTAGTTGTTCGATTCGGATTAGCGAATGAGTTTACCGGCTATTAGTGCGTGATTTATGATGTGACTCGCTACGAACGGCCCGATGGACCGGGACGGCGCTGCGTGAGATCTAGGGGTAAAGCTGATACTTATCGATAGTTGATCGGTTATCGATAACGTGGTAGCGGATTGGATGTCGATAAATGGGAGATTAGATTTTGATAGGTGGTTGTGGCAGGCTTTTCTGGTTTTGTTTGTTTTTTTGTAATAGTATGAAAGGTTTTAGTATTTTACTTTTTATATAGGGACCTACTAAACATTTCTAAAGTATTCCGTTTACAATATAATCTGTCCTATTAATAGAAACAAAACTTAACATATCTGTATGTTTTTTTCTTGCGTCGTAAAGTTCAAAATGCTCTATGCTTTTACGTTGAGAGTACCATATCAAATGTCATACTCCATAAATCTACTTACTAACTTTTCACAAAAATAATTCTGTTATATTAACCATCGTTAATTTTATCGAAACGGGCACATCTCTAGCAGCCTGCCGACCGGTACAGGTGCGTTAGGTTCTCACCGCTGCGCGTACGCAACACACACGACGATTTGTCCGCCGATAACGATCTCGGGATCGCCACTTTATTTGTCGCTCGCCGCGAACTGACCAGAAATTAAAACGAGGCCGTATTTCAATTCTGCGTTTTCGTTTTTTAAACTATGGCGAAGTGAAAACCTCTTACCATATTTTTTTCGAATTTGAAAGTTGGTACTTAAAAGTGAGGTGCACACTTTTTGTTGTATTTTTTTTGTTTTATCGAAACTAGGATTAGAAATGCAAAAACGTTTACACTAATCTAACATGTTTGACTCATGAGAAGACAAGATAGAAAGTTTTTAATATACGACGGATTAACAACTTTTACTCGGATAAAATCTTTGAAATTACAACTTCATTAAGAATCGTCTATCTCGACAGTAAAAATCTTTGTATCGTTAAAAAGATAAACATTTCAATAAAAACGTATATCGAGTTTAAAACTAAAACGACGTACTTATTAATCGAGGTCCAGTCTTCTGTCTCTATCACGTCTCTAATGACGGAGCTGTCAAACGTCTAGAAAGCACTATTAGCCGGAATGATTCAATTAAAATGAGTTATTGACTATCGATATGTATCGTACCACTTGTTTAAGGTAGGTACGTAACTATCGAAATTAGTTACGATGTCTTTCCCGTCCCTATCGCGAGGTCGATATTTCTTTTAATGTTTTTATTTGCATATTAATTTACGAACTAATTAATTGTCGTGCATCTGTGGTTCGGGCCCTTTGAGCTGTTTTACTGTGGCTATTAAAATATATAGGTGGTTGGAAAAGCGTCGTGAATACGGCAAAATATATAATTTGGATAAGTTTCGTCAATGTGTCAAGTGAGAGTTCTGATTGTAATCTTTATGTCATTATCAAACTTCCGCTTAGTTTTATCTCCTAATAGAAGAGGTTTGTTATTGCTATTGACGTCATAAAGCCCGATTTATTAAAGATATAATTTAATTTTTTATACTTATTGTATGTAAATATTTCACTAATCAGTAATCTTAATCTTCAATCTAACATTGAAATTATAAAATTGGAATTTAAAAACTTTTCTCACGTCTATATGGCATATTTGGGTGTCGTAAAATGTAATGGCTTAATTTCAAGTACCTATTTGTGTGTGAAAATGTTCAGTATTTTTGTGATTATCTGTTTGTATGTATCTCAAAAACTACTGGATTTAATTTAATTTATTTTTCTTTAAATCCATTTCGAACTCATACAGAAACATAAAAATAATGAGCAACTCGACCAGCTTCAAACCTATTAATTATAAAAATATTTAAAACACCCGGTGATCTAGCCATCAACATTGTATTGATCTCATCTCTACTAAGACAAGCTTATCATTTTATCTGAATACCAGCAGCACTACTTAAAACTAATTATGTTACCATACTTAAAGTTACAGTTTAATAAGCGATTACAATAGTCAATTTATCTTGAGACGTATCTCGAGATGCTATCTCAGTAGGACTACAAAGCAAACATGGTGCGGATGACCAGACCTGTATATGTGACATTTATTCATAGCCCTGACTATGAATTATAATAAAATAATTTGACGGTGATATAATTATATTTTTTTTGGGGGCAATTTTATAAAGCAAAATTATTTATAGAATTTAGGTAATTAAAAATAATTGTTTTGGGATTATGTGGCTTGTAAAATAGTTGACTTTGAGAGTACCCAATTTGGTATCCGTGATACTTACAAAGTCGAATATTTTTATTTATTTACATGTATTAACTATATTCCAGTGAACAGATATAATGGATGAATACGTAAAAAAACAGTACCGTAAGACAATCATTTACTTTTTCTAATGGTTAATCATAAATTCATAATAAAAACCTTAATAGTAGTTTTTATTCAAAAGTATCTCCTACTCCATAAAATTAATATTCACAAAACATATAATTATTCCATAAATCAAACTACAACCGCTACTACCTAAATTAATCATTAATTTAAAATCGCAAACAGTTATATTTTATGAACAAATCGAATCAAAAACAAGTTGGTACGGAAAGAAAGTAAGTAAGAAAGAAAATAAAAAAAGGTTTATTTAGGATTTGCACAGGAAATTGTTGATTAAATATTACTAATTGCTATAAAACAACAAGCATTTTAGCTAGCCGCGGATTTTCATCCAAAACCAAACCTGTATGCAAAATTTCAACACCATCGGTTGAGTATAACTGTTTTACAATTGAGTTGTAAGATTGAACCCACACATACAAACTAAGCTAAGGCAACTTGTAAAAACAAAAGACAGCCACAATTTACAAAGACAAAAATAATGCCATACAAAAGTCTACTATCTCAAAGAAAACAATGTTAAACAATAAATTAATATTAGAAGCTGCACTATACACTAGGCAGTGTAAAAAATATGTAGAAAGTAGAATGACAACGCACACCAGTACGCCCGGTTCGTTGATTAGGTGGCTGTGTGAACGAGGCATGGTCAAGTAGTAGCTAGATGAGGCTTGCAGTTTTTACTGAGTTGAGCGCGGTTGAGAAAGAAAGTGAGTGGTGTTTCTGAGGATTTGCAAGATAGAGGGATTGAGGAGCATAGAAAAAAAAAATTGTTATATTCTACTGTAAATTAAAGTAATTAGTTGGAAAGGGAAACCGGCAGTATCCAAATAAAAAAAAATGTGTCCCTAAAATAAACTGCCAAATCCATCTAAAACTAAACATTTAGTAAGAAAGTGAGTGGCTATTTTGCTGACTAAGTCGTCATCACTTAGTACGTAAATTACGAAAAATACCTTTTTTTAGTAACCCATTATTTCAACTGATCTTTTATGACGACTTTTGGGACATAGGCCTCTTCTCTGTGATAGAGAATGGGCAAAAAAAAACGTGCTTACATTGACAAACTCGAACTTTTCTGCAAACCAGAAACAACACCATCTTTTACCAAACCATGCTCAATGTTCTCCCCGCTCAAGTCAACATTAATTAATAACATGTATGAAAACTTGACTATGCCACATCCAGTCCCAAGTTGATAAGTTGCACACACGTTAGTTACCTCCTTTTACAGTTACCTGTAAACAGATATACCGAAGATTAAGGATGTAACTGTTTAGCCATAGTTATTATTGTATCTTGTAGTATATTGTGGTTATTATGGTACAGAGGCGATTGCCTACTGCGAATAGCTTTTAATAATCTGCTGGAGATTAGGTCATTGTGTCTTTTACCTTTTATTGGTAAAGCTAAAGGTTGTGTGAGTCATATTAGTGGCAAAGTGTTGGCCATTTTGTCATGAATTGTGAATTAGTTTATATCTTTGAGATAGTATAAACGACAAAAGAGTCACGAGAGCAGTGTTGGCCCAATGGTAACGGTTCCGACTTACGTGTCGTTGGTTCGAACCCAGGCAGGCACATTACTGTGTAAATAATTTCATCACCACCGCTCTCAAAACGTTGAAGGAAATGTCTTAGAACTAAAAATTCGAAAACTTGTGAGGACATGTACCGATCCGCACTGGCCCCGCGTGGTGTATTATAGCTCATTCCCTCTAACAGGGAGGAGGCCTGTATCCCAGCAGTGGGAACATTAAAAAGGCTGATCATGATAATGATGTAACGTTAAAATAAAGAATGATGTCTTATGATTTGTTATATGGATAATTCTACTTATTTATGCCCGTGAATTAAAAAACTTGACTTAATTATTGTAATTTGTATATTTAATATAATAATTAATTATTGTATTCTAAATATTTTATTCTAAAAATTGATTGTATGGTTAAAATTGAAATTTTGTTAATTTGTATGAAATATCGATTTTAAATTCTTTTATTGTTAAATAGTGTATAATGTGTAGTTTTTTGAGTCACCAAAACCTAGCTATAAGACCTACTGTATCACCAAAAAACACACTAATAAATACTTTGACTTTGTTTATTTGAAGACGGTAGTTGCTGCAATTTAGCATGGCGATAGTGGTCACAGGTGGTCACAGTAGTTTCCGTACTTTTTCGGCGGAACCCAACAAATTTTTTTGTCGAAATTTTACTAATGAAAATGACACATAGTGAGATCACGGTAGATGTCGATTTAGGACAGTTATATATTCTTTTTATCGACAAAGTTATCGATCAATGTAGGTCATTAGGGGTCTCTTACCGATATTGACCAGCTTGAACGCCGTAAATATAGTGACAATTAGCATACGAACACTTTGAGTAGGAACATTATTCTTGTTCAAACACTAAGATTGAATATTAGTTTAACTTTTACAATGATTAAGTTGATATAGTACGTTTAATTTTGAGAATCACTTCAATACTTTTACGCTAAGTACTCTTTTGTCAGCCGCTTAATTTATCTCTTAAGTGTTGTATAAGCACTTCAATGTTGTTAAAGATAATTAATTAACCATGCACTTTGAATAAATTATGATAAGTACCTAACTTTTTCCTCGAGTAAATGTAACTGTATATAATAAAAAAGTCTATAAGTAGTAAGATTTGTACGTAAAGGATTGACAAAATACCCATTCGTGTTGTTTGTCGCTAAGGAGTTCGGTTGTATATTTCATATCTCGAAAAACCCTATACTATTTTTGATGAAACTTGCATTGTTCCCTAAGTTGAGAGACTTAATCTAATAAAAATAATGATCACGATCCAATAAGTAGTTTCGGTGAAATACGTGGACAAATATATATACACTTTTGAAATTTGGCCCTCGTGTTTAGCAGCCCATACATTTGTGAATATTGTGCAATTCCAAAAATATTACACACATACATGTCAAATTGATTACCTCCTTTTTTTTAAGTCGGTCAAAGTCCCTTTGGCTTTCTCGTTAGTCTAGTGATAGCAAGCGGTACAAAACGAAACTCGTTTTATTTACTGTTAAATTAAAGAGCAGTTTTTGAGTTTTGTTGATGAAGAACAGTAGTTAGTAAATGCGCACCCTTCACTACCTGACACTCATTTAACCTGGAACTAATATTTTCAAGTACTCGCTTTAAAACGTCCAGGTTAGGTGGCAATGGGTTGTAAACTTTGCCTCATAGAAAAACATCAGCGGGCGTTAAATCTGGGCTATTTGGGCTGCCATATAAATTCAAAGAATTATCGGTCCTTCCTATTTTGAGGGTGCTTCTGCGAATTATTTTAGATTTTAGTTTCAGGCTTAATTATTGTCAGGCAATGGAGGGTGCGCATTTATAAACTATTTTTTTTTTCATTATAAAAATACAAACATTGCTCTTTCATTAAAAATAATAAAACGAGTTTGAACTAACTCGAGTGTTTTTTTTAAGAAACAAAATTGAGAAACATTCTGTGTCTCCCCACATTATATTTAAACAGTATTTCGACAGGCATACCTAAAAATATTGTTAAAGGTCATGCTTTCTACCTTCAAAGCCGTTTACAATAAAATAAAATGTCATATTTAATATAAAATTTATAGGTGGCACAAGCTTATGACACCGGTTGGTCAGAGGTTAAACCGTTCGCCCTTTGCGTCGGTCGTTAGTAGCAAAACACGTTAAAATGATTAAACATTACATTGTTAAAATTGTTTGTTTATTAATTTAAATCGTTCAAGTAATGTATGGGAATTAAGTGGGAAAGTATTTAATTTTGTCCCGCAGACAAGCACGACGCGACAATGCGTTAGCCATAACTCATTAAAAAATATAGATACAGGGAGTTTTATGGATTGTAAAACTTGTTTTTGCATTGACTGTAAAAACGGTTTTCGCATTGTCGCATCCTGCCGGTCTCTGGATGCCTTAAAATATAATCATGAACGAAAACTATTAATGAGAACATCTGAGTCTTGTTTTTTTTCAGTTTATGTTATATAGTTACAAAAATGTGGCAATTCAATTCCAGGCCTTATTTAAACTTTTTTAAAACCCCAGCAATTTTTTAAAGTTGCAACTCCCCATAGAATGAAAAAATAACATTCTTGGCTAGACCATTAGCATTATTGGTATTCTGTAACACTTTTGTGTTAAAGAATACCAATAATGCTAATGGTCTAGTCGAAGGGAAAGCTCTCTTAAAACTATTTACCATACACCACTCAATAAAAAAACATAATAAAATATGTATTAGCCATATATTTCTCACGAACACCTGTACAATGTCCCATGATCATATTAAACATTAAAGATTCACCTTCTCATAAAAATAACTCAGAGAAACCGTTACACAGACGGTGGGTCGCCTTTTAAAGAATTTTAAATTATTTAAAACTATTTAAGAACCTCTTTTCGGCCTTGACCTCACCTTCAGAATATATTTCGAATAAGAAAGTTGTAAATTGTCATCGATATTTTATATACCTACTTAATTGTTTTTCTGGTGTATCTAGATTCCTATGAATGTGAAAAATTTAATTTTATGGAAAATAAATATGTATGTTCTCTAAATTTATGTAAAAAATCTTCTGATCTGAATCTTTATAAAACGGTAAGTGCGAAATGCGAAATTGAGGATCATTTTGACGTTTTATAGACATGTTTTTGATATGTTTAATAGTTCTAACGCTTATTTAATTGTTTAATATAAAAGCTTCTAAAGAACAGAATATAAAAATTATCAGAATACCCATTAAAACACCAAAATTATTGTATCTAAGATTAGCGGTAAAAAATGTTGGTGTTGCATCTCTTCTCTAAATAATATGAAACGAATTCGCTGTCGGATAGTGTCGACGTCATTTTTAGGGTACCGTTCCTAAAAAGGAACCATTTTTTTTTTATTATTGTTTAATAATCTCGGGATTCTGGGGTCCCGGACATTTGAAAGGAGTGCCAGGGGCCGAAGCCAACTCGCAGAGGTCTTGTTAGATATGTATCATGTGACACCAACCATCTGGATGCACTACGTAAGAGCACCCAAGGACAATCCCCGGTTGGTGCAGGACTTTTGTTTAATATGGAGAGATATTGGGCTATGGGTTTGGGAGGCTTAATGGATCGATTGCCTAAAACTAGAGAATGACTATTGAGACGTATCAAGTTGAAATTAATATAATATACTCAAGTCTGCAACCCGTTGGAACTGTGAAAAATCAAACTTCTAGCTAGATCAACGCAATCAGAAGATAACGCCATCTATGTCGCATATTTGACGAATCGCAAGGGAATCAAAACCTACAAGGTACTTCCCGTTGACTTAAAATCATGAAATTCGGCAATAAGTTATGTCTATGGCACAAGTATCTAAAGGAAAAATCTGAAAACCGTTAATTTGTACTGGTGGAGTGTTCAAGGCCGCGAATGTATATATACGAAATAAGGTTCTAATTGAAATGTAACGTGAGATTGACCAGTCACAGACATGAGAGCTACTAGATGGTGCATCGTCCAAAAACTTGACAAGCTACAAAGTTTGGTAACGACTTCGTGAAGACATGTTGATACCAATAGGTTAGGCGTGATTGATCATTTCAATCACCTATCACTCTCTCCTAGGTATCACGTGATTTTGACTGCCAAACGTGAAAGGTCATCTATCATAACATCTAATTCAGTTAATCGATACCGCAGATTTAATTTAACTTTAGTCGCAAATGCCTAATAATATTATCAAATTTATTAATTAGATTTCACCTTTTTGTGAAGTTTGTGTTGATTTATTGACGAATGGTAGAGTGTAAAATAATTGATTTAAAGTCACGTTTTGGGCATTAGTATACTATTACAGACTACCTAGTTTTTAAGCAAAACAGTCAAGCAAGGCGGGATACCTTCTGTGATAAGTATTCTGACAAAATTTGTTTTCCAACTATGGTAGGCATATTGAAACGTTCTGGAGTGATGACCGCGAATAGCAGACGCAGCGCTTGAAGGGCTCTCACAAGGTGAACTGATGGAAAAGCATAATATCGATCAATGTGTGATGTCCTTGACAGAGACCTACATAGATATGGACATACTTCTGCACGAAGTGGACGTCTTTCGGCTGAAATTACGTTTTTTTTTTGATAAAACTTTGCCCACACTAGGAATTTCTTCATGTATTGTAGGTGCGTTTACAATCATTTAAAGTCATTAGAAGACACCCAGATCCGGAACAACTATTTGTAGGTCATACAAATATTTGTTCCGTGTCCGAACCCGCGACACGCAGCGCAGCACCCGATCGCTCAACCACTACGCCAACCGTGTCGTCAATAGATAGCCCTTCTAAAATACTAGATTTATATATTCTATCCTGCGTGATTGTAATTTAAAACAAACTCTGAGATCATTTTGCTGTTTTTAAACACTCGCAATAAATAAACACAAACGTGTTTACGTTTATTATTATGTACAAATCCAATTCATTATTGTTACTCCATAACCTTTTATATGCAAAATACCTAACGTTCATTATATTGTGTGCACTTCAAGGTGCCCTGGTCAATCCATTGTTTGCTGGTCAAACTATTAATCACGTTCGACGTACAATTATAACACGGAGTTAGTGTAATCAAAGATCTTTTATTGAAGGTGCTATTGCAAAAACTTTGTAATCATAACTTTAGTCTGGCTAGGGTTAGTTTATTTTAACGAGAGTGTTAAAATTGTTGTTTTAAACAATACATTATTTAAAACAGTATACCTAGTGCTAACTTTAGCAAAAACATGTTTTAGGGGTGACCTTAAAAGGACAACGAAACCTGAGATCAATTTGTTTTTTAGGAACAGTCAATTGTTGCAGTAAGAATTGAAAGTGTGTTAGGAAAACAACTTAAAATAATCCTTCTGTTTAAGATACTACGGAACGATTTTTCATTGAGCAGAGGTGGCTCTGAGGTAACGGCCGCGACTCACAAGTTGTTGGTCGTGGGTTCGAACTCAGGCAGGCTCTTTACTTAGTGTAAATTATTTCATCACCACTATTCTCTCAACAGTGGAGGAAAACATCGTGAGGACATCGGCATGTCTTAGAACTAAAAATTCGAAGACACTGTGCTTACAGACATTGTTGTTTTTCATTGTGCGTACAGCTAAGGAGTGGAATTCCCTGCCGGCGTCTTTGTTTCCTGATAGCTACAACCTAGGGGTCTTCAAGTCAAGAGTGAATAGGTTACTTCTAGGCAAGCGTGCTTCACCTTCGACCACATCATCACTTAACATCAGGCGAGATAGTGATCAAACGCGAGCCAATAACAAATAAAAAAAAACATGGTACATCCACCAACCCGCACTGGGCCTGCGTGGTGGATTACGGCCCATTCTCTTTCACAGAGAGGAGGATTGAACACACCGAACCAAATGGGAGTCTAAGTGCGGAAAAGTGGGTCCATTAATCCTATGCTATACTACGGTTCCTTTATTTTAACGAAATGATACTAGTAAAATGTAAAACAACTTACCCTAAATATCTGCGCGATCACTTCTCCTTCACTCGCCCTGCCGATAACCCGGGTAGATCCCACCTTAAGCATCACCTAAACTTCCCATCCCATAGTAACAATTTCTATTTCCACTCCTTCTCTGTTCATGCAGTACGACTGTGGAACTCACTTCCACCTAAAATCCGCGATTCCTTAAATGTATATCTATTCAAGAGTCAAGTCAAAGATGACCTCTCCACCATATTGTAATTATTATATATTATTATGTATGTATTTTTATCTTCTATATGTTTAGTTAAGGTATATGTGTTATTTATACATAATTAGTTAAGTTATATAGTTGTTAGTCTATTTTAAGTTTCCTTATTTCCCTCTACACACTGGGTCTTCGTATATCATCCAACTTTCCTGTCGCAGGTCTGCTGAAAGAAATTTCTATTGAAATAAGCAGTACCTTTGTGCTCTTCTATCTGTATTATTTCTTCTCTCTGTTATGTGTTTTGTGTGTACATAAATAAATAAATAAATAACTATAGTTTTTCTTGTAGTTTTTCACTCAAGTTTACTCTCTCTTCAATAGTATAAACAATTCATTGCATACTAAGAATTATACATAGACACTATTAATTTTATCACCAAGTAATAATCTTAAAAATCCTAGACCAAATAAACTAAAACCTATCTACGGTTCTCACACACAAAAGCCAGCTTTCTATCGTACCGACAACAACCGGGGTCATAGTAACAAACGTTAAAACACGGTAACTTACCTTTTTTGTGGCGGAACTAAAACGAGTGAGCATGACATGTGGAATTACCGAGCATTACATCGGTTGCCGTGGTTACTGACAATCTGTCATCGATATAACTGCTGACCCCGCACGATTGTTTCATCAGTGATTGATGTACGGACCCACTGAGCACCTGTCAGAGTGATGTGGGTGCAAGTGAGGAGCGAAGAGCGCGCGTCTAGAAACAATGTTGAGTTTTTTATGACGTGAAATTCAAAATTATGAAAACACTTTCATTTGGCAAACATCTGACTAGATTAACTGTCAGCAGTAGCTTTTCACTCTGCGAAAAGCTTGAAGAAAATGAAAATGTTAAAACTTTTAATTATATTGATTTAATAAAGTTTTAAGATATTAAACTTTTTGATGATTTCAACCCGTTTACGGTTATCAGGGCCCGTATTTTAACTTGTTAAAGCTATTATTAGTGCACTGTGAAAAAGGCTCTATCTTACTAGAGGTAAAGGTTCCTAGTAAAAAATCCATGCTATTTATTCTATAGCTCCATCTTCTTTCACACTGGATTAGATGATGGGTTTAACGTGGCATAGTAGGTACTGCAGACTACTACCTCATTTTCTGAAATCGCTTTTTCTTATGACATAAACCAAAACCATAACCAACGCGGCAACAGTGTGAAATCAAACATAGCTGAGCTAACAAATTGAAAATCACACGCGTATAAACTTTAATATTCAACTAAAGCACATACCGTATCTTGTCGAGTAACATAAAACTGTTGCAGAACGCTGACGATTTAAAAATCCTTAACGGAATAAACTTTGACCTTCGAACGGACTATGTATTTTATTTAGTAGGTTTATAATCATTGTTCTCATGTAATGTTATGTAAAGAGAATGGATAACAAATATTTTTTGAAGATATGTTTTTTGTACGTAGAGAGAGGTAAGTGTCAAGGAGGATTTTAAGTGTCGGTTTAGCTTGAAGTTTAGTTTAAAAATATTTATTGTTATATGTTGTTGTGAAGTACCCTCTAGGTTGATTGCAGAATTTTTTTAGCCTATGAGACAGCTCTTTTAAATTTTTTAGTGTCCAAATTCAAAAAAAGCAAATATGCTGGCCTATTGACGTCAATTATAGAAAGGCGGATCACGACACCGATCTGATAAAAAAAATCCATAAAAATTTTCTCATCGCGCTGGTCGTACTTGGATCTCTTACTTGGCTACTAACCAACAGTAATAATTGTTTGCTGAGGCAAAGTGGTGGTCAAGGTAACTGCCAGCAGTGCCAGCATTTTTCTTAAAAAATTCAAGTAAATAGAAAATCAAAACACACACTTTGCATTAACACAATAACCATCAAAATATCGTTACTCCACAACAAAAGTCGACATTGTAAAAAGTTCATCGACCTTCCAATATTAAATGAACATTAATGATTCTGAAAAAAAAAGGTTATACACGTATTGTACAAAAGATTAGAGGCAAAAAAACTTGGGATTCCATTTTGTTAGTGTGCTAATGACAATATTATTATAAGGTCGATGTGTTTGCCGGCAAATAATACATTATTACCGATAAGTTATTCTTGTTTTGTTAACCATTTGATGCGTTGATGTCTTAGAACTGAATAATCATTCATAGATGGGGTAGGGTTCGCAAAAAAGTAATAAGAAAAACTAATATGAAAAAGGTCACATTTTTATTTTATTTTATTATAGTTAGCCTCGCGCTTGTCCACTATGTGAAAAAATGTGATCTTAAATCTATACCACCAGCACATTGTCACTTAAACATGAAAAGGACACTTTCAGTTATATAATTTTTACATACAAATAATATATAGTACAACTATTTTCTTAATGTCCCTCAGCAATCATCGCATTGCCGAACACAAACGAATGTTAATTTCCATGTCCATCAATTATTAGATTTATCCTCGTGTATAATAATTTGAATTTAGAACTAAGTAGTTTATTGTTGTTTTGTTTTGATTTCCGTGTGAACTATATAGAGCCGTAAACTATTTTCCTTTAGCAGCTTTCCTCCCATTTTTTAAATAAAAAAAAACATTAAGTTACAAGAGTATTAACAACTCCATATACTTTCAAGTTGATTGAGAGCGTCCGGTCTGCACCAAGTACAAAGGGCAACTGATAGAAATCCGATGACTGACGCAAACTGAAGTTTGCCGAGGAATATTAAGAAAATAGTTGTACTGTACGTGTTTTTACCTTTCCTTACCTAGTTACCTATTCTTTTCGAAACTTTTTTGTAGAAACCCAGAAAATAATTTCATATAAAAAAAATCTTATAGTTATAATAGAAATGTCATCTTTAGCATTTAACTACATTCACCGTAGCATCAAAAAGAAAGCTCTTTTGACTAAAACAACAATGCAAGACACAACCTTATATAAAATAAGACTCTCACTATTGCAAAAGAAATTGTTTTCGTTCCCCATAAAAGGTTCTAGCGTCCGGTAATCGGTATGTTAAACTATACTTATCTGCCCACGCGGTCATTGTAGTGTTACAAAAATGCTTAGAAAACTTAACTATGTTATTATTCTTCATTAGTAACACCTACAAAGGCTTAATAGAATCATTAAGAATTAAGAGATTTAGATTTTCGTATAATATTGCGTTAAAAGTAGACTTAATTAGATAGAGTCCATTTTTGTTTGGACTAGAGGCGATTTTTGGTAACTGGAACATATAAAAAAAAATGTAATGCCTGTTTCATTTTGTTTAAGATAAAAAAGCAATTCGCACAATAAACGACTAATCGCTTTTGTGTTTTATAGAATGACTAACGAGAATTGTTTTAGTTATTTGTATAGAAAAATCAAGACAGTAACATTAGTTTCCTTTTTGAATGAAGAAAATGAAATAATAATTGTTTATTTTCTAGACAGAGAATATTTCCAAATCTGTTTTTCTGACGCTACAGTCAAAACTAGCGTCGATACAATCAACAAATCAGAATACAATCTGACAATTAGATTATCAACCATAAACTGCTCAGTCATCACGAGTCCATTGTTGCTGCGCACGGTACAGCAATAAAAAATCCTTTTATGAATCGGTAGCCTCACTGTTTTGTTGACCGTACAGAAGCATTAAAAAAACCATAGTCATTCGAATAAAGCGTACTTTCTTTGTAGTTTGTGTATTAATATTGTAGGTTACGTGCAATTACAAGAATTTTCCTTTTGAATATGTTCCGTACTGTTTTGAAATGTGTCGTTATTAAATCTTAGTCTGTGTGTTAACGCAATGACCTTGCATTTTTATGCTTTTGGAGGCACACAATGGAAGTGCTAACAACATTCTGTGAGCATCTATTAATTTGCTAAGCATTGTCATTCAGTTTCTTTTTGCATTATTGGTATCTTAGACTTGCACATATTTACGATTGAATAGGATATCAAGCTTCTCAATCACAGACATACATCTAACTAAATAACGCAAGTCCCTGCATCTGTATGAAAACCAAGCGTGCCACTTTGTTACAAACAATTTAAAATCAAATTTACTTACCAATGATAGGAAACATTTCCAATGCCTCGGCCAACTTTTTCCATACATTCTTAACAGCTAAATATGGCATAAAAAGGCATTTTTCTAGGTTTCGGTGGCTTTCCAGTGCCGATAATGCTAAATGAAATGCTTACAATCATTTGTCGTAACTTCACTCCGTTTTTTGGCTCCCGAATTACATACAATCGCGTCATCTAGTTAGATGTATGTCTGTGATCTCAACCAGTACAACTGCTCGACATAGGATTGTTCAAAGAAGCTCCATACTATGCTTATTTTAGAGTCAAAATGGACACTGTTATGGTTGCATTAGACAGATACATACAAAAATTATAAATTCAAAACAATACTTTCATTTTCACATAGGCGAAATTTCAAAATATAGAATACCTTTTGCTGGGATACTTAGATTAAAAAGTATTTAAGGAAAAAATAATCATCTTTACATCCTTAATTGCATTATCAATGCAAAATTGTTTGTTTGCATTTATGTTTGTACAAGATTAGGAAATACAGACGCGATAAATAATAATTCAGTCTTATAGATGCAGCTCGATCACACTACATACTTTGTCCATCCCACAGTTAAATATCTAAAAACGGGTTAATTGCCAAGCTTCTCAATTTCCCACGTGCACCTAAAGATGATCAAGCAGCAAACGTGTAGCCATGATTACTATTTGTAAGTAACCTGTACTCAGCAGCTTGGAGTTAATTAAATTATGAGGTTAGAAACTTGTGTGATTATGTGCTACATTTGATTGGATGCGAATAATTTACGAGTATGAGCGAGAGGAAATGGGTGTTACCGATTACGGTTTTAGATCTTTGTGAGCTGCTTTTGTTATATCGTGTTTGGATGCCGGTTTTGGATGGTTATTTGCTCTACTTTGCATGGCATCATCTTCAATGTTTCTAGCCTTTGATAGATATTTGTAAGATAGAAAGAAGATGAAAACGTTAATTATCATTCTTCCAGCTCTCGTCTCATGTTAATCGGGATCGATGCAACGCGTTGTCTTCTTTTTTCTTCGTTGTCAACCGTGACGCTGTTTTCGACATGATAGGTATTAACAATTAACAATATTTTTAGCTGATTATTTTGCATATATATCAACATGACTATAACTGGCTAATTGTGTAAACACCTACCATGAAATACGTACCATGTACCGTACCGTGTCCATGTACCTTTCATGAAATACTAGCGTTATGTTTTGTTATGTTATCAACTTGACTAAAATCATTAAAATAGCAACTTGATAGCCCAGTGTAGGAAAATAGCCTTTTGTCTATTTAACACTTGTTACCAGTTATTCTATATTTAATTTATAATTTAATAAACAGTTTTAATTTATGATTTCCTAATCAATTTCAATTTATTATTTAATAATCAATTTTAATTTCATAAGGCATAATATAAATTTGAAATATTTAATTTTTATATTATTATTATTTCTACAACATCAACAATTGTTTAATTTTAAAATTTTATGCTTATTGCATGGAAATACATACAACTACATATTATTATACCTTAGTACTAACATAAGCTTAGGCAAGCAAGTAATAACATTTGAGTAGTTACGAAATATAAAATAAAAGGCTTATTTATTCATTTACTATTCACCAGCTATTTTACTAAATGCCTACTACCTATTTCACACCAATAAACTCCCATACAAAACTTAACCTATAAATCAGCCCATAAATTGACCTTTCTAAAACCTGATAATGAAAGCTTAGAACCTCATTACGGTCATTACCCGTTCACAGCGAAAATAATTTCGCATTCTAATCTTACCCAACACTAATAGGTGTAAAAGCAACTAGCTCAGGAATCGAACCGGCGACCTCTCTGGGTCACGCGGTATAATTGATTTACGCCGAGGCGGACTATGCATTAACATAAAATAATGCTTGACCTCTGACATGCGTTTTAAAGTTTCTACACCATTATAATAGGCGCCTTTGTTTTGTATTCTAGTTAAGATCTTTGAGGTTAGTTTGATAATGTTATCTGGCCATCTAGTTTCTTTGGAAACAAAGTTCAGCAATCAGTGAAGTTACAATGCTGAAATAACATTCTATTCTGAAATGCCAATAAAGAGATAAAAAAAACCTTTCAAATTCAAATGTCTTTGATTTTCTCAAATCTAGTTGAGTTAACGTTAAATCTGCATCTGACGGCATGCATGGAGTACTGTTCTCATCTCTGGGACGGATCTGCCAAATACCAGCTTGATGCACTATAGTCGATCGAAAAACAGGCCAAGAGGCTCATCGACAATGAGGCACCTGGTCGAGTCAAAGCTCCAAAGCTTTGAACACCGTCGCCAAGTGGCCATCTTGTCGGTTTTTTTATCGATTGCATTTCGGGGAGTGTGCGATGGAATTGCATGATCTAATTCCGCCCAGCCCGTTTCATTATCTGACTACAAGACGTACGGCGATGCGCCATCGGTACATGGTGGACATCCCACCTGTACGCGCTAAACGTTTTGGAAATACTTTCATTATGGGTACAGCTAAGGAATGGAATTCCCTGCTGGAGTTTCTGTTTCCTGATAGCTACAAACTAGGGGTCTTTAAGTCAAGAATAAATAGGTTACTTCTAGGCAAGCGTGCTTCATCGTCGACCGCATCATCGCTTACCATCAGGTGAGATAGTGGTCAAGCGCGAGCCTATCTATAACAAAAACAAAACATTATTTCGCGACGATAAACGGTAAACGTGCTTGTAAGCTTAAACTTTAGTAACTGAACTACGATTCAGTCAATCTGTCAAGTCTTTTCCCGTATATGCTGGGGTCGGCTTCCATCTAAACGGATCCAGCTGACTACCAGTATTTTACAAAGAGGGCATTTTTGACCTCCAAATTCTGGGTGACACTATAAACCTAAGCAAGACTGGTGTCAGATTATCTGAGTGATCTATGATTAAAAGTGACTAAAATCATTTTGCTGTATGAAAAAATTTCTAACAAGATGACAGCAGGTATCTTCTCCATCACTTTTTCATCTACAATTGTAGACAAAAACCCGAGCAATAACACTAGAATTTCTCTAACAAAAAAGATCTAAATCCGCATCAGAAGTGTTTCACAGACTCCGTAACGAGGTGCCTAACAACACTGGTCACTTGAACTTTTTTACCTATCAAACAATGGCGCATGACCTCAACTCGCTGAGTGCCTTTGAATTATTGTTGTTTATTTTTGTTTTTAAGTACATCACTAGTGTTGAGATTAATCGGTTGTAGATTTAACGATTTGAATTTGTAATGATTGTAATCGATTGCATTCATTTGGAATTTTGAAAGAGATTATAATATTAAGCGATGATAAAAACGGATCGAGTTACTATTATATTTATATAGTAAGAAAACTCGATCCGTTTAAAAACGGATCGAGTTTTCTCTTCCAATTTCAGGTTCTTAATAAGTATTTTCATTACACTGTTGGAGTTACAGGTTGGAGTGGTCAGTTTTCATATTTATTACTCAATTATTGGATCATGAACTCATGCTAAGTTCCTTTATAGATACCTACCTAATGTCATTTCTTTGTTTGTCACTGTGTTATAAATCGATGGATTTGATAAATATCTACTTAGGTTTATAAGATTTATTTTTAAGGTTATATGTCCTGTCTTTACTGAGATTTCTAGTTGTTTCTAGTCGTGTTCGATAAATAATATGCAACTTGTATCAATTCATCTTCATTTCAAATACAAGACATAAAATAGGCATAATTTATAGATAAAATCAATAATATATTTTACTATCAATTTACCATCATCGAACATACATCGATTTTAATCTTTACGCTTACATAGTTATCGATACCTAAAGATAGTATCGATTTTGAATAATATGAATCAATTAATGCTTTTTTTACAAACATCACTATGAGCATGTCTTTGGGATGGATGAGCTCATATTTTTTTATAGATTTGCTTAGACAGTAGACAACAGTAAAATGCAATCGTAGAATCATAATTAATTACTCATTTTTTTCAACAAATCTTATTGTAAAAAGGATAAGAAAGCTAGACAGACTTGATAGAAGATATTTTTAACAATTTATGGCAGACAGACATAAAAAAAACAAATGAATTAAATGGCTGACTATCATGAACATCGAAACCTTGATTATACCTACCATTAAACTTTCATTTCAACACAAAAATATATAATATTACTCATATATTATTTTTAAAACGAATGTTGCCCTCACTTCAATCGCAGTTCAATACACTGCTTACATCAATTGGCAATCTTTCACAATTCGGTAAAACCCAACCATTCCGGTAACAAATGAATATGCTGCTATAATCAAACGACATACCTTTCACTCCTCATTTATTACACTTCAATCAATAGGCAGCAATGTCCTTGATCAACCACAACCCATCATCTTCCAAACCGCAATCACTGTTGCTTAACCTCCTGACGTAACGTAACAATATAAGCCGTCTCCAATAAGATGTATTCCCCACACTTAATTCTATTGTTAAGTAATATGACTCTTTGGCCCCATCAGTAGTTTTGCTTTCTCGGTCAGAGGTCGGAGGTTCAAATTCCAGTTGAGTTTATGGATGGTTTCCGTCATTGTCTAACGCGGGAGAAGATTCGACATGTTGGTTGTTAGATGCGTATGCGTACTATTGACGGCGAAAGGGATCGGTATGGAAAATATTTATAGGTGTAATATGATGATATCGTGGCAGTAACAAAGTTTTAGTTCAATAAAATATAGATGTAGCATCAACACGAAGAAAAAGAATTCGAAATACAAACAAATAATGAGTGAATGGATGAGAGAGATAAATATGTTGATACATGAGATGACTTGCTTCACCAGCCCAAAATTAATGAAGATAAAGGTAGGAGGAAAATTTGAATAGAATCCTATCAATTCAGAAAGGTAGACTATCAATAGGTGCAATAAAGGTGCATTCTTAGGAAAACGAACTAATCGAAGGCAGATGAAAGTGTAATAAATTTTATCTGCACTCACAACGTAATGTTCCAAATATGAATTCAAAAAATGTATTAAAAACACGTACTTTATCGAATATCAAGTACGTGTTAATATATTTTTTGATAGGATTGGATACGTAAAATTAGAAAAAAATACCATTACAGTGCAACATTTGCCTTCGATTTTCAAACAACTGCATCTTAAAATAACTTTTTTAATTTTTAAAGCACACTTTTACTTTTTAATTTATTGGCACTTATGGGCTCATTGACTTAATGTAGAAAAGTAGTGTCCTTGTCTATAGAGGCGCGCGCTGCGCAGTCATGTGCAATGAGAATCTAAATTTTCCGCCATATCATATATTTTTTCCGTTACCACTTTTGTTTTATTTCAACTGTATGCGTGAAGATAAAATAGTGTATGCAACGGCATATAATTATGATTAAAACACTCGCGTGTTATTATTATCACATTCGGCTTTGCCTCATGTGATAAACCCACGCTCGTGTTTTAATAACCCCTATTATATGACCATTGCATAAACTACTATCTCAGGGCTAATAATGGAAAGGTAGACATTGTGAACTATATGAGTTTTCACTAAATACCATTAAAATGATTGATTATTTAAAATTATTCACCATCTCACAATAAAGGTTTCATATTACCACCACGTCTTTACTAGATTCTCTCGCAAACAGCACTTTCATCTTCGCATGTATTCTTGCCACTTTATAAAGGAGTTGTCGCGAGTATCAAGTTTCTTAGTTTTCATTTGAATGAATAATTTCAACAGGTTTTCCTTTCCTTCTTATTGCAACAATAATAATACGCGATCCCTTATCCACTTTCACGATTTCACTTAAAATTAATCAAGCTTATGGAGTTGAAGTTAAAATAGTACGCCATAAAAGGGTTTGACAAACGAAAAGTACAGTCAACAAGCTTTGTCTAAGTCCAGGTAGGCCTTTTGTATCATACCTTTCGCATGTACGGGTTAATTGTGAAAGTTGCTTAAACAAAAGAAAACAAACTCTTGCGCACAATACGCGACAACTGAGGTGGTCCACACAATTGTTGGACCACCGTAACGATAGTTCGGACACACACTAAGTTTTCTTGTTTGATTAGCGTCCGTAGTTGGTGTGTTTACCCTACGACGCATATTCATTTCGTATTTCAATTTTGAGTGTCATGGATAGTGTATTTGGCTACTTGTGCATTTTGACGTTTTGAGAGGAAGTGACATTCTTATGAAAACAATGGTCTCGCTTTTCAAACAAATTTCCTTTCTGCCGTATATTTTCCAGTCATTCAACTGCCATACTGATGCTTCAGCTGACTATGTCCCTCTTACTACAATAATAATGTGCGTAAGACAACAAAAAACTAAGAACCCTTTTGTATTGTTATCTCAACAGGCACTTAACATTAATTTGCATCTTCAAACCAACTTATTAGCTTACCTCAAATGGTCATCAGTCAACAGAACTATTGTTCTTAGCTAATTTCTAATTTCATTCAGTCGACAGATGTTCCAAGCCAATATTTGTTCAACGGAACATTTTTACTTCCAAACGGTTCTAAAATTTTGTTTGTCCGAGGCTCATTCGTGTCGTAATTCGGACCGATTGTCAAGAGCACTCAAGCGCATTGTCAAGTACGAACTTTACTTAACATGTATTGAATGTACACTATTTCTAATGCCACCTACATACGACCTAATATGTAGGTATATGTGTGGCTTGTGGGATGTGTGATGGCGTCAAAGATCTTTATGATGTGTTTGCAACTGTCCTAAAGTTTGAGGAACTTAAACTTTGATGCTCGGCAAGAAATGTAAGATAAACACGCAATCGTTTTTTGTATTTTAATAATTATCTGCCTTCTCTTGTCCCATGTTTCTTGAAATCTGCGTTCACATTTTTTTCATTCATTCTCCTCTGTAAACTTTTGCTCTATTATTCCCAGTTCTAATCTTAGAATGTGAAATGTGTGTTATTCTCTTGTTTCTATAGTATCATTTCTATTGCATCATTTTCACAAAAACCTCTTCTACTTGATCACATAGATACGTTGTTTTCTTTGCACTTTAAAAAAATATGGTACTTAGCACATTTAGCCTTTACGTCTACTATATTTTTTCTGAGACTCTTATCTGGTTAGCCTATACTTATATTGCCTACTTTCTTTTTCAAACGCTGGTAAGTGAACTACTCACTCATTCCAGGTTACACAACGCTACCATTCTAATGGGCAGTGCTTCAAAGTTGTCATTGACATCTCAAAGAATCTCTAATTTATTATAAGTATCTCTTCAATCAGGTGTACAATGATTACAATACGAAATATTTCGCGGAGGTCAAGAGCTCCACAACTCTTGTTAATATTCCCAAGCGCTTTAAATGTTTGCTTTACTGTTTTTTCAAGTCTTTTTGTTATGAGAGCGTGAAGTTAAAAATAAGCATTGACGTTTTTAGTTACAGTTACGTTAATTTTTATAATATTCCCTTCTAATTTTATGTTAATCGATTTAAAGACAGTTGTTGGATAGAGTACTAGTTAGCTATAAAAAAGTTAACACTTTATATAATTACTGACATTAAAGTCATATTTTTAGCCACTACAATTTATGACAAACGCCATCTTTTTGCCGACGATTTATTACAATGTAACAAGTCAATTTGAAACAAAAAAATAAGCTGTAAGGCTAATTTATTACTTGTAGATGGAAATAATATTGATGCGCGGTACAATATCGATGAACGATTAATATTTATCCGCTGACATAGGAGAGTATAGAAACATCAGCTGTCAATCATGGATGAAGAATTAATGTGTGCTCGATTGCTTATGTGATGAGTTGGTACAGTGTTTTGACTT
Organism: Orthosia gracilis; assembly: GCA_947562075.1. NCBI lineage: Eukaryota > Metazoa > Arthropoda > Insecta > Lepidoptera > Noctuidae > Orthosia > Orthosia gracilis. Next base: position 16,509,410 of record OX387264.1, on the reverse strand, counting down.
TAATTTTACATTCTAATATCCTTGTTTGGCACGTGTCTGGAAATAAAGAGCAGAAATGGTCGTGAGAGAAGAATTCTTAAATCTTTTTCTCACGTTTTTCTGGATGTACTACTTTGCTTTCAGAAAAAAGCTGTATCCGTATCGTTACGTATGGGTTGGTTGTTACATTATGGGTAATTTCAGCCCGCTGATTACAATTCAGTAGAAGATGTCTTGATCTAATATTGACTTCAATCGATTTAATTTAAGACATAGTTAATAAAAATTCCTGCAACTAAATTATTCCCTTCCTGTTCAAAATGAATTGCGACATTTATCTTTGTGTTGGATTATATCTTTGCCCGATTACTTTCCAGATCATGCATAGTCTCAAAAACATTCCCGATGTCTCTTTTTTGTGATCTTTTGCTAAGTTTGCAAGACTTTCCTCTCATTGTTTTATCGACACATTGCATTCGATAGCCCGTTAAACCCCATCACCTATCCGCAGTCCTGATCTTTAACCCTCACATATTGCTACATGCAGGTTTGATTGGCGCCATTTGCAGGGTTACTGGTATCGTGAGGAGAAACGAACTGCATACCTTGTAAATAATCTAAAATGCTATAAACTATAAGCTTTCTCTTGGAAATCCATTATTTAATATTAAATCTATTACCTGGTAAATAAGTTCTTAATAAGTTACTTTCTCAATGGATGTTTTATGTGTCTGAATATTTTTTTAGGAATTATTCCGTACATCGAATACAAATCATTTTTACTGATTGTACCTTTAAATATCTTTGAACTTGTTTTGGTATTAGTTTAAACAATGGTATCCGTTCGGAATAGAAAAGAAATATGAGTTGAAACAAATACCAGTGGTATTAGTTGTTGGTATTAGAACGGCATATATAAGGTAATTTTAGTCATCCATCGCTCAAGCAGTTTCCCAACTTCAAAATTGGAGTCGTGTAGCTGAATAACAATTTTTCACATAGAGTGACTTCCTGTCTGACTTCCACAACCCAGTTGCTTCATAAAACCATGTGTCCTTTGGTAAGTTGAGAGATCGCGAAGATCGCGGAATGCGATAAGGCCGCCCATTGTATGTGTATTAGTTTTAAATTTCTTTTTTATATTAATGTACTAGCTTCTGACAGCGGCTTCGCCCGCGTGTATGTCGAAAATTATCCCAAGGGAACATATTCACGGGGTAAAAAGTATCCTATGTGCTATTTCAGACCATAATCTACCTCAATGCCAAATTTCATCCAGATACGTCAAGCCGTTTGAGCGTGAAGAAGTAACAAATATAATTTAAAAAAACAAAATAAGACTGGGTTAGATTGGTTTTCTGAAAGTGTCACACAATCATGCTCATTGAGTTTCTGGTTAACATCTATTATCTTCAAATAATTTATTTCTTAAAATGAAATCATTTATCAGTCTACGATTTTAAGAGGTCATCTAATCAGAAGGATTATCTTAAATTATTCACAGTATAAATGTAGCTAAAACCGTTAATACAAAAACTAAAAAGTAACTGTTACTGGCGGTAGACAAGGTAGACAGACTGCCGCCAAAAAACTAAGACTTGGGTCAGACATTCGTAGTTTTGTGGTCAAGACAATGAGGTATGTGACCTCGATTAAATTCTTGTGTCGACAACATGTCCTAAAAACTTCACTGTCAGAATGTAGGTAATATCAATAAAATGCGTGAAAAAGAAAATAGGACTTGATGTTTTACATCACTTGAGGGCCACAGGACACCTTTGGAAGAAATACCAAGAATATAAAAAAAAACTGGAATCATTACTGAGAAATATTTGATGAGAAACGTTTTTAGAATAACTTTAGGAAAAAGATACTAAAGGTAGCGAAATACCTAATAAACATAAATAACAAGCTGCTCCGAAATTTAATAAATTGGGATAAGTGTAGCAGGATGAATTGTTTTAATCATCATCATCACCATATCAGCCGAAAGACGTCCACTGCTGGACATAGGCCTCCCCAATAGTCGCCACATTGACCGATCGCGTGCGTCCCGTATCCAGCGGATCTCCGCAATCATCACCAGGTCAGAAATTATTTTAATGCGCATTATAAATATATTTTTTTCGATGTAAACCAAAAACAATAATACAGAATGTTCGTTTTATTTGTTCATTGATTCACGTTACCGTACATTAAAAGTTTTGACAAGTATTGTTAAATTAGCTGATGCGTTAAATTATAATTAATTAACAGCTCGTCATAATAACATTGGCAACGCATTGTTACTTTACCGGGTATTAAGATGCTGCTTAGAGCTAAGACTTTGTAAGCCGTAAATATAATTAATTAATCTGGTAGGTAGCAGAACCTTAAAGGAATGAGATGAATGCATCAAATGGTAGTTATTTTGATTGAATATAAAATCCAACAGCTATAAACGCCAAACAATAAAACTGTGTTAAGGTTACACTAGTCGATCATCTTTCCATACAAACGTAGTCTGGCGATTATTCCACTGTTTGACGATATACGTTCAAAATAAAAAATAATATCGATTTGTCTTATTATTATCTAGCTCTGTAGGGAAAAAAAAATATAAATAATATATATGTTTGAAAGTTATGAGCGTCGAAAGTTCCATATTTCAACACTAATCTTAACGCAACTTTGGGCGAAAATAAATACCATAAGAAGAAAGAAAATTGCAAAACGGCCTCCATACAGGGACAGATTAGTAATTCAACAAAGCAAATAATTTTATTTTGAAAATATACTTTTAGTCGTTTTTCATGATATCTAGACGCCCAAAGGTCTTTTATAAAATTTCACGCGCTCTTTTTCGTCCTAAATCATCATCCATTTCGATATAAATTTGCAAAAGTGCTAATTCGTACGTGAACTAGCTTCTTACTGCTCGTTCCAGCATCTATCTCTTTCCTACGTGTTGTCGGATGAGATAGCATGCATTTTGACTTCGCGCACAAAATAGTTCGTGCCGTCGACTAGGGGAACCTTAATGTCTCCTACATGATCTTACTTTAAACGAAATAATCTAAGGTCTTGAAAAAAACTGATTGATATTGATTTTAATCCTCTTTTATTTAAGTAAGACCCAGCTTTTTAAGTATATTTTTTTCAAATTTTTCGACGGACATAGCCCGCAGACATCGAGCTACGGCCACCAGAACTCGCTACTGCAGAACTGTCCAAGACGTGTTTAAAACGGACAAAGCCTGCAGATATTCCGCACAGGCAATTAATTCCTTAAAGCGAATTTCTCGCTGAGGGCAAAACTTCTGTGCATATATAATTTGGTCGAAAAATAAGCTATGCAGCATTTTACCCACCTAAATACGCTATAAAACTTTTTGCGTTAGCAAAATAAGATTTGATGTAAAACCTCAGCATCCCGGATCAGAGGTTGTTCATTGTTATTTGACATTGGCATCACGTACGAGTATCTTATTGTAGGTAGGTTCTATAAGCAGGTAAATATTAGGTACCCATTATTGTTGAACGTTTTTAATAGTCATGATGGTCAGTCACGAGTGGGTAAGCAATGAAGTGTTAGTGCATGCATTGTGATGGGTTTAATTAGGATTGCCTGCACTTATCTTTTATGAGTGATCGTGTTAGCAGTAATAATGATACTATGCATGTACTAAAAGTTTCTAGACAACCGGCAATTGCAGAATCACGACTTATGTTAATTCGTTAACATCAAATCTGGAATCAAGGAAACAAGAGGTACTAATTTCGATACGGTCGGTCAAGAGAATTATGACCACGTCATAATGATACAGTTAATAATTTTTGACGTGGTCATAATTCTCTTGATCTTATTCCAATTTATTCGGCGTTTCTTATTTTAGTCGTCATCTCTATAATCACATCCTTTTTAGGCACAGGAATATATAAATGCTACACGAAACTTTTATATTAATAACTCTTCGTATGTTCATTTGTTTGCCGTATCGAAAAAATATCGAAAAAACTTGTTCTTTCAAAAGAACATTTCACTTAGAATCCATTTCAAATGAAGTCATAAATATAAACCGATTAATTCTTCAACATTTCGATATCAAATGACTTTTAAAGATCAGTCGTATTAAGTTCAGACGATAATGTATGGGTACATACAAAGTGGTGTAAGTAATGTTGCTATAACTATCGATTTACATACTATAACTTCATATAATGCTAGACCAATAAATATAACTAATCATAACAATCAATTAGGCAGATTGCGATAGATTGGAGTGGTACACTTTCTGTTTGGGAATGTAGAGTTAGGCACGTTTAGAATTGCCATTTATAAATGAACGATGAACTCATAGAGGAACTTTGGGAACTATTTACTCATTTTAGACTAAGTGTTGGCCGAGTTTTGCATCCAATAATACCTTATTAATGTACTCAGATAAAAGTTTACTAATTTTTTTTTTTTTTACTGGCTCGATCTATTCGTGTATCAGATATTAAGCTTGCAAATAGTCTTAACTTTTACTCTCATAAAGTTATCTTAAAACATAATTTAAATACGCATTGTCTTATTCATACTGAATATAGACAACGCAACATAATACTTAATTATGTGGTTTGGCACATCTGCTCAAAAATGTACATGTTTGCTGGCCTGCTAAATGCATGTCTTACAAATTGTCTTCTACGTTTGTGTTTCGGTGTTGTCGTCATTAACTTCTTGTCAATAAAGAGTAAAAGAGGAATCCTGCAAGGATTTATTTAATTTTCTCTCCACCTCTTTAAACTCCTAACTCTGTGGATCAAACAAAAAACCAGTTATCTAATATGTTCGCAACTCTCGATTGTTTTGCGCTTGCGCAACGAGGAGCGTCCACTTTCTGACGCGGGATGTGGGCGCGTATGTGTGTATGTATAGAGTGTGTGAAAATGTAAGGTTGGTATGCGAGAGGCTTTTAGAGATAGGTATGAAACGCAGAGTTCCTTTTTAGGAAACATGATGAGATGAAAATGATCTTTGCCAAAGAAGCTGTCTTTTTTTTTCTTTTTTTTTTGTTGGAGGCCAACATTGATTACGAGCCTGAAAGAAAAGCAACAGCGTACTGGACGGCGCGCGGCCTCCCACAGGACCGATCGCATGGTGAAGGCCGCGGGAAACTGCTGGAAACAAGTAGCAAAAGAACGGTCGATGTGGCGACGTTTCGAAGAGGTCTATGACCAACAGTGGACGTCTTGATTTTGACTGAAAACCCTTGAAGGAGAAGCCATACCCGGCAACTTTCATGAACGAATGGTACAAGTAATGTAGGTATACTCTCAGTGGGCAATTGGTTTTTGATATATCTTAACTAAGTTTTAATTAGATAATCGAGAAAAGAAGAGTTCAAAAAAATGTGGTAGCCGGTATTAGTTAATTTAGTTTCATACAGACGTACTACATACTGTGACAAAAACAAGACTATAAATTTAAATAGAAAGTGAAGGTGAAATCTGATATTAATAGCTCCGTACCATTTTTTTTTTTCAAAATATTTAACCGAGGCAGAAGCATCGGTCATCAAAATCTAAAACATCCAGTCGAAAATCATTGTTGTGAAGTAAATGATGAGTACAATTAATTCACTCATATCTAAGATTAAGCCACTCTTAAGTTATATTTAGATAACAGTAATGCAAATAGAGCAACATAAATAATATATATTGTTAATCATATCAGCAAGCGTAACCGAAATCAGGCCAATGAATTTGCAACTAGCAATTTGAAATTGTTTTGTCAGCTATGTGACACCTTATTTCCTCGCTAACAATCTTAACCAATTATAGATCTTAATCGCAATAAGTAATTTTTGGAACAAGATAATTATTATTGTCTTCTAGTGTAACTAGTTAAATTGAAACACACTGTAGCTACAAGACCTAGTGTTAATGCAAGACAAGCTGCTCTACTTCGCGCTTAATATAATTTATTGTGGGAAACTAATAGTAGTACTAGTAGCCAAGTAGCCCGTGAAACGGATCATTGGGTAACACAATTATAATATAAATTTTAGCCGTGCCCCGCGGCTTTGGCCGGATTTCATCGCTATAACTTCACTTAAGGTTCCCCTAGTCGACGGCATGAACTATTTTGTGCGCGAGGTCAATATGCATGCTATCTCATCCGACAACACGTAGGAAAGAGATAGATGCTGTGATGAGCAGTAAGAAGCTAGTTCGCGTACGAATTAGCACTTTTGCAAATTTATATCGAAATGGATGATGATGTAGGACGAAAACTAGTGCGCAAAATTTTATAAACAGACCTTTGGGAGTCTAGATATCATGAAAAAATAACTAAAAGTATATTTTCAAAGCAAAACTATTTGCATTGTTGACTTACTAATCTATCCCTGTATGGAGGCCGTTTTGCAATTTTCCTTCTTTTTATGGTATTTATTTCCGCCCAAAGATGCGTTAAAATTAGTGTTGAAATATGGAACTTTCGACGCTCATTTACTACTACTACTACTACTTTCAAATGTATTATTTTTTACTTTTTTGTTTCCATACAGGGCTAGATAGTGTAAGACAAATTGATATATTCTTATTATTTTGAACGTAGTACATCGTCAAACAGTGGAGTAATCGCCAGACTACGTTTGTATGGAAGAATGATCGACTAATGTAACCTTAACAGGTACTCACTAAATCAAAGCTATTCTAATAAAAATAAACCTTGCGAGGTTAGGTAACAAATTAGTCAATAGTATTGAAACTAGTTTTTTTACAACTCGTAGTATTACTTGTTGTTTTTATAACATAACATCGGGTAACGGTTGTGACATTAATCCTCGAAAGGGTATCGGAGTGTGCAATAGTATTGTCACCTATAAGTTGTCCAACATTAGTATACAGGTTGATTGCTTTACATGACTCTAAAAGGTCAAAAACCCGCTGATTTGAAAAACCCAATGATAGGTAAGCTCGACTTTAAACAAACTAGAATTAATCGTACTATAGAAAATAACATTATTATAATAATTTTCTAAATGCTGACTATGATGAAACTTTGCATTTCTGCAAGCAAACGCTACTGACAATCATAAATCAATAGATTTGTCATTTTGTTCTTTTTGTCTATTTATCTACACTGACTAACAGGAAAAGCCCAAGCTACTATTCTAAACGATGATCACACGCCAATTAAGACCCATTCATCATTATCATAAGGTTTTAAGTCTATTAACCTCAAAACGGTAGTTCTCGCTCCCGCGACAGATGGCGTGACCTATCAAGTATCACACTATTACAAATGATTAAAATTTATTATTAGCTTTTAGAATTTCTCACGATAATTTCCTTTAGAATCCGGTTAATAATTATGTAAATAAATATTTATTTTGTGTATTTTTAAGTGAATTGTAACGGAACTCATGGAGGTAACGGCCTTGATTAGACTTGGTTATTTTGTGTTTCGACAGTCTAATAAAATTATTTTTCATAGTTTAATTCAGTCAAATATAAATTAAGACCATTTTAGAAAAAGTACAAAAGAGAAAACGTTTGTATATAATATATTAATAGAGCTACCATAAGTACTACATAGGTTTTAAAAGCTCGCACAGACAGGTGCGACTCTACAATGTAACAACACGTTTCAAGAAATTTTGTTACAGATAAAATAGGTAATACGTACCACTATTTTTACAAAAGAGACCCTTTTATTATGTTAATAAGATACGATCATAGCAGATGCAGTCAGTTTCGGTTTCACGAAACAGAAAATTACTTTCTGGCATTCAATGATTCGAGTAACTGTATGTTTTGTCACCCTTATAACTTGAATTTGGTTTTGGATGAAGACTCTGCTTTTAAAACTGAAAGTTTAATAGTCAACCAGATCCAATAAAAGGTCTAAGCAGATATGTTTAAATAACCTTACAGTCTAAATTGTCCGTCAAAATATTACTAATCAATCCTTCAACAACATAATGACGGGCACTTTTTAACTCCGAAACTTTATTTACTTTGCGCAATAATTAGTTAATATATAAGTAATATAACACGCAGACAGGCTCTAATATAATTTAGTATATAGACAAAATATTTTATGATTATGTTCTAACATTTGATTTAGTGAGCAACGGTAGTTGTCTAATTTAAAGTTAATACGTACCGAAATCTTATGAAACTATGTGGGAATTAATTTAGCGTTTAGTTGCAAAATTACCTACATATGAGAAGATTAATTTCTGCTGTAAAAAAATGAGCGGATGACGTAATTCATGTCAGAGCGGTAATGGTCCAGTGTTAACGGCCGCTACTTACAAGTTGTAGGTTCGAACCCAAGCAGTCGCTATACGCTGTGTAAATTATTTCATCACCACTGCTCTCAAAACGGTGAAGAAAAACATCGTGAGGAAATCGGCATGTCTTAGAACCAAAAATTCGAAGACATGTAACATCCACCAACTAGCACAGGGCCCGCGTGTTGTATTACGGCCCAATCCCTCTCACAGAGAGGAGGTTTACACGCACAACGGAAGAAATGGGAGTCTAAATGCGGAAAAGGGGGCCCATCTATCATGTAATCCATGTATGTAGTTTACATTGATTACAAATTGTTTCATCTGTAAGCTAAGAAGCTATTGCCATCATTCGAAATCAAATAAAATTATAACGACAAAAAGCGTCGGCGTCGGTAGAAACGCTGATTTGAAAGCGAAAGGACGTGTCGATCCCCATAAGAAAAACAACTAGAAACGAATAAATCTAGGAAAGTTAAAGAACCTCATTTGAATAGTCCGATCTATGATTGAAGGATGATCACCGACCAAAACGAAATTATAACACGAACAAATGACCAAGGCGCCACTCCTTTTGTTAAAGAATTCCCATCAAACAAGCTTATACATCATTATCCACGATAACAATCCGATTTTTAATTTATTCACAGCTTATAAAACAATCGATCAGTTCGCCGCCTCTCGATCATGATCGATTACTTGTCGCCTCGACGATACGGCGGGGAATCGATAAATTTATCGGTACGGACGAAGTACAATCGCTCGTACTGCCGTCTTCTAGAGTGTCACTACCTGACAAAGTCATATTTTGACTTGTAGACGAAAAACAAAAAAATCGCGAAATAATAAAAATCGAAATATGCAAGAGTTTCCTGTTTCAAAAAATAGATCTAATTGCGCACTTTCGAATAGGCACGTTATGAGTTTATTTAAATCAATTACTTAATCTTATCAAATATTGGTTTATATAATTATCGCCAAACTTCTTGGCCGCCGTGAAGTTGGTTTTTCGATGCGCAAGAAAAGGATTGGTTCTGTTTTTGTATGACATTTACTACTCCGCAGCCATTTTAAAAACATGGGGAATGGGCCGTTTTATTTTTTATCCGGAATCTATATATAAGTAGTTGAAAAAAATTGGTTAGACAGATCAATAGACAATAACTTGCTGATTATGGAGGTATTAAAAACTCAAAATCGGCCAAATGTCACATAATGACACTCTAGCACTAGGACGGAAGCGTAGTGATGTAATTGTTGTTTGTTCATTTGTCCCAGCGATTTTTCGACGTATTCATCATGTTGGACTGTTGGTCAATAGGTTTGGCATTTGAGAGGAAAACTGGCTGTATTGTTATCCGACGTAATGTTAGGTAAATGTGAGGAATGATTGTAGAAGCGACTGTTGCATGATAGATGGTGAAGTTATTGTTACTTGTACGGTTGTCTTGTCTTCATCTTGGTATTCCTCTAGTGATATAACTGACCTGAATTTGTTAAGATGTTCTAAGTTTTGGATTTAGTAACTGTAGTACCTAATGCTTATTTTTTATTATATGTTCATCACACTTTATTGATAATATAATTCACAATACCATAGTCTGCATTGCTACAACTTACTTGTGCTAACGTTTTTGTCTTCTATAACAGGTTCATCATGAAACATGATGGTTGATTTGTTAATTTCTACGATATAATATCTGACAAACTAAAACTCGAAAATCCAATGAAACAAAAAGCACACTACACATATTTTCCCCTAGATCAGCGTTTCTTAACCTGTGGTCCGCGGACTCTTGGGAGTCGGCGATTATATGTATGGGGGTCCGCAGCCTCATCCATGAACCATTTAACAATAATAAATAAATGCCACCATAAGTCTCGTAACCGGCGACGTGCACAAGTATATCACTAATTTAGTTGCAAAAAAAACTATCCCAATCTTGATATTAGTGTATTTTTTATAAAAAAGTTTTTTTATTTCCAGTACTAAAATAAAGGGTTATTTTACTAGTGTATTTTTTTAATTGGTACTTGAAATTGTACTTGTATTTTATTTCATAGGGGTCCGTGGACTGACAAGGGTTGGGAAACGCCGCTCTAGATATTTGTTTCTTTGAAAACAATACCTTAAAATCTAAAGGTATTGTTTTAAACGGAACAAATCCCTCAGGCTTAACCATTTGAATTGCATAACTTTACCTGAACTCAAACTAGACTAAAACCAAGTAAGTGTTATTTGCCGTATCTCCGACGGTTAAAAGCATGTCATATCTAAGAGCTTAAGAAAATGTAATTATGCAAAGAAGGCAGTTTGTGTTGCGTTTGTAGAACGGACGTGGATTTCTTTAGGACTGGTTTGTAACCGCTTTTGTAATACAACCTTTTGATTAACATTGTTTTGTAAAGGTTATTCTTGACCGTTGTGGGAAAAGCATAAAAAAAACTATACATTTTCATTAATGGAAAAGCTAGCAAGGTCAATTGACAAACTTAAGACAACGACTGTCGCCAACGAATCTTGAGGGAACAAAACGTGCACTCGTTTCACACAAAATTTTGTAGTTTTTTGGTACTGTCCTTATTATTCTATGATTTTTAAAAAAACCCTCAGATCAAAATGTAGATAATTAAATTGTCTTTGAGATGGCGTTGATTTCATTAAAATACGCCCAGCGGTTTTGGTGGGATTATCGTGTTTTTGTCCGTTTTAGACATAACTTTACAAATTAATTACACTATTTTGTACGTATAAACCACAAAATTTTCTTAGACCAAATTATTAAAAAAATGGTCTAATATAACATACATTTTTCAAAAAAAAATACGAATAACCGTTTAGAAGTATTTCTCATTTTAAAATCAGCTACTCAGGGTTATCTGTGCCTTAAACAGATAGCTGAGAAAACTGGATGAGGAAGGCAGAGGACTGGGTATTGTAGCGTAACTTGGAAGAGATCTATGTCCAGCTAAGAATTACGAGACGCTGGGCTTCTCGAGGCTGGGCTGCTATCAGTATGACATAAAAATGTTCAAATAAGACTTTGTTTTGGACTGTCTTAATAAGGCTGAATTATATTTTTAGCTGAATCTCCTTTACCTACATGTCTCGCAATAAATAATTTATTTCCAATTGACAAAATATGTACATACATACATAAACACTGATTTGATTTTGAAATTTCTTTATTTGCACATAAATGAAAACAAATTAATGACAATTAGACCTTATTCGAGAAAGAGGTCAACCGTCGAATCCGACTCGGTTGGGCAGCGTTCGGAATGTTGCGCGGTATCTTCTCGTCCAATTTACCACAGCGTCTCAAGGCAAAAGTCTATGACCAGTATGTATTGCCAGTGATGACATATGGCTCTGAGACATGGTCGCTTACAATGGGCCTCATCAGAAAACTTACAGTCGTCAGTCTTTTATTATGTTGTTTTTTTTTCCCTGCCGGAGTCTGTGTTTCCCGATAGCTACAATCTAGGGCTCTTTAAGTCAAGAGTGAATAGGTTACTTCTAGGCAAGCGTGCTTCACCGTCGACCACAGCATCGCTTACCAGCAGGTGAGATAGTGGTCAAGCGCGAGACTATTGACAACAAAAAAAAAAGTCATCCAAAGGGCAATAGAGAGGGCTATGTTCGGAGTTCCCTTGCGTGATTGAATCAGAAATGTAAAGATCCGCAATAGAACCAGGGTTACCGACATAACCCGAAGAATTGACAAACTTAAGTGGCAGTTGGCAGGGCACATTGCTCGCAGAACGGATGGCCGATGAGGCAGTAAGAATTTCTTTGTACAGAAAGCATCAGGGTGGCCAAGAAGTTTGACGAGAACTGTAGTTTCGACTTTGTTACTCGTACAAAAGTGATGTGGGAGACGGTATCGATGATCAGTCGGTGTATTTTAAATTTTTAAATCGTGTTTGGCCGATTTTAGAAATAAGTAGATTTTGATGTTTTGTGTTAGTTTTAAGATAAAACTTATAAGTGAGTATACTTAAACACTAAACAAAGTTAAACTATACTAACCTAATATTAAACCTAACTACTTACATAGGTATATACTAAAGAATAGTTCACCTAGGCCTCGAAGTACTCCTCCACATCTCTATCATCCGCAACGTGCTCAGAAGACTTGCGACGACGCAGCATTGCCACGTTGAATAGCGATGCTGGTTCTTTGCGTAAAGAACGAGCCAGCCCTCTGGTCACGCACAGTGTCGATGTCGATCAGTCGGTGAGGGATCTCCTTAAAAAGGAGACGTGCTCAGGCTCCATGGCCCAAGCTTTTCGCTAAATTACTTCCTAAAAGTCAAACATGGCAAATTAGATCCAAACTTAGACTTATCACCCATTCCAGCCCCCATTGTTCAATTATTACCTACGCCTTTCTCAAGATAAGTTGCAGTACAGCACCTACTTTTCAGTCTACAGCGTTCAATTCTCCCCTACTGCCATCTTTAATTAGATTAGTTAAACGCAGCAAAATACCAGTTCCCCACTTCAAATATTTTATCAAGAATATTACCATAATAATCACAAAATAAAATGATTACAACATCATTATTTAAACAACTCATTTCTATTATTGTCGCCATGTCAAAGCTATCAGGTACTTAAAATTAAGTTCCCATTAAATGAGCTTAGAGATTTTAATCTAATTTCAAAACAACAGTGTTGTACCATTCGCAGTGTTTCCCAGTGAATTATCTAAGTAATAAACAACACTAAACATTGCCGTACTGACAAAACTTTTGGTTAAGCACCTGTGCACGACCTACATACTAACACAAGTTAAACAACAATATAATATAACGTTACAGCTACGCTTTTAACAGATGTTGTACGTAAATCAATTTTTCGCAACAATAGCCTAAGATTTTCTACGAAAAGGCATAACTGCGTAGCAGAAAACAGACAGAAAGTGGTCTTTAAAGTTGCAACATAAGACATCAAATCGATTGCTGTAAGATTAGCAGATAGAATTTTATTGATTTGTACAATTTATCGTAACTACCTAGAACCTTTGATTCGAAACCCAACCTTATTCTTAAGTTCACAAAGCTCTTATTTTGATCTAGCAGAGACTGTAGATAGGCCGTTATTCTTGGTGCAGAAGGTAACAATGTGCACTTGCGTCCACTTGCGAAGCTTGAATGCTTGCGCCAGATTTGAAGCGAAGTGCCGGACTAAAACCAATGACAGGCCATTGTTTGATGATTTATTTTGTATTTTCAATTTATTTTAGAAGAATAAATAATGTAAGAATGGTTTATTTGTGTTGTGAGGAGATTTTGTAATATACATAAAATTTTAAATAACTCTTTTTCTAACAACGTAGTGCAGTATAGCTTATCGAAGCTGTTATTTGTCTTGGAAACTAACGGATCCCATCATCATATCTGACTGACGGGCGCTCGTCATACAGACCCGCCTAGTTCTACATTCAGTAGTTTCATAAAATTGTTGTAATCTATGATGTCAATAAAATATATTGTTTTTATTTACCGACTTCAAAAAAGGAGGAGGTTCTCAATTCGTCGCAAACTTTTTTTATGTATGTTCCCCGATTACACAAAGACGCCTGGACCGATTTGCAAAATTCTTCTTTTGTTGAAAAGGTATACTTCAAAGGTGGTCCCATGGTCATCAGGTCAGGATCTGATGATGGAATTCTAGAGAAATCGAGGGAACTCCTTAAATAATATAGGCATACATATAGCGATTTTGCTATTTTCATCAACAATGTAATCATTTTCACTCAGAAAATATCATTTTTGTTATCTCTTAATCTAAGAGAACATAAAAATATGAAACAAAATTATACCGTGAATAAATCAACCCAAAAAAACACATTTTAATGACGCAGAACGTGCAAACTTTAAAACAATTACAAGATCAATAGCAAAACCATTCTACGACCAATTATTACTTAACTAGATGTCCCACGCGGCTTCGCTCCCGTCAACTGGGTAGACCTACCTACCTACCTACCGTACATACATGAATGTTGCGTAACTTTAACCGCTTGCGCAGCGCACGCAACGAAAGCTCTCAAAAAGGATTATTGTTTCCCGTTTTTGCAACATTTTTCATTTATGCTCCGCTCCTATTGGTCGTAGCGTGATGTTATATAGCCTATAACCTTCCCCGATAAATGGACTATCCAACACAAAAAGAATTTTTCAATTCTAGCCAGTAGTTCCTGAGATTAGCGCGTTCAAACAAACAAAAAAAAATGTTATAATCTTATAACACACAACACATACTAAAACTACTTAACAAGTCAACCAATACTTAAACACAGATCAGATAACAACTAGAGCAATTAATTCACACATTTAAAACATAAAGAGTTGACTATCACTTAAAAAATCAACCTCAATTGATAGCGCACTCATACAAGTACAAAATAAAACAATTAAATAAAGATTATGCAAATCATCGGACAGTGTGTTACATGTTGAATGCCTATACAACCTTGACATGATATTAAATGTACCTATTATGTAATTTGTTTTAATACTTGTATGTTAGGAAACTAGTTATTTCCCGTGACTTCGACCGCATATAAAGTTTAGTTCATGTAAAAAAGATATGGATCTTACAAAAGATTGATGCATTATGTGAAAAGTGATATGGAGCTGTGCTGGCCCAGTGGTAACGGCCCCGACTTACATGCCGTGGTCGGGTTGTGGGTTCAAACAAAGATAAGGGCTTAAGTTTGTGTATATTGTTTCATTACCACTACTCTAAAAACGGTGAAGCGAATCATCGTGAGGAAGCTGGCATGGCCTAGAACCAAAAATTCGAAGACATGTGATATCCACTAACCCGCACTGGGCTCGCGTGGTGGTTTAAGGCCCATTTCCTCTCTCAAAGAGTTGAGGCCTGTGTCCCAGCAGTGGGAACATTAAAAGGTTGATGATAATAGAAATAAGAAATTGGGATATGTGCGAGGTGATGATAATAAACTTCGATCCCTTTTTTGAAAAGCAAAGTTTCAGAATAGATAAATGCAATGCAAAACAGCCAAAGGTATCAGAAGAAAACACAGATACGACTTACGTCTGTTCAAGACCATCAACATGTCAACGGAAAGACCTCAATGACTAAGCATAGACCACATCCAAGTATCGCCACAAATCCGTCCTGTGATACCTGCAGTCTTCATCTATTCTTTGGTCCACCTTGTAGGAACCATTCGAGCACTACGTCTCGGTCATGCGGTCAAAGTTCTGGAGTGGGGACCGCCGGTCACCACTCCAGAACTTTTCAGCCCCATCGTTGTAGTTAGTCAGTCGTTTTGTCAGTTGGAATCTAATAAGACCTCAGGGAAATCGATGAACATATCTCTCTAAACGCATGAAAGATCAGCTGACCCCCCTGGTGAAGCATTGTCTGTCAGCCTGTCAGTTACAAAACCGTTTTATATATAGGTAGATTGCTGCATTCACTTGTCTTTGTTTCAACAAGGAAAATAAGTTAATGTAACGTTCATTTGTTTATTTGATTGATGGATCGATTCGAGTCTGTTTTAGAAATCTTTTGTGTATATGAAGGGTATTTATATTTGCACTGATCTGGACCGACAGACAGACAAAACAGATTGTAGGAAATAATGTCTTTGTCTGCAAAATGTTATGATCATAATGACGAAACTCTTTTATTTTGACTGATCAGCCTAAGAACTTGAATGTGTTTTAAAATAATAATAATTAGCTATTCGAATGATACAACTTTGAAATAAATATGAAGACAGAGATCGAGGATAAGGTGACGCAAATTTAAAATTGTTGTACTTCACATAAACTTAAAATATCAGAAAGTACCACCGGTTCCAATTGTTCGTTTTATGGGGAAGAAACACCTGAATAGAATAACATGGGCTAAGAACAGGCAGACAAAAAAGAAAGGATGGCTATTTATTTCATACCTACCAAGAACTTAAGCAAGTATCAAAAAAACAATTTAAAATAAAAGTTATCATTATTTAAAAAGTATACGATCAATATCGTCTCCACGGTTGTCGCTCTTCCGTCGGCCTGATAAAAAGGTTGACAAAGGATATTGTATGGAGAGAGCCTCTCTATTGTTGTTTGTTTTTAGCAAACCACAACGCAATGCGGTGACAAGTTGTTGACTTGGGAGGCTGACACGGTATGAAAGCTGCTCTATTTCAATTTTCGAAAAACCTGATCGAATAAAAAATATGCGGTTCAATAACCGCATTTTTTTGTTACTAGTGCACGTTTGTAAATAACATTAAGCTAAGCTATAAAATAAACACACATCGTTCAACGACTTTATGAGGTTCTAAACATTAACCAGCCCATTAAGATAATACGTATATCTAATAAACAATAATCATAATTTTCAATTTCATAATCTAACTGTAACCGAACGATTCGTCTCAAAATAAACAGAATTACTAAACCGACTTCATAACTTACATCTGTAGGTTTTATCAATACAAAATTAACACCATCACTGTTGCTAATTTAATACTTACGGTAAAATTTTCCATGCGATTTTGAACTTTAAACTGTCGTGATAAGATCGTGGATTTATCGAACGATTAAAGTGTAAAGTGAATTAAATGCAAGTTAAACGGCTGATTAGATGCAGATCGACTTCCAGATCAAGCAAATCATGTTAGAATAAACATCGATAGAGTTCGACAGGCTTATGTACGGCCCTTCGGAGTTGCATTGTGCCAGCAACTGGTTGTTGATTGCGTTGCAGGTTGCACATTGACTTATAAATCGTAGCTTTGTGCTGTTGATGTGTTTTATTTCCGTTGGTATTGTAGTGAGAGATTTATCTGTCGTTGTAGGAAGTCTTGGACTAGTTTTGTCTGTTGAAATGGGAAGTTTCGTAGTTTGCAGTTATGCCCATTTTAGTTAGTATTTGATCTAATACATTTTATATTTTATTCATTTCTTTTAAAAAGCATGTTTGAGAGCTGGTATGATTTTGAGTTTGTTAATCAATCTTTTAATGGCTGAACGAATTTGCGTGAAAATATCCTGGATTCGGCCACAGAATGCCGGTAGCAAGTTCCCAATGGGATTTTTGACACTAAAGCGGGTAATGCCACTGTTAGAAGCTAGTAAAATAATGGCTATTCTAAATTTACAATTAATCAAGCCGTTTCTTGTGGCAACATTTAGAATGGGGATATCGTCACACTCTGCACCGTCAAGCCAGCTACCAATCACAATTAAAAAGAGAAAGCTTATCACTTTGACTGATGACGACGTCTTAAATGTCTAATGTAAACCAATGTTCGCACTACACCAAGACATTAATCTAAACTTCTGCAAAAAATTACTACTTGTCCACAGAAAAACCCAGCATATCTGAATATTATATTTTCGAAATTTATTTTTATTTTTAAACTCTCTACGGACGCGTGTACCCCCAAAATATAAAAGAAATGGAACCATTGCTGAAGTGTAACACAGAACAAGATAAAAAAAAAATATGAATGTATAAGAAAGCATGTCTTGTTTAATTATTTAAAAGAATTTTGGATTGTCATGATTCCACGATGCATGATTAATGAAAGCAGTTTCAGCATTTTTATTAAAAAATGAACATTGTAAGTTAATATTATAACTCAACATAATATATAATTTTCAATCAGGTCTTTGCATGCATAAAACAATTTCATAATCGTCTTGTATCGATGAAATGAGTGTTAATGTCAAACCTGTTTACTATTTTAAATAGCTTTATGCAAGGAAAAGCAAAAACAATACAGAAACATAGTCTAATATTAAATCGTAGAGATAATTTTCTAATCGATAAACATAAATTAGTGCTAGGAATTTTTGTCGCGAACAGCACGAGACAAGGATTTAGAAAGCATACTATTTATTGGTTACACGTGTAAGATTTTTTTTTTAATTGTTAATAGGCTTATACGAATTAAAAACTATTTGAAACTATTAACTTAAAAAAAAAAGATTTATGTGTCAGTCAAAGTAGAGCAACATCTCCGCATATCAACCTGCGAGAACAATAGAACCTATAGTGGGCAACGACTTAAGATTGCATTTGAAATATTCACAAACTCATTCCGCGCCCGTATGTCTACCTATAACCGTGTTACCACCACACTATTATCACCACAGCACAATCGAAAATAACCCCTAGCTTCACAAAAACAAGAGCTATAAGAAATGCGTTATTAAAGTTGTTGGACTCGAGAAAACTTTTCGAATGTTTGCTACTTTAAAATGTATTTATGCATAGCTCATGTGACCTCAGATACCGTCGAGCAGTGACCCATGAGAAATTGATTTTGGGCCGTTTCGGTACAGATAAGTATTAATTTGTCATACATTTAAAAAGTTTGTGTTGAGCTATTAATATTGTTGATGGTTTCTAGTTTATGGTCACTTTTTTTTTGTTGTTGCGCGTCTTTGGAAGATGAGAAAGGTTTTAGTCATCGCTAGATTTGGCTGTATTTATTTTAAAGGTTGTCAGATTAAAGCCAAAACGCAGAATTAGAAAATATATTTACATTTAAGACTAAATCCATATCTTTTATCCATTTACGTAAGCAAATGTTATGCAAGAGAAACAACATAGCAACAAGGCTTATGGATAAACGATAGTTTGAATACGTATATAATAAACAGCTTTTTCAGTGACTGTGAAGTGAAGAGGGTTAACCAGAAAATAGCCCAGTCAGCTGCATTGTCAGTAAGCCTTGTACTGACTTGCACATATGGGCTATCCGCACTTTAGGCCTTGTCTGTGGTAAGCCTAAGTAGTCTCATGAAAGCTTTAAAAGCAAGCAATAAACTATAGCATTAATGAAACTACCTATTAATGACCAGCATATTCCAGAAGACGGTCAAAATGCCGTTTGCCGTCATAAAACAGTGGGAACCGCGTAGCATCACCATGGACTTTAATATGGCCATCATTTAGCAATATATTAGCCATGAGCCACCGACAGTTTGGTAGCCACTCATAATTTTATAACAAAATTATAAGCATCTAATTATTCCATGCGTTTATGATATCAATAAATTAATTTGTATTAATAATGATAATAATATTGTAGAAAGTATGGGCCTATAATATAGGAGAGAGGTTAATTTTAACCGCTTGATTAACTTCTGGTAAATTTATAACAGTGTTAGCAGCGACGCTTGCTGTTGTCTATCTGGTTTATGTTGTAATTTTGAATTTGATTACATAGTTATATATTTTTAATAATTGACGTTCGTGTGTTAATTTTTTATTCAAGTTTAAATGCCTGCCAGAAGTGTTTTCTGACATACTCGTAGACTTCTTTTCGATAACTTATTTTCATTACTTTATTTATGTATATATTTATATAGGTAAGTATGTATTATGA
This sequence comes from Orthosia gracilis, assembly GCA_947562075.1. NCBI lineage: Eukaryota > Metazoa > Arthropoda > Insecta > Lepidoptera > Noctuidae > Orthosia > Orthosia gracilis. The sequence continues at coordinate 16,489,780 of OX387264.1, read as the reverse complement.
AAAATACATGACATATTTGTATTCTAATCAACTTATTATTTTTGTTTGTTTGCTTTCCACGTTTAAACCCACCTGTCATGTTGTCTCTTCACCACTCTTGGTTGACTAGTAGAGAATTCCTAAGGCATAAAGGTCGCCATTGTTCCTTTGTGCATGAGGTTTTAAATAAATAAAAAATGTTAGAAAAGTCGCTAACATAGCAACAATGGCTATAATTATAATATCCACTATTATAATCAAAGTTCAATCGAACTTCTTATCGTTAGTTGGTTCAAGAAATTAAACGAAACCCTGAAAAAAATAAAAGCCCTTAGCGATCAATAGACAGTCAGGAATTCTGGAAATTCGGTACATTAGCATTAGCACGCATAATTTTGATCACAATATCACAATGAACAAGTCTTGTTTTAGTAATCCCATTGAAAATATTGTATTTTTCATATGCATAGGTAATGATTGCTTATTATAGACCACACGCTGACAACTGACAAACTCCTTACGAGAAGAAAAAGCACACCATTTTTCGAACCAATCGACTTAACGACAACAAATGAGTGTAACAACTTTTTGTAAACATAATTCAAACAATAAAATAAACTTAAGATCTACTATAAATTTAATCGTTGACAATACTTTATTCTTAACTTTACACCCAATTTACATAGGATTAAATGTCAGTGATAGAGTGTTACTATAATCAGAAGAAATAAAACTTATTTCTTCTACTTAATGTAACGAGAAAAGAATACGGAGAATATAATTCTCTTTCTCGAAGAGGTTAAAGATCAAAATATAGGATTAACAGTTCATTGAATTTTCTAAAGATGGACAAAATTTTGTTGTGTTCGAATTATTCAAATTCTGTGGAATATTTAGATAAAAATGCTGTTTGGTTTGGACGTGTTTTGAACTACATTTTTTTATCCTTAGATCTAGATTTTAGTAACGGTTGTTTTATATTTACAAGGCCAAAGGATTGTGATTGCAGTTTTATTCCGAAGATGAATGGGTATTATTAAGTAAGTGGTGATGTTGGTATTTATATTAATTAATTTATTTAGTTAACATTTCGTTTGGTTGATTAGCAATCAATATTGTTTTACAATCATACATCGCTGTCACTTCGTAGAAATAGCGGTTTTGTGCAAACATTAATTGATGTTTTTGCTCACTAATCAAGTGACTCATAAATACCAGTATATAGACGAATAAATGATTATTAAAATACCTTTTTTATAATAGGCATTTGGGTCATGAATGTTGCTATGTGAATTTGAATTTACACGACAGGTATTTGGCTCATACATTTTTATTTTATGTCAGGCTGTGTGGAATTTGGCATAGACAAAAAGAAGAACTTTCTTACAAACTTTCGTACACCTCTTACAATTTTAGAAGATATATATTAAAAAATTATTTTACGTTCGTTATGAAAAGAATTTTTATGCGCATGCTCGATACAATCGGTTTAGGCAGTGCGTTAACTTCTATCAGCAAATTAATAAACTTCATTGTAGACCATTGTCGACTATCGGAAAGCCTTCCTTTTATACAAAAAAAAAATCTATTTTGTTTAATTTCGTAGACTAAACTGACAGCTGCCATAGACCTTTTTTTTTAATGTTGTAAGCGTATGGCATGGTGTTGTAGGTAAGGCTCAATAATAAGTGATTCATCGAATCGATGTGACATGACTCCTCAATATAATTTTACTAATTGGCGTAAACAAATGTTTTATGAATATAAACGTAATATATTTAAATACAACAGTGTTTATCAACTTTTATTGTAAAAAATAAAAAAATCGTGCTGATGAGTACAAATTAAATAAGGACCGTTAATTTCGTAGTAAATGTTTTTTTTTGCCATGAATAAGTTCCATTTTTGATCTACTTCGATTTTCGATCACTCAGGATACGACATTATTTTTATGTAACGATGAACTGGCAACTCCCCAAATGTCAGTTTAGTCTACGAAATAAAAAAAAAACAGAGATTATACTTCATAAAAGATAGCTTGATCTCTGCGACATATGTCAAACTGACGTTTACGTTATTGTTAGCCTGTCAAGCGCTATATAGTACAAAATCATGAAAGTGTCGCATTCATATTAAAGCTCATCAGTAAAGAACTAATATCGAGAAAAGAGTAAATTAAACCAAAATTGTAATTAACATAACAGTTTCATTAAGTACCCCATTCAAAATTCAATTCAACCAAAAATTACATAAAACTCGTTTGTTCCTATCGGATTTCATATTACAAGGGGCACCATAGCTCAACACTATAAACATTAGTTTGAACAATTTGTATGGTAAACCAAACATCTGATTGCTTATGTAAAGTAAAGAAATTATTTAATTAAAGCCCCCCATAGACTGTGTTTATTATGCATTTGTTTGATACGACATTTCGTCCAATATAACACGGTCTTCACGAAAAATTTTTTTACAAAAAAATGGGTTGGGAATATTTTTTTTGGAGTTATATTTAAACTGGGCGTTAAAACTGTTCGTCATAGAACATAATGTGGTATAATTTGTTGTCTTTCTCACATAAGCTGTTGTGTCAACGGGTGGCATCTCTAAAGGCGCCTGCAATGCTTCGAAGCCAATAATTGCTTGTTCCTCGATTAAAATGAATATTTAAAAGTACAGAATAGTTTTAGTTAAAATATTCCTGTTTTGTTTTAACGATGTTATTAAGTCTGTTTAAATGTGGGTCGGAAAAATGTGGGTACATGTTACTTCGCGGGGTGTCTTGGTTTAAAATAAGGTTGCTTAGGCTTTTATTGGGGTATTAAAGTTTTTAATGATAGCTTGTTCGTATAATAAGTCTTTGTACTTACTTTCTATTGTTTTTTTTTTTTATGTTTCAATAAATTTATTTGTGCAATCATAAATTAAAATAAAAAAAATAATAAAATAAAGCAAAAAAAAAAAGAAAAAAATAATAATAATAAAAATAAATAATAAAATAAAGTATAAATAATATAATAATTAAATTAAGTAAATTTATTTGTGCAAAGTTGTCCTTTTTAACCCAATGGTTGACTGGTAGAGAATGCCTTGTGGCATTAAGTCCGCCTATGTACCACTATTGTACATGAAGTTTAAATAAATAAATAAATAAATATTTTTACATAATATCTTAATTATGAATGATATTCAAAGTTTTATACTTCTCAATTCAACAATCATTGTGAAAATACCTACCTACCAAAACAACCCTTTTCCAAATTCGTCACAACACAGGCAAATTCGGCAAAAACAATCCCGTATTCGACCCTTTCATTTAGCAAAATAATAGCTTCTGGATAATAACGGGGTGTCCCACCGGAACTACGTCCAGACGGGAAATAGATTTTTGAAAGTGCCCGTCAATGGAAAAATCACATTTGGCTTGCATGTTGCAGGGTTAAATGCGTAGGTCACCTGGATGGTTATTATTTTATTGAGTAATCTAGGAAAGATTGTATGTTTTTTTTTTTGGTTGCAGTGTCGGAATTGTTTTACTCGTAAGTAAGTAGGTAAATATCAGTACATAAATGTCACGTGTAAGAACTTTTCTAAATATGGGAGACTGGAGTGACTTGGTTCTACGGGAGATTATTATTATTATTATTATTATATGCTTTATTGTACACCTTAAAATACAATTATAAGAAGAAACTTAAAATTAATACATATACAATGGGCGGCCTAATAATAATAATAATAACCGGCTTGGCAGTGCAGGATCGAACGTCGTATTGGTGGGGCCAGAGCACTCATCGGCAAACTAATTTGCTTCAGGGAGGGCAATAATCGCCCAAGAGTGATGCGCTTTGTGAGACGGGCGTTTTCGGGGACCGATGTCAGCCCCCAAGACTATATATCCCATGTCACAGAGCGCATCGACTTCCTGAAGCAAAAAGTGTATGCATGGGCAAATCGGATTCGTAGGTATAGGCGGCGAGTGGAGCGATACACCCAGAATCGCACATTCCAAAGAAATGAAAGGTGGGTTTATCGGGCTTGGGAGCGACCCGACCAAGGTGTGACTGATACGCCCCTGCCAGATGATGATGCCATGCTCACATTTTGGCGCAGCATCTGGTCGGTGCCTGTCAGTCACACCGAAGGTGAATGGACTCGGGAGGTTGAACGAGCGTAAAATGGCTACAAAGGTCGCACGCTCGTTTGGCATCTCAGTACCAGGCAGCCTTAGAGTCTGGTTCGCTACCCAAGTTCCTTACAACAGGAATTACCCACCTGCTCCACAAGGCTGGTAGCACCGCGGAACCCAAAAATTATAGACCTATTACATGTTTACCGACGGTCTATAAGGTTCTTACATCCATTTTGAGAGATAAAATTAGTAAACACGTCGATAATAACTCGATCATGTCGGCCTCTCAGAATGGATGTAGGAACGGGTCCCGCGGTACTAAGGAGCTACTCCTCATAGATATGGCCATTAGCCAACAGGTTCGGCGTTCCCGAAAGGATCTGTCGACATGTTGGATAGATTATAAGAAGGCCTATGACTCGGTTCCTCATACATGGCTCATGAGGGTGCTAGAATTGTATAAAATAGATACAACTCTACGCACCTTCTTGATGTCGTGTATGGGGCAATGGAACACAGTCCTTCGCTATCCAGGATGTCGAAATATCCAGAGGAATAGCGAACCTGTAAGGATCGAGCGAGGTATATTCCAGGGCGATAGTTTGAGTCCTCTTTGGTTTTGTCTAGCCCTGAATCCTCTGAGCATGCTGTTGGAGAATTCAGGGCTGGGCTATCGATTGAAGAGAGGTAGTCAGGTTATATCTCACCTCCTTTACATGGATGACCTGAAGCTCTTTGCCCCCAACAATCTTCAACTGATGGAGCTTTTAAAAATAACTGAAACTTTTAGTAGCGCCATCAGGATGGAGTTTGGTGTGGACAAATGTGCGGTCATGCATGTAAAGCGAGGGGAGATTGTGGAATCCGTAGGAGTTCAAGTCACGGGTTCCATAAACCTGAGATCCCTCTCTCCAAACGAAACCTATAAGTATTTGGGTATGTCGGAAGCGTTAGGTATCAGCACTACTGACATGAAGCAATCGTTGAGGGAGCGCTTCTTTGGCCGCCTGAAGAAGGTATTCAATAGCCTTCTTTCGGGCGGAAACAAGGTGCGCGCCTTCAACGGTTGGGTCATGCCGGTACTGATGTACTCTTTCGGCATACTCAAATGGACTCAAACGGAACTTGACGCCCTGGATAGGCGGGTCCGCACACTGCTGACTACATATCGAATGCATCACCCACGATCATCGGTCATGAGATTGTATATCCCGCGGAAGTGTGGAGGCCGTGGCTTTTTAAATGCCAAAAACCTCCACAACCGCGAGATATGCAATCTCAGGGAATACTTTCTAAACACCGACGTGGGTATGCATCGAGATGTAGTAGCAGTGGACAAGGGACTCACCCCGCTCTCCTTGGCGAATGAGAACTGGCGCAAGCCTGTAGTGCTTGATACTAAAGACCGCAGGGAAGTATGGCAGAGTAAGGAGCTTCACGGACGCTTTTTCCGGGCCCTACATGGGCCTGATGTAGATCAATCAGCGTCCGTAGCCTGGCTGCGTTCCGGTGACCTCTTTGGGGAAACCGAAGGTTTTGTCTGTGCAATTATGGACGAAGTTATCATGACGAATAACTACCGGAGATTTATTGTGAAGGATGGCACGGTTGACATCTGTCGGGCATGTCACCGTCCGGGTGAATCGATCCGCCACATTATCTCTGGTTGTTCTCGTCTAGCTAACGAAGAGTACTTGCATAGGCACAACCTTGTAGCCAGGATTATCCATCAGCAACTTGCTCTGAAATACACTCTTGTGGCATCTGAGGTACCGTACTACAGGTATGTGCCCGACCCAGTTCTCGATAATGGCAGTATCACATTGTACTGGGATCGGTCCATCATCACTGACAGGACTATTGTAGCCAATAAGCCTGATATTGTGGTGGTGGACCGAATCGAGAGGCGTGCAATGATTGTTGATATTACCGTCCCGCATGACGGGAACCTCGTGAAAGCCGAGAAAGATAAGCAAATCAAGTATCTTGACTTGGCTCGCGAGGTTGTCGACATGTGGGATGTGGACACAGCGATCATTGTACCGATAGTCGTGTCGGCCAATGGCTTAATAGCCACGAGCCTCGACCAACACCTTAGGAGGCTCTCGTTAGGCGGCTGGGTCAAGGGCCTGATCCAGAAAGCAGTACTGCTGGACACGGCTCGTATTGTTAGGAGGTTCCTTTCTCTGGAGCCCTGACCGCCGGTAGCTTGGACCCTGTTCCCGATACCGGTGGGCCTCTATTTTTTATATTTTTAAATGTTTTTTTGTTTTTGTATCTTTTATGAAAATATTTAAAAATGTATTAAATAAGAAATAAGTTAAATAAAGGAAATATAATAATAATAATAATAATGGGAGATTTGGTATATCAAAATTAAAAAGCCCCTAAAAATCTTCGTTTAATTAAAAAAAACAAACTTAAGTCTACTATTCGTTCTACTTCCCCGACTTAATTACTTAAGTAGACTTGGAATTAGTATTTTAAAACAATTTGAGATGCTAAGTAGCTTTATTATTTTTATGACCCAAGTCTTCCGTAGGATCAAATCTAGGTACTTGAAAAGTACCTAGCTAGGGATTTAGAAAAGTAACAAAATACCTAATTATAAATTAAGATTTCAAAATAGAAGTATCAGGAGGGTGATTTGTAATTCGTTGTCGATCTTTGTTTCAGGAGGTAAAAATCTTCTCACAAATAAAGAAATAGCTGATGTTTTTCCATATATATTTTAGTGTTGGCCTCTAAATAAAAAGTTACTAGTAAATGCTACCACATGCCAGTAGAAAAATTTAATAAATATTAATAAAAAAATAAATATATCAAAATTTAATTATTTAATATTTAATAAATTTTTGCCTATATAGTTTGTAATATAATGTTATAAAGTTACTATGCTATTGTCGTTAAAAGTTTAAGATATGATCCGCTCATTAAATTTATATTGTGATAAACTTTGAAAGGCGAAAGTTGCCTCATAAACTGTTTTCTGTCTATTGTGCAAATGTGTCTTAGGATAAGTGCATTTTTGTTAAACCTTATCTATACTAATATTATAAAGCTGAAGAGTTTGTTTGTTTGTTTGTTTGTTTGAACGCGCTAATCTCAGGAACTACTGGTTGTAATTGAAAAATTCTTTTTGTGTTGGATAGCCCATTTATTGAGGATAGTTATAGGCTATATAACATCACGCTACGACCAATAGGAGCGGAGCATAAATGAAAAATGTAGCAAAAACGGGAAAAAATATTCCTTTTTGAGAGTTTCCGTTGCGTGCGCTGCGTAAACGGTTTAGATGGGTAGGTAGGTACCCAGTTGACGGGAGCGAAGCCGCGTGGGAAAGCTATAATATTATAAAGCTCAAGAGTTTGTTTGTTTGAACGCGCTAATCTCAGGAACTACTGGTTGGAATTGAAAAATTATTTTTGTGTTGGGTAGTCCATTTATCGAGGCAAGTTATAGGCTATAAAACATCACGCTACGACCAATAGGAGCGGAGCATACATGAAAAATGTAGCAAAAACGGGCAAAATTATTCCTTTTTGAGAGCTTTTGCTGCGTGCGCTGCGTAATCGGTTAAAGTTACGCAACAATCATGTATGTGGTGTAGGTAGGTAGGGTAAATGGGTAGGTAGGTAGCCAGTTGACGGGAGCGAAGCCGCGTGGGACAGCTAGTAATATGATAAAGCTGAAGAGTTTGTTTGTTTGAACGTGCTAATCTCAGGAACTACGGGTGGGAATTGAAAAAATCTTTTTGTGTTGGATAGTCCATTTATCGAGGCAAGTTATAGGCTATAAAACATCACGCTGCAACCAATAGGAGCGAAGCATAAATGAAAAATGTTGCAAAAACGGCAAAATTATTCCTTTTTGAGAGCTTCCGCTGCGTGCGCTGCGTAAGCGGTTATAGTTACGCAACAATCATACATGTAGTGTAGGTAGCCAGTTGACGGGAGCGAAGCCGCGTGGGACAGCTAGTTTATAATAAAGATGATTGAAAATGAATGAAATGAACTAAAACATGCATGAGGTTGTTCAACCCTTGAAAGATTGACAATTCATTCAAAGTCAACATGTTTAGCCAGCGAACTTGTTACGCCATTGCTTACGAAAACATTCTTTTTTTTCTGAAAAATTTAATGTTTAAGGCATATACCTACTTATTCATATTTCTGTTTCCCATCCAAACAATGTTAACAGTACATTTCCCTGTCAAAATAAATACCTTGAAAATGTTCATTAAAAATCATTACACATATAAAATTTTACAATACCTTTTAACCTAAATACTTGGTGTACCATCAAAAGGTACCGAGGGTACTTTTTTGGTACCTTTTCTTTATAAATGAAGTAATTGGCTATGTAGCATCGTGAAATATCGTTCCTTATATGAGACAATGGTGCTATAAGTCAGTGACAAAATGGATGACGAAGTAATGATTCAATTTTGAAGAAAGTCCGGGGTAATAAAATGTACTGTATCGGTTTTTGATAGGATGTTACTGGGGAGACTGCATTTTGGCACAGTGATTGTAGATTATGGGATGGTGAATGAATATCTTCGTGGTGTTTTCCTATGATATGATTGTTTCAAGTAAAGATGTAAGTCGATATTATGAGAAGGTTCTCAATTCGAATGTATGTTTTCGTATGTTTGTATGCGATTACGCCGCCAATTATGAACCCAACAATCATACATTATTATTTTTTTATGTGAAAGCTCACCAGCTTTACCCATTTATTTTAGGATCTAGGTGCACTGGCAGAAAACATTTCTCCTTACGATAATTGATAGACAGGATGATCATCTGCCTGCCCTTGTCCCATGTTACTTGGGGTCGGCGCAATACGTTTTCTTCTTCCATACCGTCCTGTCCCCGTCATGCTGTCACTGACTCCCTTTTCTTTCATATCACTCCTCACACAATCCATTCATCTTTTCTTTGGCCGTCCCTCCCTCTCCATCCATCTACATTTATATTCATAACTCTTTTAGTAACATGCGTTTCATCCCTCTTCATCAGATGACCATACCAGGACGAACGGTTTCCTTTCAACTTTTCTGTCACTGGCGCCACTTTCAAACTTCCTCTAATATACTCATTTCTCACTATATCCACTCTCATCACGCTGCACATCCATCTCAACATTCTCACCTCTGCTATATGCAATCTCTTTTCATCCATCTTTTTCACAGTCCAACATTCTGATTCATACAGTACGACAGGTCTAATCACGGACTTGTAAATTTTCCCCTTTAACTTGAGGGTCCGTGGGTCGCAAGTTGTCCCAGTGACCTGTCGCCATTTCATCCATCCCGAGTTTAACCGGTGCGTTTCGTCTTGGTCTCGCCATACAGGATACAATAATCAATACACAGTTCCAACAAAGCTTATCAATTACAACAGTAATGATTAATTCCTTAACTATTATAACTTCTGCGCAAATCCGCAATCCTTGATTTGAATCGGAATTATTTCCATTGGAACAGGCTTTAGTGTACAAAACAGGCATATTGTTTCATGTCGGACAATGGCGGTCGTTCTATAATTGTGGAGGTGCACACAGCCCAATTGTGGCTTAATGACTGAAGCTATGAGCGTTAATCGTTGAATTTGAGGCGGGGCCAGGCTATAGGCGGTAGCGGGAGCGATTTGGGAGGTAGGAGTTACAGCTTTCGTCTTTGAGATTAAAAGTGTGTCATTAAGTCCGTCTCTGTACGTTTGTGTGCATGAAGTATTAAATAAATGTGATGGGTTAAATCTATTTCTTATACAGGGATTATCTTAAGTTGGAAATCAATACATAAGTATTAATGAGGGAGACATCGGATCGGAATTATTTTCATAAAGCAAAACTTATGATTCACTTATGGTTCTGCAAAATTAGACAAATAGACGCTGCGATAATAATGCTAAACAAAAAAGGTACGAAATGTTTATGATTGACTGGCTGTTATCACTGATAGAATGTTATTTTGTCTAGACATACATAAACTCACGCCTTTTCCCATGGGGGTAGACAGAAACTATGGAACGTCACCTGCTACGATCGTTACATTTTTTTTTGCTTCACTCACGTTCATAAATCTACTATGCCCGGGCATCTGGTCTTTCTGAAGACCATCACTAATATGGTCAATGTATGTCTTTCTAGAGCATCCCCTCACGGCGTTTCCAATCACGTCCGCCTTGTAGATACCTTTTGTTAGTCGCCTTTCATTTATTCTCTCAATATGGCCAAACCATCTTAGCATACGCTTTTCAATTTTTGTCACTACATCTTCTTTATTGTCTAATAATTAAATTTATAATGTAATAGGTAATCTCAGATCTTTCTTCTTCTTTCTTAAATCTCATACCTATAGTATCCAACTTAACTTAGTAGTTTTAATAGCAGATTGACAAGAATAGCTTAACATCAAACAGATTTAAATAATCTTCTGGCATTTCAGTCAAGATTCTCGAATACCACAAATCGCTTTCCACTTGTCACTTGCACCACAAACTTAATCGTTAAAATAAATCTTGATACGATAATGCCGGACTAACGAGTGAGGATACAAACCCGCGACAATCGGCGGCGGTGCCTTTCATCTCGACACTTTGTCTCCTACAGTCCGTCCGCCACGCATTGGCGCGGGACGCCGATAATTGGTTCGAGATATTCGTAATTATTTAAATGTTTTCCTTGTGTTGCTGGAGGGCCTTTTTTGGGCCTGATAACGTTTGAGTGAATGACGGAATTTGTAAACATGGTGGGTGATTAATTCTGCAAAAAATAAATGGTGGTTTGTGTTGTTTCGGGGATATCGGGGAAGGCATTAGCGTGTTCTTGTGTTTTGTTTATGGAGCACAATTGGCATTTTTTTAATGTTTTCTGCAATTTCTTTACCTTATGCACGTGCAACGTACGACTCTGCCTAACCTATCGGGGAATAAAGGCGTGATTTTATGTGTTAAAACAGAAACTTGAACAATTAGAACAGTGGGAACTTTTTGGAGTTAACAAAAACCTTCGTCGGATGACAAAATGTAGAATTTTTCTGCCATCCTCAGCAAATATATCGTAAAATTCAACACCCTAAAAAAATCCACCACCCAGAGAAATCTAGACCACACCATTACCAAAAAAATACCAGCACCAACCAAACCAATTAAGTACTAATAAGAAAAAAATAACTAATCAATGGCCAATCTACACCTGCATGACTACACGACTATTGGTTTATCAGATGCCGCTGTAATCTGCGAATTTCAAAAGACGAGCGGCACTTTTGTTCTTGCATTTTTTCAAAATCACTTTTTAAAATTATCGTCTTAAGGATCGATTGGGGCAACTGTGGCCCGATCAGAATTCACACGGTGCTTCTCAAAGGAGAGTGATTGCTGGACGATTTAAATGTTGCTTTTTGCTGATTCGTTGATAGATATTACCAGTAAGTGTGTTTGTTTTGTTGTTTGCGAGAGCATGGTCGAGTGAAGAATGGTCTTTCTGTGTATGATTGAGTGAGTAAGTTAAGGTCTGATGGTAGATTCGAATGACAACTCAACTTTTCAACTCCTGCACACCAGCCTTGCGTACCGTGGGCTCGGTCGACGTGCAGACAGCGAAGTTTTGAATCCAGCAATTCACGCACAGTTCCACAGGTGTTGCATGGTCACTCACTTTTCTAACCGGAGCACTAAAAAATCCTCGATGAACGAGAGGAAACTTGGAATTTCACGTAATAGCCGTGGACCGTTCTGAAGACAAACTTTTCGCGCGCTAGTCTGTTAGGTCAGTGAAAAACACGCGCGCAGTCGTGGCCCTGCGGTGTTGCGCACCAATCGGATGGCTCGGCCAATGATTAAGAGCCAAAGTGGCGGTTCCACTCAATTTTCAATAAATCAATAAAAATATTTGATGAAATTATGGTCGATGTGTGGTAAATCAAGGCCCAGAAAAATCCCTTGAAACTATTATGATTGTTTTCCTTACGAACTTACTGAAATAGAACAGTGGAAGTAGTATTCACAATTGAAGCAAAGAACGGTACGGAACAAATACCGATGGCCTGGTAAAGGCTACGGGAATCCGTTGTATGCGAGATGCAGAGCACCGGTCGATATGGTGATGCTTGGGGGATGCTCAGCAGTTGATGTCTTTCGACTAAAATTATAATGATGGTTATGACAGCATATATCTTAGAAAACTTCATGTATGAGTTCGGAACCAGTCCTTCTTCCTAAAGTTATGGTGTTATCCAGTAATTGGGTTGTGATGTAGTAACAGTATAGTTGGAACAAGGCTAGGCAGTTAATTAATATGTAAACGTCCTTCTATCAGCGATGCAATTGGCGAAATGCAAGAGATTGATCATGTGACTTTACGAGGGCTCGTGGCAACTTGTCCCACCGCCGATGAGTAAGCGATTAGCTAACGACTATTTTCTCGCTGAAGAAACGTACAAAAGATATAAGAGACACATATTATGTGTCTCTTTTGTTGACACGGGATATTATATTAAAAGCTGATCGCTGGCTGTTCACTCTGCCGGCGAGTACTGTCTCACCACAAGTTTATGTCGCAGCGACAAGATCTATCAAAGTTGTACTCGCTCGGTGATACTCGCTCAGCGATGCTCGCTTGGCGGTCAGAACTCACGGCGAACGACCAACCAGCCCGTCATTTCTACCTACAGTTCGGCCGTCGCAGAAGAACACTCGCTTATAGCCGAGCGACAAAACTATCCGAACTACACACTCGCTTCTCTCTGCTTGCCATTTTTAGTTTTAGCTTTACTCACTCTCGCTGATCGTCGGCGGGGAGCAAGTGCTATGACGTTTTTTCCACTCACTATCACGACCACAGACATAAACCTAAATAGATAACGCAAGACCCTCCATCTGTATGAAAACCAAGCGTGCCACTTTTTCACAAACAATTTAAACACAAATGAAAGAAAACATTTCCAATGCCTCGGTCAACTTTTTCTATACATTATTTACAGCTCAATGTGGCATAAAAAGGCATTTTTCTAGATTTCGATGGATTTTCGGTGGCGATAATGCTAACTGAAAAGCTCAGATTACGATCATTGATCGTAAACTTTACTCCGTTTTTCGGCACGCGAAGTACATACAATCGCGTCATCTAGTTAGATTTATATCTGTGATCACAATGCTTTCGCTGACAAAATATCACTTGTCCATATCCTCTATCGTTTAATTAATGACTGACACCTCGCATCCTCATGCATTGCATGATGAAAATTTGTCGTAATCATAAAACACATTACAGTCAAACATGACCTGTGATTGTGAAACATCTTTAGCATTCCATTTCGACTTAAAACGCAGGAATGTATGACGGCATGCGTGTGATCAATTTTCACGGTCTCGTCTCCAAACTTCAGTGATTGGTCAGCCTAAATATTGGCTCTACCAATTATATTTGTTTTGATTGTTAGAGAAAGAATGATTTCATTGAAAACTTGTGTAACTAATGTATTTCACGGGTATATTTTTATACTTAGATACGGTCGCAGTAGGTTGGTACCTCCTGACGTTAATTGACGCGATATATTATGAAATATTGTTGTTTGTTTGTTATTGACTCAAAGAATTTTAGTAATTTTAATAGGTGATGTGTTATATAGGATAAGAGAGTTTCAGAATAAGCTTAAACAGTTCTTATTAAACGAGTGTCTATATGCAATTGATGAATTTGAAATTAAAACAAAAGTCGAATGTAACATAATATCATTGACTTGAAGTGGAAATTTTATTGTATTTTATGAATTGACTTATGATTTTTTTTTTGTATTATTCTTAATATTATTCAGATCTTTTAATTTTCTTTGGATGATTATTATGATTTAAATATGGATTACATGCATGATGTTTCTTATACATTTAGTTATAGAAATTCAGACATGATATTCAAATCGTTATTGAATAAATGAATTGAATATGGCTGGGATTTCAAGGGTGGCTCAGGAAAAGAATATCTGGTTGGATTTGTGGGTAGCCTTTACCCGGTAGTAGGACTGTGTTGGCTTAAACAAACAATAAAAATGTGCCATGTGCGATTTATTCCGTTCTAATACCAACAACCTTTGGTATTTGTTTCAACTCATATTCATTCTTCACACCACACTCTTTAAATAATCAACAGAGATTTATGTGCTAACGAATATTAAAAACTTGATTTTGGTACAGTCAGCTCGGTCTAACCTAATCATCAAGATATAGCAAGTCGGTATGGACGTGTCCTTTAATTTTCAAGTTGTTAGCATTCGTTCGCACATTCAATTTAATTATTCAAAGAGTAGTATTAGTTGTTGGTATTAGAACGGAATAAATCTCATGTGCATGTGATCCTTCTGGACCCATGCAGAAGGTTTAATGTCTTAGGCCATATTTAAAATATATATATAAAGGTTGGACTAAAATTAAATAATTATATCATCAAGTTCGTTTTTTTATATCTTATAAAAACGGTTTTCAATTTCAGGTACAATCGAGAAATGAATTTCATTTGAAGATCTTCGGGATGAGTTAGAAAAAGGTAAGATAGAGACTTGCTTACTTATTCAATAATTATTCAATAATAATAAATTTAAATTGTTGCATTTAAACGTTGGAAGGTCTCCCTCTAGGTGGAGCGATGACCTGATTAAGACTGCGGGAATCCGGTGGATGCGAGGGCACAGCATCGATGTGTGTGGCGACGCTTGGGAGAGGTCTATGTCCAGCGGTGGACGTCTTTCAGCTGAAATGATGATGGTGATGATGATTTTGATGAGGAAATATAATAAAGTATGCTCGTATCCATGAGATTTTGCTGAAAGAAGACTATCAGCAATAAACGGTACCTAATGGTAATATTATGAAAATATTTGAGTAATTTAGTAAACAATCATTTAGAGCAATTAAGAAACCATAAACCCGTGCATTCGTCTAACAAACGTCTAGGCTAATTCGTCTTTCTCAATGAACGGCGCCTGCCAATTTAGACGAAAAAGAGAAAATCAAGAATTTTATTTCGAACCATTCCCATTGTAGGTGGTAGGTTCATAATAGCATTGATTGCCTCCAATAAATTAATGAATTGTTGTTCGAAACGAATAACAGACGCCACTAAATATAACTCTAACAATTACTTCGCTAATTGACTATAGAATCATAAAACCTGTTGATATAATTAAATCAATAGTTCTCTATGTAAAAGCCTAACCGTTAGGTTTGGAAGTCCGTAGGTGGAGAATGGAATATTTATCTAGAAATCAAAATGAACTGGTGAATTAGATCATTTTTATTGTTGACTACTGGACATTGACAATAACAAAGATATTTTGTCGGTAGGATGTGGTACAAAAAGGTTGTTCCTTCTAAGGCATATTCGCTGCTGAAAACGAGATACGAATATTTACAATCTGACTAAATAGATAATTATTATACTAAAGAGGTATATTATAGTTATCGTCGTCAGCGATGTCCAAGATAAACTTAGATACAAGTTATGAATTGAAAAAGTCAAATTGATACTTGCCCGGCTTTGAACCCACAACCTCAAGCACGAGAGGAGGGATCCTAGCTACTGGGCCACCACCACTATTTAAAAAAAAAATACACGTTTGACCACTACACCCTAATTGCTTTCCATCTGATTGCTCGTTTCTTTATTATCTCTACCTATTCTATTTTTCCTCAATGCCACTTACAAAAAATCTCGCATGACAACTAACAATTAAGAGACAAGGGCTCAAGTTATACTAGTTTTTGACGTTATAGACCAATAACTTAGTGAGGTTAACGTCTTAATAAGATATTTACGATTGTGACGCGATCTCAGATATCGATAATTGATTTTAAATAGGTATATCGTAAAATAAAATAAAAGTACTGTTATGCTGCTATGTTATTTTGATAGGTCGACATAAAATAAAAGGTATTTGATATAAATATTTTAGTCATATTTGTTAACCTAGTACTTGTGGAACTTGTAGATCTAGAGTTCGTCAGTGAGTTTGTATACCTGGGCTCCATGATCAGCGATCAGGGGGGCTGCAGTGGGCAAATTCGGAGACGTACGCAGATAGCCAAAGCTGCTATGACCAAGATATCGAAGATATGGCTAGATGGGAACATATCTAATAACATCAAGAAGAGATTCGTTAGAACACTGATGTTCTCAATTTTCCTTGACGGCTCCGAATCTTGGGCAATTCGCTGGTTGAATCGAAGAGAGATTGAGTCTTTCGAGATGTGGTGCTGGAGGAAAATGTTCGCATATCATGGACAGCAAAACGCAGAAATAAGTCGATCCTCGAACAGTTAAACGTCAAAACCAGACTCTCCACGATCTGCTACCAAAGAGTCCTAAATTACTTTGGTCACATCGCCCGGAGACAGCCAGATAACCTGGAAAAACTGGTTGTTGTAGGAAAAGTGGATGGGAAAAGGCCACGCGGACGCTCACCCACTCAGTGGTCAGACCAGACCAGGGCGATTATTGGACTCACGGTGACCACTGCCCTGAGAAGAACCGAAGACAGACTGGCTTGGAAGCAGCTCGTCGATGACTTCGTGAAAGCTTTCCAAGACGGGCACGACCTTCAGTAATGAAGACAACGAATAAGAAGAAGAAGTTTACCTAGTCAAATTAGTGTGTTATGATGACACATCAAATTATTTTTCGATGCGTAACAATAGGCTTACAAAACTGAGCTTAGTTATCTAGAAATAATAAAAAGTAAACATCTTTTTAAAACAAGTTTCTAATGGAACAAGAAATACGAAATGTAATATATATCCAATGAGCCCGAACACGATGTTTTTATCTTATCTTGTTGAGGAATTGTGCGGCCACCTTCCGGCTCCATCATGAGGTCATCAGCTTTATAGTACCCTATTATTTCGATGTTTCCAAAGTAACATAATATGTACACCAAGTTTCAGCTTAATCGGATCCCAGGATATGCTTGAAAAATCAATTACTAGTTGCCAAACACACATAAAAGCAAGGTAATAAAAAGAGAGCAGTGGTGACCCAGTGGTAACAGCCGCGACTTACAAGTACAACTTGACCTACAAGGTCGTGGGTTTGAACCCAGGCAGCTTTTCTTTGTGTAAATTATTTCATCATCATTGTATAGTCTTAGAACCACAAACTTCGAGTACATGTGACATCCACCAATATGCACTGGGCCCTCATGGTGGATTACAGCCCCTTCCCTCTCACAGACAAAAGGCCTGCACGCACAACGGACCAAATGCGAGTCTGATTCTATCCTAAGGTAATAAAAAGCTTGTATCAAAATTGACTCAAATTACACAGAAAATGCATAGACCGAACGGGACCTTTCTAGTTTTGCTTTGAATTGTAACGTATATAAATAAATTACAAGAAGAAAAAGGTACGAATAAGCTTACATACCGAAAGCACGATTTTTACTTTTAAGCAAATCAACCAATTGGCTAGGTCAGTCGTGTACATAAGGTCACTTACTATGGAAGCAAAAATTTAACCAACAATTATACCGTTGTTTAAAGTGGGTAAAACATTAAATTCATGAAGTTTGTAATGTTTTATAGTTTCTCAATTTGTTATTTCTGCACGACTGACTTACTTAGATGATAATAGACCACCCATCTCTCTAACGTTTTTTGATTGGTCGTAAATTTCATCGCAGAAATAGAGCTAAATTAAAAACAAAGATACAATTAAAAATGTAGTTTTTAGCTAATTGCCTTATAGTGCTATCAATGTTATAGCAACACAGATTGGCTGAATAACGCGTTTCTGTAAACTTCAAGCTGTCATAGTTGACTGATTAATGTCTGGATAAGCGCTTGCACAGATGTTATTCAAGCAATTTGGGCACGAAATAAAGTGCTTTAATTTGTATAATAGCAATATAATCGCAACATAGTAGCTGAATAAATGTACAACAAGCTTAAGGCGATATATACGCCCCAATGTTAACGCAGTACTGGCCGTCCGCCCGCTCGGGGCCAAAATATCAATATTGAACCTCCTTTTGAACAGTTTTGTTTACAAAATATTATTTGATTTACATATGCTTTTTCAGTTTTGAAGAAATTCCAGCCATCAATATTTCTGTGTAAAAATATTTTTAAATATCCAAGTCGTTTTAGAGGAGTATCCAAAAGTTGCCAAAAATATCGTGTTGTTAATTATTTTTTTAAAGCAAAACTATTTGTTATACTAAAAAACCATGTTTAAAAAATAATGTACATGAAACAATAAGAAATATTACTTTTAACCACGACAAAATGGCGCTGTATAAAAATGTAAAAAATATAAAGAAGTCGAACCAATTCATGTAGTCGTAGAGTTATAATAGTCTTACGACTTTTCAATATCCGGTTATCTTCTGTATACAAATCTTCATTTCATATTTATTAACGCTATAAGCTGTATGTGATGGTAATAGTGCGCGAAGCGCTTTAAGTTAGATGAAAGAGCTTACTCATTTTCGATTATAAAGCCTTCTGCTTTAAAAAAACTGAATATTACTCAAATATTCAGCTACTGAATAAGTGGTTATGATTGAAGTGCAATACAGCTTGAAGAGAACAGAATATAGTTAATTCAGCATCAAGCAGTATAATGAAAATTGATACCAAAGTTGTACAGATAAATGCTATCAAATCAGCTATAATGCTGCATTCAGTGGGTCTCGGATGCCTTACAATGAATAGCGTATCTTTAATAGTTCTGTTCATGACCAATATTAAGCTTCAAAAAAGGAATTCAGTGTATTAATAGTAGTTTGTGCAATGGCCATATAATATGGGTTATTAAAACACGAGCGTGGGTTTATAATAATAACACGTGAGTGTTTTAATACCTTATTATATGCCGTTGCATACACTATTTTATCGTCACTCATACAGTTGTCATAAAACAAAAGTGAAAACGGAAAACATATGTGGTTTGGCGGGCATTTAGATTCTCATTGCGCATGACTGCGCAGCGCGCGTCTCCATAGACAATGACACTACTTTTCTACGATAAGTCAATGAGCCGATAAGCGCCAACAAATTATAAAGTAAAAGTGTGCTACAGAAATTAAAAAGTTATTTATGATGCAGTTGTTTGAAAATCGAAGGAAAATGTTGCACTGTAATGGTTTTTCTTTAATTTTACCTATCCACGATTATAAAGTACGTGTTTATACAATATTTTTTGAATTCATATTTTTAACATTACGTTGTGAGTGTAGATAAAGACTTTATTAAGCTAAAAGAGTAGTAATAGCCCAAAAACCAGTCAATACAGCATATGTCTGTCCCGTAAGCTTTAATAACTAAGTAATAAGGCCTTAAACTGCTTATTAGTTCACTTTTGTTCTGTTATCTGGCTTATGTGTTGCTTGATAGCCATTACACTTTTAACATTTGTTTCTTTGTGATATGCAGCAACAAAAAAATCTGGATTAAAAAATTTTAAGTGTTGCACTTATGAGATTTTTTTTTTTTTGATTAAAAACTGTAAGCCGACTATGGTTTTTTTTTGGTATGTTTCTCGTATCCGGGCCATAATAATAAATCGATTGACACCTTATTCATCAAAATAATGTCATAATAAGAGAATTGGCATCAATGAACAGAAACGATTTGGATTGTTCTGACCACCTGGCATAGAAATGTAAATCTTCGAGAAAAACACAAAGTTAAAATAAGTACTTCATCATTTAAAAGTCCTGATCAGTAATCGTATACACACGCCGTTCTTTTACATTTTTCCCCGAAACCAAAGGATCTAACCGAATAGTGAGGGGAAAGGTAAAATAAAAAGGGGTATTGGTATCGGTATCCAATCTTTGGCCATTTGCTAATTACTATACCGCACGTGCCTTTGTGGGTTTCCTACCTAATGGCGGACTTACAAAAAAGTGTCGGCTTCGTCCAATGAGAAATAGCCGAAGTATCTAGAAAAACGTTGTGGCGAAAAACATAAGGTGATACCTATTCAACTTTCAGGTTTTAAATAATATTAAAAAATTAAAATGCATAGAGCTAACCGAAATATAAATCCAATGTGTTTTTATTTTACAACCAGTTTTGATTGAAGAAAGTTGCGCCATGTTATAGTAATGTGGCGCAACTTTTTGTCAACGATACACATAATATTTTTAATCTATAGAGAGAGGTTAGTATCTTTTAACAAGACAAAAAGATTTCTTGAGAATAATCAGAGAAGTTTAACTTTTTGTTTACTAAACTGCCTACTGATACATAAAAATGTAGGTGCATTTTCTTCTGTTTAAAATTAAACAATGAACTATCTGATTTGAAAAGGAAAAACGCAAAAATAATAAAAAAAAATCAACCGTTTTATTAGGAAAATTTATACTTATTTTAAATCTAGAATGAAGAAGAAGAATTTAACTGAGTTCAATGACATTATAGGCAGACGAAATGTCGCCGTATTCGTGAGAAAATCACAAATATGTCGAACATACAAGTTGTATTAACATAATCGTGTTTCACCTTCATAAATTTACGAGTAGTGTCCGAACGGCCTTTTACATCGGCTTTCCGAAGCGTAGGGTTAAGTAGCTTCTTGTTGTTGTTTTTTTTATTTATTGTATTTTTTTTTTTTGTACATGAGGTTAGATCTGATTTGCGGGAAGTGATCTGCGGGAACGATTTTTACAAAATTATTAGAAATTTAACTGATAAAATTTATATCGATCCAATTATTTTTCATAACTTATCTCTTGGTTTAAAATATTGGTTTATTTAATTAAAATATATATATATGTATATAATTCTAAATAAGCTTTTTTAATATTACAAAATATAATTGTGATATCGATCTTTCGATAATGGAACTGATTTAAATTCACCGAAGATAAGCTCAAACATTTTGAATAAATATTGGGTTCAATTAAATTTTAATCGAAAGAAAGCTGGGAAGCGCAGCGTTAATATATTACGAGTATTATGATTCGCTTAATAAATGATTGTAGGCCTTATTGATATACTATTACAAGTTTCAACACTTTTAATAATTATTCTTAAGTTTCCGGACGACACACACATAGTTTGTAATGTGTTTTTTTAGTTTCACGTTTTCCCACAGAAGATTAAGTTAAGTGGGTTACATTTTAATATGGTGTATACTATCGCCCATATTTAGATATATTTCTCATCGACTGAGTCATAAAAAATATGGTGAATTATATAATTATTATAATTATTTATTTCGTTTCTTTTTTTTTTTTGGGTTTACATAAATATTTTTATAAAAAACATACAAAAAAGAAACAAAACATTTGAAAATAGAAATAATAACGTAAAATAATATTTGTCCTTATAATAATTATTTATTTAATTATTACAAGGACAAATCCAATGTTTGTCTCCAAAACTTGTTTTTGTCTTTAACTCCATTTAACTGGAAGATTTTTTTACAAAGTTTATTAACATTTTTTTTCACCACTTTATCAACAATAAAGAGAAGTGTTGACACAAATCTTGGAAAGAATCAAAAAACCGCGTTTCTGGTACAATATTATTATAATAAACCTATACATAATATGTTAATAGATAATTTAGATAATTCTAACGGAGAATTGTTTAGAAATGTCCAAGATAGCATTCATCACAATGGAATGGAATGTCTTTTAAATTATTCTAAATTATATACATAATACATTTTGTATACTTAATTGGCGTATAAGTGATACGGTATAATCTTTATTCGCCATATTGGGTATTTTAGTCGAGTTATATTTCAATGAAATTTATAGTGAATGGAATCCTTATTTATATAATAGTTTTGTAAAATTTATGTGCGCTGTTTTTGTTTTAGGTATGAGATTTTAAATAGACTTCACTAAATATGTACATTGTCTTCATTAGTTATACATACAGACTGACTGAGATCTCAGAACTGATGACCGTTGGGGTAGATGTGTTCTTGAGTGGAGACCACGAAAAGGTAAACGTAAGATGTGACGTCCTCAATCTAGGTGGAGCGAAGACTTTCGCAGAGAGGCAGGTCACAGCTGAATGAGAGCTGCCAAAGATCGGGACGAATTTAGGCGCACGGTTGGCGCAGTGGTTGAGCGATTGACTGCTGCGCTGCGTGTCGCGGCTTCGTTTCCCGCACGGAACAAATATTTGTATGACTTACAGATAGTTCTTCTGGCTCTGGGTGTTTGAGTTTGTGAGTTTATATGTTTGTAAACGCACCCCGCACGATACAGGAGAAATTCCTAATGTGGGGAAATGATTTAAAAAAAAAGGCGTGCGATTGGAGCGTCCTATGTCCAGCAGTGGACTGCTATAGGCGTATGATGATGGCGATGATGACAGGTTGACTTAGAATTAATTGGCGATCTTTCAGTACTCACAAAATGAATAAGTTTTATTAACAGCCAAGTCTGAATTACTAACAAAGAAGCCAGTCATTATTAAAAACAGATGATATTTTTCGCAATTTTCTTTGTAATAATAATGTATTTTATTAGTCTGAAGTGGAGTAAACGCTTCATAAAAATCTTGTCTACATAGAACATAATTTACAACTGTCATAAATAATAATAATTAGCAAATATAATAGTCCCATTTCAAAAAGTATTAGATTACAATACTAAAGATATTTTTATGACACCTGCCTAAGTTTTTATATTAATGTGTACGTGACATATTTTACTGCTTTATAATGTTGTAAATTAAACTATTATTATAACTTTGACGTCAAACGTGAGAAAATAGAAGTTAAATAATAAAAAAGCACTTGTGTTATTTTTTTTCTAAATATTTTAATCTTAATAGCTTACTGTTTATCACCCTTCACTACGCATGAAAAATGAGATTTGGAAGAATGATGATGCTATAATGCTTCAGTAGACAGGCGCTATGTGACAATGCGACAACGCCAGTGATTCGACATCCTTTCTATCAAACAACTACTTTAAAAATGCATTGTCGCATGGTTGTCGCTTTGTCGCGTCGTGGCTGTCTGCGGAAACCTTTAATGATCAAGGTAAATAGTTTTTTTACACCCATCTTGTGGGAAAAAAATCAACTCAGGGACCTTAGTAATACTAATATTCTGTTAGCACTGAAATAATTACGGAATAAAACGGCAAGTTTTCAATAGTACTAAGAATTTAACAAAGCAACATATTGCAGAAACGTCTCAATAGAGAATATCGCTTACATAAACTAGCGGGCACCCCCGACGTCGCCGATAAAATGCCGATCAGTGCATACTGTATGCGCTGAATTATGCCAACTGCCGGCGTCTTTGATGTCCACAGAGTAGGGAACGACAGACACTTGGTGAAAATTACTTTCATGAGGATTTGATATCGAGGAGTTGAATATTTAAGAATCAATCCTAGTTTATTCGTTTATAATTTTTAGTTATTATTTTATCCCAACGATATATTTTTTAATATTAACAGGCATCTTTACTTTATGCTACGTGAACAAAAAGAAAAGCAAATACTAATAATGAAAAAAAATGTAAAGACTTTCTCTCAATAGACTTCTTAACTTCTTTTCTTTCAATAGACATATCTCATTCATGCAATAAATTGAGCTTCTCTTTTAAGACAATAAAACACATGATGGACACTAAACTCCCTACAATAAATGTGTGAATACATGTAATGTATTTAAAATTATTCAAATTCCATTCAAAAATTATCCACCCGGTAGATATCTTTAAATAACTAATAAATAAACTATTTTATTTTATATAGGCACAATATACTTTAAGTGGCCGTAGTTTACAGACTGTTTTGTTGGAATAGCAAAAGTAAAAATCAAATGTTACAAAATCAAATGCCAAGCTTCACAGCTTGGCTCATCGCCGCAAGGTTGCCTGCTTGTCGGTCTTCTACAGACTGTACTTCGGTGAGTGTGCTCAAGAACTCCACGATCTTATCCCACCAGCCCCCTTCTACCATCGGACATCTAGACGCACTGCAAGTTACCATCCTTACCTTGTTGCCATTCCACCAATTCGCACCAAGCGCTTCCAAACATCCTTTATAATGCGCACAGCGAAGGAATGGAACTCACTACCTGCGTCTGTGTTTCCGAACGCCCGAATCTCTTCAAAGTTAGAGTGAACAGGCTTCTTCTGGGTAAGCTCACTCCATCGTCGACTCTGTCTCTGTCATTGACTTAGACTAGAGTCAAGAGCAAACCCATCAAAAGTAAAAAAAAAAAAAAAAAAAAAAATCTCTCACTCTGTTTTTTGTTTTTCAAACTTTGTTTTGGAATCCACAGGTACAAATTTAACTAGATGACGCGATTGTATGTACTTCGCGCTTTTCATTTAGCTATATCGGCACCGGAAATCCACTATAATCTAGAAAAATGCTATATTGAGCTGTAAAGACTATAGAAAAAGTTGGTCAAAGCATTGGAAATGTTTTCTTTCATTGGTAAGTAAATTTGTTTTTAAATTATGTGTGAAAAAGTGGCACGATTGGTTTTCATACAGATGGAGGGACTTGCTTTATCTAGTTAGATTTATGTCTGTGTTGGAACCTTAAAAATTATTTTCAAGAAAAATACTTTCTCAATTTTTCAATTAGGGATAATTGAGAATTTAAGATTTAACACAAATCTGCAAAAGTTGTACAGCTACCTAATCTGTACAGAAACACTTTTATATTATTACACTACACTGTTAAACTCCATATAGAACGACTACTCTGTGTCCTTTAGCTACTCTGTGCCCAAACACGGCTCCTATACAGTCGGTAGGCTTTCTTTGTGAATTATTGCGGGTTCCGTAAAGGAGCGGACTACCCGCGTCAATACCTTAATGGCGAGCCGTGTTTTCACCTGCGGAACTCTAAAAAATAGTAAAAAATAGCCTACGGGCAAGGGACTAGAAACCGATTGGATTGAAATATTAGCATGTATATTTTTTTGTGTTTCTAGCTGTGAATTTTGTGTTTGTGTTGCCCAGATTAAATAGTTTTGTTGTTATTTTTTATGAATGTTGTTTATTATTGTAAATGTGTAAAAAAAAAAAAAAAATTATATGTTGAGGTAGGTACCTACTCAATAATTTGTAAATGTTATTTATCTACCGTGAATTAAAGTACCTGTAAGTTAGCAATAAATAGTATTTTTCTAATAACGATTTGTAAAGTTAAAATCCAAAACTCCTATTGATATTTTTAAAACGGCCACGAAGGGCAATTATTTTGAAACCAAATTAAAATTTTACACCCCAAAAGATAAACGTTGCCAAAAACCAATATCAATTTACAAAATAGACTAGAAAGGGTGAAACGAAACATATCTTCGGTTCTCCTTGAAATTTTTATTCGTATTTATACATATCGACCAGTTATTTTCGATCCCTAGCTCTCCATGCAATACCCCCTTTGCACCCCATGTTTATTTAAGACCAAGATAGGAGAGAAAGGTCAAAATAAACTGGTGGTCGTCCATCACTACTCTTGGAAGGGGTTGGCTGGATTTACAACCCTTTTGCAGCAGATTTATGTGGCGATCGCAGGGTTAACTTAACCCTCAAATGCAGAAAAGATCGCGTTTCTTTATTTTATAAATGGCAGACGAAAATAGACTGCGTTTTTTGTGCCCTAGGGTACGTCAGTTTTATTTGAGAGTCGTGTTTGTTTATGCAGGATGCAGGATGAAAACCAAAATAATTATTGGATTGGTTGATAAATTTTCAGTTAACCGTATCGTTGCAATATTTTTCACTTCACTGTAGTCATACAAATAGGCTACACTGTCGTGCAAAATACACCTAACACTCAACTAAAATAGTTTAATTGTTCTCATTAAAATGTACTTCAGTGCAAAAAAAAATGTTTCTCTAAATACTCTGGCGTGCACTAAGGTTCGATATCTCGACTCATTACGTCCATACCGTGCAGGCTAGAGCATGTACGCCGTATCGATGTCAGTTAATTTTCCACCAAGTGTAATTACCGTGTTTCGCTTTGTTTTTGCTACTAACTTTATTTGCATAGTAGAGTAAGGGGATCGGGTCTGGTTTCTTCGGATAGAGAAACGTGGAGTCGAATTTTTTGTCGTTACATTTTTTTTAATAAGAGCAAAATCTTTTTGTAACCAGTTAATCTAATACGAAAATCTTGCAATACTTAATGGGATGCAGTGATTTTTAAAGTTATTTGCAGCAACAAACCTAATGTTTGGATATTAATATGGATCACTTCTGAATTTAATTAAAAAACAGAAAATAATCACACAATCGGCTAGTTAGGAATAATAAGTACCTAGTAAAATATTTAACAGTACCTACATTGGAAATTAATACTCAATTATTACTTAAAAATTTTGCTCATTTTAATATGTTTACAACCTTATGGAAGGCGATTCCTATTCATCATCATCATCAGCCTATTTATTGTTCCCACTGCTGGAACACAGGCCTCCTCTCTGTGAGAGGGAATGGGCCGTAATCCACCACGCGGGCCCAGTGCGTGATGGTGGATGTCACGTCTTCGAATTTTTAGTTCTAGGACATGCCGGTTTCCTCACGATGTTTTCCTTCACTGTTTTTGAGAGCAATGTAATTCCTATTACTAGAAAATAATCCGTAATGCAAGATGCGAAATAACCTGTTTCCTATTATTTTTTATTGTGTATCATAAACAATGTTAATTACTTCATAGTGATAAGTTTATACGTATGATGTTAAAATAGACAGTGACTCATATATTCTATGCTAGATATTTTATTATTCTTGAGGTCCACGATTAGTATTGTTTTCCATACTTGGTTGCATATGATTATATTCTTTACTATTTATGATATATAAATGGTTCGTATTTCTTTATGTCAACAAACAATCCAGACTAGATAAATAAGAATCATTAGTGCTTATTATTACGTGCAAGTAATGCCTCAGTTTTTACCCGACCGCCGAAGATCGGTAATGTGTTTATCAGTCTATGCATGTATGTATGTTTGTTCCTATGTGGCGTTCTAGAGACTAAACGCGTTGGCCGATTTTGATGGTTCTTACGTCAATCGATTCGTCTTAACTCTGCGAGTGTCACTGGTTACATTAAAATTGGAAAATAGAAAAATGGCGGATTTTGGACCCAATTTTTTTTTCTTCTAATCCCCTCGTGTCGTGTATCAAAATAAAGGGTTTTAAGATGTATTTTCAAAAATATATAACGCTTATATGTTTAAATGTACCCAAACTAAAAAAAAAACTAAAAAGTTACAAATAAAAAAAGAATTTAAAAATAACAAAAAACCCGAATGCTTTTTAACAAATATTTTTTTATTTAGTATCTTACTATACGTCAAAGTCACTTTTCAATACAAAAAACAAAACACTAAATCACGGCCCAAAAAATAACATCAAAAACGGCTCCATAGTTTTCTCAATCCTGATCTAAAAGTCCAGAATAAGCTAATAGAGACATTGTTCGGGCGCTCGTTAGCCGCATCAAGATGCGCCTCGCCACGGGGGTCTAGCCAGCGCGCGCGCACCTATAACTGACTACCTTCCTATATGTAGCACAGAATACTGCCACTATACCTGCGTTCGCGATTTAGTTTCCAAACATGTAAACAAAATTTAGTTATAGTAAAAACAACCTCAACAACTACTAATAAAGTTCAGTTTACGCTACAGCTTCAAGCATTTTTATGACTTTTTCAGCAATACTAGTCATGCTGATATCAACCTTATTTACTCTAACATAAAGTTGAAGTGGAAAGAATGTCAATTGGAAACAAAATTTGAATATACTCGTAGTGTACCTATATGTTCTACCGAATGCCTCTAGTATTAGCTTCTAAAGGATATCTAAATTCACAAGATGAAGCTTTAAGTTTAGAAGAAAAAGACATTGATTTGTCAACGAGCTTCATTAAGCTGACATTTGCATTTGTACACACCAATTAAGTTCTTAAAGCTTGTGCTACAATGTCTGTTGATGTGTTTTGTGTAAAGAAATGTATAGAGATGATACAAAGTTGTAAGAAAATTAGTATTTTAGTTTAACTCTTTTATTCTCTCTTTTTATTCTTCGCGAACAGGAAGACGATATGTTGGAAGGCCTCCCACTAGGTGGACCGATGACCTGGTTAAGGTTGCGGGAAGGCGCTGGATGCGAGACGCACGGGATCGGTCAATGTGGCGACGCCTGGGGGAGGCCTATGTACAGCAGTGGACGTCTTTCGGCTGAAATGATGATGATGATGATTCTCTTTTTTTGTATTTCATTTTTGTCACATCTTACATAGACGAAAGAAATGATAAGGCTCGGCCTAAATCACTTTTTTCCTTTACACCTATATTCGTGACAATCTAAGAAGTCCGATGACATTTCTCATTTTCCATGCCGCGATAACTTCGTACGCTCGGAGCCAAAATATCAATAGTTCAATATTGATATTTAGGCTCCTTTTGAACAGTTTTGTTTGCAAAATATTATTTGATTTACATTTACTATTTCTGTTATGAAGAAATTCTAGCCATAATTTTTTCTGTGTAAAAATATTTTTAAACATCCAAGTCGTTTCGGAGGAGTATCCAAAACTTGCGAACTTGCTAATTATTTTGTTAAAGCAAAACTATTTGTTTTACGAAACAACCGTGTTTATAAAATAATGGGTATAATTTAGACGGTCATCAAAAATATTTTTAAGACTCTAAGCTTAGGCACCAAATAAAATAATTGGTTCCCAAAATGGATCAACGGTCACCAAATTCTATCCAACTCAAAGATTAATATACCGGGTGTATTCGTGTTTTTAACGAATTAGTCCAAGAGCGAGCGAAGCGAGCTCAGGAGCTTAGGGCACCCCGACACGGACAGGTTAGGTTCGAACGAGATGACGGGAGCCGAAGTGAGCGAGCAAAGCGAGCGAACTCGGCTCCCGTCATCTCGTTCGTGTTAGGTTACTTTAGACCCTGCGGACGGAAATAGGAGCCCCGCGCAGCGGGGCTCCGTCGACTTTAAAGGCGTCCATATATTTTTTTGGCAGTCAATAATACGAAAAAATGGATTTATTTCATAATATTTTAGGAAACGTTATTTGGTGACCATTTATCCATTTTGGTAACCGTTTAGAATTTTTTTGGTAGTAAAATAGGTACTTTTTTGGGCGGTGTTTAAACACAAGCCTAAAATAATGTGCATAAAACAATAATAAGTATATATTTTTTTCAAATCTTTTAACCTAATCGTTACTAAGGAGTATGCTTTAGAAAGTTACCGTTTTACGGCACTAAAGTGAATGTAGGACCTTAATGCCTGTTACCCATACACTATAACAACGAGTACCATTCGTAAGTATCAAGTTTGATTATTGTTTAGTATTTATCTAGCTGTCAAATCTGACTTCTCAGATTGGCACAACTCAGACTCTATAAGTAGGTATCCATTGGGACGGCCGCTAATGCTTTGAGGCTGTAAGAGAACTCAACATTGAGTAAAGCTCGCCTTTGTACAGTCAAGGGTCAAAAATGCATTTTTGACCCTTGACTGTACAAAGGCGAGCCATTACCATTACCCATACACTATAACAACGAGTACCATTCGTAAGTATCAAGTTTGATTATTGTTTAGTATTTATCTAGCTGTCAAATCTGACTTCTCAGATTGGCACAACTCAGACTCTATAAGTAGGTATCCATTGGGACGGCCGCTAATGCTTTGAGGCTGTAAGAGAACTCAACATTGAGTAAAGCTCGCCTTTGTACAGTCAAGGGTCAAAAATGCAGTCTTACTCTACCAAAACTCAAATGGCTAGTTTTTGTAGAAGAATTTAAATTATCCACAAGAAATTTAATACATTTTATAGAAATTAAAATATAGATTATACCTACTAACCGTGAAAAGTTGAAATTATTCTGCCCAAAAAATAATTGCAGCTGCTGTTTTGGTAGAGAGTGACTGCACTTTTGACCCTTAACTGTACATGTACTTTATTATCACATTTATGTAATGTTGTTATTTGGTGTACAATAATTAATTAAGAATTTAATATTTTTACATTGTTAAGCAACATTTTATCTAAAAAAAAATTTTACGATCATCGCTTATTGTGGTTGTTTCAAAATCACCATTCTGTTGCCCTTATTTTTTGCAATTATTTGAAATCGACGCTACATAACATTTCTGCATCTACCATACTTCTTTCTCTGTTAAGGCCGCTGCATAAGTAACGTGTTTTACTCCCGGACGGAAAGGGACGACGATGACCGAGGTGGCGTTTCATACAAAACGCCAAGTCGCCGTCCCGTCCGTGCACTCTGATGTATGCTCTTTCGTATACATTATATTATGTGAAACGATATTTTCAAACTTTTCGTCCAGTTCCGTCTCGGATTAAAACATACGTAGCGGTAGGCAGCAGCCATTAGTCGACGTCTACTTTGATGAACGAAAGATGGTGCTCATAAAATCATATTCAAAAATCCCCACAGCCTATCTATGATTTCTTTCGACTTCCACTTTTATAGTTACCTTCAGTTTTTTTCAAAAAGGACCATTCCATTTTGTTACTTAGTCATCTTAACCCGCCAAATGCATCATCTTAAAACATCACACCATAAAGAAACACTCTCCCTTTGTTTAAAATCATAATAATGTAACTAAAATTTATTTGCCAAAGGAATATGACACCTAACGTATCCAATTCAGCTGCCTAAAGCTTTCAGGTTTATTTCAGGAGCGTATTAAAACCGTTTTCGTTTGTCATTTGAAATAATATGACGATATACATATTTCGCTTAATTTTGTCTTGTCTTGTGTTCGAGATTTGAGTGACGTGAAATACATTTATTGTTTTAACTATTTTTGGAAGACGTTTTAGTCAACGGGTTAAGTTTTTTGTTTGTAGTGTTGGGAAAACGTTTTTAGTGGGAGGTGGAAGTATCTTTGGTGGCGTAATGGTCTGTTCTTCATATTTGATGAATATTTTGGTTAAGATTTAAATTGCGTTGACTTGAGGATTTTATAGCTAATCTCCGTTGAATTTGCAGTAGTGTGTGCCGCAATGGTAGTAGTAGATCCAGGCTAAATGAGCGTCAGGAAGGAGGTTGCAAATTTACTAAATATTGTTTTTTAAACAAAATTGAAAAACCGCTCTTTAATTTAACAATAAATAAACCAAGTTTGAACTAATTCTAGTGTCTTTTTTAAGTACCAAAAACGTAAATTATTCTGAGGCACCCTATACTAAGCACTTAACCAGAACCGTTTTCAGAAATTGAAACAGGGTAAGACATTGTAATACACCCTTATTTAAAATAACCTTAACCACACAGGGAAATTCCAATAAACATTAGCATAAAATAATAAACCAAAGCAAATATGAGCATAAAGCCTTACATACACTAACGTAAATTCAAAGGGAAGTAACACTTGAGATGCAATGTCGGTCGTCTTAAACCCAGTGCACACGACCGCCGCTTATCTGCGATGTAGGTCAGTCTGCAGATATTAAAGTATTGGAAGCTCTCACTGTATGAGTATTAAAAGTTTTGGAGAAATACGGGAAAAATGGTCGAAATACCTACTTTGATCTAGACCCGATTGCTTGAATATGGCAGGATTATTTTAGTTTTTTATTGAGAATTTACGAGTTTTACTTCTGTATCAAAATCGGCTGGTTTTACATAATTTGTTTATAATCTTCCCACTGCTGGGACAGAGGTATTCGAATTTCCGGTTATAAGACATGCCTGTTTTCTCCTGAAGTTTTCCGATACTATTTTGAGCGCAGTGATGGTTAAGTAAATTTAAAAAAAGTCAAGCCCCTGCCTAGAGTCGTAACAATGAACTAGAACTCGTAAGTAGGACCTGTTACCATTGGACCACCAAAGCTTCTTGCATAAAAATATATTTAAAAGGACAAAAAACCCGACTTCTTACAAAGTGTTTACGAGACTGCTTACGAGCTTAGTTCGCTTTGTAAGCAGTCGGTTTTTTTGTTATTTTAAAATATGTTTTTTATTTACAACTTTTTAGTTATTTTTTTTTATAATTAGTTAAATTTTAACATATAATTTTTTATTTTGATACCCCACAAGATGGGTAAGGAAGAAAAAAAATTTGGTCCCCCACAATATGGCGCCCGAAATCCGCCATTTTTCTCTTTTCCAATTTTAATGTAGCCAGTGACACTCGCAGGGTTAAGACGAATCGTTTGACGTAAGAATCATCAAAACCGGCCAATGCGTTTGGTCTCTAGAACGCCACATAGGAACAAACAGACATACATAGACTGTTAAACACATTACTCTGCGGCAGTCGGGTAAAAAGGTTATGCAGAATAACTAATAACCACATATTAACGTTGGTACCCAACTAACACTTATCAACTTTTTAAAAATAAATTTTACTTAACTCAGGACTAAACTATAACGCCACAATTAATAGCTCTACTAATGCAATGTAGTAGACTAATCAGGTGATGCAATAAATTAAAACTAGCTTAATTAATGACTTGAACATAATTTTCCACATTAGGAAAAGCAAATTTAGTACATTGCTACAATCTAGTACTATTTTTATAATATACTGGTACTGCCCGAATTCCTCTCGTGTTTTTTTTTAAACTAAAAAATGTGTGATCACGTTCCAAGCAGTCTGTTGAAGTTGGAGACATCCGATTTTTCATGAGTGATATAGTACATATTTACTAACATTCATAAGAATTTGGTTGAGCAGTTTCGACAAAAAAAACTTTGCAAACTAATATACAAACTCTCACACTACAAGCAAGAAGTTCTAAATAAAAATTATAGTCGTGCGTGCGGTCCATTCATGCCCAAAATAAGCGATAAAGCTTGCGACACTCCGATAAATTACTCAATTAATGCCTAATTACGGCAAAAAACATCGCATAAAAATGTTCGGTACACACATAGAAATATGACCGACAGTTATAATGATTCTGTCCCTTAATTGAGGGACAATGACAGGGGAAGGCCCGAAATAGATTGAACAACAAACAGATGTTTGGTTTGTAAAAAATAAGTTGCGAGGAAAGGGTTTGGAGATCGAATGTGTAGGTGGAAGTATGCATGTACAGGAATTAATTTTATTAATTTTTAATTCCTGGCCTATGGATTTTTAATTTATCTAACTTATTGCAATTTGGCAAAATAGTGTCCGTGATTTTTACTTGAAAAGATGTTTTTTTTTTCATTCGAATCTGACGTTTTAGATGGCTAAAGTTGCTTTTAAAACCAGTCCATACCAGAGTAGTTGCTAGCAACACAGGATCCGTCAATGAAGCGGCGCTTGGGGGTAGCCTATGTCCAGTTTTTGACGTCTTTCGGCTGAAATGATTCTGATGATACCTGACCCCGTACCATGACGTGTCATAGCAATCATGGTGCGACTGGAAAAAAGGGACAGATGTGTACAATTCATATACATCTGTCTCTTACGCACACTCGAAATAACCTTGTTCTAAGAGCTTATGGTAACCCCTTGAGTAGATGCGTTGTGTGTTCGGTATTCATAAATCTAATTGATTTATGAATTTAGTCTACATTGTAATAATCACGTTAGTTACCGACAAAAACTAAAATTACTCAATAAAGGATATGACAAAGATGTTGACATTTTATATTCAAATATTATTCCTGTCAAATTTTAATAACATTTTACTACATTGCATACTTCAAATGTCAAGTTAATTATTTTTATCTTATCTTGATTGACGTTCGTACAGTAATAGTTTTGAAGATAATAAAGTAAAGAATCATAGATATTATTCAAATTCATAATGAGCTTTGTCTAAAAATTCTATTGACATCAGAAGCAGGTGCCATTCGGTACAAAGATAAAATTCTGCTTCGTAAAAAGGGGTTCTAAATATAGGTACGGCACCTATATTCTGTCTATAATTGTCACTATTTATTGTTTCAAGATTCATATTACTGTTGTAAATTACCAAAAAACGACCACTCAAATTACAACAGTAGGAAACGGTTAAAATTAACCCTAAACTGCGACCAATTTGTTAATTGTTGGGGTGTTTTTTTGTCCCGTTTATTTTTGTTGAACTTATTTATGAATTCAAATGGCCTCTGAAGACTAAGGGTTGACGGTAATTCGTATTTTATAAACTTTATTTTTATGGCTTTTCAAGGGGTAAAATCCCGCGAGACTTCATCAAAGTGCAAGATGCTTTTTTGTATCTAAATATAGATTTAGATTTGTTTGTTATGTTTGTAAATTTTTATTTACACACATGTGACAATGCGGAAGATATTTTTCTGATTTGTAATTTATTTGTAGTTTTTTTTATCAAACAAGGAAATAAGTATAGCAATATTCTTAGTGTTAAAACTCTTAGATATTATGATTCAAAGAACTTTGTTACTTCATCGAACAACTTTATTATTATTTAGCTTAGCAGAATATCTCTAACACTCGGTTTCTCAACACTCGATTATCGAGCTAGTAACGTAATCGACGAATAATCGACGAATAATTCATTCAATCAATCACAGCAGATAACGCGCGCTTGACAATTTGTCACATTAATTCTTCGATAATTTAGCGGTGAGAAACTCGGCCTAATTTTCTGACAATCAAGATCCACACGGCTTCATAGCTCAATGGGGATTGCCTGTCCTTTTCCTGTTGACACCGAGGAAAAGTCTAGCAACCGTCAATAGAAAATAAACAAGACATTTTCTCACAACGACCGGAAATCAGCATTGAGTTATTAACAAAGAAAAATGTCTAGAATTATAGTAAACTAAAAATGGAAACAAATTCAGTCATAATCAACATTTTTTAAGTTATATCTTTAACATTAATTAATATATGCTTTATTACAGACTTCCGTAACAACCAAAACGTTTTAGTAGATTTCAAAATTAATCTCTTTCTAGTTTTCTAGTTGCTTTGCGTCATTTAATATAAATTTATTAAATGACGCAAAGCAACTAAAAATATGTGCAATATTTGTTTTAAATTAGAACACGAATTCTCATTAAGCTAACATTAGGCAATATTAAAAATCGGTTTAAATGTGCTATTGACGTAAAATAAAATACATAACATTTTACATCAAAAAGATTTTAATTTCGATGTATTCCATTCTGATACCAACAACTAATACCACTGGTATTTGTTTCAACTCATATTTATTTTCTATTCCGAACGTATACCATTGTTTTAACTAATACCAAAGCAAGTTCAAAGATATAAGGTCAGTCAGTAAATATGCTTTGTATGTCTTAGGTCATCGGATAACATGAAACTTAAAATGCCAATGCATTCCACTATCTTCCTAGACAAATCTTTATCTGTCCTTGCCGCTCGTCTGTGGAATGCATTGCCTGTGACAATTAAACGCGCGCAATCACTACCGACCTTTAAAAGACTGGTAAAGGAACACTACCTGTCACTGTGATCTTATTCTTGTTGGAGCTGTATTGTTTTCTTGTCTGTATATTTATATGTATGTATGTATTTATGTATATATTTTAGTATTTTATATTTTGTGCTTCCTATGTTTTTAAATTATTATTTAATTTTAAAATTGCACCAAGTGCAACCCCATATCATGTCCAGGCTATCTCTTTCCATTCTGGGTTGCCTGGAAGAGATCGCAGAACGCGATAAGGCCGCCTGTTGTATGTTTGTGTCTATTTTAAGGTTTCTGTATGTATTGTTTTTATTATCTTGGTGTACAATAAAGTATATATAAATAAATAAATAAAGGCCTTAAATGGAAAAAAATCAGCCGAATAAAAAAAAACATTGTTGGCAAACATCTAGTTCAATAATAAAATATGAGTTTATTATACTATAGTTCCTCAAAACCTTTAGTGGAGAAAAATAAGTCAAGTCCAATTTACTTACAATATAAAAAATACAAAATATCTCAAAAAGTCTATCCCGTGGTGTAGGGTATCATTGGATAGGCCATTCATGAAAAAAATACGGGTCTGTGTAAAACATTTTTCGATACATGGATCCGTTTGCGTAAAATTAAGCTGTACATGGCAGAGAAATGTTCGGTGCTTTCATTGTTTATGAACGTTAGTAATGAAACTTATTTATTTTGATGAATGTAGCTTTTTATACGGAACCCTCTGTGCGCGAGTCAGACTTACACTTGGCTTTCTGGCTCGCACATACTCGTAGCAATGATCCAGCCAAATGTTTTCGCAAAACATCTAAATCTGATTAATTCATTTATAATCTAACTGAGCTGACTGTACAAAATTAAAGTTGTTGGTGTTCATTCGCACATTAAATTTAAATAAAAGACATTTAATTTAAAGAGCGGTATACGTTCGGAATAGAAAATAAATATGAGTTGAAACAAATACCAGTGGTATTAAAAGTAATTATTGACATAATTTTTTTTCCGCAATCTTCTTATATTATTTCGTCTCCCTCTCCATATTCCATAACCAGTATAATAACTACAACACAATAATAACACCCTTAATCCAGTGGCTCATAAACCTGGGAACAGTCTAGCAAGTTTGATTAGATTGCCGATATAATCCGCACTGTACGAGACACTGCCGCTGACCGGAAGATTAACTCTCAGACAAAACTTATCAACTTGAATTGAACTTGCTGATTGGATTGCTATATTTTGTTAATTTGGTATTTACTAGACGGTGGAGGGTTTTGTTATTAAGGGTGATCAGTTTTGTATTAATATTATTTATTGGTCTATGAGGGTATCATGGTCATAATAACCAAACTCTGATTAAAATAAAGATGTACACAAAATATATTTATTGGTTATTCTTTGGGGTAATTGCAGTAAATACATTTAAAAGCAATGCATACATAAATAACGTAAAAGCATGATTTCCTTTATGTTGTCGATCAGACGAATTTTTAACCGACTTCGCAAAAAGAAGGAGGTTTTCAATTCGACTGTATTTTTTGTTTTATGTTCGTTACCTCAGAACTTTTTATTGGGCGACCCGATTTTGATGATTCTTTTTGTAATTTGAAAGCGGGTGCTTGTCATGTTGTCCCATTTAATTTTCATCAAGATCTGATGAAGAACTTCGGAGAAATACATCAGAACTCTTCAATAAATGACGGCAAAACACTCTGGATAGATCCAATCGCATGTCTGTTTATTGTTTACACCATTTCATAACATAACATCACACTGGTACGTTCTTAAGGAGTACGCCGGTGTGAACAGTTCACCCCGGTATACTCTCATTACACTGGTTTCGTTTAAGTTTCATGTTATTGGGTTAACCTATTCTAGCTTCACTTTGCGTGATTCTTATCTACCAATTTTATTGAATATTTTTAAATTAATAATTTATATATATAATTTTTTTTATATTAATAATTTACTAAAGTATTCAGTTCACTTCCCGTCGTTCCATATATAACGGGCAAACAAAAGCAACGGTACTTACACCACCTAAAAATAATGTGAAAAAATGTCTTATCGTGCCTTTATCATAATGAGAATTGAAAAAAAGTGAAAAGAACAAAAAAGTGTAATTAGACATATAAAACAAAAAACATAACACAACAAAAACTTTAGTAAAGCATATTTAACAAGCATAGCTGTTAATGTGAACCAAAAAACATATCTGCATTTTATCGCAAGGAACTAGGTGACACTCCACTTTTTATAATCGACCCGACACTAACCACGAAAGTATTTTTTTATTAATCAACCCACATCATTGTTATTATTAATAAAAAACGCACATTATTATACATATATTATTAGAGCATGTTTTTTACGTCTCTGCAACCGAAGCGTATTTCCTTCACTGTAACTGTTCATAATTTACTTTTACTATATTATCTATGTATCCTGCTTTATACAGTAACACTTGCGACCTCCAACTCTTTAGTGTTGACAGTAATTGGGCATTTTTTAATATTAACACTAAAAACATTTTAATAAAAATCCACTAGAAATTAACGGACCAATTTAAATAGAAAGATCAAAAGAATTCGAAAGAATCTGTTGCTAATGACAAGAAAAAAATGCGTAATTTATTAAAGACGGAAACAAAATGTAATATAAACAATAAATCGTAAAACAGACCTCCTTTTCATGATATTTTCACGACGATAACCAATAAAACTATCAAATTATTGCACGTCACGTCATCAAGTTTTGGTTACATCGAAATAAACAAGAACTTTTTATTTATATGAATTATTTTATTATCAAGTACAATAAAATCTTTGTCCATCTGTACTTGGATCGAGTGGTTTTGATATTTTAATTACCTGTCGTGGTTCTGATTTTTTTTTGTTATTGCGAATGACATAGATTAAACTTAACTTAACTTATCACTTTTTTAAGAAGGGATAATAATAAACTATATATCAGAATATTACCAAAAAAGTCCTAGCTGTTTCAGGTTAACGTAAGTGTTACTCTATTACGCACCCGCAGCCCCGACGCAAGTGTGCTAGGGAAACATCGGGGTGGTTTTAGTCCGTAAAATTCTGACAGAACGGATGACATTCATGAGAATTTTCAAGAAAAAGAAATAGTTTTACTTTGTTAAAACACCGACATATAATAGACGGTCTCATAAAGTCGCCACTTCTTTTCTTGCTTATCCTCCCTTTGCATCAACAGCAGTTCATAATCATTATTATAAAGTGACAATGTTTATTTACTAACTGTCCCAAAATATTTTTAATTAACATTTATCATCAGTCTTATAATGTCCCCACTGTTGGGACACAGGCATCCTCCTTGTGAGAGAGGTAATGGGCCTTAATCCGCCACGCGGGCCCAGTCGGGCTGATGAATTTCACATGTCTTCGATTTTTTGGTTTTAGGACATGCCGGTTTCCTCACGATGTTTTTCTTCACCGTTTTAAGAGCAGTACTGATGAAATAATTTACACAAAGTAAAGCGCCTGCCTGGGTTCGAACTCACGACCTACGACACGTTAGTCGGGGCCGTTAACACTGGGCCTACACTACTCCCATTGACATACTTTAACATTAATATCATTATATCCAACATCTTCGTTATAATATTCCTTCTTATATCGCTAGGCATTTAAACATTTTCACTTAATAAGTCTTTCAGTGGCAATCAAAAATGCGATAAGCATCTCAAAAATTGACAGGTATGATAATATCTTTAGTATAGCCACAGTGAGCATAGACAAATGTTCATTAGTAGCACTTATCTGGGAGATAACTGTCTATTTTTTGTTATTAAATACATATGTAATGTATGTTCACACAATAACTGGCTTGCTAAGAGTACAATCAATTGTAATGGTTTTTGTATCTCATTTTGAATACATGGAGATAAGATCTCAAAATCTAAAAAAATCTATCTACTGTTACTCAACTAAAAAGCTTGAAGATAACAAAAAGCATGTGTGTTGTGACTTTAAACCGATCACATTATTATTATTAAAGTGATATCAAAGATACAGTCGTTTCTGAAACTGTACTTTAAAGTTTTTAAAAACTTGATTATTTGCATTTTTTTGACGGTGTCCTTGATAATTATTTTATTCCGCTGCACTTGGAACATATAAATAAGTAAAGAAAGTAGTACCTACTAAGGTATTACACATTATTATTTTCTTTCTAATTAAGACGACGACAATCGCCAACGACCTTGATGGTACAAAACGCGCACTCGTTTCACACCCGCACGACCCAAAATTCAGTAGTTTTTTGTACTTTCCTTATTATTCAAGGATTTTTAAAGCAAAAGCCTTAGATGAAAATGTAGATAGTTAAATTGTCTTTGAGATGGTGTCAATTTTATTAAAACACGCCCGGCGGTTTCAGTGCGATTGTCATTTTTTGTCCGTGTTAGACATAATTTTACAAATTAATTACACTATGTTATACAAATAAAATACAATTTTTTTTTAGATCAAATTATTAAGAAAATGATCTAATATAACATACGTTTTTTCCAAAAAACTACGACTAGCCGTTTAGTCGTCATTCTCATTTTAAAATCAGCTATTCTATGGTATCCACGCCTTAAGCAATGTTAGTTGTGCTTTCATAAAATTAACCTCACAATAAGACAACGCATGCAAGTATCAAGGATGCACCGACGCTATAAACAGAATTATGAGTTACGACCGCGGTCTGTTCCCGTACGACAGTATACAAAATTACACCCAGACTAAACTATTTATAATATTATAATAATTTTCTGGCCCAATTATTTTGCCGCTGACACGTTTTATTAGTTTATATACGATTGTTATGTTTACCCCGACCATAAATTAAACTTTTATAATTTTCTCTCCGTGACAATATTATAAACAAAATTTTCTGTATATGATATGTCGTAAATTATATAATTTTGTCATATGAAAAAGACAGAAACATGAGTGTTTACATAACATGACAGCTTAGTCAGATTTTCGTTATGATTTAATGATTTTTTTGACGTTTTTGTCTTATAACTTTGGATCAGTTATGATATTTTTCGGTATTTCTTAATCCAAGTTGTGCGTACAACAGAAATTACGACTCAAGTGGTATTTAAAAGAGTGCTTTATGTTTTAGGTGTGGGTAGACGAAAAAAAAGAGTATTGAAGCTCTTTTCTGCACAACACAAAAATATTTCGCACAAAATACTTAAGGCCCTCACTCTCCGCTTTAGTTTCCTAAAACGGTTACTTTCTAAAGCATACTCCTTAGTAACGCCTAGGTAAAAAGATTTGAAAAAAATATGTATTTATAAAAGATTCATGTAATATTGTTTGTGAAACACGTTTTTTTCGTATGACTAAAACTTTTGCTTTAAAAAAATAATTAACAATACGATATTTTTTCGCTTCTTTTGCATACTTCTCCAAAAGGACTTGATGTTTAGAATTTCTTCTTAACCAAAAAAATGGTTTTGCAAACAAAACTGTCCAAAAGGCGGTCCAACATTGATATACTGGCACCGAGCGGGCGCACGGCCAGTGCCGCGATAACATTGGGGAATATATAATTATAAATTCATAAGTAGGTAACGCTGAGTCAATCGATAGTTATGTGATAGATCAGATTTTATTAAATCTATATTTGCATATTGTCCCCATCGCTTGGCAATTCTAAAGATTTGCCTTGTCAACATCATCTTCATTCTTTTGTCCTTATCCCAATTTATTCAACATCTTGTTCTATACTTCTCTATAAGTCTTCATATCAGTAGCCCTGTCTAGCCCTAATTATCATTTTTCACAAAGTTTATCCATTGTTTCTTCGGTCTGTCTCTCCTCATTATATATATCCACATTCATACTCAAAACATTCTTCTCCTTACTAGTTAAACAATTATTAATCATCATCATCATTATCATATCAGCCGAAAGACGTCCACTGCTGAACATAGACTTCCCCCAATCGTCGCCATACTGATCAGTCCTGTGCGTTTCGCAGCCAACGGATTCTCACAGCCTTGACCCTGGACATCGCTACACCAAGAGGCGGTCTTCCGGTACGCGGTCGCCACTCCAGAATCTTTCGGCCCATCGACCATTCGTTCAGCGAGCAATGTGCTCTGCCCACTGCCACTTAAGTTTGAAAATTGTTCGGGCAGTGTCGGTAACCCTGGCTCTCTTGCGGATGTCTGGACTTCTGATTCGATCAAGCAAGGAAATAATTAATATTAGAAATAAAAATCTATCTCCAAAAGTTGCATCCAACAAAAACGACGATTTATATCCTACATCTGCAATTTGTATCCTCATCAAGTATTCCAGTTTGTCTGCCACCATATCTCATACACAAGACAAGATGGCTGCGAACCCAGCAGGGAATAAGGCTCGCTATACACGATGAGACAGAAGCCTTAACACCGAGTGTTAATCAAACGAGGGTGGATGTCATATGTATTGTGTCGTTAAGAGTGATTGCTGTAAGGCTGAGGTTAGACTGGGGATTTCGAGGTTATCAGAAAAGTTTAATGTTGTCCGTGGTATAAGTAGCTTCATTTTTATTTGTTAGACAGTTCGACGTGTTCTCTGTTTTTCAATGGGGGATGGGGATATATACAAAAAGTCACGCTTTTTTTTTTTAAATGGATGGAAGTAAGCGGAAACTATCGAATGCCACTTGTTCATATCTCGGCAAGAAGTGTTAGTGTGGGAGTATCGTATAAAAATGAGTGTCAACAAACCGACAAAGTCAAAATTCTTTGTTTTATATTTAAAAATCAAAGATTGAGTTTTCACTAGAACTAAATCTAGACCACTCAAAATATGCAGTCTACTGTATGATATGACAACTTCACCAAAGTCCACAACATCTTTGTTCACTGTGCACTGATCCTAAGCCATACAAATATTAGTCGTCTTCCGCAATGGTAATACCGTTGTAAGCCGGGCATTATTACACCCCCTGCCACCCTCATATTGTAAGTAGGTACTTGTACTGTGTCGTATTATCGAATGAATATTTTTATTGCATAATTTTTGTGGGTTTTTCTTCTTTATGTTTATGAGTGTGTGTACAGCTTTACTCTTATTTAAAAAAAAATGTCATCTTCATCATCATCAGCCTTTTAATGTCCCCACTGCTGGGACACAGGCCTCCTCTCTGTGAGAGGGAATGGGTCTTAAGAGGAACTGTGATCGCAGGCATCCGACTGAATTTCCTAAGTAAAAAGTCATAATTCGAGATTTGGCTCTCGCCTATTTCCTCCTCCAATATTGGCTTAATTTAAAAGATATTCCATTAACTGAAAAAGAAAGATATTAACTGCGCCCCTATGTTTTCTTTTTTCATTTTTGGCTGTCAAGTTTGTGCACCAGGCCTCTGCTAAAAGCGCAATTTTAAGCATCTTTTGAGGGTTCTCTTCTTGCTTCTAAAGATAATGTCTCATCAAAAAGGAAAACATAGGGACATAGGATATATCTTTCTTTTTCAGTTTATGGAATATCTAAATTGATCCAATATTGAAAGAGGAAATAGGTGAGAGCCAAACCTCGAATTATGACTTTTGACTTAGGAAATTCAGTCGGCTGTGTGTGACCGCATTTATTCTTGACCCGTGCGGCTTGGTGGATATCACATGTCTTCGATTTTTCTTGTTCTAGGACATGCCGGTTTCCTTACGATGTTCCTTCACCGTTTTTAGAGCAGTGGTGATGAAATACCTTAAACAAAGAAAGGGTCCTGCCTGGGTTCGAAATCATGACCTATGCTTAAGTCAGGGACGATACCATTGGGCCACCACTGCTCTCAGCCGGAAAAGTGGAGACAGCCAATTACTTGTTCTATTATCAGCCGTATCTATCTTTTCTCTTTCATGCTAGTAAATATTGTTAGTATCGCCCTGTACTAACCTGAATTTTGACAATGTTTTAAGGGTCAAACTACTTCTTCATATTATGCATTGGATACTTGGATAAGTATAGATCTAACAAAAGTAATGTTCTGTTTAACCACCCAAGTATTTCACGAACACCATACCACCGTAATCAAAAACCCTCACAGAACTTTAACCCCACACCCAACCCTAAAAGAAAATGGAGAAGCGTGATAATCCCTAATATTGAGCTCTCGATCATAACACGGACTCCAGCCACAAAGGTGATGTAATAACGACAGCTAATCCTCTATTGTGGCGCCATCTCTTGACGGATTGCCGCCAACTGAATGGGGCGAGCCCAGAGGGTGCTTTGTTCGTCCCGATATTAGAAAAGCCTATTGTGTAGCGCGGATAATTTGTTTTTCGAAAGGTTTTCGCTTTGGTAATAAAGTTGGATAAACGTTTTGTTTTGGGTATGGGCGATGTGTCAGTGAAAGAATTGATGGTAGTCCGATACAAGTAAACATTTTTAGGGTTCCGTACCTCAAAAGGAAAAAACGGAACCCTTATAGGATCACTTTGTTGTCCGTCTGTCCGTCCGTCCGTCTGTCAAGACCCTTTTTCTCAGGAACGCGTGGAGGTATGAAGCTGAAATTTATATCAATTACTCAGGTCTACTGTCCCTTGAAGCTGTGAAAAAATCAAACTTCTAAGCCAACGCAATCAAAAGATACAGCCGTTTATGCCGCAAATTTTCGACACTTGCAAGGGAATCAAAACCTACAGGGTGCTTCCCGTGAACTCAGAATCTTGAAATTTGGTACGAAGCAACGTCTTATAGCATAGATAAAGGAAAAATTACGAAAACCATAAATTTTTAGTTACATCACATAATATATTTTTTTTTAATAATTTTAACCTTACTACCCATTTCCTCATAAACGCGTAGAGGTATTAAATTGAAATTCATACCAAATACTCAAGTCTATAATACCTTTAAGCTGTAACAAAATCAAACTTCTATGTCAACGCAATCAAAAGAAACAGCAATTTAAGCTGCATATTTTGAAACTCGCAAGTACTCGCAAGGGAATCAAAACCTAAAGGGTACTTCCAGTCGACCTAGAATCTTGAAATTTGACATGAAGCAACGTTTTATAGCACACATAAAGGAAAAATTCCGAAAACCTTAAATTTTTAGTTACATTACAAAATATATATTTTTTAATAAATATAAACTTATTACTTTAAACTTAGTTCGAAAAAACGTTATCAATAGTTGCTTAACTTTGTAAACCTTGCAGGTTTGTACGGAACCCTCGGTGCGCGAGTCCGACTCGCACTTGGCCGGTTTTTTTATTAATAAACTAGCTTCTGTCAGCGCGGAAGTCGAATATTATCCCGAGGAAGCATATTCCCCGGATATAAAGTACCCTATGTGCTATTCC
Source organism: Orthosia gracilis (assembly GCA_947562075.1). NCBI lineage: Eukaryota > Metazoa > Arthropoda > Insecta > Lepidoptera > Noctuidae > Orthosia > Orthosia gracilis. The sequence continues at coordinate 16,444,975 of OX387264.1, read as the reverse complement.
TGACTATAATCTATCTCTGTGCCAAATTTCATCCATATCCGTTCAGCCGTTTGAGCGTGAAGAAGTAACAAACATACAAACACACACACTCAAAACTCCCGGCTTTATAATATGAATAGCTATAGCTCACTCTCTATTTATTAGATATTAATTAATTAATATATTATTTTATATCTTTATTATTTATTTAGATGATGATGGTCATTTTGTTCGTTAACTAGTAACTGGAATTTTAAATAGAAATCTTTAAGAAATTCAAGAAAATGCCTGTCATTGCCTGTCATAAAGAGTGTCCGCTTCTTAAGGTGTTGACACAGGAAATGATGTGGACGTAATAAAGTCAGATTTCCGTATCTAAGGGTTACGTGGGTCAGGAGATCCCGGTAAACATAGAAAGTTGTCAACATGGATGTAGGAAATAGTCGAGGGTAGGACCAGATTCTTATACCACATTCATACCTAATAATAAAATTTTTACCTACTAGCTTCTGCCAGCTGCTTCGAAAGCGTTAAAAGTGTTTTGTCACTCCAGGGGAACATTATACCTGGGTAAAAAATAGCCTTTGTGCTCTTCCAGACTATATATGTGCCAAATTATATTCAGATCTATTCAGGCATTCAGGCGTGATTGAGTAACAAACATCTATACATCCATCCATACATCCATACTTCCATCCATACATTCATCAATACGTCCATCCATACATCCACCCATACTTCCATCCATACATCCATCCATACGTCCATCCATACATCCATCCATCCATACATCCATCCATACATCCAATCATACATCCATATATCCATCCATCCAAACTTTCGCATTTCGCATTTATAATATTAGTTAGAAGTAAGATTAGCAAGATAAGAAGTAAGACATTAAGGTTTCAAAAGCAAAAATAAACATAACAATAGGTTTTTTACAGATACTTAAACTGTAGGTATTGATTTTTGCCAATGCCTACCAAAACGCTGAAAAGTCTTGAGGCAATAAAAATATTTCTGTCTCAAAGATTTATTAATAGAGACATGAGGCTCTAGACAAGTGGCATTCGACGTCAGCTAGGGCGATAGTCGAACTGATCACGTGATTTTTCGATGTCGCATATCAATTCCATACAATATTGCCTTTTATGATAATCGCTATCGTCACGATTTCTATCATAGAATATCACTTGTCTAGGGCCTCAGACTAGGGATTTCGTTAGCATTTGTCATTCCCAAACATTTTGACGTTTTTCCAATCGCTATCGCTACGCTTTCGATGATAGAATGTCACCTCAGAGAATGGGAATGTAAATGTGCCGCAGAGTAGAAAAGAAAAGACGCCAATCGCAAGGCAACCGACTGTAAAAGCTCTAGTCATTTTTACACTAAGGATATTTTTTAGACTTGCCTAGACAGTACTCGTTTGTAACCAAGAAAAGGCCTAACCAGGCAAATTCAGCGCTTCATTATCGATATTACTAAAGTAAGTGTAAACACTACATTTAATATTAAATTCTACTTGCAATTAATATTAAATGTGGCTAACTATTTCGCTCAGCTGCTCATGGCATAATGGTTCAAACCAAATTATTATACATTTATATGTTAGTGTGTTATAAACGTATAACACACTAACATATATCTATTTATCTGTATATTTAACACCGTAAAAACTAATTCACATCCGTACATTTCAACTTAAGTTTCAGTTGAAAACTAGCGTCAGGCAACTCCTAGTGGTCTAGCATTTTGCTGAACTGGACCTTTTTGGCGCAGTCGCGGGGCACACTATGCATGTAATTGTTTTTAAATTAAGTTTTCTTTTATTTGTACCTACATTGTGTGTATCTGTGTGTGCCAAATAAACTAGTTTTCTTTCTTTCTTTCTCTCATTATTTTTTCTTTTCTGTTTCTTTCTTACTACAACATCATACCTGTACTTCCCAATAGGTTAGACAGAGGTGGACCTGTACTACCTGTACACACACATTTCGCCAGTTATTTTTAAGTCCCATGTAATAGATGGCAAGCTTATTGCCATCAGCCGGCCCAAACTACTACTCCGGGCTGCTATTGAAAAATTCCAGATGGAAAATCCCAATAAAAAAAATCCCGACCCGGGAATCGAACCCAGAACCTCATACATTAACATTATAACCCGGATATTTACCATGTTCACTGAAACGAACAGTAAACATGGTAAATATCCCGGTTATAGTGTTAATGTTAGTGACTATGACAGTTTAAAAACTTATAACAGGACCTCATGTTGAGCAGTATGAACAATAGACCTACGAGACAGTTCTTCATTTCGTGTGAGGATGGGCCACATCTGGTGTCAAAGTTAATTAAGCCGCCTTTGGGAACCCCACAGGCCTTTGACTTTGCCATTTCAGACTTACATTAACTCTATAGTTCCAGGTTTTCTCACGACGTTTTTCTTCACCCGTTGTCTGTGATGTCCAAGACAAACTTAGAAAGTACATATGAATTTGAAAAAGTTACATTGGTACTTGCCCGGATTTGAAACCACGACCTCAAGCACGAGAGGCGAGGTCTTAGCCACTCGGCCACCACGACATCGAGGCAGTGTAAACACAACACTATAAAGCCGCTAATACACTCATTCATCAACCCTATGAATGCGACGTTGTTTTACCCCACAGAATTAAATGTTTAACCCGAAAATTATTTAGTTGTGTCCCACGTCTCCGATGATGGATCGCGCCAATAATTGCGTCATACTTGACGCGTCTGGGGGTTGAAAGGGGGTGTAATTTGTCGGAAGTGGGGGGAGGGGTGCAAGGCGAGGACCCGTTATTGATGGGATTTAAAATAGCGGTTACGTGTGTATTGTTTGTTTTTATGCGCATTTTCCGTTTTCACATCTATTACTTTGGGTTGTTATAAATAGTGACTTATTTCTTTAGTAACGGTTTCAGTTCAATGAGATATAATTGTTTGAGAGCCTGTTCAAATTATAAAATGAAAAGACTTACAAGCATGTAAGTTAGAGATTTGTGATTATGTTTGTAATTGGTGCAACTACCGAAAGAAATTCGGTTAGTCCCCATAAGCTCTAGTTCCGCTATGCTCGACTCGATAAATATCTACTAAAAAGTGACGCTATGCATGAGATCACATTCACGGACAATGTCAAAGAAAACTATTACAGTGTAATATTTTGTTCAATCATTTAAAAAGTAAATTATGAAAACCTAGTATGTGAATGCCATTACTTTCACGCAAAAAAGTTAATAAACGTTCCGTTTCATCATACTAACGCACACTCGCCTCACCGCCAGTCAACACGTCGTCGCGTCATGCATTTTAAAAACATAGTGTGCATCCATTCCATAGAACTGTGAAAAACGAAACGTCTTGCCGTAAAAGAGAAACTTAGCCTAAAAATATTTCGAACTAAGATTTCGATATTTTTAGTTTAATTTCAATATTTTTCAGCTTCCTGCTCAGTTTAATTGAAGCCAAACACTTTTCTTTTCTACTGTACCTTCAATTGTTTACGTACAATCGAAGAAATGCGTGCATAGCACTTTTAGTAGGTATTTTTCGAGTCGAGCATAGCGGCATTTGAGCATACGAGTAGAGGGACTAACCGAAGAAATTATTTTCATTGATACTGTATTGAACTGTATTTTATTGAGGAAAACATTCCTCTAACAAAAAAAAACAGACAGGTAGCCTTATCACAAAAAATATAAAAACATTTTGTGGACTTCCAAATCAAAGGCAAATTTTTTTCACACCCAAGGCACAGTCAGCTTCATAAACTACATTTAATAAAATATAAGGAGACGCATCTTAATCGAAATTTGCGCGAGTAACATAAAATTGGCCATATATCGTAACTGAATATCCAATTTGTGGGAGTAAAATTAGCACTCGGTTATTATGATGCGTCACAAACCGTATATTTTAAAAAACTCAACGTTTTTTAGTATACTTCAAATACACGTAGGTAATAATTTAGCTGACTGTACTGGAATTTGTTTTCTTGGTCAGAGGAGATTACAAAAAGGAGAAAATAAATCAAAGCATTGAGAAATAGTATTTTTTGTGAAGATAATGTGTTTATTATTTTTAAAACATACAAATTATTCGAATAATAACTCACATTAATAGAATATTGGTATAGTGAAACATATAATAAAACTATTTTATTAGTGTTAAAGTTTATAGTTTGCAGACAAATTATCAATTAAATGCTATTTAGTGAACAACACAAATATTTGAAATATTTTAATAAAATACTGTTATTATTGTTAAACTATAATAGAAACTATTTAAAAATAAATTACAATAATAAATGTGACAATATTCAAAACATTGTGTGTTAAGATGAATGTGGTTCTTGTGGAATGGATTCCAAAGATTTTATTCGAAAAATATGGTAAACAAGTATTAATATTCAGAGTGCAACTTAAACGTTTGTTTTTTTTTAACAATAATAATTATGTTTTTCATTATAATTCTACCTTTTAATAACAATTTGGTAATTAAAATTATATTAATATTTTTTTTTGTTAATGAACTCATACAAATGCAGTAAATAGGTTTGCGCAATTTTTTATATTTGTGTCGAAAGATAAAAAACAGTTTTTCCACCTTGGTGATTTTGTCACTAGATCTGGCGATTTTTCAGAGCTCTTGGCGATATTTTTTCATCGTTTAGCGACTAATAAATTTTTAGCGATTTCTAGCGATTTTTCAATATGAAATTTGGCAACACTTATTTGAGGCGGAAATTTTAAAAATACCTCATTCTTATGCTGAAATTGAAAGAATTTTCAGTGTTATGAGCATCGTTTAAAGTAAATTACGAATCAAAATGGCCATTCCACAACTTAACGCCATAATTTTATTACAAACAGATTGAAAGTTTTGAAATTTAATTGCTTCAATTACGAATTGCCTAGCGGTGTCATTGAGGCTATCGGCAAAAACGCAAAGTACTCATTTAAAGATCTATCATAACCAAAAACATCTTCATCGCAAACGTCGGCGGCGTTTATGGATGATGAAGATATAATGGAAGATAACTATCATATTTCAAAATCACGAATTTTAACCAAGTCTGTTTTTTCCCTTTTGACTGTTACAAAATTACTTTTTTTTAATATCAGACATTTAAAGTACTTAATTTTAATAAAAACATTTAAGCGAGAACTGGTGGTTTTTTTTCAAGCCAAATTGCCAAAATATGGCGACATTTTACACTGCATGTAGTAACAAAATAATTTTTGAGGTGGCAACACTGATAAAAAATTGCGAAGTGTATTAATTTTATTATTTATGATATTAATATGTCAACTAGTTCTGTAAGTAACAACTTCACAAAAACAATATATAGTCACAATAGCAAACATTAATCCAAGTTTTAATTAAAAATCTAAGCTAAAACTTCCCCTTAACACAAATCAGTGTGTCACATTAGACAAGAATTATGACGCTAAAGACTTGTTACAAAAAAATCCTAGAACATTTGTTTGACGTCAACGGAGCGCTAAAATGTATGGCTGTGAGCCATTTATTAATTGCTTCTACACAACGATTGATTGCCCGTTTCACTACTCTATTACATTTTATTTCTCCATGACGTCAAATTTCCCTGTGTGCGCCTGCCCTAAATTCTAATTCTGAAACGTTTTGTATTATTTTGCGGCTTGTAATTTATTTTTAAATGAAATAATCTTTGCAAGTTATTATTTAATATGCGTTTAATAATATTTCTTCTTTAACGAATAATTCTACTGATTAATAATTATTTCATGAACTACCTATTACTAAAAATATATTATACTTTTTTTCTATTATGTTACATATAGGTTTATGATTGACATTGAATTTTAATAAGTAAGCTTTTTGTAAATTCTATTTTATAATTTATCTAACCGTATTTTAAAAGTTTTAATAAATGTATGTAATTTATTTTATGCGCGACAAGTAATTATTATAATGATGGTACCAATATTTTTAGTTGGTGATGAAGAACACCAGCAAAGCGTTATTAGAAAATAGTCAAATGTAGATATGCTAATGATAAGGTGAAGTACATTTGTAAAATTACAAAATATCTGATATGAGAAAACTTTTTATGATTTTACTTCAGTTTAAAACAGATCATTATTCAAAAACGTGATATAAGTTATGATCAAAGAAAATTCAGGATATTATCACATTTTTTAGAACTTTGTAAATACCAACCTAATATAAAAATGTCCTAAATATACTTGATATTTGTTGGTACATGACATCACGAATTTTCCACGAGTAACCACAAAAAAACATAGTTTTAGCTAAAAAAAAACAAAATCTATTATTCATTTTAAAATTCGAACATTATGACAATCCAATCAGTTGGTGCAAAGATAAACAAAAGTACACACAACCGAATAGCAGCCATAACATCGACGATTTAAAGTCTAATACTGCTTGAGTCAGTGATATATTTTTTAGGATGTCCTAGTGTAAACACACGCGGCACGTATTTCGAGATGTGTCAAAGTGTACTTTAGGTGACATCCGCCTTGAAGCAGTAATCTTCGAGATTAACGCACTAAAACGATAGACATTTCTCGTGAGCGGCGAATAAGTCATTGTCCGAATAAGAAAACAATGTGCTCAGCAGCAGATATTTCATGGAATGACAAAGTAGATGGATATTTCACGTTTTTGTTTCGGTAAACGGAATTCCTGGGATGTTTAGAGATCTGTGCATGCTTAATTCGAAAATCTGCACGTTTACTGTTTTTAGTAACCGAATATATAGTGAAACTAACATAATAATTTCTGGGAAGGTTTTTAATTCTTCATTCACTCACATTCTACAGAATTGTTTAGAAAAATAACGAACCAAAATAAAACAGAGATTCAGTTTTAATTAACAGTAACTTCAAAATGTTAAAATATTTGGGATTAAGCCTACCTCGAGAAAATTAATAAATAATATATAGAAGTTCATGAACATCATTCTTTTTGTCAAACGAGCCTTTTCATCTTTGTAAAATATTTCCCAAAAATGATCTGCCAAAAATATTGTGATTACAAGATAAAATATTACTGCACGTAAAACTTTCAACTTAAAAACGAGAAAACAACGGTTAAGCTCGCACCAGAGACAAAAGCAGTAAATAATAAAATTAAAAGTCACTTTAGTCCACGGAGGCGTACAAATTATTCTAAAGTAATAATCCCATACATCATATTAACATTAACACCGGCCGTAAATAATGAATAAAAGAAAAGAAAAAAGAAAGGTCTGTTTTCATTTTTATTATTCATAACGAAAAGGAACAATGTGCCAAGAAAAACGAAGAAAAAAATTGACGTTACGGCAATTTGTCACTCAGTTGAAACAATACTGAAAATTCCATTGTCTTCGTTAAGTCTGTCTTCGATTATCAACTGTCAACGCGTGCAGGCCTATTGTAGAGACGACAACAATGTTTTCAACTCGATCTTAAAACCAAATCATCGAACATCCCAACAAGAAAAATATCCAATTTGAATCTTATTTAACTCCAGTTAAAGTTCATAATCTATGTCAAGCAAAAGAGAGTTATTCTAAAACAAAATACACATAGCCATTAAAAAGACTAACAAAAATAACACAAGATTTTTTCAAAGTGAAGATTGAATTGTTTTCTACTTTTAAAACAATGGCTCGGATATTCGTGGATACGTTAACAAAAGTGACAGGTGCTGATTTGTTAGTGATTCCTCGAATACCAGAATAGAGCGGCACGTCAAAACAACGGGGTTAAATAGAAGAAATGGCTTTTGTTATTATCTTTCGCTAGTCCCTAATAATCTTACAAATAGTTGCATGTCTGTTATTTGAATTCCTTCTATTAATTTACGTGACTTTAATTTAGTAAGTAGGATAAAACTATTGTGTTTGTATTAATTATGTTTTTTTTTAATAGAAATCTTTATCGAGTGCCTCATCAATATTTTCTATCTCGGAAGATCGTAGCCAGACCGACTTTTTTATACACGTTGAATATTTTTTATCGCCTTGCGATGCACCATTAATTGCCATTAACAATGAGCTAATAATAAAACACACATTAACAAAAATACGAGGGGAACTCGACACTAAATCAAATACCGCATTCTCAAAACTTTTTCTTTATTATTACTAAACACAGTCATAATTTCAGCGTTATTTACGGTTTACATCACTAAAAGAGTGAATTTATTGCATCATGTGGTCACGTTTCACTTGCCTTTGGGACACTAAAACTAAAATATTTAAGAAAAAACATGAAAAAAACTGGATGACATGTAGGCATAGTTTATAATCGTAAAACCGTCGGCGCAATAAAGTGTCCAGTTATTGTTTAAATAAACAATGGGCAAGCGACAATAAAGAGTTGTAGAATAGCCCACAGAACGACACTGTGACTGACGTGTGAAAATGTAGATATTGTTATTAGGTGTAGATGGTTGCGTAGGCAGAAAACGAATGATGTGTGTAATTACAGATTTTTCGACTGATTTGAACAGAATATAGGAAAATGTACAGACTACAGGGAAATTTATGGATATATAAAAATAACTTCCAGCGCTATTAGTATCTAACAAGAAAGTTGTTGTAATATTTATTCATAATATAGGTGTAGCTATAACATGAATAGCAGTTCAACAATATAATATTAGAATGAATTAATAGTAGTAAGTAACATACTCATATGTTCAGAGAGAGCAGACATAGATGGGCTGGGCGCATTATGAGGCGTGAAGATAGCTATTTCGTGAAGACAATGCTCAAAATAAACACCAAACAACGAACAAGGGGCAGACCGCCAGCCTTTTGGTGGACCACTGTCGAGAGAAACCTTAAGAACAAAAATTTCATACCATCGACAACTCAGGATAGACCACTCTGGCGTAGATGCATAAGGAGGCCCGACCCAAATAAATTGGGAAGCGGGCAGGAAGAAAACTTCTCTTTAACAGTATGATTAAGCGTTATACTTTGGTTTACTTCCAAAGTGCTTGCTTACAATATCGTTTCTATCTAGTTCTTTACGACAATAACCAGTAACTACAAGAAAATTTATAAGTACCAACATACTTACAATGTATTGCAAAAAGTACAATGATAATTTAAATAAAAAATAAACAAAATCGATAAAAAAAAACAGCGTCGCAACTGTCCTAACACAATTTTAATCTTTGCGCAAACGAAGGAGGCGGTCTCGCAACGAAAATAGCCGTTCAAAAATATTGAAGAGCGTTGAAAAATACACGTCAAACATGTATGAGAATAATAAGAAGCGTCGACAAGCACTTGATATTTGGGCCAGTGTGCTACTGTCCAATTTGTTGCTTCATTTCTTATGATTCTGTTACTGTAAAAGCGAACTACGGTAAAACTCAGGATCTACCGGAAAACCTAAGATTTACGAAGTCTTCTTGGTAAAAGTATGAAATGATGATTTCGGGCTTTACCCAGCAATCAAATCAAATCAAATGAAAATCATTTATTTGTAAAACATAGGTAATAATTACATTTAAGATCTTAAAACATAGGTATTGCGCTATGTTTTGCCAAATGACATACAAATTATAAAAAAAGAAATTTTATTTATGGGTACTGTTAAATTAAAACATAAATTTACTACAATATAAATATAAAGTATTTGAGTAACTGATTGTATTAACACATGCATGCAAGTTAAATTTTTTTTTTCATAATCAATTTCATTCTATGTCAAAATTTAAAGTCAATCACACGATATATTTTAGGATTTCCCTTAGAGACTTGTAAATGTTGATTTTTTTATAAATTTTACTTTATGATACGAAACGACTTTTGCCAGTGAGACTTTGACAATCTTAGGTTTTACCAAAAAATTCTAGGTTTTACCGTAGTTCGGGCTATAACAGTAACATCTCTAGTATTTTGTAAATGCAAGCCATGTCGCGTAAATCGAGGTGTATACCGCAAGTATTGTTGGCACTGCGAAGCTGTTACAACGAGTTATTAGTTCGAAATTTTCTTTGATATTTTAATGCATGGCCGCATAACTGACAAAGTACAGCGAGACGGTTATAATTTGTGAAAATAAATTTGTAATTTCAATAAATAACAATGAGAAAATGAAACAGTACCAGTCTTCCGCGTATCTTGCAACTACACTAAATGTTTGCAAAGAATTCGCAAATTAACGCGCATTCATGACGGATAGCAGTCACTGAGTCATTTTATACAGTAGAACTTAGTAATTCATTTTCCTCAACCGACTTTACCAACATCTAGATACGCCAGACAGTTGGTATCTAACACATATCTACATAGAATTTAAATTTCTTACACTTAAAAAAAAAAAAAACATTTCCAATTCCAAACCTGTGCTAAACTCCCATCTACATTCTCAGGCCCATTTTTTTTTTGTTTGGAAATCGTCCAGCGAAGCGGATGTGAAGCGTGGCAGGCTTTTACTGACTAAAACCCAACCGTGTTCCTTCAGTTGCTTGTGCCAGGGCCACGGTAATTCTCTTTCGAATTTATCGGCGACCCAGACAGACATCGGCCCTAGCGGACCCCGTCAAATTTTTGCTGACATCTCTTTGAGGCGCGCGTGGAACACTACGCGCCGTCGACTCAGGCCTGGTCCTTATTATCGGACGGCGAGCTACCCATTACTCACCGTCCGCAAGCCCGCGCCTACAATGGCGGGGAATCGGCTTGTGACTACCGACGCCCGGGGCGTCTCCTGCGGTGGCTAGGGGCGTGAGGGCGTCTCCTTTGTGTCTCCCTCACTCGTACTTTCTCAGGCCTAGAAAGACAAAATCAATTGACCAGCCAATCCTTTTCCCCAATATGTTGGTGTCAACTTCGAGTCTAATCGAATTCAGTTGAATATCATTGATCAATATAGTCACTGCCTGTCTGTCCCCCAAAACCCAGTAGCTGGGTATCCCTAGAAAGATAATAATCAACGCCAAAATAACTGTGCATTTTTTAAAAGCAAAATTTTTGCCTAAAGGACACATTTTCATTCCAAAATGACGAGAATTGATCACCCCAAACTTGTAATCTAACACAATGTCTCGGCCATCAGCTTGCCGCTCCATAACCAAAATTTCACAGCTCATGTCCTGTTATAATGAATGCACAATTATAACATATTAATATTTACCGTGTCACCACTCCCGGCCGAGCGTGGACGCCCACTCGCAACTATTTGTGGCACTACTGTTGCCACTGCCACGATTGTCTATGACGCAACATTGCAACTGCTAATTGCAAAATATATTCGGCTAGTTTATTATGTTAGACTAATGAGAAGTGAATTGAACTGTGAAGTTCATAATTTAGGCTGCTATTGTCAAATCTTGTGTTGCTAAATATAATTACGAATGTCGGTGTCACATGCCTATCCTATGTCACATGTTGTGAGGAAAATATTAACATAAATGGTTTAAAGGGGAAAAGGAATACCGAAGAAATAGTGGATGAATTGCGTGAAATGGTATGGTTTTTAAGGAGACTAAAGGTTTTGACTATTGAGATGAAGTGAAACTAGAGATTCATGGAAGCAGAAGAATGCTGCGTCGACCCTAAATAAATGGAGACAAGGGCGGGATAATATAAGTGAAAATCACGATAAAGTTTGAGTGCAGTAACAGATGAGGATACTCTAAACAAAAATTACCATACAAATGTTGCTATGAAACTGAAATATGGTTCTCCTTACCATTTGAAGGATATCCATCAAGACATGTAGCTGACTTAATGTCAAGAAACATGCTCAAGAGATGCACTATCACAAAAAAGAAAAAAGCACGTTATTCCCAACATTACGATCTCCCAAAATACAAACGATCATAAGCCGCGCGTGCGCCGCTTCCGCGGTACATTTGTGGGATTCACACGCTGATATATGGCGTGCACGATGCGCGCCATTGGAATAAAGATATTAGAAATAATGTCGTTTTAAATAGTTCCGCTAAGTTCTTGATAAAATGTTTTTTGTTTTGCATTTTTTTCGTTTTTGATGGCTGACATGTCCGTTTTGTGATTTTGTGTATTTTGTTTAGAAATAGTACAACCGTTCATCTTCATCAAGAGGTGAAATTTTTATTACAGCATATAAAACAAAAGCTATCAAAAACGCAGTTAAGTATGAAGCAGATACTGTCCTTCATTCAAATCAAAACTCTCTCTGTCTTTGCCTAGCCTTAACACATTACTTGGGATCGGCTCTTGTCGGTGTTCTTCGCCAGACATACTTGTTTGTATACTACGTCATAGAAAAATCTAAGTGTGCTGTCTTCAGAGGAGACAAAATGTTCTTCTAACAGCGATAATGATTGTGAAAAGTTCAAAATTTACGGGATTGACCTAATGAAAGTTTGGTAGGACAAGTCGATCTCAAGCATTTTGTTTTGTTTTATTATTAATGATAGGCTCACGCTTGACCACTATCTTACCTGATGGTAAGCAATGATTTGTGGTCGACGTCGACTTTATGAAAATCGTTAGAGTTGATAGTAACTCACTTTTTATGTGTAGGTCTTCTTTACGATGGACATCAAATCTTCATCTCGGTTCTTTAGCAACAACTGCAAAACAATCAATCACCACACCTTAACGAAATCACCTAATTAAAAACACAATGTTCCTAAAATGGACTTTACGTTTTACGTTCTTTTTCCAAACTATTTTCCCATAAACCGTCACTAATAGCGACTGCGCGGGCGCATCCATCAATCAGCGCAGAGCTGCTACAATCTTGTTTATAGGAATGTTAACCGTGTTTATTCCTACAGCTGGTCTAGTTGGTACAGGGAGGGAGACATGGGGTTTTTAATGGAAGGACATTCTTCTTAATTTTTGTGGTGTTGTGGGATTTTTCTTTATGTCACCGAACGACTCTTTTAGTCCTCGCGTCTTCTGTCTTTTAAACATTTTCTTTCCCATAAGCTCTTACATTATAAAGTTGACCAGCAGTTAGAAGTGTTTCCAAACCTTATTTACTACTAACAGTTACTAATATACGGTGATCAGATTGTGAATTGTAAACAAATCTTGACCACACCTTTCCCGGTCTTCTTCTTCCTATTAGCTCTCCCTTCACCTTTACCGCCAGCTGATTTATAACAACATTACGATCTGAATCTCCTCTTTCCATAATTTTATGACCGTTCCTTCCTATTAGCTCTTTTCTCACCCGAATTTACGATTTACACAATGTCACTGATTAACTAACTACATTATACCTATAAGTTTTTAAACTGTCATGGTCACTAACACTAACATTAACATTAGAAGCGGGATATTTACCATCGAGTTGTGTGTTCCATAATTTTTTTGAGTTGGCAGTGACAGTGGTACCGGTACTGAGCCCAAAAAACGAACAAGAAAGAGGGTAGACCGATTTGCCTCCTCATAAACACCCATCCGCAATAACTTGAGTTTATCCGTGATCATGGTGCTTGCAACAGCACCGAAATATCGGAAACTCGCAACAAACAGTAAACATGGTAAATATCCTGCTTCTAATGTTACTGTTAGTTCATTATACCTACATACTCTATATCTGGGCATTTCCTTTATTTATCATTTTCTATTGCCACCCCATTACCTTTTACTTCACGAACTTTACCATCTACAAGTATTTCTGTACCACATTCACCACTTCTAGTACTGATCACCCTGTACGTCGCATTTGGAACGATATCTTGATAAATATAAGGCGTTCCGTGACAAATGGTAACAGAGTGTTTTTATATATTTTTAGACAACGCCCGCTTTTGCTCCATCCTCTTACTAATTGGACACACAATACTTCAACTGTGGTAATCTGTTGTTTTGTTACCTTCGAACTGTCTGTTTCTTGGTCGACAGAAGATTCTTTGCTAATGCTAAAATAATATTGAAGCATTTTTTCAGTAGTTTCTTAGATATTAATCGTTTGTATCGTTCTTGTAATTTATTCCATTCGATCTCCATTTTGAATCAAATCATTTTAAAATTCTGAACATTACTCTGTAAATTACCCGTAATCCAGTTCCTTAAAACAAAAAAACACAACTGGACCTACTGAAAAATCGTGTGTTGCAGAAATGCAGAAAATGAATTTTGACCACTCCATAACTTTTTTTGATGGCAAATTATTACATGAATTTTCATATAAATGACAATCAGAATGTATTCATGAAACATTAATGAATGAAGCGAAGCGCGAGATAGAATTCTGATATTACTTCAACAATATATCAAGCGGGAACTGGGTAAATGTCTAACTTTCGACAAAATTATCGTTTGCATTAGTTGTTATGAAGCTATTATAAATATCACATGAATAAACCCATATATTTAAAATCTAATATTGCAAGCAATAACATTTTAAACGGAAATAACTTGTATTTATTGGATTTATCACTTCACATACAAATAACATAGTGTGAACGACGTTATGTGTTCTGTGTTCTTATGACAAATGGTGAAATATTTCGTCATATTATGTATTAGATGTTAAACTTTTCATAACTACCGTTTTGTTGGGAAACCGTTTCTTCATAGGAGTATAAAGATATATGTAATAAGTAATCTACTTATTTTCCAATCAATACATGGTGCACTTATACGAGTAGAGATTTCAAAATAATAAAAATTGCCATTGTTTCAAAACTGAATTAAAATGGTTGTGTAAGTGTAAAGTTATTAAACTTAGCTTAACTTACATCCAATTCAGTTTTTATTTACTTTAGGTTCGCTCTTGAATACTATATCATCTGATGGTAAGCGATGATGCGGTTGACGGTGAAGCACACTTCCTATTCATTCTTTTATTAGTAGTTTTTATGAAATCATCCTGTATACAATTTCTTAATCACATTTACAGAACTTTTACTACCATGTAACATCGAATTAGAACCCTAACACCCAAAAATATGGATCTGAACTAAAAATTAGCTTTGACACGAATTTTTAATATCATAAACACAACGTATTTGTTATGTGACAAAAGATGACATTTTTCATGCACACGACGTCAAATTAGAAGCATTTCCTGTTTTGTAATAAATTTCTGGTTGACTCTAGTGGACGGAAGCCTATCAATAATATAATAATAATTTGCCTTATTCTGTCACGGAAAACGTCTAACTTTTCTTCTTGGGCGGCTACATATTTGTGCCACACGATAATAAAACTTATGTCAACGGAAAAGAGAACACCGAATGACAGATTTAGACGCATTCGTTTTGGAGATTTTATTATTTATGAAGGAAATTAATTGCATCAGAATAAATCTATGTGAAAATATTAGTTTTACGTCTACTTTTACTTTTTAATGTGTTTACATAATTATTTTAATGTGATCCGTTATTTAAGTGGCAATGAAATGGATGTTCACATTTTCCGTAAGTTTCCATTTGCACTGACCGCAGATACGACTTCCTATTATTTTTAAAGCAGCCAATGTTTTGGAACGCAACGCGCTAGGCATGATAATCCTGTACCACCAATTTCTTAAACAAAACAGCTGGCTGGGCAAGCCCAACAAAATCAAAACAAAGTTAAAACTGCACTTAATCTAAATATAAAAGCAATCTAACGATAGATCAAGGGACCATCCGATATTAATTGTCCAAAAACTTGTTATTTATGTTACCATCTTGGTTTCGTGTGTCTTGTCTCAAAATAGACAATCAGCCCACCCATGCCGCGTACATTGTCACAGTTGTAAAATTAAGTGGTTTCTTTAGTATTTTTATTGCTAAGCTACCTGATATCTACGTTTATTGGTACTCTTCAATTTATTTAATTACTATGAGAAAACATTAACGTGAATAAAGATTATGTAATGACTTACAACTATTATAGTACGAGAAGTTGCATTTCACGACGTCGCTTCAGTAAATTTGTTATAATTTAAACTTTATGTCAATGAGATAAAACTCACATTACACTCGTCATTTACAACGATTTTAGTCATGTAACTTTACCGATTAAAGCAGTCGATTTTCTTAACGATAATCATAAAATATTGTTCCATTTTTCTTATCCGACGAATTAAGTTTTTCTTATCCGACGAATTAAGTTTTTCCCACGCATTATTAGTACCTAGTAGCTTTCGTGCATTTCAAGTAGGTATACGGTTACGAGAAATCGATGGAAATTGATAACTATAACTCGTAATGTTAAAAGGAGATTAATGGTTTAGCTTTTACGATATTGGTTAAATTAACTGTTTAAGAGCAATGTTTAGTTGAAATAGTAGTTAAGTTATTATCTTTATTGTTTTTGGCTTGTAATTTGTGTGTATTGAGATAAAGACCGTCTGGAATTACGGTTAGTAAAAGCATAGCTTTTAGTCTAATTTTTCGTGGGGACATTCCCATAAACATTTAAACATTTATTATTTACATTTATTATTATTTATTATTGTGCGTTCATCAGGAGTAGAATTCTTGGCAGTTGGTTTTCCCAATTGTCCCAAGTCTGAGTCTGAGCCGTAAGATGTCCACTGCTTTACATAGGCCATTGATTGCTCCTTTGCATATCCATCGATACTCCCACAGCCTCCCTGTGGGAGTATCGATGGATATGCAAACCTGCCTATTCCGTTTATACCTAGCTTAAATAATAAAATAATACCTAGATTGTATCTAGGCATGCGAGCTCCATTGTCGATTACATCATCGCTTACCATTACACGAGATGGTTAGAATCCCATGGTTTTCCTTTTGCGACAATAAATCTAGAACTTTCCATTCAATGCATCATTTTTGAAGCGTACCTAAATATTAGTTTTTATCAAAAACCCATTTTTTCGTACCCAAAGCTCAATCAACTACAAAAAGTTAAACACAAAAACTGCAACACCTAACAAAAATACCAAGTATAATTGCCTCTACCTTTGTTACTTCAAAGCAATTTGAAGCCATTACTTAAGTATTCACAGTCAGTTAACAGAATGCAATAAGTCATTTAATTAGGCCCAATGATTTGCAAAATCATAGCCAGACGAGAAGGCCTTCTAAAAACATAGTTAATAGGTTAAGTTTGAAAGTTACTTAGATAATACGGCGCTTGGAGGTGTAAAAACTAGTTAGGTATGCTTATGTTGATTTTTAAGGATTATTGAGTTTGAATTGGATATTGAAGATTAAATTGTGCAAACTTAACGTAGAAATTGCATAAATTAGCATAGTCAACCAGCCTAAAAAGAAATCCGCTACTGGAACACAGTGATACAGACATCCTATCTGGAAAATATAAACACTTACATGCGAAAACCGCGTACCGGAAGACCCAGTGGTGGAAGGCCTGCCTCTAAGTGGAGCGACGATCTGGTAAAGGCTGCGGGAGTCCAGTGGATGCGAAACGCACATGACCGATCAGTGTGGTGACGCTTGGGAGAGGTCTATGTCCAGCAGTGGACCTCTTTCAGCTGAAATGATGATGTGATGACATGCGAGATAGGCAACTTAGAAAGTTTTAGAAAAATTTGTTTTAGTCTCGCAGTTTTCTTTCCATATGAAAAGGCATTTTTTTGGGCAGCGGCTAATCATATTACCTATTTAATATTCCGGGTAGCCTATGATAGTGTAGCTTTCAACCAGTAAAATAATTTTCTCCATCGTATCCGTACTTACATAGACAGCGTGACGGGGGACGGTATGGAAGAAGAAAACGTGTTGCGCCGACCCCAAGTAACATGGGTCAAGGGCAGGATGATGATGATGTATCCGTTCATTTAAAGATTATATCCTACCAACTAAATTACAAAGGAGCAATATTACCGCTTTGTAATAGTTACATTATGGCAGCTCCAAAACTTTCAAAGCTCGCAGTTTTACTCGAATACGGTAAATAGTAAAGAAATTATCTCAAAAGCAATTGTGCCGAATGAATGACTTGCCAAAAACATTTACAGAATTAGTTTTAACGTTACTTTTGACACTTAACCCTTTCCGTGCCGACGCTAACAAACCATGACTTTGACAAAGTTGTTTCTCGACATTTTTTACTTTTTGTTTCTTTGCAGTTGCACTTAAGATAATATTATGTCAAATTGAACATGTTGTCTAACAAGACTGACCTAATTAAATACTGATATGAACCAAACAACGTCAACGTATATGTTTCCACAAATATCAGACTTGACAAGAAACAAGAAAATAATGATTGACAAAATAAATAAAACAATGAAACAAGCAATAATGAAAGGTGTTAGTAACCTTTCGTTGAAGAGCATAACCTTTCACGATGCGACACAGTGCTAGACTACGTCGATAAAATTATCAAGAACTTAATAACTACTCGAAAACGCCCTACAAAATGAAAGTACAGTAATTACTGTGTCGAATTACCACAAACACATTTAAGTAACAACAATTACAAAATAAAAACAACGGCACCTGTTTTCATTATGTTGCTGCAACTAAATAACCCTTTAAATGCTGAGTATAACGAGGCGGCTCGTGCTGGGGCGAGTAACGCGTAAATCAGGTCCCAAACAAGTGCCAAATAATTTCGCGAAATTTTATTATAACAATAAAGTACTGCGGACAATTTTAAGCCACAAATTTTCCCGCTCAAAACAAATCCTTGTGAACTTTTGCGTTTGAATTTTTTCCCAGTGAAATAAGTAAATTTACTAGCGCGTGTGTTTGAATATGTCGCTCCTTGTTAGTGAGTTATTTTAAGCCGTCTGGTTTATTGGATCAATTGTTGCGTTTTGCTTTATAAAACGCTGAAATATTTAAATGCAGAGACACTCCATTTACATTTGTTAAAGAATTAAATTGAAACCTTTAGCTGTTCGTTGAAACGAGTGACTGTTTATTGCTCTATGCTCTTAACGAGATTGGTCAGCAAACAAAACACACAAAACGATAAATGAGAAATTAATATATTTCAATAAATTAATATTCTATATGGAGTCATGTAAATTAATAACCGCTTATAAATAATTTATGCGCTGCCATGTAATAATTAGTCATAGCATACTGAATTTACAATTTCTATAATAATATCGCATGTCAATTCTTACATAAAATTTTCTGCGAGCAAATTTTTTCTATAAAGTCAATAAACTTGAGAAAACCGGGCAAAAAAACACAAGTGCGTAAATAAAGTTCAGTGCTCAATTAAAGACAACGAGGCATTCTGTGTTGCCGCGTGATTTACGTCCCTGTTCGGGCCACAGCGTCTGTTTAGGGTTAATTAGACGCGAGCTTAGTACCGCGAAATTTATGCAGTCGTCGCAAGGACAATTGATTGCGACTGGGACGTTGTGAGGCCAAATATTTGTGGAACTTTGTGGTTCCGCGTGGGAATTAAAATAGTTCTCGTGGATAATGAAACAGGGATAAAAATATTATATTTTAAGTTTAACTGTTAAGTTTTCATTGTAAAACTGTCACATTATGGTTTATATGCTGAAATATATTAATGAAGCAAGAAAAATATTTCAATTCACTAAAATATAACTAAATCTTAGAGTATAATTAAAAAAAACCTGTATATAAATTTCTGGCTACCTACCTACATGTAGGTACTAAAGTGTACTCAATAACTAGAAGAATGCGGGTATTTTAACTGTTCCTATTTATGTTTTCATTCAGTATCTATTTTTACATTCTCAAAACAAATCCTTGTGAACTTTTGCCCTTCGGAACCCATTGATAAAAACAAAACATCCGTAATGCCACAAAAGCGAGCATAAATCCAGTGGTAGAAGTGCGGTGCTCTTGTCACCGGCACAGGCTGGCACTAGAATAACCCTAAGACCAGCACTAAAACGACTGTTAACAAAACGTCTCGCATTAATTTATTGTAACACCGGGTCGCAACGAACGTCGTGAGCGCGCAACGGGTTAACAATCAAAGCGAACATCAATATTTCAGTATAATAATACCAGCCAGTTGCTGCCCTACTGCAAGGTAAATGACTCTTCTCATCCAGAGAAGGCACGAGCTATAATCATCACGCTTCTGCAATGTCAGTGTGCGATTTAAAACTTAAAAACAAGCTCCACGTTTCCTCATGATGTTTTCCTTCACCGTTATCAGCGATGCCATATTAATTTGAAAACGTACGTAAACGTTGAAGAATTCATATTGGTACTTACACGGATTTGAACCCACGACCTCAAGCACGAGAGACGAGGTTTTAGCCACTGGACCACTAAGACATTCGCACAATATTTTAGTATAAAATATACAAATGTGTTTATTGTAACACTGTTATACTCGTGAGTATCGGGTTAAAATATTTTATACGCCTATCTAGTTTTGACTTAGAGTGGTATTTCTATAACATATTAATAAAAATACTCAAAAGATTAAAAAAAAATTGTTGCTTTTCTAAACCTTCCAGAGATTATAATATTTTTTGTCGTTTCATTATAGGCAAAGAGCTATCTGACAGTATAATTCGATCACCTCCTTTACTTTGTAGAGAACAAATCACCAAAAAATTACGTCCTCGTTCATGATTATCTATCCGACTCTGCTCATACGAAAATTCGGAAAATTCGAAGCGTATTTTGTTACACTTTCGAGCACCACTTAACGCACATGCAAGCCCAGTGAAAAGCCTGTCAGCAAATCTATAAATTAGTAATACACCCTGGTCCTGAGCCTGCTTTCGCACTTAAAACTGCATAAATATTATCAGTTTTTATGTTATTCTTAAGTATTAGCTATATTTCTATAAAATTTTAGCAAAATCCGTTCTGTACTTTTATGAGAAAGAATAAGAAATATCCATACTCACAAATTTTGCCGTTTATAATATTAGTAGGATAAAATTTGCCCTCTGTACTCACTTCTGAAAAGCACAATACCGCTAATCCAAAATAAATTTTATCATCATATTTATTCGCTATGACACTCAATTAGCTCGTATATTTATGACTTATGATATTATCCGCTGTCAATGATTAAGTTCTTGTATTTACTGCTAGCTCCTGACCTAGCGGTCACCTGGCTCGCTTGCTAACCGGTGACTTTTACGATGAGTTCTTAGGAGAAAAATTAATCTATTGTTTGTATTGTTCATAGGCGATGTAAATAATATCATTATTAATACGATAAACCATTCAATATCAAAAAATGGATCTTACATATTATTTAAAAATATATACACACGGTTTATTTATTATCTATTGAGTTCAGTTAGCAAATTTGAGCTATTCTATAATTATAAAAAATATTTCTTTGAACAGGAAAAAAATCGAAAATGTGTAATTTTGATGGCATTGTAGATGCACATTTTTTCAGCGGCGTATCAAAATTAATATTATATAAAAGAAAGTTAGATTACATAATTTAAACACTTATTGCTTGTAATAATACCATGAGTCCTCTTCTCAAAATACCCGCATACCGATGTCGTTCCCACACTATTAATTTCAGCATTATTAATGGTTCAGTTTTACAAAAATATTTAGAATAACACAAATAAACTACACTTTATT
The DNA here is from genome assembly GCA_947562075.1 of Orthosia gracilis. Classification (NCBI taxonomy): domain Eukaryota; kingdom Metazoa; phylum Arthropoda; class Insecta; order Lepidoptera; family Noctuidae; genus Orthosia; species Orthosia gracilis. The sequence goes on along the minus strand of OX387264.1, from coordinate 16,423,516 downwards.
AGTTTCTATTAATCACCAAAGAATTAAAAGTAGCAAACATAATTCATTTTTACAGTAATAAACTATGAAAACACAACAAAAATATAAAATATATGATTTATATAAAGTTAAAATGACCTCGGGAACCAAAAAATATATCAATACAATATTGAATATATCTTATAAGAAAGAACAGACATTAACAGAAAGTCACGTAGAAAACAAATAATTTAAACAAACCGATTATATTTAAATCCATTATGACACTGTATGACAAACTACCGCCGTACACCGTGTATTTCTGAACCTATTACAATATCTATATTCATGTATAATTTTTAATATTTATTATGTTTCTTAAATAGCTGCGTTTTATGTATTTTTGATCTCTTGTTTTTATATTAGCGCATAGCATTATATTAATTCAATAATATAAAAATTCTTCGTGAGAACTGTCTAGAGGTATGACAGAGTCTGAGCTTAAAACATATCTCACAAAATCATGATTCTTTTTTTATTCAACACGCTAATCAACAATCACTTCTTATGTTTTTAACCCCGTTGATGTTGCAACCTGGAGTACTACGAAGTGCCTTTTTGAATAAAAAAATTATAGTTTAATTATCAAATTACTTTTACTTCCTAAAAGGAGCAGTTTACATACCTCGAAATTTCAGTTACAAAATTAAAAATAATTCGTTCTTCTTCTTCGTTTACGTCCATACTCACCCTGTATTAATCTTGCCAAAGTCTTAGATATCCATGCATGGATAAACAAACAGCGTACCAAGAAACGATAGGCTAGCAACTGATACAGCTCATACAGCTTGTTTCAAGCTGTGTGGAAGGAAGGAGGTAGGCACAAAGGGCGACTCCTGTTTACACTCTCAAATCGATTGACGTGTTAAAGAAAGTGGGCCACGAAAATAGCGATTAAGTTTCTTGACTTTTATTCAAATTGTACGGAAGTGTTTTATTTTATACAGTTTGCACAAAATGTGAAGGGTCGAAAAAGCTTGAAATAGAAGAAAACTGCCAGAAAATTCAGAGTTTTGACATGAAAGCCTGGGGGTTTTCATGTCATGATAATAAGTAAATCTTACCTCAAGATAACTCTGACTGACTCTTTTGGCTATCATCACAGCTAGTATGACATTAACGTTGAGTTTAATGCTTCAAAATATTTGAAGCCATAGAGTCGGCAAGAAAACTGTATTTTTTGATGTGTGTTACCTTAGTACTTTTTAGTAGGTGAACCGATTATGATGATTCTTTTTTTATTTGGAAGCTGGTGGGTGCTTCTCATATGTTTGCATTTTGCGTGATTTTTGAGTCATCCTTATTAATGCGTATTTTCATGGTAATATAAGGTACCAAAACTAAAAAGAGAAGAGGAGACGGAGTCAAAAATGAAAAAAAATTGGTATCAAAGACAGCAACTTCCAAAAAGAAAGTTGGTAATTTTTAACTTTAAACTATTTTGTTTTAGAAGTCGGTTTTTTTTTGTTATTTTTAAGTATTTACCGATTTGATGGATATCTCCAAAAAAGTGAGTTAAGTACAGAAAAAATTTGACGGAAATATTTAAATGAATGGGATTATTATAACAGAATAAACTGTTATAATAATCTCAATATGAGAAAAATTTATAGGCGGAATAGAATATATACCTTATTTTGCCCAAAAATTTCCGTCTTACCTCACATTCGACTCATCGCTTGCTCAATGGCCCCACCCGTACCACCACATCCCCACACCCGCACTAGGGAGTATCCGCAACCTAATGTGAGAAGCCATTAATCACTCACTTTTATACAACTGACTTCGGTTTTGTCGAGATCTTGACAGTCGACGAGCAAGCCAGATTAGAACGATACAATCTTGCGTTATTTTGTATTGATTTGTAATTAGACGGGTGAGTTTACGCCTTTATTTAAAAGGGTAACTAGAGTTGGTTGTTTATTTAACAGATTATGTTCAGATAGGAGAGCAGTGGTGGCCTAGTGGTAACGGCCCCGACTTACGTATCTTAGGTCGTGAGTTCGAACCCAGACAGGCGCTTTACTTTGTGTAAATTATTTCATCACCACTGCTCTTAAAACGGCGAAGGAAAGCATTGTGAGGAAACCGGCATAGGACATGCCAACGAACCAAAAATTCGTAGACGTGTGACATTCACCAACCCGCACTGGGCCCGCGTGGTGGATTAAGGCCTATAACTTCTCTCACAGAGAGGAGGCCTGTGTCCCAGCAGTGGGCACATTATAAGGCTGATGATGATGTACAGATAGGAAGAAAGGTACGTAGAGACGTGATGTACTTCTGATAAAATAGGTGTTCGATAAACAGCTAGTTGAAATATAATCTTTATTATATATATATACTATTAATGAATTGATTGTATTTTAAACTCGACAATGTTAATTAAAATATATTTGTACGCCTTTATGCAAAACATAGAGGATGTACCTATCTGTAACAACTCGCACACTGTTATAATTTGACCTATGTTTACAAGTATAGCATTCTGATTCTGATATCAAATTATATTGTTTAGAAAATTATGTTATAAAAGGCAATAAAAAATAACTAAATGATTCTGTGACAAACACGATATAAAACTTTGTATTTACGAGATATTTAAGTGAGCTGCTACATCTTTTTATTTGGTCTAAATAACGGTATTTAAACAATACTATTGGTTTCCTCTCTATCAAACACAAAGCATATTCCTAACTATTTTATACTTTTGTAAAGAATAATACAAAAAAGAAATGTCCGTATCCCAGAAAGTTAATGTCACCACAGTCCTGTATAAGAATATCCATTCAAAGCATCACCATGAAGACGAAGGTCAAAGAACAGGTAATTAACGAAAGAACAATCGCTCATTAAGTAAACCGCGAAAGTTAAAAGTAATGTAATGAGGTACTAAATACATACATTATTAACCAACTTAAAAATGAGGAGGCTCTGAATTCGTCAGAATATTTTTTTAAGTACAGGTAATGTACTACCAATACTCTTTAAAATTAAAACAACTGTCGCAAAAAAGTCCTCATTAATTTATCGTTTTTTTAAGACGCATTGTACCTATACAGGGTGTCTCATTGAGAGGCGCATCATAATTACGACACGACAAAGTGTGGTTGACATCAACTCAAATGTTTAAGGGCCTGTAAAGTCTATACAACCTCCACAATGCCTTTGAAGCGACTTTGTCTCACTTCGCAATTATCACACCCCCTGTATATCTCGACATACTTTACTTGTGCGGTTCTTGAAACCGTAGATAGGACTTTCTTTCATGTAATAAGGTCGATTTTTTGTTGAAGTGTCAGTAATTGTAGTTTGGTAGGATATAGTATAAAGAACACTTGTTATGTAGAGGTGGTATTTTTGAGTAAAAATCTATTATTTTACCAACATTTTGAGATAATTAAAAGAATTTTTATTCCTTTTTACCTTTGTTGGATAGCAACAGTAATAATAGCATCCCCTCGTGATAATTACTAACATGTTTTATTTATATTATACGTCATTCTTGCTAAGACCACCTTTCCCATTGAAATGTCACAAAACCGCAAAACTACCCTCATTTAAAAAATACCAATTCTTTACTTCAATCCCATTCTGCTCACATTACATCGTTATTCTCCCAATATCTCAACTCAATAATTTACACAACTGACCTATCCAATATCGTATAACACAATATCAAAAAAGAGGGTAGATTCAACTAAAAATTTTACGTGGTAATGAGAGTGGGCCAGCACATTCATATTTAATTGGCGCGCGAGGCCGACTAGTTTATGGCACTCTATGGTCGAGGGGTGATTTTACATTTTTTTTTTTCAAATGCCCGATAGGCTCAAGTGGTATTGTGGAGAGGACAGTGCGTTGGGACGTTCGAAATTTAAAGATATGACCTTTTCGGTGCTTTAATGGTAGTTTTACAAAAAAAAAGTCTAGTATGTTTTCAATAACGTCATTTAGCCGTCGAGGGTTACTAGGCTATGTTAATTCAACTTTGTTATCTGGCTTATACCGCATAGATCACCTTAAAATGATATAAAAGTAATTCTATTAGTATTCCTTAAAAATTTAACGTTCATACTATTTTTAAACTAGTAAACTTAAAATGCTTTGTGCTCTTTAAACAATACAATAATATGTGACGCCATAAGATTGAGACAGTAAATAATTATCCACGTGCGATACTAGTAACGTCAACATAACACCACCGTTTACAGCTAGCCATTTTAGGCATACCCTAGTAACTTCTTAAATAACGGTCATACAGTACTAAAAGACGACAACCAATTGTCCATTTTATTGGTTAGTTGCGGTCTTGTCCATGATAGTCTGTCCATATAGGGTAACAGCGTCGCGGTAGCCCATTGGAAAAAAAAATACGCGAAATAATATTGAAAAGCTATAAAACGGAGAGCAGTACCGCTATAAAACACAAACAAATAAGAGATAATCGAGCAAGTGCTGTAACTTATTGTGGACTCTTTATGTGCATCATAATATTTTACTGCGACTTCTTTGGTAAAAGCTTTTGCAGGAGCGCCTTGGTGCTGCTGCTACTTTTTTAGTTATTGCTCACTTTTCGTATCGGGATGTTTTATTTAGGTATACTATATAGTCAATGTAGGAAACTGAATTTGAGGCCTGCTGGTAAATTGAGTTTTGATGGGATTAGAAATTTTATCTTGATCTGGAGTATTTTAGAGTAGGCTAGGTTGAGAGACGATATTTGCAAGGTGGCTATAAAATCCCTAGCCGCTGATCACATGACTGAAGTGAGCAGATGATCAAATGGATGAAGTGTCCAGCAATAGACATACAATGATGAAGATTGTCTCATTCATAGTGATCATTTATCACATAAATGCAACTCCCTAATTTTCCAGAACTGATTTTCAAATATTAAATCCATTAACCACAACAATTCATCAATAATATGGTGTCAATTTATTTTTCATTTTTCCTTCATACAAACTTGAGTACAATTTCACTTTAATTTGTACCATTAAACCTGGATAGGGTAAACCACCTATTAAACCATGAATCGCCTTAATAACCATATTAACTAACTATAAATAAATATTCACACCTCCTAAAAACCTCAATAATGAATAATAGTTTATAAAAACTAAAAAAACACGCTTTAATAGAAAACCAAATTAAAAAGTAAAAAATAATTTTCAATAAATTTAAATTAAGAATAGCGTGATTAACAAAAAATTAACTTTTATTTAAAAAAAGCGTAGGTGCTTTTTATGGTATTTTCAAAATGACTCTATTTCTACCAATATCTGTTAATAAAATAATATAACAATTAACATCAAGCACCCAATGTTTTTTTATAATAAAATATTTTTCTTTTTTTATTGAAAATTATTTTCTGGCTTTAAGTTTAGTTTTCTATTAGAGCGTGTTTTTTTAAAGTATTATTTATTTTTAGTTCAATTTACAATTAAAGCATGTTTTTTAGTATTTTAAACGACAATTTATTAATGCAACCACGTCCCTGTGATTGAAATGGGTAATTAGCGTGCCTACTGCATGCCCTGGATGTGAGAGTCGTTTCTCAGGCTCATTTTTGGAACATTTATTTAATACGAGTACTTTGCGCAAGGCACTTCGGATACAAATAAAAATTAACTCATGCGCATGCTTTAGCACGCGCCTTGGTATTTAATTGGCACAAAGACACTAACGGATATTGTATATAAAAAATCGTTTATCCTGAAGATAATGGGACAAACTATTTAAATTATTACATTGTCATCGGTCCTTGATAAGAGCGCGAAGTTTCAAATTAATACACATTTTTGAAGATGGTCAGAATCATGTTCAAAGATTCCGTTACATAGATAAATACATACCAAGCTAATAAAAGCGTGTTAAAAACTAACCATTCACTCAATTGTTTACGCCAACAGTAACAGTAACATCTATCAGCAAAAGAAAAAGTAGTAAACCGTTTGATACTCATAATTTATATATTTAGATATTTACCCTTTCTCACGTTTTGTATCATTATTATAAAACTGGTGCAATCGTATCTTGTTGCCCCGATCCTAAGCTTCTGCAGCTGTTTTCAATTATTTTGACTCTCAAAAATCTTACTACTTCCACTAATTCCTCCATAAATCCCAAATTAGATGCACCACATCTATTAAATTGGAGACACTTACGTATCTTTCAAAATTCAATTTATATTATCAATCTGTCAACGAAATGGTTTCAACTTTATCTGTCCCCATAAGAACAGGTTTAAGACTACAAAACGTTACCGACTCATCTACGAAATCCCCATAAATTACATATAATCCTAAACACCATTGAAGCTAGCGATCGACACTGTAAAATACTGTTTCTGGTATTATAACACCCTGTATAAAACGATAAGCCTCATAAACACAACTTACATTACTTATTTCCTTTGACATTGTCAAATGGTTGCTTGAATAGAACCAGCAGTGATTGTGAAACTAATCGATAGTGGTGTAACACGCATGGATGACATTGGTTTTAGAAGTACAATGGCGGACAAAAGTACGTTCTCACTAATCCTTGTATTGTTAACAGGAATCCAATTTAAAATTCCATAGAGGAGTCAGACAAAGCCTGATTGATTGCGACTTAAAATGTATTTGGTAGTAGCACGCTATGTTATAAAAATAACTTTATAAGCGTTTGATGTGAAAACATCTTTGCAGTAGCACTTTGGCTGTGATTTTGGCGCGGTAAATCAAGTATACAATAAAACAATATGACAACGTTTTTATTCCTAAGACGTAAACAGAAACGATGCGTTTTGATTTGAGATCTCACATTTTTGCAGTATGTAGAGGAATGTGAACGGGGCTTTCGTTCGGTTGTGTTCGTTTTCCAAATCTTTGTAAACTTCTCATTGGCAGTAAAATCTTAACAGAACCAGCCAACTACAAACAAGTCATACTAGATTCGTATAACCACATAGGACAATCGCAAATAGAAAGATCAACCCTTGCGTTGAGAGCAATGGATTGACCTTTCCGAGCCAATTACATACACTGCTCGTCAACCAACTGAATGGGCCGGCTTTGTATTTCAGTTTCATATTCAAAGTTGTCTTATTGCTAAAAGCCGCCTTCCGGTGGACAATTGCCAAGAATCGAGCTAAGGACATTTACTATCCCTTTTTCTCGTTTCAATTATCTATATTTGCATCTCTGTCTTTCGAACAGAATTCCCTGAATGAAAGCTCCTTTTCATCGTTTTGCAATACCGTTGTATCTTCGGCCAACTAGTGAGTGAATATAATTTCGTCAGTCCCAAAGTATGTGGTAATGAGGGCTGTTAATTTCAACGGAAGTTACTTACTATAGGCCATTCAACGTTTGGCCCATTTTCTCCGCTATCAATCAGGGATGAACTATTTACATAAATATCTGGAAGCCAGGTGTGACAGTACAGCTGCTGTGGTCATTCTTCATCATCTTTTTGTGTCATTTACATCATTTATACTATATTTTCTTATTTTATGTGATACAGTTTCTTCAGTGGACGCATCAACTTGAATGCTCATAGGGAAAATAGGTATGTCATCAAATTATTCTTGCACTACCTTTGGGAGTGGTCTCGCCCGAATATATGCCGGAATTTATCCTTAGGTAACACACCTACTATCTACATAAAAAAAACATTTTTTGGCCTTCTGTGCTAAGTATATATACATATCCTTTCAGCCTTTGAGGCATCATTGAATAACAAACATCCAAACACAGACATTCACATTTACAATACTAGTAGAATATCATTCGCCTGACGAAAGATGTCTTCCTCGTCTTCAAACATAGCATTAACAACTGTTATTAAATAAACAATTTCACTTGTAATAAACCGAAGATTTTATGCGTGATCACTTCGAATGGCCGATGGTTAGCTACCCGGAAGATCAGATAAAATCATAGAACAATATCTGTTATTGTCACTTCTCGCAACTTCTCAGTTACGACTTTCCATTTGCATTTCTGTTCTGTAGTTCAGAATTGCGAATATTACTAACTGTTATTTTGTTATATTAAAATGGAATGGATTGTGCGAGACGTGGCGCTAAGTAAGTTTATCTACCGAAGTGATATTGCATAAGTATGATTACGTTTATTGGTATTTAGTCATTCTTTTAACAAGAACCACGAGATTACTAAAATGTTCAAATAAGACATAGGACATAAGTATTGATATATTCCATCATTACAGTATCTCGTTATCGTCTCATCATCGGATATTGTTGATGAGTTACGACTTTCTGATGGACGATTCTGGCAGAATAAATTCTTTTTCTTTGTTTCTTCTTTTTCTTTACTTTAAAAACATTTAAAACACAAAATTTCGTATGCTTCAGAAATATTCTGCTGAATCTGTATTCTGCATTAGGCTACTGATGCAAATTATTTCAACAATATAAACAATTTATTTGGTTGTGTATTCTACAACTATCAATACACTGTTGTACAACAAGAGATTCGTTCTACAGAACATAAATTAATCGTAAAGCAAAAGACAATGTCCATTGTCTGTTTGGCACGTTGTTGAAACACGAACAATAAGAGTTCGGTAGGAAATGCCCTCAGATAATCATCGCACTTCATCTTCCGACGGCGTAGATCTGAGAAGAGTTAGAGGAGATTGAAACAGCTTTGAGCATTCATTTATTTATGAGCGCCTCAAGAGATTGATTTGTATTTTTTGACTTAAGAGTTAGGGGACTTGATTATAAGTCCCCTAACTCTTAAGTCAAAAAAATTGTATTGTATTTAACTTATCTCATCAACTAATAAGTGATGAATAGGTTAATCTGAAAATATTCACTCTATTTTAAAATATTCTGAATCACCTCTTTCCCTAATATTTGACATTCTATTAGTCAATGATTCCTCGGAAGTCCAAAATGTTAAGGATTAAACACGAGTCATTCGGTAGCGCTTGTCAAGCCTATAAATTTTGGATTTTTATTTTGACTTTGATTGCACTAGTGACTAAGCATTGTTATAGGAGACACTGTTTTTATCCCTTGACGGAAAAAGAGGGATGTTATAAGTTTGGCATGTGTTGCTGTGTATCTGTGTGTCTGTCTGTGGCATCATAGCGCCTAAACGGATGAATCGATTTTGATTTAGTTTTTTTTGTTTGAAAGTTGATTTTGTCGAGAGTGTTCTTAGCTATGTTTGAATAAAATCGGTTCAACCGTTCAAAATTCATAGGCGTTTTACTGTTTGAATCGGGTTGTTTTCGCAAGATATCTTGTCATAATTATGTGTTCAATAGATTGCCGATCGAAGCGTGTATGTACTAGATAAATTATGTAGCACGAAAAAAAAATGTATCGAGGGTTTTTAAAAAATTAAAAAATTTTACTTGTGTGACACACAGCTTATCCTAAAATAGTGATGATATTCTTCTTTCATTTTCCCTTAGATATATTTGAGGTGAGTCGTTTCCGGGATGGGGGCAGGAGTGATGATCATCATCATCTCTTCTTCCCTCATCCCAATTTATTTCTATTGACACCTGGCAAAAAAAATGTGGCCATCTATCCCCTTCATAAGTCTATATTTGGTAGCGAGCACCGACTCACGCGCCGTATATTTCTGGATCTCCATCAATGAGAGTGCGATTCATTCAGATATCCACGTTACTTTGCTTTAGTCATCCTGCCGCTCTCATCTCCTTCGCCGCCATGATATAAACGTCTTTAAAAGTACTTCGCCGCATTGTTAAAAGGTTTTTAATTCATTAAAACAATACATTGATCTTGTAAAGATTAAAAATTGGAATCCCAAATTCGGAATGACTAATATAATGCAATTTAGGATCAATTCCGTCTTGACAAAATTCTGGGTCGCAGTGTGTGCCAATCGTCAGTGTCAGAGACTCATCAGCTTTTGAATATTATGAGATTGTACTTGTGAGTAATGTTATAGCAATGCAAGGATAGCTAAATAATGAAGTGGTTAAAGCTACAATTTATCATCAGCTCATGATCTTCTGAAGAACAAGCCTGCAGTATAAAGGCCACCACAAAGAGAGGACCAGAAGAATAATAGTCGATTTTAATTTGCAAGACAGCGAACAACGTATTTTAACAACCACTCCAGCATCAACACTTATTGTTAAACCCATGCCTCTAAAATCCATCAGCAGTGCCAAATAACTCCTAAAAATTATTTTTATATATTTTCTCTGCTCCGTGGTCTTCACCGTATATTAAGCAATTCTTCTACCAAGCATGAAAAACTTTACAAGTTAAAGTATTAAAATTTAATGGTTAAGTCGGTCTGTATGCAAACAGACAGACCATAAACAACCCCGATTAGCAAAGAGATTCTCCTTACAAGGTTTTATGCTTGTTTTACTTTATGAAACGATTAGCTGTCATATGGTGGAGATAACTATTGTAGTAAATGTCGCATGTAATGTTGGAGCCTGGTATGGTGTTATGGAAGTGTTTTAAGTTCTGGAATGAGTGTTGGGTAGTTGACATTGTTGGTCTAAGAGATATTGTTCGAGCTTGATTATCTTTGTTGGTTTTACCTTGATTTTGGTCTGTGATCTAGCTTTAAAATTGTTTTTAGGTACTGTTTCTCATTAAAATCTACTCATTTTGATAGTGCTTGAAATTGCACTAAATCGTTCAAAATAAACGGATTTATAATGAAATTGATTTTTCAAAAATTAGCATCTGACCTGATCCTCTAACTATTGTTAAAAGTTTGAGGTGTCCTTATGTTTTAACTTTTGGTCTAGTAGAAGTCATGTCACGTCACCATAATCTATCAAACTACCCTTGCAGCTTAAATTGCACCTGTATGTAGGTAGTTGGTAATTTCTAGTCGACCAACCAACTGTAACCATTTACATTTCTGCATTAAAACACCGTTACACCTACATTCTACGAAGTTAACACCCAATAAAACAAATAAATAACTTGTTGTCTAATTACATCGTTTTCACTAATCGACACATAAACAGCCCGTTCACTGCACGCCAATCTAATAAATATATAAGGACAGAGACAATTATATTATCCCCAAGTAAACGCAAGCGACGCGTGCGCACGACAACCATAAAATCTGGTAAAGCCGATCTCGACCGAAGTTGACACGACAATTGCCGATCGTTACAACTATTAAATCTTAGCAGCCCGACCCGTGGAGAGGTTTAGGACCCCTTTGGTTCTAAGACACGAAATATTTTGCAGAGTTTACGGTTAATGTGGCTGGATGAGTTTTTGTGTATTTTTGTTTAAGTAAGAGATATTCGTTATCGAGCCAACACAACATTAACAAAAAAATAGAAAAAGCACATGATAAATAAAATTGCAGTCGGCATGGGCAGAAAGACAGGTATAATAAACACCCCAATGATTTTAAAATGACTCGAGATTAGGAAAAGCAAAAAGCCAAAATTAAAATAAAATAAATGAGGCCTTCATTGTATTTCATACATACAATGAAGAATATCATTCTTCTTCATACTCAAATATGTTTTAATTCAAAGTCTTGCATCTAAATTAATTAACAATAAAGAATTTCAATAAATAAAACCTATATCACATGCTAAGATAAAATGGATTTGTCATTTTGCTTTTTGCTTTTTAAAGCCAACAAAAGCAGAAAAGACGAACCATTTTCTCAACCATTTCACATATTCTCTAAACATTCCAAACTCACTCATAAAATACACTTCGGATAATTTTTCGCATGCACGTGGAACATTATTCGAAGTATGTTTCGACTAGCATACAATGTGAGTCGTGGGCGGAACAACTCAATCGCTTGTCGAACCTTGTTGTGTCCCGTGTTATCGTAAACTAGATTGTACTCCCAAATATGTTCGCAACATTATACCTAGTGAACACGACGATAAAGTTAACGCGACTAACGATAAAATATTCGCGTGTGAAATTGTTTAAATACACAATGTTGTTGGTACTTTCTCTGCTTTAAAGGTCTTAGGGAATATCTTAGTCATCGTCCATTTTGTGACGCAGGCTTGTAAGAATTTTTCTCTGAGAAACTGACAGTAACTTCTGTCAGCTTTACTAAGATATGTGGAGATTGTCTAGGTACCTCAGTTTTTTCATCCATTCTATTAATACACGACAAGTACAGACGCCAAATGTTTATACGAGTGCATTTTATTCAAAGACAGATAAGTGTTCAAGACATTCACCTCCCTTTTATCCGAACTAAGCATGAAAAAAAAACCTTAACACACGAAGGTGCACAAATATTTAATAAACTGCCAAAACATATTAAAGAGTGACAATGAATGTGTGAGAGTGTAATCGTAATGATTTCATTACGATTATTTAAGAAACTACTTAAGCAACACATTACTCAACAAAAATAATAACTCGCAGCTAAAGTTCGATTACGTTCAGCGTCAACATAAATGGCGCTTCTTGTCAACTGTTCACTAATTCTTTGTAATGGTTTACTTCTACCTACTAAAAATTTTGTAATTTTGATTTAGTTTTGCGAGTGTTTTGTTTTGTGATTCGTTTTGTTTGAGTCAAATTTGGTAATTGAAATTGTGTATACCTTATTTTGAAAATATATAAACATATGCTGTGTTCCTTTTGTGGTCCTGTAAGTACGCTCAACATAACTTAAATTGTTTAAATATGTAAGTTTCTCTCAAGTGAATGCCATTGTAATTCTTTTGAGAAATAAAGATTCTTTAACCGTAAAACCTGGGCTACATGAGAAACAAAATACTAGCCAAGAATTAAGTATCGTATTTGTTTCTTTTCCGGTAACCAATGATCTTTAGCCCGGAAATTCGAATTTCCCCGCTGCTAGAACCACTGCAGCTGGAATCACACTGCTTGATTTCTGTTACAATTTTGGTGTACACTTAAATATACTCTATAATCTATCTAGTCGAAAACTTTGGGGTTTTGATCCCAATTTTTGCAGTGATTCCAGCGGCCTACTGGTTAAACCAAGTTATTTTGTATACCTCCTATTTTCTGTCCAAAAACAGTGCTTCGGTAATACCATTATTCCTATCCAGCTACACCAATATAGGTACAGAAACATCACTAAACATACTCTCTACCATACTCCCAGTCCCAGAGTAACACGATCTAATCAAACAATTGCCTTGTTGCAGGTAAGCGACGCGACGCTCACGTGACAACTGCGCGTTACGTGACAGCCCTGAGCAACATTAAACTGACCTAACTTATTGTTGGGGGAGCAACAAGTGGAAGTCATCGCTTGTTATTAGGGCTGCCACTGTAATACATGGTACAGTATTGCTGTTGTATGTTTTTTTTTTTGTTTTTTTTTTTTTTTTGCGATACTTGAAAATTTGAAGTTAATCGACAAACTCACAATTTTCTGTGAGTTTGTCGATAAACTTACAATTCGTATATATTCCACAAACCAACTCATTGATAGTTTAAATAAATGCGCACAAATCATCTTTTGTGCGAAAAAGGTTTAATAGATGATACAACTACTTTGATAGCAATCATTCGACGAATCAAAGAACATAATGGTATCAAAGTGATGTTATACAGACGCCATTTTAAACAGACGCCACATTCCACAATACCCAAAACATTAATTTAACAACAATTACTGCTTCTGGAAGTAAAATAATTCAATTTCCCTGCACTCTCAACCCTAAAAACAATGCACCCCTAAATAATAGGGGTTGGGACTCGCAAACATTTGTCTTGTTGATCGGTGGTGGATACATGGCGTTCAACAGGTTAGCTGGGGGATTATGGTAATGCCATGGTGATTCCACTTTACATGGATTTATTGTTTCTGCATTCGAGTTCCTCATAGGAGAAGGAAAGGAGGTAAAAAATTGATGGTTGTGTGAGGTGTGACATGAAAGAAAAGGGAATGGATGGCAGCGTGATGGTAGACAGAGGAGAACGGAAGAAGAAAACGTATTGCGACAGCAAGTAGACGTGAGCAGGAAGAGATGAGGGCTTGCAATGCTCATCTGATAGAAAACTAGCAAAATCATTGGTATGAAAAAGTGCAAAATATATGATTTTGCACCGTTTCATAAAACTAAAGACGAGAGAAACTATTTTCGATATCTTCATCATGAAAAAACTGACGAAACGAAATGACGGTGCAATCATTCGAATATCAAAGCAAATACAAGGTTGATGCCAAGACAAAGTAAATTTCACAAAATTATGTTACGTTAATTCGAAAATGGAGTAACTTCCATTCCCGGCACATTATGAAAACAAAATGCCCAATCACTGCAACTGTCACAATTTTATACCAAGAACAGCACAAAGGCGAAAAATTAATAAAATGAGTTCAATTAATGTGCTGTTTGGTGCTGTTAGTACAAAATCACTTTTCATCAACGCAAATCAAGAATCTTCCAATCCCTGGACATATTCATTTATTAACCCTTCCAAAATGCAAACAAATGACGAATATCAGTGCATCACAAAAACAAATGAAGATTAAACGAGCTGTTAAAAGAAGCGACGTGTAACCTGCGCATACGCAGGATGCGGTGATTGTGCGCGCGAGTTGCGACGCAGCGGAAGCGCGGACGGTGTGCGCCAAAACATCCGCCATTAGTGCTGAAAAAATATTGCATGTGGCGCATGAAATATGGCTGTGGCACTGCCCACTGATTGATATTAAAATGAAATGTCCATTCAGTCGGCTTGAGTAAGTACCGATGAGTTTGTTTGTATTGTTTTATCGTAAACACCTTTTATTTTTTTGTATTTTTTGCAATCTTCTGGCATATTATTATTTGTATTTTTGGTATTATAAATGCTAAGTATTTATTATTAAGTAAACGGGCAATACGTTGCTCTGAACCAAAGTGCTGCCGAAATAAAAACACCATTAAAAAGATGCAATATAATAATAATAACTGATCGTGGTAAGGATATTAGAATAGCATTACAATTTAAGAAGAAATAAGGCAAAGTTGAAACCAATAATACAGTAAAAGAAACAATTAGGTGAATCAAATCACAACACACCGACCGCAGTGTCAATACACTACGGTCTTCAAAAACAAGAGACGATCTCAACGAGCGCACGGTCCATTCTTAAGCATGCACAAGCCCAGAAATAGAGCACAATAATTCATAAATGTTATGCGCAAGCGGCGATAATACTGTAGCATTGATCGGTCATATTGGTATGACAACGTATGAGAATATTATTGGGTGTGTAGGGTTGGCGAATTTGGAGTACAAGCGAAAATAGGCGGTATTGACGGCGGTTCAGTTGATGATACTTATTTTGTTTTGCTTGATATTGTTTTGTTAAATACTGGGTTCAGAACAGGTTGAATACTAAAAACGTAGGTATAGACAACATTCCCCGTTATCGATCGGTGTAAGTGTCTGCAATAATGCAATGAAATCCTCCAAAGCAAATTTCGTCGATTGATTATAAGAAGATCTGGAATGGCAGGGCAAGTCAAGTTAATATTCCAAAATTGCATATGCTATAAGCCTATGCTATATGTCACACATTTTAAGCAAATTAAGATATGCTCTGGTACTCATGCTTCAAAATTACATACCTAACACTTTTCGTTTGATAACTAAATTGTCCTCTGTATTTGTCTCTTGGAACCAAGACATAACCCTAATAAAAATAAAACCGATCTACCCCACAAATTAATATACTAAACTAGCCAATCCACAGCAGTATGAGTATGATATTCAAACAAAGCAGTGCGCGGCGGTGAGCTGCAATAATAAGCGGAAACGATGCGCGCGCAAGACTCCGGCGCATGCTCCACTAACTAAACTATATATGGACTGTGACAACGATGAATGTATTGTTAGTGAAATATTTATACTAATCCTTAATAGCTGATAAATTCTTTGAGGTCTACTCATAAAAATAGTAATATTATGATAATTATGAGGACAAACCAGGGGGGTGACCATAAGCACTTAAAGCAAGATTATTTTGAGTGTGCGTAAGGGATATGACAGATGAGTAAATGTATATAACTTTTATACATCTGTCCCTTTTTCACAGTCGAACTATGATAGTTTTGACACGTCATGGTACGGGGGCAGGGCAGTTTTATAAGCACTTTGACTTACTAATAGATCTGTATCATAGGAGTCTTTTGCCCGAATAGCATGGTGACACGAGACGTAAGGTTAAAAGCAGAAAATATTGTTAAAATTGTACAAGAACCAGAACCAGGTACGAATGACAGTCGCCATGGGATCTGGAGTCAAAAGTCCTTGCGCATATATGGGAGTAGCGTGAAGAAGCGAAACGCCGAGGCGAAACTCCGATGCCGTGACAGATCCTGAGATGCGACATGGAGAGGGCGACTGTCGCAACCCCGCGCTAAGGCCTCTCTTTGAGGAGTGGCTTAAGAGGCGATCAGCTTGCGACTCACGACGCCAGCTGATTGCCGGCCACCTTAGGCCCGGGCTTGCGGACAGCGAGTAATGGGTAGCTCGCCGTCCGATAAGGACCAGACCCGAGTCGACGGCGCGTAGTGTTCCACGCGCGCCTCAAAGTGGTGTTAGCAAAACTGACGGAGTCCGCTAGGGCCTGTCTGGGTCGCAGATAAATTAGAAAGAGTTACCGCGGCCCTGGCACAAGCAACTGAAGGAACACGGGTGGGATTTAGTCAGTAAAAGTCTGATACGCCCTCCCGCTTCACCCTTCACCTAGAGCGGGAGAAATCATTGGATGATTTCCCACCTCATAAAAAAAGAATGAATGACAGCGAACGTGGAGTTAGGCAGATTGTGAAATATATGAGTATTTGCAAACATCATTGTCATAAAAGTCTTTCGGCTACTGCTAGCAATACCACTGGCTTGAATAATACAAAAAGAGAAGTCCTGTATATTCACAGTACCAAACCGATTGATTCGCATATATTGTATTCAGTGAAGATAAGAAAATTATCGCCTATTACAGGGAAGATGCATTTCATGGGAACAATCATTTCTATTGTTGCATCATACAATCTTCACAATAAAATTATGGTCCGATAAATTTTATTGTCTCTCCAAGCAACATACAAAGAGATACAATACCACATTGTGTTCCTATAAGACTAAAACCACTTTATGGTCTTGCTAAGAAATCCAAAAAGACTGCAAATGAAGACATCAGTGAGACATAAGACATGGTACCAAGTAGTAAGACAGTAACAGGAGGAGAGTTCAAACAGTGAAGAGTCCAATAAAAGCGGTGCGACAAGTCGTCAAACAGGCTAGCATTGTTGTCGCACGTCTGGTTCCGAGAATGATGGTCAGTAATAAACGCGGATGTCGATGCTGTGTCGTACGCCTTACAATACTTGTTATGACTATTTTAGGTGGAAGGGCCTTTTGTTTTTCTTCATGGCGATATCCTTTGCAAGTGTGGTATTGTTACTTATTGTAGACTCACGGGTGTCACGGCAGATTTGTGCTGAAATAAAATAATCAAGCCTGTAACTATTTGTGAGTTTTTACCGTCATACACGAAACATATAAATATACTTTTGATACCTTCAATTTTCTTCTAATCATGATCAATAATCTTCATTAACTCACAGTTGGTGTGTCGTCTGTATTCGATTTTTTATATCCTTTATAAGATATCGTACTGGCTTTTTATTACATTTACTTAGTATGTAGAAGCTCTTCTTAGCTATTAAAATCTTCATCGTCATCTATCCTATCTGTAATACATTACGCACGCTAATTATAAAATTATCATCAACAGCATCAAATGCATTTCAGTCACTGTCTCATTCTACCACAAAAACCAAAAAGTCTTCACTTATGACTTACTCGACTGCATGTTTACTAACCATTTCACCGAAGGCCATAAACCCCCTACTGGTCTGTCAACTCGTGTCAACCAAAACAACAATGTAGGAGTTAATGAATAAAACAAGTGTCCTACCTTGAACTAAGCTCTGTTCAAGTTAGACTTGTAACACAGTAATGCCGATACTATAGATATAATAAATAATGTAATATTTGCATTGAGGTTTAATGTCTCAACTGTATGTGTCTTCTGAAGGAAATTTTATAAAAAAAAACTATATTTTTTTTAATCTATTTTTTATATATTGGAACCTTTTATTGATTGGAGCAAAAAAAAAACGAGTCAGTGTTTTCAAATATTACTATGTTGAATAAGACTGCAATTTTGCTTTTACTGTCAGATCACACACTTTCAGGTTTTTTGCTCGATCCGCTGCAATTTTGTTTGGCTTTATTAGCAGCTGAGTTTTATAACAATATTTGCACGCTGACTCAATCAATGTTAAATACTTATACAGTAAACCCTGTAGTTCACTGTTAACTGCCGTGACTCATACATCCCATAACAATCTTACTCGCCTCGCTTCCCCTACAATGTAAGATCAAACCATATAGTTTTATTTGAACCCAGATTTAGCAGAGACAATTGACTTGGCGACCGTAAGTCATACATGAAACGGATGCCGCTGTCGGAGCTCCGCTCATTGTTGGCACCAGACGTATTTATTGAAATAACATCAGGGTTATTATTGGAGTGCTTTAAGATTCTAGGGCAGGTATTAATTATTGCATTCACGTGTATTGTCTTCTATTACTGTACGTAATGGAGTCGCTATTTATTGTCTTAGCTCGCGGATGCGACGCACAGCGGGTGCATTACAAAATAATGTATGATTTGGTGCTGGCTGAGTAGTATGCTCTTATAAAACGTTATAATTAATACTGACCTGAATCTGGGTGTGAAATTCGTTTGATATAATATATAGCTTCACGATTCAATTAAAATTAGCAGTAAGTTCATTGTGAACTAACTTCGTTTTAAATGAATTGGAACCAGGAAATCCTCCAATTCAAAATAAATAAACTCCATAAAATCTCAGTCTATAAATCATACAAAAATTTTTTTTCGCTAGCCCATCTAATAATCATTTTCACGGCGCACTAAACTCCCCGGGGTGGGCAGCACAGCAAATTATAATAATTTATGACCAATTAGGCGACGAAGACGCACTAAAACTGCGGTGTCAAATGTTAATGCCACATGTATTTTGGCCACCGTATATTTATTATTATTATTGTACTAAAGATTTATTAACGCAACATATTTTTTCCATAATTACATATTTATGTTTAATCGTAAACTTCGAATTTTATTTTAAACGCCATTATTAATTTAGTAATTATTGTTGTTGTAATAAACAATGCAATGTGCTGTGACTATTACAAAAATAAAGTAACGGGCCGTGTCGTTTATTTTGTGTCATTAAACTGGAATCGTTAAACTAGTTATACTTGTGTTTCGGTTGCTTTACCTTATGGACTGTATTATTGACTGTAGTTTACAGCACACTGTTCAGGTGATTCACTTTCCTTGTAATTACTTGGTTTATATATTTTTTTTGTATTTTAAAACCACATAAATGAATCGACCAACATTTTAGAAGATGGCTATGGTCTTCCGCAAGCAACTAAGCGCTTCGCGTTTTGGGGGTAGTCCATCTGCACTATCCTACACCCGATTACCATAACTAGTCCTGTCGTACAGCCAGAGTATCTACTATTCCATTCTCAATTCAAATAATTCAATTCCACTATCACTATCATCATCATAATCCCTTCAGTCAAATGATGTCCACTGCAGCATACAGGCCTTCCCTAAGCGTCACCGTATCGACCAATCCACTCACATCCAGCTGGACCTATTTCCAACCCAATTATAATATCAGCTAAAGTTTATTATACAATAGAAACAAAATAATTACCAAACTAACAATAAATACTCGCGCTCCCGTTATTATTGTTCATAATAATATATTCCTGAAGCTCTCATGACATTTGCGACGGACCGGAACACTTTTGTTTCATTCATAAGTGACCACGTTTTGTCTTTAAACGTGGTGTGTAGTATATGAAAGGTTTTTAGATGAACAAATTCAAATTATGTTTATGGAAAGACCTGAAGCTTAGACCATGGCATTATTCAACCGTTAATATCTTATATTCATTACAACGTTGTGAGTCCATTAAAACACCGTTGTAGACAGATTGCAAGGGGTACTTGTTCAAAGTTGGGGAGTTATTGACAAGGAAAAGTAGAGTTAAATAATATTATTAGGTGTTGCTGCTGGAACACAGGTCGAGAGGCGGGCAGTATCCCAACAGTGGGAACATTAAAAGGCTGATGATGATTAGGCATTACAAGTACTCAGGTTGCTTTACAGGTTAGAGTATGGCTTATAGCCATTTAACCAACTAACAGCAGTGTGCAAATCAATAAACCGAGAGATCCAAGAACCAATTGTTTTTTGGAAAAACCAAACTAAAGGTGATTTTTTTATTAGTGTACGCGAGTCTAGGCTGCGTATTACAACATATAACAAAATATGACAAACGTTTTCTTGTTTCTTCTTTCTTTCTTTCTTTCCTTATTACCGCTTCTGCAAATCCTCCATATACTACATCTCCCTCCCTATAAATAACAATAGATTAGGCACACATTAAACGCGGCGGCCAATGATATTATGATGTACAGTCGAACCGCGTCGCTGTGGCTGCCTGCACATTTATCATCACTCGTCTATTTGCTATGGTGATCTCTTTGAAGGTGGAAATTTAAAGTGCAGATTTGCAGGTGCAAAGTTAAGCTGTAATAAAGCTCAGTCAACTATTTATTTTTTCATTCTTTTCTTGTTTTATTTCTTTCTTTTCTTGTTCTATTCACTTATTTTCTTTTTCTTTTTTTTCTTTCTTTCTCTCTTTTCTTTCTTTCTTTCTTTCCTTCCTTCTTACAATGATATTATTATGTACCGTCGAACTGCGTCACTGTGGCCGTCCTCACATTTATCATCACTCGTCTGTTTGCTTTGGCGACTTCTTTGATTTCTCTTGGTGCTGACGAAACGGCTCGAAGGTGGTAATTTTCAGACCAGATTTGCAGCTGTAACGAGCTTGGGAGTGGTGAAAAGAAGGCCATTGCCTTTTTTAAATATTTTGCAGTGATGTCTTTACTCAGTAAATTTTTTGCTGGAAAGAAAACGTTGTTCTTATCTGAAAAGAAAGTTGTATGAATTGCAAAATACAAAAATATTTATTTCGTCTCATACATTATGTCATACATATACTGATGCAGCCCCAGTAAGTTACAATAGTACTTGCTGTCTCACTCTTCCTTTAAGTGGTACCATTAGCTTCATTAGTTTCTAATGGATAGAAAAACTAAGGAAAAAAAATGATAATAATTAAATAGCTCTCGATGTGTGAGGAGCGCATGTTTTTGTATGTGCGTAGGTGTGTGTTAAGTGCATGCGTTTGTGTTTGTATGTGTTACTGCGAGGAATTAGTAACTAATCCTGTATAAATAGTTTTTTTTCTGGTCTCGTGAGATTTTCCTAACATATTTCTAAAGAAGGTGGCTCGGCCGAGCCATCTTCGCGCAGCTGAGACCTGTGTTGGCAGAAGCGACGATCATCGGAATGACATGGAGCGAGGTGAAGCGTGAATCTCAAGACCGATCGCGATGGGGGACATCTTTAGACTCCCTCTGCCCCGTCTAGGGATTATAGGACATTAAGTCTAGTGAGTCATTCCTAAAGACAATGGCAATGGTTGGTAATATTTCATGAGATAAACGTATTCAATCACCCTATATAAATAACTTAAGTAACTACATAAATAAAGCTCCTTTTTACGTACGCTAGCTTCTTAGTATCGAGAAAATGAGTTAATCTACAACCTAGTACAAAATCAGATAATCCAACACTACAAGTTTCCTAGAACCGAAATTCTCAAAATCTTGTCACATTTTCATAGAAAGCAAGCCATTTGAAACGTGCTGGCTATACATAAGTATAATTAGGAAGTTAATTATGCCTCTCTATAGGTATGCATATAAACATTCCTTTATGAATCCACACAAAGTGTCTCTTAATTTCGCCTCCCCACTGTCGGGCTTTACAAAGTTGTATCTCTGGAGTAGCGATAGCAGAATAAGTATATGATTTGAAAGAAATTAAATAAGATCATTTAAATTTTTGAGCCACTCATTAATAAAAACTGTTTTAAATGTCTCTTCTGCAGAGGATTTTGTTGAGTTATTTCTTTTTCTATCGTATAATTTTACATAAATTAATTTAAAATAAATAATATAATATAACTAGACCTAGGTTAATTAGAGATCAAATAGCCGACACATGTTGACATGTTTTTTATTTCTATTTCTCACACTATTTTCTTCGTAACTTCTGAATTGTTTTAGCCTACAATTTGTATTGAATTAAATACAAAAAAGCCTCTCACTTACGCCGTAATAAGTAAACACGGTGCGTAAACACTATAAAAAGCACGCATAAATAAAACATTTGCTGCAAATTATCACCACCTCCCCAGCGTGAACGACGAATGTAAATAACTCTTTATATTCAATAAAAACCGACCATTTCTTGCACTAAGCAATTTTGTTTCACCATAAAATAATTAACGCCCCATACGATTGAGGCATTTAGCACAATTATTAATCACTTTTCTCAATTAAATCAATTTATTTTACATAATTTCCAAATAGTTGTAATATTGAGATAAGTGGGAAAAAACACGTTTCGACGTGTTCAATTTAATAAACATACATAGTTTATTCAATTTATATTTGTTGATACTTTGTTTTCCTTATTTTACAACGGGAAAATTGGAATAACGGTGAAACATTTTACTTAATTGCTAATGGAAATGATAATAAAATCTTGTTAACTTAATTGGAATCGTAAAAGTGTAATATAGGACCGCCATTTTTTGATCGATATTTGACTTTTATTAAGACCGTACTATTATAACGTCCATCATGATTGCGGATAGTGCTATTCGTCCTGCATAACACTGTCTCTCTCACACAACAGAACCATAATTGTTTTGACACGTCATAGTAAGGCCCTTGATTACTCTTATAAACTTACGTCAAGATTCAAGGACGACTTTAACTACTGAACTGCACCTAATATGGAGAAACGAATATGTTCAACAACGTATAAATTGTAGTGTTGCAATCTGTGAGTGTTCTTCTCTATACAAGAATAGGTATTTGTTTTGTAATACAGTAATTTCAAACTATTAGCATAGTTAATCTGTGCTATTTGTAGGTATGTAAGGCGTATCACAGAAAGCATAACTGTTAATTACCTTAAACGTTTAGATATCTGTGCGGTAATCCATGTTCTTTTTATTTTTTTTAGAACTTGTGGTGAAAAACGATGTTTAAACGTGGTCATTTGTCATTGCAGTCTCTCGGCTTCATAACGGTCACGCGTTTACTTGAGGCTAGCAATGACGAAGTTAGCCCACTTATATCAAAACTGACTAAAAATCTCGCTTATTCTGTTGACCCTACCCTGGGAGGGTGCCACACAAAGGCGCGGCTGCTCTTTTTCACTTCTTCCTTCCACTTTTTACTTTTTGGTCCCTCTTGCCTCCCCTATATCCTCTGTCCTCTGTCCAGCCATGCGATGGTATTTTTGTCCTCTTTTTGCCTTATTTAGGTACTAACTTTTGTTTCTATTTTTGTGTTATTTTAGCAGCAATTTTCCAGAGTAAGGCCTGCGTTTTAATTAGTATTTTAGGATTTGTTTCGGACAAAATTGAAAAAATCGGCTAAGTGCGAGTCGGACTCGCGCACGAAGTGGTCCGTAACATTATCGCAAAAAAAGACAAAAAAATCACGTTTGTTGTATGGGAGCCCCATTTAAATATTTATTTTATTCTGTTTTTAGTATTTCACATCATCTGTGAAAATTTCAACTGTCTTGCTATAACGGTTCATGAGATGCAGCCTGGTGACAGACAGACAGACGGACAGTGGAGTCTTAGTAATAGGGTCCCATTTTTACCCTTTGGGTACGAAATCCTAAAAACGCACACAAATTCATAGTACCACCTCAGGGTGACGGGTAGATCTTTCTCGTCATTCTACGGAAACATATCCAAAGGCATAAGGCTATGGACAAGCTTCTACTCTGATAAAAAGTAGACACATAATCACACCTAATATTATAATGGCGAAAGTTTGTGAGTGTGTAAATTTGTTACTTCTTCACTCCAGAACGGCTGGACAGATCTAGATTAAATTTGACACAGAGATGGATAATAGTCAGGTATAGCACAAAGGATAGTCAGGATCGGGCATAGCATTTTTCATCCCAGGAATATGTTTTCTCACGATAATTTTCGACTTTCACGCGGGCGAAGCCGCTGGCAAAAGTATTCCCATAAGGCTAAGACGAAGATATACCTTGACAAAAGGTTCTTTACCTAATGTTCTAGCAGTCCTTTTCTCCACCAACCAATCTCAGTAATAATTCGCCCAGTCACCAAACAGAGACCTCTGAAAAGCTTCACCCAGAACCTTTCTGAACAAAACCCTCAGAAAGTTGACACAGCCACACAAAACGAAGCTATCTATCTGTTCCGACATAAAAGAGACGGAGAATAAAAGGCAAACAAAACGTGTATGGAGGCAAGACTAAACATTTCCAAGACGTTGCTTTGGGGGGCCTCCCTGCCCTGGAGTATGAGGCGGTAGAACATGTACCACGAAACTAAGCACAAAGTTACCTTGAAAACCAAACAAGTGATAATCAACCTTAGGATGACAGCAGCAAGGGTGGATGAAACTGTAGAGATAACATGGTTTTCAGAACACAATGTCCATATAAGGAAGAGCCGTGAAAATGCATTACTTTAACCCGCTTTTCCCCATTTTTCTCGTAGTATCAGGGAAGGTGGGAGGTCGAATGTAAATGGTTAATAAGGTTTTTAACCGTTGCCTGTGTGTGTGGAGTCGTGTTATTTGAAATGAAGCAAAGCTGCAGAATATAGGGGGAATGTATTCTTCTTTGTATGCGGTATTCTAGCTGTTCTAGTAACTGCACAATCTAGAGAATTCCGTTGAAGTTGTATCTGAAATATTTATGTCTTACTTTTTATGTTTGAGCAAACTGTAAATCTTTTTTTCAGGATAAATCGTACTAATATTATAAATGCAAAAGTTTGAATGGATGTATGTTTGTTACTCAATCACGCCAGAACGGCTGAACGGATCGGGATGAAATTTGGCACAGAGATAGATTATAGTCTGGAATAGCACATAGGGTTTTTATACCGGCATAATGTTACTTTGGGATGATAAATTCACGCGGGCGAAGCCGCTTGCAGAAGCTAGTAGGTGAATAAAGTCAAGACAACTAGTATACATAAGCTCTCGCCTTTTGACCATGGGTGTAGGTAGCAATTACAGAACGTCACCTGGTGGGGTTCTTTACATATTTTCTTTATTTTTGTCGTCTGTATTATCCTTTTTAGGGTTCCGTACCCGAAGGATAAAAACTGGACCTTATTAATAAGACTCCGCGGTCCGTCTGTCTGTCTGACACCAGGCTGTATCTCATGAACCGTGATAGCTAGACAGTTGAAATTTTCACAGGTGATGTATTTTTGTTGCCTCTATAACAACAAATACTAAAAACAGAAAAAAATAAATATTTAAGAGGGGCTCCCATACAACAAACGTGATTTTTTACCGTTTTTTTTGCGATAATAGTACGGAACCCTTCGTGCGCGAATCCAACTCGCACTTAACTGGTTTTTTTTGACAAAATAAGGATGGGTATACCGACTATGTCGTGACCAGGAACTAACATCAGTTGGAAGGCGTATTAAAAGGATATCAGCTGTAATGTTACTAAACACGATATTAACTGTACCTACACTGCCAGAAATATTTGACAAGACAGAGGTCAAGGCAGTTCAAAATTATTGCCCGATAATAACAGGGAAGTAAGCCTTTTCTTATTTGTCTAGTGGTATTCAAGTGCCTAAGAAACGTTTTAATGGTTAAGACCTTTTGACCTTCAAGCTAAACTTACAATGCAGCACACACAGCACAGCTGTTAAAAACTACACAGAATTCTACAAGCAAAATATCACTACCTCCGTACCTCGGCAACAAAATAAATTCTACACCGAGCGATTCCATCGAACGCCGGTCGTCGGTTCTCGTGGTACAGGGTGGGGCAGTCAGCGACACCTGTTCCGAACATCCGGTCACAGATACTATGCCTATTGCACTTCTTAATGAGTGCTCTCGTTACTCCAGGCGGCAATATGCTCCAACTGACGCGTTTAAGTTCGGCCTTAAAGGAAAATCGTTCGATCACGTAACGTTAACGCAGTCAACCGTGTTCGATTTTCCAAGTCCGTTTTGCGGTTCACTTTTATCGTTTGCGTTTTAGTTCGTTTTGGGATAAAAATTGTTTTATTGCGTAACTTTAACAACTGAGATGCGCGTTATCGTTTAAAAAAGGAATAAGGAATCTGTCACGATTTAACGAAGAGTCTTTATTTAAATTTGCACAATGTTCACGTTTACGTTCGGTTCGCACAAAAAAATGTATGATGACGTAATTTAAACGCGCTAAGTTAACTCCGTGTTATTGTGTTATAAAGCTGCGGACATATCAGGAGTGTTTCTATGAGAAATCTATAAATAGAGGTTCTATTTATACTAGTTAAAGTCAGGCGTTAAGTGCTTTGAATATGTTAGATACTATTATTCGTTCTTTTTATACAGAGTTGATGTTATCAATGAATATGTTTTAATTTGTTTCTGTTTGCCTGGAATTTGTGTCTGGTTTTACTTGAATGGCGTGGAAATGACAGTATTTTTTTTTGTTATGCGGAAATATTAATTCTAGATTGTGTTTGTACTTACCTATGTGAAGTGGTTTGTTCTTTGGGTGCTGTACCCAAAGGGTAAAAACAGGACCCTATTACTAAGATTCCGCGGTCCGTCTGTCTGTCTATCACCAGGCTGTATCTCAAAAACCGTGATAGCTAGACAGTTGAACTTTTCACAGATGATATATTTCTGTTGCCGCTATAACACAAATACTAAAAACAGAATAATATAAATATTTAAGTGGGGCCATACAACAAACGTGATGTTTTTGCCGTTTTCTGCGATAATCGTAGGGAACCCTTCGTGCGCGACTCCAACTCGCACTTGGCCGGTTTTTTTAGGTAACCAGGCTACTTAGGTGGATTGCTCAGTCATGGTGACAATGACACGTAGGTACTTACGCAATATACTTTCCTCTTTGTATAGGAAAAATTACAAAAAAAATATTTGGTTACTATTGGGAAACCCCAATAGTACCCAAGTAATTTTTTTGGGTAGAGGTAAGACGCTAATAAAATACCAATTTATAAGGGTTTCAATAATACACTTTAATTGCCCTTTTTTGTTAAATTGGAAGGTGTGTATCAGTAATATTTTGTGAGACATGTATTCCCTAGCAAGGCCGTGGGGTCTCCCATATAAAGAAACTGTCCCAACGTACTGTACTGATTATACTGATTATTTGATTCATCTATCGATATCGATTTATGATTAGAAGGTGATCTATCTATCGCCGTGGAACGGAACCGAACGCAATCGATTAACAAAAAATAATCGGTATAATCAGATAAAAACGCTAGTCGTGGCACGGTTTCTTTGTATGGGATGAGGTATTTGTATGCTAGTATTATATTATCTGTGGCAAGGGTGACTCGATTGTGTTTTGTGACCAGCTAGGAATTTCGGTCTTGACTACCTGACAAAGGATCGGAGTGATAAACCTTATAGGTAATTGATGGCTTGACAGAGACAGACATAGAGTATTAAAATATTGAAGATTTGTTTTTGTTTAAGTCCAAGAGGTACTACCTACTGCTTAGACTTACTATAGTAAGATGGATATCTACTTATTTTGTACTCGTATAATTAAGAATAGGATCCCAGATTAAAAAGAAATATTCATAGAGGTTCCTAGGAATAACGAATCATCTTCAAAGTTCCTGTTTCATTTCAACAAAAGTAGGTACCTACCCATTTGCCTATTTTTACCTACTTACATAACCAACCAAGTTTTGGTGACAACCTTGTCCTATGAAGACCTAAAATGAGCAATTTGAAAAGTCATCATAATTAATTTCAATAATTAAACACAAACTTACTTTCACCAAATATTCCTTTGAACGAAACAAAACGTTTTTTAAATTACAGCGCACAGAAATAGAACACGGTAAATGGCAAATCAAAAAATTTAAACGCGGAACAATACTCGCACATCGCCAATCCGACAATAGAAGTGACGCGGCATTCCAATTCGGTGCGCTATTGTTGAACACGACGCCCTGATTGGCTGGCTGGCACAATGGGCCACGCCCACCACACAATGCCCTATTGTCGTGGCGGGACGCACCGCCCAACAGCTCTCATATTTTTTTATAGAACATTAGATTTTATTTGAAGTTTTAGGTGGTATATAACTTCTTACGTAATTTCTGTGTAGTCGACATTTCCTATTTGGATAGGCAATAAATTTTGCCATTTAGTCAAAATGCTCGATTGTGAGTCGAAATTATAAAATATTTGAAAGCTTTTTCAGTAAACTCATCCAATTTTTTATAGTTAATCTACAAAAACGTAAACATTAAAAACTCAAAGAGAGATATGGGCATCGGAAAATACAATTTTAATAGTAAACATATAACAAAATCAAATCGGGAAAGAGACGATTTTTAAAAGCCAAAAACACATTAAACAGAAAGTAAACTGGTAATAAATTAAAAAAAAGATCGCGCCCACTTAGGCGCCCCAAATGGAAATGGCAGCTACTTATTTTTTCCGTAAAAGCATCGTTTAAAACTTGGTCAGCTGGGTGTTGATCATAAGGGTTGTGGTTCCGTAGCTGAAAACCGGTTTAGTATTCAGAAATATCACAAAGACTTTTTTGTTCATATTTTGTCATACCGGATCCTTTCCGGTGCAGGCAATCTTTGGTGTTATCAGGTGACATTTTGGTATTAATAAAAGCATGATCCCAATCCAAGATCTTACACGATCACTTAAGTAGTAACCGACAAGTTTAATTTGTATTAAAAAGATTTCAGTTATTTTAGATACCTACATCAAAATCTTTTGTTTTAAATCTTCGGCTTTAATGTTTTTTTTATTAATTTCTAGTCAACTCTTAGAGCTAAGACCCCTGACGTAGTAGGTATCGAATGGTCAAGTACCTTAAAGAAACAAGAAACGCTCTACGGAACCCCGGGTTTAGGCAAAACGTTGACCGAAACAGCGGTAATGTTGCAGAGGGTCCACAAATAGAGATTAGTACGGCTAATGGCGCCATTTCAACGTGTTAGTACTTACCTACCGATATTTTTACGTCGAATGTACGTAAAACGTTTGGGGATTGATGTAAGCTTTCAATTGATTTATTTTGTTGATATTGTTTCAGTATGAACTTCGTGTGAATCTATTATTGTCGCTCGTGAGAGATATGTTTTAAGTTAATGTGTTTCTTTATTTTGGGCATGCAAAGTTTTCCTAAGTGATTTGAATCTTCAGAATATGTGTCTTTTCTCCAGAAAGTCATAACATTGTTTTTTCAGCACCGTTTGTGAAATATCGTGAACATCATCTGAATTAAAATAACTAGCGACATATAGCCAGGTTCTAATAGGTCCATAAGTCCCCAGATAAGGGTTCAACACAACATGCATTTTCCAGTACTCCAAGCCGAAGTGTCTATAACAACTTTCACTGCTGCACACAATAAAATAAACATCCACTTTCATTCCACTACAAACAGTATTAATTTTTCATTAAATTAACTAACCGTTTTGTAAGGTCAATACAGGGTCATGGGAACCAGTGGTGTTGGTCCCTCTAGACAAAGTAATGAATGGACAGCACAGGTCATTGATACCTGGTTGTTGATGACAGATAAGATAATTAATAAAGCGGACACTCGGTACCTAATTAACTAGTTGCTTGCGGTTAAACAGATGTTGGGCCAATATTGGTTTGTGATGTTGGCAAATGCAGCTGTGGACTTGGTTTTGTATGAAATGTTAGATGATAATGGTGATTTGAACGATATAAATTGAGAAACAGAAGTATTTGAAATAAATACCAAAAGTAGGAAGACTATAGACACTGAGTAGATCCTTGGTAATTTTTTAAACACCAAAAACAAGGAAAATGACACATCCGATCACTTAAAATTTCTTGAAACCTTCATAATGAACACTTCTATTAAACAATGACACTCTTTAACTTATGTTTGACAAGCCGCTTTCATACAAATTAATCACTTTTTTTTCATCCTATATCTTAATGTCACATGCTATGTGCCTTGACAACCCACAACTAGTCTTCTAATTACTCAAATATATAGCAACATCACGTATTTACTAAGTATCAAATGTATTGATAACTAATCTTTCAAGGAATTTAATAACGAGATAATTATAAAGGCGGCAGTGAAACATCAAAGCCTTATGTTTCGTAAAAGGTTCTTCGTATGTTTTCATGTAAGCCTATATATTCGTCAATGTGTGTAGGGTAGATGTTGTTAAATGTTCATGTATTTCTCGTCATTTCTTATTAGATCTATTTAGACATTTTGTCCAACCCTTTACCAATAAGTTACTTACGAATTTAATTACAGAAGAAGAAGCTGCTTCTTTCAATCTTAAATCTTCAAGCGTATTTTTTAACCATTGTCTTGTTAATGTTCATAAAGCTATAGAAATAAAATATATTGTTCACAATAATGACTCTAAAACTGGACATAATCGCGACACCATCTGGGATTTCACCCCAATATCAAAGAGGTGATAATAAACCCTGGTACAATTCATCTAATTCCTTACCTAATATCATAAAAGTAAACCGCATGGAAAACCCTTCACTGAGGAGCAAGTTTCCCATCAAACTAAGTTTATGTTGTGGGGACGAATACGAGAGGGGTGAAAATTAACCCGTTATGTGGAAAATAAGGAGGGAGTTGATATCAACTGATGTGTTGTGTATAATTTGAAGGCAAGGGGTGTATTAAACTTTAATAAACCCAGAAGAGATATAGCCAAGCAATATAGAGAGACAGAACAAGAAATATTATTCCCAGATGAAATCAACTATGAAAAGTATTCCGCTGTCTCATGATAATTCATTCTCATTTATAAATAAGTTACCGTTTTAATTAATAAAATTAACTTATCTTTTAGACATTCAACACATGAGTCTGCTAATTATAGATAGGACGGTAAATACTTACGTTGATACCTGTTTATAAGTACGACTAGTTAAATTGCCTACATGACTTAACTTTCTAAGATTAGATACTGCTGTACAACGTAATTATATTACATGTTATTCTCGTATATGAGTACTAAATTGTATGAAAACAGGTTATTATGTGTTGTTAGGTGTACTTAGATCAGGTATAGTTTCTAAACGCTATCACAGTTCTGAGATTTAGTATAATGTGAGTACTAAAACCAACCTAAAAACTAGAAAGGAGATCCTGCATCCAACAATTCAAAATCCCCAATCACAAAAACCTTTACTAAAGCACAAACACTGCCAGTTCTAAACTCAACCACACAAGTAAAGATCCAAAAGAATTACCTGAATAAAAACGGACAATACCTTTAAATCAGCTACCAGTCTCAAGTCCTAATTAAACAAAAAAACAGCCACCATTGAGCGCAACAGAGGCGGAAATGCCACAATGAGACATGGACTCGCGCGGATTAGATTCAAAGCGAGGCAAAGATCTTTAAATAGATAGGCCGCGAACGCGCTAAGTGACGCCAATTAGCCAGCGCGCCCTCTCTTGACATCGGGTAAGGTGAAGCGGCTTCCAGTTTTAAATTTTCGGCGTTCGGATATCTTCGGGCTTTGCTCGGAAAACGTTCGATTTTAAATTGAAAATGGATTGTTTAAAAAAAAAATGGTGCATACCGCGTTCTTTTTTATGACATCAATTTTTATTGCAAATTAAATGTGTCCTAAAATAAGCCTGATTTTACAGAGGACTGCAGTCCGCAATTTCTGAGTTTGGTACAATTTAAATAATCTTAAATAAATTAAATTGCATTTAATTCTACATTCATTTAATTTATTAGACGGATTGTTTGATCTTTATTCTAATTGTAATTAAAATGATTTCAGGACTATTTGATTTGATCTAAAATGTTCAATGCATTTCTCTTTAAGTAGTCCAGTCTACACTGGTACCTACCTTATTTTAATTAAAAATATCAAAACATTTAGATAAGTATTAGTTCGTTTATAGGACTTGCATTTCTCTATAAATAATTAAGCAATAAAAACATCTTAATCTGGTCGACAATCTAAAAACCTCAAATTAATCCCAATTATTATCGTAAAAATAATAATTAAAACGTCCATAGATAATCAAAACAGAGACTAGGTAAAGAAAACATTATCAAAATTCAGAAATCTCTTTACGGGCAAATAATCTTGGAAACTGACGAACTTATAAAGGAGTAGGGTCGGCTCAAACAGACCCACTCGGGGGAGAAGGGGGATAAACAAAACACCAGAAACCAATCAAGTAATTGCCTTGGCCCCGGTTTCGGTTGCTTCCTTAGTCGATAATCTTCATTAGAAGGACAAAGAGGATAAAAAGGTAGAATATTAGGTACCTGGAACTTAGGGTATTTCGATAATATTTTTTTGTTTATTTTATATTATTGATTGATAGGTATATTTTGTTTGAAATAACTTAGGTAATTTAGTAAAATGTTAAGTTTTTCTAGTGAGTTATGGTTTGCGGTTAGGTTGGTACTTAGCGTGAGAACTTGTTAAC
This sequence comes from Orthosia gracilis, assembly GCA_947562075.1. Classification (NCBI taxonomy): domain Eukaryota; kingdom Metazoa; phylum Arthropoda; class Insecta; order Lepidoptera; family Noctuidae; genus Orthosia; species Orthosia gracilis. Next base: position 16,390,789 of record OX387264.1, on the reverse strand, counting down.
ACAAAGTAGGTATGGTTTACAATACGGTGTGAATAAGCAAGGCCAAGTGCGAGTCAGACTCGCGCACGAAGGGTTCCGTACCATTATCGCAAAAGAACGCCAAAAATATCACGTTTGTTGTATGGCAGCACCACTTAAATATTTATTTTATTCTGTTTTTAGTATTTGTTGTTATAGCGGCAATAGAATTTAAATACATCATCTGTGAACATTTCAACTGCCTAGCTATCACGGTTCATGAGATACAGCCTGGTGACAGATGGACAGACAGACAGACAGACAGACGGACCGCGGAATCTTAGTAATAGGGTCCCGTTTTTACCCTTTGGGTACGGAACCTTAAAAAGATATAAGATAAAAAACCGCGTTGATTTTAAAAATTAAGCAAGTAGGTAAGAGGAGTAAATAATTTTTACCAATTAAAAAAAAACTTTTTTTAAACAAGCTTTTAAGCTTACCGTGCATTGTCATCCAAACCAAACGCGTATGCAAAATTTCATCTTAATCGGTTAAGGATAACTGCTTCAAGATTCAGTTGCAAGATTTGACCCCAAGACATAAATTGCAAGTTAATAAAATCTTTTAAAATAGCACTAGGTGTACGTGTTTTAAAAGTCAGCAAAATCCTAAGTGCTATCCAAAGCAAACCATTAAAACAGGTAAATATCAATAAAAAATACCGAACAATCACACAAAAAAGTAAAACTCGTACACACGAAAACACAAATATTCATTACAAACCATCAAACAAAAAGTAATTTTCCCCCGCACAGGGGCTAATAAAAGCTTGGAACACAGCCAGGGGCCCCCAACCCCGGCAGATAGACACCCCGAGGTGGGGGCCTTTGGGGGTGACCCCCGAGACACACATTCTTACACGCGTGCGCGTCTATATAGGTCATATTGTCCTCAAAGGAAGGTTTCTTGTCCTTTTGCACAAAGGAGCGAATGTTATGTATGTTTTGGGTAGAAAAGGTCTTATTTGGTATGTTTTAGGATGTATGTAGTATAACAGTATATAATGTATTGATTAAGAATGGTTTGTATGTTGTGTCTTTTCGTTTTTAATAGGTAGGTAGGTAAGTTCTGATCTATAGTGTGAAAACAATAAAATTATCAGTAAACTGAAGCTTTAATAAGGTTTAATATAACTGTTATATGTAATAACTGTCAATTTTTTATGTAAATTAGTATCTAGAATTGTCGTTTAATGACAAGAAAATGAAATTCTTGAGAAAAGTTAATGTTTTTATCGTGGGAAATTCTCGTAAGCATATACTTATTTACTGTTTATGTTTTCAATATAGTTTCTGTAAAACAAGCCGATATAATTAATGTCCCGATAATTTAAAATGTAAAACTCAAATAAAACCAAACACAGTGGTTCACATGCGGTACACCGTCGCCAAAAAAACAAATTACTGATAACTTTCATTGATTCAATAAACATTTGAAACAGAAATTTTTAAAAATCATGGAAATTTGTCAGTTAAAACACTAATTAGCTAAACACATACATTGAATCGTTAATTTATTATATATTCACATTATTTACGAAAATAACTCGCTTTTTGACGACTTGCTTACATTTTATCGTCCTAATCTTTATTTTATGACATTTAAATCTTATAATAAAAAAACTATGTGTCGTAAATAACCACTACTGTGTTTGAACTAAAATTAAGAGTCGATTAACTATAAAAGTGATAATTAAAGAGATAACGTTTCAAAAGTTGCACGTGGAACCGTGGCAGAGAGAAATTACGCTATCAAGTTTATTTTCTGAATATTCATGATTTGAAGGTTCTAATAGTAACTGTCTTATTGACATGCATGTGGGTAATGGTTTGAGATTAATAGCTGGCAAAGATTCTCATGAAATAACTATCCATAGTAAATATTTCTTTAATTAAACAGATTCATAGTCATTGTGAGCACGATTCTGACACAGTAGTAAGCCTCTTGATTTTCATTCGATTTCACTCATAAAATCAGCCAAATCGGCAAGGCAATTTAACGCTTGTTTCAAATTGTTTAGAAACCAAGAATTGGACGAGATCTTCAGGGATTACGTCGTACTACGACCCAGTTACAGTTACTCTAAAATCGTGCCTTTATAAATAGATGTTTCGACATTGACATTCAACATGAATTTACATGTTTTCCTTTTTTTTACTTTACGCATATCGTTGTCTCATTGTAATTCAATACAAGCTGAATGACATCGTTGTTAATTAATGGCTACGTATGCAAATCTCAAAAGCGTCGGTGACATCAAAATATTCGTCATTCCGGCGTCACATTACAGGTTTGGTGGGAAACCGTTGTCTCTCACAACAATAGAGCTCGCCAATAGCACAATCGGAGCAGCACACAATAGAACGTTTTCCTGTGGCCACGCCTCATGACACAATGGCACAATAACACGCCCAGTTAGATCCTCCAACATTCGAGAATAAAGAAAATTTTCTCCACAAATACAAACGTAACGGAGATTGTATTGACTTTTTAAACGCCCTCATAGAGCGCACACCCACCTGAGTTTCATTGTGGTGTGCGAAAATGGTTTCACAATGCCCGGCTATTCACCGGCGTACGCACACTGTGCGGGGATCGCCGCACTCAAAGACGTTCGCAGGGCGGAGCTTAGAGCGAGACGCAACCTCGCCTAGCGCCCCGCGCGCGAGCGGCCCAGACAGCAAGTCCGACACGCACACATTGGCCGCTAGAAAAGGATGGGCTGAACGGCTTTGTATAGATTCCGCGGGATGAAAGCTGTTATCCCGCATAGACAATTGATTATAACCGTTGTCATGAATAAAAGTGCACTGGATTTTTGGGCAGGCGGATAGCTCCCAGTGTGCTTATGTCGATTTTCGGGTCAAAAAAGGATGTTCAATTCATTTTCAGCGAGAACAGGGCTCCAAAGGACGGCATTGTTCATAGGGCAGTGACATTAGGTCGGTGCGTCCTTGTCGCACGTGGGAGCGGGGCGGGGGGCGGGGGGCGGTATTGTAGCGCGCGCGTATTGTCGCCCCGCTTCGATCTGCCAGCATTGTGTATCGGCGCCGCGCGTTCACAAGACGTGTATCACGTTCCTATTTGAAATTTCCGAACGCGTTCGATCGCGAAGCGCTCGCACGAACTCTTATTCGAACGTTACTGCGAATATTTTGTGTTGGACTATTGTTTTTATTTTGTGTTATTTTTTTGCTTCTGTGTTATTTTTTTAGTTTGTGACTTTAACAGTTAGAACTAGATAATAATTATTGTGAAAATAATGCCAAAGAAACGGTGTGATCGTACAATTTAACGTGTATTAGTTTTGTTACATTTTATTTTTTATCTTAATAAGTTTTCGTCGCACTTTGATTTTTTCTGATGTCTCGAAAAGCAAGAGGAACGATGGTAACGCACCTGAAGGTAAATGGCTTGTTTAATTATTTGAAATGTTAAGTGTTAAAGTTTAGTTAGCTGTTACATTTTCTTTCTTAGATATTTTTTGATTCTGTTGTTGCTATAAATAGGTTTAGTTATGGATAGCAATATCTTGTATTTGCATATTTAACTAGTAGTCTACTTGTCAAATTAAATAAAATCATCAATGATAGGAATAAACAAATGATCTTATAAGACTTTCTAAAGTAATCAAAACTTTAATAAATATAAAAAAAATAAAGTATCATACTATTTTACAACATGCACAGTGGGCCCCGGTCAAAAAATTGTGGACAAAAAAAAACGTTAGGATTTTCTTTTAATCCATTGTAAGAAATCTTCTTGTGGATGTTTCACAAATAAAATACCTACTGTGCAATACTATTGTGCATAATTATTTGAATAGAAACCTGTTTCCATTACTGGACATGACATTTGACATGTTTGAATGTGTTTATTTAAGTAACAATGGATTCTTCGCTTGCTTGAATTTTTGTAAAGGTTTTTTCGTACGTTTTCTTTGATTGTACCTAATTAAAAGTTGGCGTTCAATAGATAGGTACCTAAATCTTTTCTGATTTATTTTTTGAACATGTAAGTTATAATGTCCATTTAATTTAGTTATTTTTTGCAATAATTTATTTTAAAGTATTTTTGTTATTGATGAGATGCTTTTAACTTTAAAAAAAACAACACACCTGTATTCCCCGTAGGGTTTGGCAGACGAATGCATATAGTACAACCTTAATTTGATAGTACCATGTATACAACCCACTCTTTAATGTTCTACAATATTCTTCCTAAATGCTGAGTAACTAATAGTAGCCACAGTAAGTTAGCAACTAAACTTCAAATTCGTAATTTACCTCATTAGTAGATATTACCTACTCTTTGTGAACCTAGGCTCACAAAATATACCTAACAATTTCTGTAATATAAACCACAGTTACGTAGTTTACCTAGAAATTATGACACTAAGTGTAATGCCGTACAACTTAGTAGGTACGAGTCGAGTACCTGCACTATATCTAATGTTCTTTTACAATCTATATGTAACAAAATATAAACTCAATACTACCTTCTGTTACTTGGAGGGATGATCCTTTGAAGTAATGATTACTTCAATAAAATCCTTAATTAAGCTTCATATCTTTTTAATTACCTGTCTTCATAACAATTTTATTCCTTCTTATTTATTAATTTTATTATTAACCAACACCTGTTACGCAGATATTTCAGGTGTCTGTTTAAGATAAATAAGGGACTGATTATTCATTTGAGTCTGAGTCTCATTTACGACTAATTTCAATTGATATGCCTTAATTGGTAAGTTTTACGTATGAATCGGTAACAAACGGTAAAAGTTTACAATAAACGCTACAATGGTAAAATTTTACTGCTTCGGCATTGTTGGTCAGGTAAATTGACTTCGAAATTACCGCAATTAAATTTAAAATTAAGTAGGCGGTAAATTAACGGGAATTGATCTGTTGTTTGTCGAAATCGGCCGGCGTTCGGAACACTGTTTATTCCGTTCTTAAATTTCATTTAATGATCCCCAGTTTTTAAGTAATAAAAACGTGTCAATTTGTTAACGACAGTGAGGCTTGGAGAAATACGATTGGTCACTTGAAATAAAGTATGCACGCATTCGGGACTATTTAATTGGGAGATTTTGTCTCCTTAATGAGAAAACGTTTGAGAAATTTATTTATTGAACTTTGTCTTTACGCTGCTTTTATTTGGGCGAACTTTTAATTTAAAGAATCAATTACAGGAAATGATTTTATGAACCTGTGTATACACAGTGTATACTTTTTCCAAATTATAATTCTAAGCTCTCATCAGGAAGAATTCTTTTACTTTAAGAGACATATAAAATCGAATTCTAAGAAAATAACTTACCTACAATATATTCAAAATGAGTGTCTTTTCATAATTTGTTGAATATATCTTATTACGAATACCATTATTCTAATTATTTTAAGTTACTTCATACGTATGTAACTTGATCGGAATAAGCAGTTCACGCAGCGCTAATTTTTAACTTCGTCTAATTATTATATGAAGTTATTTCCTTTTAGGTAGATGCAGATAAATGCGATTAGATTATTGATAAATAAAACCTACAAATCGAATGAAAAGGAAATATGATAAAAAAGCATAAATTAACGTAACTCATTTCGTTAAGTTTTGTCTATAAGTTACTCAAATCTTGACCACTGTGCCGTGACAATCTTTAAAATATTCTAATCATAATACTGGAACGTGGGTTCCTATCGTATATTTTCGATGGTAATGAGTGCTAAGAATGTTCTAAGCTATTTCTGTGTCCAGCATTAGTATAGGAAATTCGTTTAGTTGTCGGGTTGTCAAACGCAGGGCGTATCACCGCTCGCCGCGACACTCATCAATTAGCGCCTCCGTTTTACGACTCACATACACACAGACAAACATACACAACGTACTGTGCGATTTACATTCTGCTAGAACACATTTTTCTTTGGTCTGTAATTCTTACACTTTAAAGAAAATATATATGTACGAACAGTGTCAATGATAGATCTTGTACTACTTTTTTTTCTTTTTATTGACGTTTTTCTGTTTCGGAAATGGCCAGTATTTTTATACTAGTGCTACACTTCAGTGGATGTAGGTAAAACATTAAAAAGTGATGGCCACTATCAACACTTAATAAATATGAAAGTAGAAAAAAGAAAAGGAATTCAAAGAAAGCGTGTTATCTTTTCTAAGCTTCCGCTTGTAATATTGAAAATTTCGCGGAAAATTATTAAGAATGTTTATTTAGTAACTGATTTAACCAATGTGTTTATGAATTTGACAACGGATTACCAGCAACTTTGGACTTTAGTAATAAGAAAAGAAAACTAGAAGAAATTCATTTTTTTATTTATAGTTTATAATCATGCTTGAATACCATGGGCTACCTTTAATTATCACCCTTTTCCCTCCATTTTTATTCAACCAGTTATTAAAAACCATACAACCATCAAAGCAAATCAGGAAGACTACCCACAAACCTAAAACATTACAATAATAAACGCGTAACAGTTCCAGTAACTAGGATAACTACACCAATTGTTTTTAATAAATATTATTTTTGTTATTAACCAACAGGAAACGGCCAACGTATTTATATTAAAACACCACGCAATGAAAACAGTCGTAAATCCAATCGAATATAAACCTTTGCATGCACCGGATGCGAGGAATATTAAAAAAAGTAGCTAAGTAACCATAGATCTATTTGACCAGATGCACTAAATAGGCGGGCAATGTCGAAAAGTTCGTAAATCGAAGTTGCGGTCGATTTTAATATCCGATTTATTAGTTTTTAATAAAATCTGTAGGATGTGGTTTCTGTCCTCAGATGTTTTAAATCAAACATTGTGGTCGCGATGCGACTTTTAATGTTTATGATTTTTCAAAGTTAACGGGTGAAGTCTGTAATGTGTTTTTGAGTGGGTTTTTCATTTAGATTTTTGTAAACAGTTTTTGGGTTTGGACTGTAATGCTTTCTGAGATAGGTTTTGATTTGGTTACAAGTGCTTGAAACCTATTTATTTTTGTTTGATGTGCTATTGAGCACATTTATGTTCAAATCAAATATAAGTATTGACTTCTATTTGATTTATGGTATGTATTTTTTACATAGGAGTACTACCTACTTAGTTCTTACACAATGTATCTGATGGTTCGGCAGGTAGGTTTATCTGTATTTATTTATTTTCTTTGCTGGATTTGAATAACTTGATACTTTAACCGAACTATTTTAGAACCCCAGATAAATAAAAATAAAAAGTAATTTATTTTTCAATGTTAAATCATACATTACTGTCTACCTACATAATATAAGATAAATCTTTTCAATGGGTTAGTAGGTCTATTAAATAATTTCCAAGAAGCTGTATGAGTGTTGTAATTTCAAGCAATCATGTTTAATTTAAATACATTTGTTACATTGCAACAAATTGGCTAATATTCGCTAATGACCATATTATGAGGTATCTACATCTCGTGTTGATTCTGAATGTTATTATACAACTGGTAATTGGCCATTTATTTTCATGGAAAAAAAAGTTTGGTAATTAATAATAACTGGCATACTAAACAAAAAAAATAAAACTATTTTTTTTTTTCTGTATATTTTTTACTTTTGTTCTATTCTTGGGCAACTTACAACTCATGTTATTGATTTTTACTTTCTTACTAGTTTGTTAGGAAAAAATCTTAATTAGATTCTTTTATTAATTTAATTTTAATCCAAAGGAGCAATTCCCACCATAATTCCATCTTCGAAAAACTTTCCCAGCTGAAAAATCCGAAAAGAAAAAGAAGACACCATAAGCCTATTATTAGGATTCTTATCCGACACACCCATCCGATTTACAAGACAAATACTTGGGACAACTCTGCCAAATCACGAAGGTAGGTCACGTCTCATGTCACCATTGTGATATGGCGTTGACTCAAACTGGCAGCATTACCACCACCCTACCTTTGCCCACGATTTTTTTTATTAATTCCCGCCACGTCTCGTCTTTGTTCGTCCCATTGTGAATACCATGTGTAATAGAAATACGCTGTATGCTTATTGAATGGAATTTTCGTATTTTGTCCTCAGCTTTGTCGATTTGGATCACTGTGCAGTGTGCGGTGTGAATAATAACATTTAGGTATAACGTCTGAATCCTTTGTGGTACCTTTTAGGTTCTCAATGATGCGAAGGACATGGTATTGTAAAGTTCTTAGGAAGTATACACCTTTTCTTCAAGAGTTATGAGCAGGTATACCAGTTGACTGAGTCAGAAATGCCACTGACTCATGATGAAATTCTAAGATGGCGTTGCATACTTACGTAGGTTTTTTAACCACGATATTACAACCTTTTTAGCTCTGCTTAGTTCTACTCTGCCCTGCACAGGTAAATTTAACCAATTTTATTGGTGGGAGTAACGTCACAGTTGATGCAATTTGCTAAAAAAATGCCATTTGGATCTATTTTGACCCGATTACGAATATATACTTATTTAGGAAATCCGTACATACATTCTTCCTACCTACCTAATATTCGCAAAATATTTACTTTTTACAACCCAAACATGACACGCATACTTCACGAAACGCATTAACACCTCTTTAAAATTATTTGAAGAGAATTTTATGCTAAATAAACTTCATTGACGGGTCCACAATGGATGGCGCCCTTTGGACTTAACCCTCAATAATTCCACGATTCCCGTAGACAACGCCTTCCGTTTCTTTCAATGAGTCTTAGAAAAGGACAAAGAGGAATTTGTTTGGAAGTTATAGACGACTTGCGGTTTTTAAAATAGGTTCTCTTCAAGCACCAATATCCTAAAATTCTGACAGAAAAACCTGAGTTTCTAGTAAATCATCTGATCGAAATGTCAAAATTCAAGGTAATTGATCACGTGACATTTTGAAAGCACTTGTTAACCCCATACAGTTTTGCTTTTTTGACAATCGCTATCGCCACGCTATCGATGATAGAATGTCACTTGTCTAGAGCCTCTGTCATAAAACCTAAACTGCACCAGTGGGGTCTCATCCCATACAAAGAAACCGTACCGACGTTCTATACTGATTATTTTACGATCGCGTTTGGTTCCGTTCCGTTCCTTTCCACGGATATAGATGGTGATCTATCTATAGCCGTGGAACGGAACAGAACGCGATCGATTTACAAAAAATAATCGGTATAATCAGATGAATAACGCTAGCTACGTCGGCTAGTATATATTATCTGCCACTGCATTAATAACTGGATTCTTTATCAGAAATTACAATACCCACCTAATGCTAGGGAATGAGAAAAAAAGTAAAAGGTTCAAAGGCCCTATTGATTCTGTCGCAATTCAAAATACAGAACAAGTTAGCGCAACGGACTGGAAAACCTCAATCTGAAAACACGCCTTTCGGTTTTTCCAACCACGGATTTTGTAACGACCGTTGTAACACCGGGCGGCGGCGAAGCAAGTATTAAACTGAATTACGTTAACTGCTTTATTGCATTTTCTGCAATGGCTACCATGCTATAATAATAATACCAGCCAGTTACTATCCCACTGCAGGGCAACGGCCTCTTCTCATACAGAGAAGACATGAGCATTAACCACCACGCTTGCTCAATGCGGGTGGGCGATTTCAAACTTATATTAACTATAAGGCTAGGTTTTCTCACGACGTAAGCGTTGTCATTGAAGTCCAAGATAAACTTAGAAAAGTAACATTGCTACATTTGAACCCACAACACAATACCATTCTGTAAGTGTCTACATTATCAAGAACGCCGCTTCTGTCTCCAACTTGCACCACACCCAGTCAAACGAAAGAATCCCCAATAGGTGTACATTTTAGGTGTCCCTATTATTTGTAGTACGGAACCCTTCTGTTTGCTAGCACGTGTTTTATTGTGTAGTTATTGCGCAATTATTCGAGGGTTAGTATAGAATACTGAGGAAGTGCCATTGTCGGTAGGGAAAGAATTGACGTTGCCAAGTGGAATACGCTTATTGTGGCAGGCAAATCTGTAAGGTCGGTTGATTTCTCACGTGTTTTTCTTGATTGGCTGTTGCTACGTCCTTTGATGTAGTGCTTTCCTTATCAATAGATGCAAATTATAGACTTGAAGGCACAGACATAAATCTAACTAGATGACGCGATTGTATGTACTTCGCGTGCCAAAAAACGGAGTAAAATATCAATGATCGTAATCTAAGGTTTTCATTTAGTATTGTCGGCACCGGAAATCCACCGAAATCTAGAAAAATGCCTTTTAATGCCATATTGAGCTGTAAAAAAAGTATAGAAAAAGTTGGCCGAGGCATTTGAAACGTTTTCTTTCATTGGTAGGTAAATTTGTTTTTTAATTGTTTGTGAAAAAGTGGCACGCATGGTTTCCATAGAGTGACTTGCGTTATCTATTTAGTTTTTTTTTTTTTTTAAGTTTTTTTTTTATTATCAATAGGCTCGCGCTTGACCACTTTCTCACCTGATGGTAAGCGATGATGTGGTCGATGGTGAAGCACGCTTGCCTAGAAGTAACCCATTCACTCTTGACTTGCATAAGATTTTCCACGCCTGTTTGTCTTGATGCGTTAGTAGATCGAGTAGAGATGTAGGCTTGTTGCTATGTCCTATAAATTAGTTTTGCTTATCAATGATAGCATTCTCATTATTTTGTCTTGTGCAATAAAGCTTGTATTTTACCATTCACAACAAAAATTTATTACATTAGATTTTTTATTTCTATTTTACGGTATATTAATTTTATTATTACTAAAGATGTAATAATAAAATAAAGTGACTAAATAGAAGAATCTACGAATTTAAGAAAAGTATATTCTCTTGTAAATAGACAGCAGTATTTTCGAAGGTTCAATGAACGTGAAACTAATTACGATTTCCGGGTATATCCATCCATCGCATATGCTTGTCAGCGTTTCGCACGCCTAGAAATAATGCCCAAAGACTGGTCGAATAACATGAATGGGGTGACTGCCAAATCAGAAAAATGTTTCAATACAACACACTAGGTACTAGAAGATTTTATTGTAGATTCTCTCAAATAGAATGAGATCGAGTTTGAATAGAAAAAAGGAATACAATATTTAACACAGTGATTTTTTCAAATTTCAAGGGTGATGCCCGATATCCCCAAGTCCCAAGTTCCCTAAAGCTAATATTATTAAATAAAATTTTACGACTCTGCCTTGACCGAAATCTAGGATGGCACATTCGCCGAATCAATGTTTACGTACGTATTGTTTTATGTTATTTGTTAATACTTTAGAGAATCAACGACACAAGCTGTGATCTTCAAAGACAGTTTAGTTTCAATCTGTGTTTCAAATTTTGTGATTGTTATCATATCTAGAAGCACTGTCATATATATATATTATTATTTTTTTAAATTTTACAATAAAAAATTGATTTATAGTCTACATGATGTGTTTATTTAACTTAATGAGCTAAAGAATTGCTTGCTGGATGTCTCCAACACAACCTAAATTTTGCCCTTACACTACTATTCCAGAACAACCTGGATAGATGCCCTGGATACATCACTAACACACCCTGAGTATATTTCGAATAAATCTCAAAACACATAGTACAAATTATACACGGAGAAAATAAATCTAAAATAACTTTAATTTTAATTAGGTACTGATTTTATTTTATTCTAACACTTTTGGAGACGAAGTACGAGTAATGGTCAAGTGTGATCTGTAAAATATTGTTTTTCTTTAAATTTTGAGGACGTTGGGAATGATTGTATGTTTTTTTTTCCGTAGGCTCGCGCTTGACCACTATCTCACCTGATGGTAAGCGATGATGTGGTCGGTGGTCATTTTGGGGATATCGGGCATCACCCAATTTCAAATCCTTCCAAAGTGAACGCATTATAAATATAGATTAGTAAGGCCCACTTGGGCCAAAACCTTAAGCTCAGAGTTAAGTAACTCTGAGCTTTTCATCGTGTTAACAACAGCTAACACGATAAATAACCAAATATGTCGTAGCTACATAATTGGCCGGGTTAACTACTAAATCGGAGCTAGTAAGATAACCCAGGGTGGCGCAAGCGGACCTAAGCTCACGGGTTTTCCTTCAAACTTCATTGTGAAATATTAACACGAACGAGAACGGTGTGGTGTGAATCACACACAACAACGGATTATCTACTTTAAATAGCATCGCATCAGATCGTTAATATCATTCCAAAATATCTAATATTATATTACGTAGGACATAATTATTCCGTCCGATTTGAGAGTACCAATATTGATTCCCAGTCGTACTAATACACACCATATAATTTCCATTGTGCATCCCCACATTGAGCTCACAATGGAAGTCTTCTACGTGCCATCTCTTCTCCTGTGTGGATATAGAAAATAAAGAGTTTCCTGTACAATTGTTGGGGGACATTCGACCCTGTTCTAAAGAAATACCTTTACTGAGGGACACGTGTGAAACAGGGCCTTGTTCGAATTCTGAGTCAAGTTTGATCTTATTATTGATGATTGTACTAATATTTGTGGGATCGATATCTGAGAATTAGAAATCGATTCGATTGATCCTGACAAGCCTGATCCTCATTAAGCCTCATTAAGCATTTTCATTTATAGTATTTTAAGTATGTTATTATATAAATTTTGTAATTATTACACAATGCTTGCTTGTGGTCTCTCACAATGGGCCTTATCGGAAAGCTTAAAGTCACCCAAAAGGCAATGGAGAGGGCTATGCTCGGAGGATCCTTGCGTGATCGCATCAGAAATGAGGATACCTACAAAAGAAGTTACCGACATAGGCCGAAGAATTGCGAAACTTAAGTGGCAGTGGGCTGGGCACATTGCTCGCAGAATGGATGGCCGATGTGGCCGACAAGTTCTGGAATAGCGACCGCGAACCGGAAGATGATGCGTTGGAAGGTAGGTGGACCGTTGACCTGGTTAAGGTTGCGGTAATGCGCTGGATGCGAGACGTACAGGATCGGTCAATGTGGCGACGCCTGGGGGAGGCCTATGCCTAGCAGTGGACGTCTTTCGTTTGAAATGATGATGATGACACAATGCACCTGCGTTCTCATCTCTTCACCACCCGTGGTTGACTGGTAGAGAATGCCTAAAGTATTAAGTCTGTTTTTGTACTTTTGCAATAAGTCTAAATAAATAATGTATTTTTATGTAGGTAAAAATAATGAATCTTCTTCGAAATAGTAAACATCTGCGAAACTAACAAGAAAAAAGGATTAAAACAGCATCACCAGATTAATTATAATCTTCTATTGTAAACTCGATGTTATAATTTCATACGAAGGCGTTCCAAGAAGATCGTCATAATATTTTAGTATTGTCATTCTCGAACTTCTCAGTATTACGCACGATAGCCAGAATCGCTCCAAAATTGAGTCAAACAAAGATTAATGTGATTTCCCTATAATTTATAGCAAAGTGACGTTTGAAAGTAAACATGTTACTATCCAACCGACGTCTGTTTGTTTGAACGAGAGAAAAATGCCTGTCGGAACAAAATCGATTGACATATTGCTCATGTATTGTATAGAGATTGATTTAGAATTGAATAATTATATCGTTGGCTCCGGCAAAAATAGGAGAAAAATCCGGTTGTACATGTTTGTTTAGTAAAAAGGTTAATTCATTTTTGCTTGTTATGAAAATATTGTTGGACAGATGGGAAATAATGACTTTATAATCTTAGATTTTAATGTAGGTAGGTTCTAATTATAACATTTTGGTTAAAAAACATTGGAGGGGAGGGCAGAGCACCTGGCAAGAAAATAGGAGTCAAGATGGACAGGGTTAAAGATAAACAATCTTCAAAATATAAAGCTGAAAATATGAAAAATTACGTAACGTGGCATACAAGTAGCAGTGCATTAAGCGTGGTTCATAACGAATTGAAACATGATGATGAATCGAAGATTGTGTCTTTGAAAACGATAAAAAATTTCTTTTGTTTAAAAGAAAACGACACTAACAGCTAAGAATAAGAATATTAATGAACGAAGTCATGTTTTTATGAACAGGGGGTAGTAATTTATTACCCTGCAATTTAATTTGCATACTGATATGCACTTAAATGTAGTGTTTAAGAGCCAATTAAGTGACATAAATTTTAATCATTTTATGAGCTAGAATAGATATTAACCGCCGCGTCAAATCGCAATTGGTAAAAACCATAATTACTTAGATTTCATGATAATTAGTCAAATCTTTCAGGTGCAAATAATGGTATTTAGTGGGATCCTGTCTTTGTACTAATCTCCATCTACCATTTGAATACTTTGGTGGATCACTGCTTTTGACATGATATTCGTCTGCCACAATGATTCCTAAATGATCTTTGACCACTGCAACCTAACTATCAATGTTATTTTAGGCCTTCTCTACTTGGCCAAAGGCTCTCTTCGTCATTCTACTAGCTACCTGTCTACTGAATAATCTGGTTTGCTGAAAACATCTGCACTGCTTTAAAGTCATCCCCTGATCATGTTATGTTCGAGGAACCTCAAGATTATACTTTAAAGAACCTTGATATCAGTTCTTTAAAAAATCGATCATAATAAAAACGCTATAATATTTTAACTGCTTCTTAGATTAAAGCCATACATTGTTTGATAATCCTGCATCCTGTAAGATATTTAGTTTGCGTTCGATGTTACCTCGTAAAACTCTTTATTATGCGTCTATGTACGTAATAGTTTCAATTTTATGGTCAAAAATGTTATCATAATAATCCAAGGCGTTTGTTATAAGACTTCCGGTCTCTGACTTGCGTCTGACGGGGTTTTTATATGCAGCATACTCATGAGAAACTGCAAATTCTGTTTAAGCATTTTCCATACCATATGGATTACTTTTGATTAACAGCGAATAAACACGTAGGAAAATTCTACTCAAACATAAGCTGCTCTCGAAAACACTGCAAATTCATTTTCTTGCTTTTATAATATTTTTCAATCCAACTGTGATCCTTCTACGTAATTACATCAGGCCAAAGGCACACACTCGAATTTCGGCATTACTTAAACATCAGTTTACTTCATAAAGAGCCCTTTTCCTTCATTTCCTGAACATAACTCCCTCCACACGGTTCGTTCCTTTTACGGCATTAACGACAGATTTTATGGGCTCTACAGAAACTATCAAGTATCAGTTCATTTTACACTCACTAAAACTATTGTTTAGAATGTCTCTTTAAACGTAAAAGTCAAGCTATGATCTGCCAGCATATCCTGACTTCGCATCGTATAAGGTTTTAGTACAAAGGAAGGTCCGTTTATATTGGATATGGCGTTGTATACTTAACGATGCTGATCATTGACATCTACTGATTTAGGATGGGGATGAAGTAAGGGCTGACTAATGATGTTTGTATTAAAGCTGTTAAGGGGGACTGTTTAGGGAGTGATAGCTTCAGAATTGATAATATGTATAAAGTTACATAGTATTTGTCATATCATCTTCATGGGTTGCTAGTTCTTCAAGTTTTGGATGTTGAGTACCATTTATTCATTAAAATTTTATACAATTGTATTAAGGCTATTAAAGGGGACTGTTTAGGGAGTGATAGCTTCAGAATTGACATAATTATTAAGTTACTTAGTATTTGTCATATCATCTTCATGGGTTGCTTGTTCTTCAAGTCGTAGATGTTGAGTAAAACAAAAAATGAACAGTCTGCCTCTACTTATTTTTCATTTTTTGAGTAAACAATTTATTCATTGGTTCGGTATGTTATTTAGAGATTTAGCCTTAGACAATTACCTAGAAGCCTTAAGGAAAATCCTAAAATAACACATGAAAAGGCTAACATTCACCACCGTTCTACGTCAATTGGTTCTAAAATAAACCTTAAAAACTACCATGAAACAGTGAGTCACCAATAACTGTTCCAAAAGTGAATCAGTCTACGATGCCAATGGAAAAAATTGATTCATATTATAATTAAACAAAAGATGTAATGGTGTCTATAAATAATTCGAGCAAGACAAGGCATGAGCGCCTCATCCAGGCGTATTGTACTGGAGATAAACTGAACACATGTAGTGCATTAACACATCTGGACGCATCGCGTATTGGGAAAAATAATATCGAATTTCTATTCGAATCCTGTGCTTGCCATTTTTTATGACACCCATGTGGGTGCTTTGTCGATTTATTAAAGATTTTATTGAGTTAGAGTATTGATTTTTTTATTAGGAGCTGTTAAGTATTTCCGTGGTTTTTTTTAAACGAGAAGTCAAAAACAATTTTTGATATAAAATGCACATAGGAGTTCCACAAGGGATTATACTGGGGCCTGGGCCAACCCTAAGTGCGATTACGCACTGCATCTGATCCGAATCCGAGAAATTTCAGTTTCAAAGTAGCCGTAGTACTTCTTGTAGAGAAGCTTACGCACTATATTCGAACTCTATCCGTCACAATTCAGAACATTTTCAATTCGGATGGAACTTGGAACTCAAATCACGGACTCGGATCAGATGTAGTGCGTAACCACTCTGACCCTGGGGAAAAATCCTATAAGCATTTAGATTGCTGAAAGTAGCCCTTAATCCAAATTTGTTAGTCTCCTCTCATTTTTAGAGTTCCGAAGTCAACAAGGAACCCTAATAGTTTCGCCATGTCCGTCTGTCCGTCCGCCCGTCCACAGCTTACCTCAGAGTCTTAGAACTAGAAAGCTATAATTTGGCATGTGTATACATATTAATCACGCCAAACAAAGTGGTAAAATAAAATCATGAACAAAACCATTTTTTAGTTTACCTCCTGTACACGTAAAGTTGGGATGTTCTTTTTTTTGTCTGCTTCATGTTGTGAGGTATCGTTAGATAGGCCATTCAAAAATATTACGGGTCTGTGAAAAACCTTTTATGATTCAGAGGTCCGTTTGCGTAAAATTGAGCTTTAAATTGCTAATTTTTGTTCGAGTCAAGTGTCTCACCCTCCCCTGCCAGCTAAATAGATGCTTTTGGATATATGAATTGTAAAGTAAATTCACGGCTACTATATAACTAAATTAAAAGAAAAACTATCACAGCTAAGTAGGCTTTAAAAGTTCACGAGTAATAGTCGACCAACTTATAAAATGTACTTGGAAAAGTAAAAATTTTGTATATTGATGTATGGGGACAACAATCTTTGAATGGCAAAGTTAATTTTGTTCCTTGTTTAGGGCAATGTGCTTTCATTGTTTATGAACATTAGTAAAGTTACCTATTTATTTTGGTGACTCGCACTTGACCGGTTTTTTCTTTAAACTATTGCCAAAAACCCAAAATCCCAATGTTTAAAAAGGGAAAACCATATATTTACCGTAATAATATAATGTATATCCATATACGCATTCCTATTTATAAAAGTATTACCTAAACTATTCGGACCTATGACGTAAATGCAATATGTTATGTTATTATCATTTCACTAATAAGTATTATTCTATTTGTTTCAGGTAAATAATATCCTCATTGTATTAGACTAAGCTGATACCTATGGGTGTGTAAGTGGTGTGTACTCTATAAAATAGGTACCCTTTACAATACAACTATTGAAGCTTCTGCCTGGGGTTTGATGCGTTTTTCCATAGGAAAGGTCCTGAATAAGTTAAACAAATACGTGTGAGTCAACGAATGAGCTTATCGGATTGTTATATACGGAAAAAATTGGTGGAAAAAGGTGTTCGAGCTTCTACAGAAGATGGAACTCCTTTGGTCTACGTAGCTAGCTAGTAGTATGTTCAATGATATGTATAAAGACAAACATCTGCGTAAATATGAAACTTTTCTGCTAGTATTAACCAAACAGCATTTAAATCTAACGGCCAATCAAAAAACTAAAACCCTTAACGCATACCACGCTGCCCAAACACAACACCAGAATCAAACCTGATTAATTAGAATCCATATTAAATTACCATTGGCGCCTGCCATCGGTACAAAGCCATTTTGTCTTCGGTCAAGTATTTCCAGACGTCTGCTTGATAGACAATAACATCTTTGTTACACACTGTGTTCACATAAAGAGCATTGTGGCCAAATCAATTAAACCATAATGTTTTCATTGTGTAATGTACCCTCAACATTGTCTTAATGTAACTCACTCGTGTATCGTAAAATAATTTTTATTGGTCTATTTATGGCTGCATCTGAATTTATTGTCCAGATACGTTACGGTAGTTGATACTACTGTGCAATGGTTATTTATATGTTTTGTTTTGTGTCGTTAAAATATTGGATGATCGAGCGTAGGGAGTGCTCGGGCTATTTTGGCTGTCATTTTAAGCTTCTTGCCGAGTATAACTCTTTTTGAATTCAGTGAAAAAGTGTGTGGTGATGTTAACGAAATATATGTTTAATAACAAGACGTTTATGATTATAATATAACAAAAGATGAAACAGAAACGACAAAATCTGTTGGGAGACCCGCCAACGCATTATTCGATTCTGAACAGAATAGGTACGATGGTCACGAACATAGCAAAACAAACATCACCTGTTGACTGATGACCAGCGCTATCATATTCCACAAAAAACTGTAAAAGGTGAACATCAAAAAGAAAGGTACATTGACACCAGTTTGGAATTAGACTCAACCGAAATCTCGTAATGGACGCCAAAGCATGAGAAACTGAAGAGCCAGTCATTATTGTGAAGTAACTTAAAACCGCCACATGTGTCACATATCGTCCAGGATTGCGATGCCACATGTGAAATAAGAGAAAAAAAGACAAAAATCTGTTGTCACTACTCCCTAAGGTACGAACAATGCCAGTCAGATCCTGTCCCTTAAAATCATAATTAATTTAAACCCTAAAACACATGAAATAGAATATAAAATCGAATCACTGATGAGCGACTTACGGTCGACTTCGTTGGAACATGGTTCGTTTTGTGGTGGTTTTTTGTGCAACCTTCCGTAACCTTTAGCCTGTGACACGGATTGTAGATTAGGCATATTGTTGACCTTTTTTGCTTCTCTTTTAGTTGCACGTGTAGTTTTGTTTTTGTCGGAGTCCCTCTGAAGAGCTTTTTGTTTTTGTTGGGAGTTGTACAAGATTTGCATGTGTGCGAAACTGTTCGGGTTACTTTTTGAATCGAACACGACATTTGCGTCGGTTCCCATCGAATTTTCAAGTGAGACTGCAGTCTTGGGAACTTTCAAGTGTCTTTCTATCTTTTTATTGTTAAAAAATTTTTAAACATTAACTCTGCAGAATTGTATTATTAAGAATTAATAAATAAGAGAGAGAACTATAACTAGACGGAAATGTCTATCTTTTCTGTCAGGATTATTCGTAACTTTATGTGCCTCAATGTGAGCTTACAAAATAAACATAATTTAACCGTGCAGACATAATCACATATTTCTGTATGATAGAACAATTCAGTACGATAATAAAATACTTCAGCGGTCACATTCGCTTACATTTTATCGAATCTCGAACATTTTTTCTTTCGAGCGGAAGTTCTAATATTGTCGCGGTGCGCCCAGCCGTGGCCGTTGACAAAATTAATGTTTTATTATGAAACAATGAACAGAAAAGTGTTTCTTATAAATAATGCGTAGCGATCCACATGAAAGATGCGTCCAGTCATACGTACGACATTTGCCGACCAAAAATAAAAACACAAATGTTTCTATCACCTATAAATTATTTTCATCTACATGTTTGATGATATTCAGGGATCCATAGGTTTTTATTATGATTTACATATAGTTCAAAGCGATACAAGACTTATTTTCAATAAATTCTACCGGCATGCGCCATGTAATTTTTTCGGCGCCAAAATATTTGAAACTGGAAGACCTTGGTGCGCGAGTTTTATTTTTAAATTTAATGGCACCTATAATTGCAAGAGTTTTTATTTTCGCGTGCTATTTATAAAAAGTTTAGTAGCGACTTGCGGGCAGGGAAATGCTGAAAAAACTGTCTGGATTAGCTCTTTTTAATGTGCACACCTAATTGACGACGATGATTAAGCAATATAAATCAATACACGTATAGATTTGAAGGTAACAATTTTAAATGAAGAACGATTGTAAGAATCAAAATTGGTCATCTAAAATTTTTCTTACTGAAACTGAAGACATACATTGAAAGTTCTCAAACCCAGTTCATAATCATATCCAACAAATCAAACAGAACATATTCCATGAATGATCTCATTAAAGAATTTCAATTAGGTGTAAAACGCCATGGCTTCTAGGAATCATTACCATTCCGAGCCAAGCCAGATTCATGAATAAATCTACTAAGATATGTTACGAATAAAAATAATAGAATTGTCGTATCTAATAATATTACGGCCGTTTCCGTTCGCTCGTTTATTTCAGTTTGTGAACGCGAATATAACATATTATAAACGTTCATTCATGACTGTGTGGACGATTTCTGTGTTGCCATCAGTTATGAGATCGTTTGGAAGGGAAAAAATACCTGTCCTACCTTCAATATCTTTATTAAATGATCGAATAACTACACGTATAATAGAATCTACTAATAGAAATTCAGTATCAATTACATTGTCGTTTCTTCTCATTGTCTTTGAGAACTACTTTCTTTTTCTTTGATATAGTTCCTACAGGAAATTCATCTATAGATTATAATTGGATTCATACGCTCGCCGCTGCTATTAGAAAATCCATAATCCGTCCTCAATATGTGTGTTAACAGCATGTCCATGTATATTGTTAATAGCAGATAATGTAAGGTTAGCGTTAATTACTTTAACTCTAACTACTAGTTTGTTGTTATTAACACTTTATGAAACTGTTTCGTAATAAACAAACTGGTTGTTTCATAGCTTTGCTCGGAGATGTGTAAAATTATTATTTTTTATGACGGAGAAATTCATTTCTTCATCTTAATGGTTGTTAATCATTGTGATTACAATCGTTGGATGTTCGGGTCGAGGTTCATGGAACGGTGAGAATTCGAAATTAATCTATCTTTATGCTAGAAGTAGATAGATATTGCTGAAATTAATAGCCAATGCAGATGTTTGTTTTTAGCAAAAGAATGGATGCTGGTGTCTTTGGAATTCAAAGAATATCAAATTTAGCTCAACAATTGTTAGATATCGATAGGTAAATAAAATACTTAAACAAATTATTATAATTATTCATATCAGTACATCGAAAACTTATACATCAACAAAACACCACTACACATATAAAACATACAAACATTACAAAAAATTAATGACACACATTTACAATATTAATCGTTGACATTAATATGCATTGCTTCACAAAACAAGATACATTTGCATCCTAATACTCTAAGATCCAACAAATCTTGGGGATATAGAAAGAATGTGTTGGAATCCAGAATCCATCTTGGATATTATCAAGGGCGTCTTAATCCGCACAAATGAGACGTGCCGGTGAGCAAAACGAATTCTTATGACTAATGTTGAATAGAGATGGGAGAATTCGATATTTTTCGATTGTAGATGAATTTTCTCGATTTGTTTTGGTAGATCAGAAAAAGTAAAGCTAAATTTTCAAAATACACACTAACCGCACACGCACAACAAAGACACGTGGAAAAATTACAGGTCTTGAATATAAAATAGACTTGAATAAACCGGACATGCTTACTGAAATTCGTAACAAAAAATTCACATCACGATCATCAGATATCACATCTATAAAAAAACATCATCATCATCAATTCACCTGAAGAAAATAGAGATGGATACTGAAACTGAAAATATCGATACAAGAGAAACCCAAAAATAAATTGAGTCACATCTACGGGCGTCACTACAAAGAGTATAACAATAACATGCTAACATGATGAATGCTACCGGTGGCTACACAAAAGAAAATAAAAAGAGATCAGTTGTAGGCGATAATTCATAAAAAAAAACAATAATAAAAGGGTAATATTGTTCTCGTCTGATTTATTTAGTGGCTGGCTGCAGTGACGTAGCACTTTGTTCTTAGTTAAATGGAAGATGCTTATGTAAATGTTTATGTACTCGTATTTATGTAGGTGTTTTGTTCTTCGTATTTAGCTTTAGGTAAACCAGCAGATTTTTTTAGAGAAGTTTATGGATAAATTGCGTATAGGTAAAATAATAACAGAGACTTGCTTATTCTAGATTTTGTAAATTACAAGTTCTTTTATATTTTCATCTAGCAAATTGATATATCATTATTTAAGACAACCGATATGACTCAACTCACAATCTTGTTCTGAATCCTTAATTTTTTAATAAAACTAAACTATCAGGTTGCTAAAACATTGCCGCTAAATCTAGATCAAAATCAGTACAAATATAAACACAAGATCACCAAAAACAGTCAAAGTTATTTCTACGCATATTAATGGTTAGAAAGATAACAATATAAAATATAGAACGAATAAAATGTAAAACAAAAATATTGTAGAAATAAACCTACTACAAAAATACACCATAATCTGCTGGATTAGAAGAAATTAAACAGTGCATGGTAATAAAAAGTTCATCCTGCTCAGAATATAGAGCACTTTTGCCAGTGTTGAAGTAGTACGGACCACTTCTGTTTTATTGTTGGAGCCATATTTTATGACTGGATTGTGTACAGATTTAGATTATTAAGAACTCTACACACGGTGATTGGTTTTGCCGCTGCGTTTATGTGAAAAATTTAATGAAGAAAATTGTTTAGTTGAAGTGAATAGGGTCAGCAAGGAAAAATTACATAGCTGACGACTGTGAGAGATCCATATAATTATGAAAGATAGTATCGCACAAGAAATTGGAAAAAGGGCAAGAATCTAATGAGATAAGTAAAATCTTCAAAAGGTGAAGTCATACTAGTTACAACAAATAATATCAGAAAATAGGAAAGGTACAGAGGATTATCAGCAAATACATAATGTCATTCACAATTCTAAGTAGGTGATATCTTTCAATAAGTTTCACCTGAACTTACAGACTTTTTTAATGACAATCGTTATTAAATCTAACGCATGGATAAGGAAACCTGAAAGCCTTATTTACTGTAGATTAGTAATTATGAAAGTAAGTGTTAGATAATAATTTCTGTTATAATAAAGAATTACCTAAACAGAGGTACAACTTCTGTTTCATGGCTTTCGAAATTATTCGCTGAATTAATTTATTAAACCTGTTAACGATACATTAAGTAACTAATAAGGTCTTAACTGTTAAAGAAAAGTAAAGCTTTTAAAAACTAATCAAATAGGCAGTTTTATTTAAATACTTTCTATTTATAATCAAATGTGACAAACATCTGGTCTACAAAATTTCATGTACCAAGGACATTTATATTTGTCCAGTCAAACAGCTGTTAGGCCGCGCGACCGCCCGCGCGTGTGCAGCCCCCCTTACGCGCGGCGATGGTCGTGCGCACTTCTTGCACGGTGTTCAATCATACGACTGCTGTGCTATCTCTGAGATTATAATGAAACTTTTATGACTTCAATTTTCGTTATGAACAAAACTTTGCCCGGACAACGATCTCTTACATGTTTATATGGATTTTATATAGTTTGGGGCATACAATTTTATCTATTGTATTGATGGTTTATTTTTTTGTAAATGTATGTTAGCACGCTTTCGTGTTTTATTTGCGTATACAGCTGCACGTTACGGTAGTAAGTTGAAGATAGCCTTAGTCACGAATTGTTTGCCTACTTTTCCCGAACCTGAAACAAGTAGGTTAATTAAAAGATTTATATATATTTATATACTAGTACACGTGTATTCACAAGCTATCACCAAAATTAGAATAGATTAATGAAGTCAATACTCACGAATAAATCACGTCGTATAATTGGGATATTATAATCTATGCAAACTGTTTATCAGTTTGACATATTTATTGATCAGTCCGTAAGTCCCGCAACCCATCGACTCTTGTTTGATTCCAACAATATTTTATTGTTACTAAACTAAAGTAATAAAAATCCAACTAAATGTAATGACGTTGTAAATTCTGAAGATGAAGAAAAAAGTTGTACAGACAAAATAAAAACCGGCACAACAATAACTATTGTGCTACCGGTTGCAATCATTAGTATTGATGACGCAAACGTTACTCAAAACAGTGTTGAAAAAAAAACTGAGGGCCAATCAAGAGAGTACTCACAATGCTATGTCTAATAAAGAATAAGATGTGTACAATGAAGTATTACCGCGTAATAAAGACGGGGAAGGCAGACACAAAGGTAAGGAACGTAATGATTTGGAAGCGAGTGGATGAAGAAGCGTGAATGTGAGGAGCGAACCATGAAAATTACATGCGGGGCTCAATCGCAGCCGCTCTTTTGTGTTGCACAATGCTCACAATGGACGGTCAAGGACTTGATGAAGGACAAAGGGTTATAAGATGGGAAGGTAAAATTGGAATCGGTGTTACTTGTGAATTTTTGATGATGCGATTACGTATATTTTGAAAGGATAACACTGATTTTCAACAGAAAGTTGTACACAAGTGTAACTTTTTAACTAAAGGTACAGTTTCCTATGAAACTAACCAAATGTTATCTAAAGCAAAATAATCTAATAAAACCTTTCGTCAAAAGCAGCAAAAAATCCAATAGATCGGTTGCTACGGACGCGAGATGGACATTCTGAATTATGCAAATTCCATACATGTAAAATCTGTTGTGACTCACACGGGGCATTGTACCGAGTTAGAAGCATCAAAGTGAGATCAACCTGAATAAAGGCATCCGCGCTGGACCATCGAAGGGGTAGTACAATGTCGGCGGGCGAACAAAAACTGACATCACAATACGTTGGACCAACAACAGTGGCCGCTCATAAATCAACCTCAGACAAAAGTAACAATAGTATTGAGGGTACCTTATAAGAGATCTTAGCATTGTGCTTATTCTTTGATGTTCACTAATAAAACCTTTGATTAATATCGTATGGACGGAACCAGTTGGTATGCAAATAACGACGTTCAGAGGTACGGTAGTCGGATCACACGTGCTGGGGTGTGAACAAAAGCTAATGCTACATCTTCCTCACAATGCTTTTGTTGGTCTACTGCTGGGCAAGTTCAAGTTGACGATTTGGTTTTGTTAAATTCTTCTACGTGAGATGTCTTGTTGGAACATTCCGTTTGTCCGTTCCGTTGTGTTACTGCTTGTCTGATTCAATTGAATGATTAATCTCAGTAGTTGTTCCTTTATGTACCTGGGTAGTTAGCGAATATTACCTAAGGTAAAATCAGGTCCAGCAACATTGGTTTTTGAACTAAGCCAGCCTTTGTTAGGTTCAAGGTTAGTTTCTCTCTGAATTCGCGGGTCTTACCAACCGCAATCAATCTTCACGTATTTTGTTTTTTGAGATTAAATTTTGACCTTGTATAAATTAAAAAAAAACAAAATCAAAGAAACTCTGCGGACTTGAAGCATTTTATTATCACTTGCCGCAACTCAAGCGAGACTAATCAATTGCAATAATAAATTATTATGAAAGAATCCGTATCTAAAGTTTAGGTGTCTACCGAATCTTAAAAAAAAATATGGGTCGGTCATTGGGTGACCCAAAGATAATTATATTTTTTATAGTTGAAATGTTTTATTGTTTCCCATTTCGTCTCGTTTATCAATTAAATTGTAGTCGATTTAGGTTAGTAGACATCAGTGTAAGCTATTATAATTGTTATTATTTGTATGTTAAGGAAATCGGTATACTTTTTTACCTCTTAAATGGATCTCATCTTAAACTGTTGGGTCAGCTTGGAAATGAAGGTCAGGATTTAATTATTTACGTGTGCTATGCATTAAATAGGTCTGTTATAATTTTAAATAAATATTTAAGTGGTGATTCACAATTTTAGTGTTCAACAATATTAAAATTGACTAACAATATGGTGACTTGTCCTGTTTTTCGAAACTATTACCAACGTCCAATTCTAAAATGAAACAATATAGTTATTGTTACCTTTCTAGGTTATCTAAGAGCACGGTATTTTCCTATTTACCATAAAACAACTAAGTAAGGTTATCGCTACATTATTATCAAATGTTTTAATTTTGTTTGTAAGCTCAATGTTCTGTAAGTTATTGTTCGGTATTATCATTATTAGATAATGAATTTGCATTTATTATTTTGTTTCGTGTTGTTCCTTGTCTGTCCATATTATTGCGTTAAGAAATTTAAGTTGTATACGTAGTGCATTATTATTTTGTTATATATTTTCAATAATTCAGAAACAGTGCCAATAATTTGATTATAACGATATAGAACGGAAAATTTATTTTGACAAATTCACTGGCAATGCAATACGCATTTGTATAGGTAGGTATGTGAAAGTAATTAACGGATATTTGTACATTTGCATTCCTGTGATTATATAATTTAATTGAAGAGAATTCATATAGGAAAGACTTTGAATTAGATGGTGTTACAGAATATTTACATTAAGCTGACTTAAAGCTATTAAATAGGAGTACTTGCCATTTATTTATAATAAATAATCGTCACATAAATGTAGAAAGAACGCTATGTAATGTTAATTCATATTTTCATTTGTGTATGTTTAAAACAGCAATGAAACTCGCATCCGAACCAACAGAGGTTGATTCAGGCAACCAATGATAGGTAGTACATACGTACATCTAATTTTAAAATCGACAGATATTAATAAAATCCTTGAACTAACAGTTTTACGATTATATTTATTCGAACAGAAGAATATTATTTTTGAAAACTAATGTACGTCTGGTGATTTTTTATTGAAAACTAAACAGATATGCAGACACAAAGTCAAATATTACAACATCCGTTTCCTATATACTTTTTTTTGTTTTTCTTAATAACAGAATCTGGTCAGCAATTTTTACACGTATGACTAACAAGATTTCCTTCAGTCAAACTATCGTCAGATTTAGTAAATGTTGTTGTTTGGTGGCATCTTTATTTGATTATTTTCATTATCTCTATTACTTTCAGAGAACATAGTTTCATCTTCTTACCTAGAAATATTCGCTATGAAAAACTTCGGAAAACTCTAATGAAAAATGAAGTTGTTAACATTTTCAATCGTTTAACTGTATATTCTAAACTGAATGATAAACTGAATTGGAATCGGAATGCGAAGACTACCAATGTTCTCTAAGAAATAATAATCAATTACAATAATTGATCTGCAAACACACAATGATCTCATTCTTGTAATTTTACTATGAAATTACGCACACTGGCAGTATTATAACTGAGCAAGTCATGTTATATCTCAGAAGCGGGTAATATGTTAATTATCGCCATACTAAAAGGATTAACTATATCAATGGACGATCGTGATACTAGGCCAGTGCATATGGCACCGATATTCATACAATGTTTGAGAAAATGTCAGTTGTATTCATCTAGGGTTGGCACGGGCTGAAATCACAAATGACGCGCTTCAGAAAAGCTGTATAATTCATAACAGTATTTTATGTTATTTTCCATCATATTAGAATTGTACAGTCATGCCTCCTAATTCTGTCTGGTTTTCGTTACTAAAATAACGTAATGAAAAATAGGTAAATGACTATTAAAATAAAACTTATCTACGGGACAAGTCATACTAAATTCCTCATTAAACACCACAAGTGCCGAATAAGGCGCCACTGATATTATAAATAATTACTGCATTGTTGCTCAATTTGGAGTTGATTGTTTTATTCCAGGAAAAATATTAAAGGACAATAATAATGAAGATTGTGTCGAATTTCCTGTTACCGACATCCCTGTCACCGTATTATAATTTTATTTATCACTCTCTTTGTTGTACGAGGCTTGTGCCAACATCACATTCTATTTGTTCGTGAATATCTTCCGTGATATATCGACTTAATGAAATAAAAATTGCTGTTTTGCTCGTAATTCTATCGCTGTCAAATTCTCCAGTTAATATAGACACGTTCTGTATTTTAGGGGGCTCTTAATATCCGTGGAGGTGACAGCTAGTCGGTTGCATGGCTCATGTGTCATTGTAAAAGTCGTATGCGATGTTGTTTGGGTAATTTTAATTTGTCAGAGTAAAAAATTGTATCTGAAACATTGACCGATTGTGTTCAAGACGGTCTGCTGAGCTCATTACATTAGACTCCGAAATTCTTTAATAATGTCTCGCAGTTGAATTTAATTTTATATTTACTAAAATTTGATTCTTATTTTTTTCATAACTTACCAAAAGCTCAAAGATAATATCTGGTTCACAACTAAAATGTCAAAAAAATAACAACAGAAAACTTTTAAGAGGGAAACGTCAGCGATAAATCTCTCGTTAATAAGGCGTCACATAAACAATGTTCTTTTTGTCGCCATTTTCAATTTGGCACTGCGTGTGCGCAGATCATGCGTCGTTGCCTCCTAACATTGACCAATTATTGCACACACCACTCAGGCTCCTTTGATGTCTATAACATAAAATTTGTAAAAAACTGCGAAAGTCAATGGTAATTATTTATTATTTTCTTCGAAGCCATTTAGGAGTGAAGGATATTTATTAGTGTGAGCAACGTGGCAAGTGACCGGTGATGACAAAGCGGCTGTGCCAAAAACAATAGTGCTTATAATAACAGATCGAAGTGATACTTTTGTGAAATACTCACGAAGTTTCGCTTTTTCTGTCAAGACTATAAGTATTTGAAGAATAATTAAGGTTTCATAACCCAACTAAAAGATGCAAGGTGCATAAAACATTGGGTGGTGCAATTAACTGACAATCTGTTCAGCGTCATGCTGCAGAACTTCAAACGAAGTCAAACAATTTTCAGGAGTATTATTCACATCGCAAAGAATATAAATGACAATACATAATACGTTAATGTGCCATTAGCAAAGATTTAATGTTTATTGTGGCAATCTTGACCTTTTTTAAAATTAGTCTGCATTACTTATGTGTCCGGTGGTATTACAAAAGTTACTTTGTATATCGTATATAATTTAAACAGGCTGTAACACTTGGTATGTGTCCAACAAATTCTCATCATTTATCACCAGATCGTCAAAGTCATCATTAAACATGTTGTCACTCTTCACGTCAATATCATTACGAGTTGTCCATTCAATTACAATCAGAAATCTTTCGTGTTTGATCCTATTATTGTACAAGAAACATACTATAGAAATTCTTTGAGAAAAATTGTTGGAAATATTATTGGAGGTCACACAATAGAACCTCTCTTCTTTGATGTGACAAGAGGGTCTAATCAATGGTTATCGATAGAAACATTCTTTTTGATGTTTGAAAGCAGATGGAAGTCGTAATGTTTCCCAGACATTGGATGTTGATAATGTCCGATATTTTCATTAAAATCTAAAGGAAGATATAAAAAATTGTATCTAACAGCGTTCCGCGCGTGAAACTATTTTTTTTTGTGTCAAGATTGTAAATGTCAGCAATCAATGCTGGATTTTATTGAGGACATAGGACAAGTATAATAACTGTTCTTTCTATAATGTGTACTTTAACACATGGGAGTGACTTCAGGAATTTGTATGGTTATTTATCTTCCAAGCGATTGTTACAATCGTTCTTACAACATTATATGCTCATTAGCAAAAACTGATTTACGGAAAACTATTCATTGTTATCGTAATATTTACCACAATGTTTTTAATTATTTTTATTATTATTACGTTGAGGTTTCGTGTTTATATTCTGTTTGGATTTAGAAACAGGCCGAACTATTGAATAAATTTCAGTTACAAATACTTAATTACCTACATTGGCTGAATCATCATTATGCTTAAAAGCATTAATATCCAAACCGCAAACTCCATTGACATTATTAGAGAAGTTTGATCACATTCCAATCCCTTCTTAAAAAAACAAACAACGACAGGCTTTCTTCCCAACAACATAACAAGGCAATAGTGAACACATCACGGAAATCGATTCTAATTCGAACGTCTGTATCGAATCGTATACCGATGTATCGACGCACCACGGAGCCCTCTTGTTTGTCGGATCGATTATTCCACTTCATCTCACACTTATTGGGTTCAAACAAGTCTATTGCGAAGGCATTGGTCACACGATTATTAAGATAACTGTATAATTATTTGATTTGACTATGCTGCAGTGCTTTCTATCCTCTTGTATTAATTGAATTATTTTACGGATTTTAGGTAATCCGTAGCAAAATTTCTGTTTCTATATCAGATCCATTGTTATGTGGTTACTTTTTTTTTGTTTTCTTTTAAATCTGGTACAGACATCACCATACTCTTGTTCTTTTTCTAGTTCATTTGAGATCGCTGCAGCGTGTCTTCTTCTATACATCTTTGTCGTCTTCTTCATATTGTCAAACTTTATAATTCCCACATCAGCCGTAACACCTTTAAGATTTAATACGGTCTTGTAAACCACGTTTTCTGTAGTATAAGTTACCTTCGTTCATTATAATACTTCAGAAGCAGACGCTAGGTCTCCATATTCTGCCCTAACTATTGAATATAATCTTACAATTTCTAGCCTGACTTCTCTAGAGAATACCTCAGTTCGTGCAGTTTCGCTTCGTTTCAACACATTGTGTGGCTCTATTCATTTCAATAATGTAGTGTTATTGTTCTAAGTTCAGCGAAAGCGTATTGTTCCATACAATTGTTAATGTTAGTGACAGTTTGCCGCTGACGTGTGTAGGGACTAATTCATTTGTATGCGACGCTCATTACGGCAAGCTGCTCAAAGCTTTGTAGTGAAATAGTCCTGTATATTAATATTATTGTTTTGATATTTCTAATTTGGTGCGGCATTCCTGGCATATTCCTTTAATGTTATTTTCATGCTCAAATATTACTGTTTTGAAACCAATAATAGCATCTAACACCCTGGGCAGTCAGTCCCATTACTATCTTGCAGACTCTCTAATTTCTTCACCAGGGCATCGGCAAAGCTATTCTCATTAAGATCACTACTGCATTCCCCTCATCTTTACTTTCGACATCAAATTAAAGTACATTCAGATGTTCCATTACAAAACATTCACACACAAGTTCATCAAAACGACCGCTTATTTCACACTTACTAACATTACAAGAACATAAAAACCCCATCACAATATGCTTTAACCGCAAACAAGCATTTTTCAAGTAATCATCAACCGCAGCTAAACGCTTACCTACGTTAACGTTACAAAATAAAGCTCCGAAATATTAAACTAATTCGTTTACTTTGCATTAACGGGTTGACAAATAACCGCAAATTGCGATTGTGACTTGAAAGGGGTTAATAATGGTATAGTCGTAAGTCGTAACTCGTAGGTTTCTGAAGTAATTCAGTTAGAAGCGTCTGCAGATTGAGCTATTGTGTGTGCAGATTGATTCCATGTCATTTGGACGCGTACCGTGTAGTTTCAGTCTGTACCAAACAAATAGTTAGTTTGGTCTATTGTTTGGTTATTAATTACTTGTTGAGTGCATTGGTATTGAAGAGATTATACAATTGGGTGAAGGAATTATATTGTCTCATAAGATGACAGGTTAGAAAGATGATTGCCAGATGAAATCTTCTTAATTTGTGCTAACTCTCATACTTAAGGCGCGGTGAATAGACAACTCCGCGTAGAAATGAAAGAGAAGCGAAAAGACGCCGCGATGGCGCGACGTTTCGTTCGACTCGTTCGAGATTTATCATTAAATACATTAATCCTAACAAATATCTTATTCCAATCGATAAATAAAAACAACAGTTCCCTTTATTATTATATATTACATCACTGTTATTATTAATATCAAGATTTGTTTATAAATAATACAGTTACAATTGCTACAATTTCAATTTAAATGGTTATTTTATGTTTTTTTTTTATCGAGAAAATTTACCGAAAACGTGTTTTGAACACAATGGTCCACCCATAAATATGATCAAGATTAACATATATTTTTTTAGCTGCTCTAATATGTATACATTTGGCTAAAAAACTGTTTAGTGAAGCCTATTTTGACTAAGTACAGCGCCTTAAGCAAAAAAATAAACTGAAAGCCCTTTTTCCTCCCCACACAAGTATAAAAACATTGACTCATGTATCGCTAAGCCTCACATCCACCCCATCTTGTCCTTCATAGATTAACCTCAAGGATTTCGTCCCCGGTTGTCCTCAAAATGATAATATTTTATAGGACAAACGCCAAGCGACCGGCCCCTGCAAAAATAATATGTGTCTGAGAACTAAATTATTCACAAAGGTGTAGTGGCTTCCCCGAACCAACCGGATGAATAATATATAAATCATTCGATATTATTTGATGCAAACTTTCCACGTTTCCCTATGTGTTTTCGTGATAAACAGAATTTTGTGGTATTTTGGTAAAGAACTTTTTTATCGGGTTACTACTCTACTTGTAACGTTACCATTACGTTGTAGGAACCTACTTAAGTAACAAGTAATTTGTTTTCCCTTTTTGTCTGAACTGGGTAACAAACACGGTAAAAAGATCACGGGTTTTGGCATACATCACCAAAGGCCCAGAATAAAGTATCATGCATGCCTAATGAATTTCAAGAAAAACTGGTTCAAACATAAATTTTCTTAAAATCAAAAACATATACCTACCTAGCTCACTATTTTGTTTTCCGAATAGGACATGACAGGAAATAATTATACGGTTTATTAAATCAATTATTATATTCATATTAAAATAGCATAAGTATTATAACATTATTAAAATAATTGGAGTGACAATAAACTCTTTACTTGAAAGTGTAAAATATACTGACGTCATTTTTCAGACCAAGTAAGTGAACATTAATTACTAAGTTAATTAATGTGGTTATTACATATTGATTAACAATAATTAGTAATGATTCACTAATGAATCAGTCTGAGGTAAGATGTAAAATATATCCCTAAGGATATTTTTTACCTCTTACCTCAGACGAAACTTTCCACGTAATGTTTTGTGACTAATTTCATACTTAACTTTCCCTAAATCTTGTCAAAGTAACTGCTGAGAATAATTATGTATTTACTAAGTTGTAGTTACATGTGGTTCAAGTCATATCAGTAGCTAAAAAAAGTACATTTTGTAACTATTTGACTCAGTACAGTACTGTTTTCCTAGTGTAAGTAGGTAGGATTTCTACTGAAAAAGTCAAATAATTTATAGACCATAAAAGGCAGTTTTTATTGTAAAAATACAAGGAAAAATATTATTGATTATATTTGCTCATTCCAAAAGGTAGTTTCGCACGGTAGAACGGGGATGAAACTCCATAGGTGGTACTTAAATATTTTACAAAAGGCACTTTTTGTAATTAAAATACATATTTATAAAATGTTGTTAAATACCATGCTGATGTTTTGTTATTTAAACTAAAACTACTTTTTGTTCACCAGAAAATACATTGCGAAATGATACTATAAAACGTACAAACGTAACGGACGTATACGGATATCGTAAAAGAACGAAAAAAAAATCTATGTTTCTAGTAACTCTGTCATTTTATTTTATTTGTTAGGGAAAAAAGAAGGGTAGTATTTAAACGATCGACAATAAATTCAAGTTAAAGATGTAAAAAATACTGAATATGGCTTACTGAAATACTAAGTGGGCGACAAACAGTGGGCGAATACAAATGTTTAAAACAGCGACTTGATTAGTACTTTGGCAACATAGTCGACGGAGCCGGGGCTCCTATTTCCGTCCGCAGGGTCTAAAGTAACCTAACACGAACGAGATGACGGGAGCTGAGTTCGCTCGCTTTGCTCGCTCACTTCAGCTCTCGTCATCTCGTTCGAACCTAACCTGTCCGTGTCGGGGTGCCCTAAGCTCCCGAACTCGCTCCGCTTGCTCTTATACCAATTCGTTGAAAACACAATTATACCCGAATTCCCGCGCTGCACAGCGATGTCGCCTTCATTTACGATGAAGAATAATATGCTTATATAGAAAAAATAGAACCCCAAATACAATTATAGTATGTCACAATATTATTACTGCAGCTCACAAAAACCTCCTAAAAGGTTGCCTCAAACCGGATAAATAGTTGCTTACTTAGTATAATAGTCGCCCATTCAGTATATTTTTCGCCCGGTTAATTATTTCCCAAAAAAAAAACAGTTACATGGCAAGGTTAACTAGATATTCTTGAATTAGTACAATACTTAGATAATACATTTATTCAATTTTTCCATGTTTATGTTACTACACATGTAACCCACAACATTGTCCACGAATTCACAAAAAAATATCAAATGAAAACAAACAAGTAGTGTGCATCGTAAAAAATAAGAAGAAGAAACAAAATAAATTTATATATACTCGTACTTAAGAATTCACTAACTCTATTGCTCCCGCCTTGAAACGATGTTTGAAGAGAGTAAATATGTCAAGCTCCATGTCATTTTTACTATTGAAGATCATTCAGTTTAAGTAACACTAAGGCAAGATGTCAGACTCTGATGACACAATAACTGACCCCAGGGGTTAACTCGTTTGTCTGAGCTACCCCTTAGTCCTTAGCCGACGTCTCGCGGTTTACTGGGAAGGGGTGGACTGGCTTTAGGTGTTAAATATTTTATTAGAAATAGCTGACGAGCTTTACAATAATTATGTTCAGACGAATTTACACTGATAGCGCGTGGGTATTCCTCTTTTAGAATTGATATCGAGTTATTAGTCAAAAACAAGTTTAGTAGAACTAGAAAATAACATATCAAGTAGCCAAACCGTATTTAACCTTTTTTTGCAGTAATGCCCAAATATGAACACAAATTTTAATATAAAAAATCTGACAGCAAGCCATAATAAGTTAATAACGTAAAAGCCACCAGGTCAAATTCCGCTGAGATGTACAAAACTATTGCACTTAAGCAAATGTCACTATTCTAAAACATCAATAGTGCCCCTTCCTAGCCGGGTCTCGCCGACCCGGTCGCATTGCCCCTGAGATTTGACAATAATTCTCGATGGCTCCTCTATTCTACCGCTCTCAATGAATACCGAATTGAGACCAACTCCGTAAGTACTACATCTTAGACACAAGCCATTTCAATTTAGATTATTGCTTCGCTGTTCACGATGCAATATCTTAATACAAACCCACACAGACTTCAATCAGCATTTATTGAAACGCTCATACGAAAAAATAAACTTTATTTACTGAATGTTAAACGTAATCAAAGCTCGAATAATGAAATCCTACTGTGTATTTTATTCATTGACCTTCAGAAATTAACAGAGATAGCGCTCACAAAGGCACAGATTGGAAGGTGCCCCTTTCACAGATTCGCCACTCTTTAATCTACAATCGAAACAAAACTCGGGTTCTAACGCAATTGTCTGTCCGTTCATTTACTTAGTAAATTATTCTTTGTCGAACGGAAGAGAAGGCTTTGAATCCATTAATTCCCTGATGGGGTCACAAAGAGGTGGTACGAATTAAAATAATGTATTCTACGACTTCAATGGGGCTCCCTCCGTCCGGTACTCGGCTGTTATTACAAGAATAATGTATTTAAATCAGAGTCTGCTTTCAGATGAAGATGGCCCGCTTTGTGAGTCCACCGAATAAGTGATCACGTACGTTGCCATTAGGATACGTTTTATGTGCAAATTATAGCCTACCATTTTTGAGCTTGCTCTCGGATTTCAACGCAGACGCGCCGCGAACAATCTGGGTTCGTTAGAAAACTTTTAATACTGCTATTATTGTATGCTCATGTTTGCGGACAGAAATATGTGTACTGAAGCAAGGTATGTAGATATTAATGAACACATGTGGGTTCATATAGGTAGTCTTATTAATTACAAATCCGTTCACAGAGACAACCGTACGTACACAAACAGCAAATTAATCCTGCCGTCAAAAGGGTTTTGAAACTACCCTCTGTTAACAGATAATTTAGAATATGATCACCCCATTGCCGAATATTTCCGAACAAACATTTCGATGTATTTATTCTGGTGTTTATTTTGTAGCGTAATATGTCGTGTTCCACTTTGATGTCGTGAAATCGCTTCTGTTCTTTGTCAGCGAACCAAGGATTTACATCTATTACGTTAGTCATTTAATTCTCGGTTTTACTGCCATCTATTTTCGATTTACAATCCTTTGTAACATGATAGGGGGTTACAGCTTTATAGTATTGGCTGGTCCTGTATGGAATTATTGCATATGGTTGGTTGGAGTTTGTTTGGCAGAATGAATGGTTCATTATACATAGGGATACTTTGTGCGGGACTCGGGTTATATTTGCGATGTGAACCATTGTTTATGATTTGGACAATTGTTTGTGTTGCACTGTCAAAGGATGTGCACTTGTTTATTTTATCCGAAGGGGAGGGAGATGAGACGTAGGATAAACATTGTGATGTTTAAAGTAGCTGAATGACAATCGGTGACTTGCGCGTCATTACGTATTTTTTTGGTCGGGCAATGACTTTTTTATAAGTGGAAGCTTCTGTTATTTTTGTGAATCAAACGACCATTGACTACTACTTCGATTGTCGGATATCACAATAATAGCTCCAAGCTGTAACCGTAATTTCATCACTGCTGGAGATGTTTTCCCGAATATTTACTCCACTGCCATCGGGGATGCTCAGATGAGCTAGTTCCAGTCACATCTAAACTGCATTAAGCCTTTATTGCCGTATAGCTGTGCATCAAACCCCGCAACTTATAATGACATTTCCATTTATCCTTTATATGCAAGGTATGCCTCCACCTAGCCTCTTATTTACCCAACTTCAGCTACATAACCAAACAATCAAACTTATTCATCTGTACAAAGGATCAGGGAACCTGAAGTAGTTCTCGCAAACCGAATTCCTTCAGTTCCGAGCGTTCCTTTGCGAAACTCTGAAGCACATCTTGACTCGAGCACTCATTTATGTTCAACTATTTTTCTACTTTACCATTTTGTATCCACTGTTCCCTTTTACTGTTGGTTTTGTGTTCAAGTTAACGGAAAATGGTTTTATTGCCCATCGATTTGGAGGTAATGTACGTAATGATAAAATTTCAAAACTTTAACTTTGGTGCTGGTTTTTATTCAGGAAAATTAAAGTACTCTTAGGATTATTAACTATTGCGTTGCATTTCATCATCATTTCTACCGAAAGACGTGCACTGCTAGTCATAGGCCTCCCCCAGGTTTCGCCACACTGATCCTGTGCA
Source organism: Orthosia gracilis (assembly GCA_947562075.1). Taxonomy (NCBI): domain Eukaryota; kingdom Metazoa; phylum Arthropoda; class Insecta; order Lepidoptera; family Noctuidae; genus Orthosia; species Orthosia gracilis. The sequence goes on along the minus strand of OX387264.1, from coordinate 16,353,683 downwards.
TCCGCATCCATCGTTGCATTTAGTTGGTACAAAACTGATTTAATGAATCAGGTATTCAGTAGATGAGCAGCCGATTTATGCTTCACTCCTGTTTCCTCGCGATTTCTAAGACTTAGCATTTTCATCAACTAGACAGGTACGACTTACTTCTCTGGGCGGAACGACTGCACGATAATGGCTAGATACTTCAACCATATCCAAACACAACTGCCCAGTTATTATATACTACAAGTCAAGCATTGCCCCCATTTCTTTCTCTCAAACCCCAGCTCTAAAAATGACGTAACATCATGAAAAGACAACCAACATTATGAAAAACTGCAAAACGAAACAAGCGAGCGAGTTGAATGGCGTTTAGCTGCACTATATTCTCATTTCGTACGTTTCGCTAGCATTTCGTTTCAGTGACCTAAGGACACAATGAATCTCATCAAACGGGCTTGTTTAGGGAAAATCGCCGCCGTGCCGTACCGTCTGTATGCGCCTTAATTGTTGATATTATATCATATATTGGTGTTAGGCGAGGTGGAGCGGTGAGACGCCGGTCGATGCTTGTTGGCCTACTTATACGTATTAATACATGGCGAATTGAACGATATTAGGTGGCCTAGCCATACCTCTTTATTGTTTGTTCTTTTTCTATCTATCGGCAAGGTATGTGACAGATAAAACACAAACATAATATGACAGCCAAGAAGGATGGTATTACAACTGAAGGCCTTATCGCTGCCACTGGTGAAGGCCCCTATTTAATTTAACATTCCATCACGCTTGTTGTCCCTAAAGAGTTAGCCAGAGCTCAAAAGGTGTCCCTATAGTCCAACCTCATTCCATCAGTTAAATTTCTATTTCACTTAATTTCTGTTGATAATTTAGTGTAAATATTGTTGATTTCCAATTGTATCGAAGACATATTATATATATATATATATATTTTTTTATTATTTAACCTTTGATTTTACTTTATGTTTGTTTTAAACTCTGGTTTTAATGTATGCGACTTACTAGCCAATGATGCATGTAAGTGACTCTTTACACAGAACATTTTCTGAAGGTTAATTTCTTGTATGAATGTGATGAGTCGTTGGTGTGCCTTGTTAAATAAATAAATTAATTAAACTGTTAGCAACACCTGAAAAAAAAAATGTTTCATGAAATATAAAACTGAATATTCTTGTATAGCATTTCAAAACTCTTAAATTACTTCTCTCGTACAAAAGAGGCTTTTCTCCTCCCAAAATCAATTGCCATGAAAAATGCCTAAGCCGTAATTAAAGGCACAAAGTAGCGACCTACTGAACAATGGCCGCCGGTGATTGGGCATTGTGTCGTATTAACTGCATTGTTTGTCACCCAGTAATCATACAGCGTCTCAGTGCCCGCCGAGGGACGGGGGTTAGTGTGGAGATGGATACTGTAACAGAGATTTTGATTAATGACGATTTTAGAAGGTTATGAGTTTGAGCAGTGCAGTCTTGAACATGAGATTAACTTGAAATCCGCTAGAACAAAAATCTTTGACTGCTCACAAATAGATTTTAAAAACAAGAAACATAGAAATATTGTATTACTCATAATACGGTTCATTAGGTACCTACATTAAAATAAAATAACAGGTTTTGAAAAATTTGCAAAACATATGTAGTAATGGTTACTATATGTTTTGTAAATAATGTATGTAATATTCAAGCTACAAATCTATTTGGTGTAGCGGTAAAATTGCTAATCGAAGACAGTGAAAAACCAACCTGTTATAACATCAGAAAAAACTTGCATCAGAATGCTTTTATCAGAGCCGATAAAAAGCAGAAATTCATAATTTTCACGGGGATTGTATTACAATATCATATTATGATCATTAACGACTAAATAGCCATTAACACAAAACACATAGACGATCACATTTAAATATAAATGAGTAGACTCCATACTAGCGAGCCGGTTCGCTCACTCGACTCGCGTTGTCGCGCACCCGATGGGTAATTTCCCCCATTGTCAGGCGCAAGAAAATGTTCACAACAATCTGTATTCACTAGAAGCGACATCACTTACTGACCCAAAAATAAACAAGAATAAACAAAAAAACATACAATAAAATATTTTTGCTTACATTCCAAAGAATTTGAATACATTATATTTCATACAATACACACTACACCTGTTCACATTGGCAACAAAGAAAGTATTAAATAATAGAAGTCTGTAGGTGTGGCGAAAAGTACCAATAAAACTGTAATGTTGCATTTTTCTTCAAAAAATATTATATTCTATTAGCAAAGAAAAGTAAATTAACTGAGTAGGTATATTATTTCAATTTTCCTCTCAGTAAACGTTTTATAGAAACAATTTAATAGAAAGCAATATTTCGATTTCGAAAAGAAGTTTATTAGAGATCAAAGGGTTTCAGTAAGTGGTGTGCTACAAAATATAGACATAGTTTTGTTTTCTGGATATTACACATGACAAATTATATAAGCATTTCAGAATGGAATGGATGTTTTGACTTCGTCCACATGTTTACCCACTATTTACACTTATATTTTTTTAATTATATTATTTATGCGTGCTTTCTGGAACCTTTTCAAACACGTTATAAACTAAGATTTAACGACTTTTGGCTTAGCTGATGGTTTTGTCTTCTTTATCTGCGGTTAGAAAAACTAAACAATATTCAATCGTTATTGATTGTCCGGAAAAAGCATATAAAAAGCGATTTGCGAGTTTATTGCTTTCCAGTTGGCAGGTCAGGTTGTGGTTATTTTAGGATGAGATAAAGCAATGGTTTCCTCTTGTAATACGTGACACACAAACCTAAACAATATTCAAAGTTTCACTATGAAAAACATTTAGCAACTTTTCTGTTTCTTCAAGTTATCAAGCCACATCCAGTAGCTCTAACACTCGTGGGCTGTTACACTTGTAACTACATTTTGTTCGAGTTCTGTACGAGGGAGTTTTCTTATAATTTGCCGTCGATAATTCCACCTCCCTTCGCTTCACTCAATAGAAGCCAATCGTGCGATGCAGCGCTTGTTTTGACATGTCATTTTGTGTGTTTCTTTGAAATAAGTTTTTCTGGCAAAATTATTAGCATTCATCGGGGTTGCTATTGAGAAAATATGGAATTAGTTTTGAATTTTCTAAGAAAATAATGTGTCACCATTAGGGAAATATGTGTCTGGCGTACAAGTGGATGTAAAAGGTTCATGCTATGTTATAGGTTCATTCAGAACAATTGTGTTAGTAGTTGCACATGTTTTCAAAGTTCCTCTACTAATGTTATAAAAATAATGACAAAACACCTAGTAACCAATAAAAAAGAATAAATTCTCAAAACAAATTGGAATGCTAACAACGAACAAACAAGAAAATGGGCACATCAAAACCTAATTTGAAGGCACGCTACAAACATTTTATTCCACCTTATTGTGAATAAACTTATTATAGAATAGGAATAATTCTGTTACGGGAAGATTTCTGCCGACGATTTTTTCTTCTTTTCTCACCAAAGGGAAAGAAAATGTTTCTCGTTCCTCATTCAATTACTGACGCTTCACAATATTTTTCTATTTAATTTTTATTTTCATTGTACTCGGCCAACTCTCCGGGACTTTATTCGCTTATTTGATTTGAGCTGTTTTTATTATGACGTCTCTTTTAGAAGTGTTTTCATTGGCTATGTTGGTGTAATTTTTTACTTAAACGGTGAAACATTTGAATGGACTTTTAACAGCATTTCTCAGGTCACAATTTGGTTTCGTGATTGAGATTCCTTTGTTAAAAATAGTCAGAAAATTTTGATAATAATTCAAAATATCGTCTCAGGTTTTTTAGCAACATCTAACTTTTTCAGACAACCAAAAGCAATCCAATAAATCAATCAACAAATCTCAAAGATTTAAGAGCGAGTTCCAAACAACTTAGTTACCAGGATGACACTCTAATAGGTACAACATACACAGACCAGGTAGCAAACCTTAGCATAGCCGTTTATCTAAGACGGGCGTCGGCAATTTCCTACGTCAGATAGATTGGAGGCTAGGCAGTCGTTACCTTTACTTAACTGTCCGTCCGTTCGTCCGTCGTTCGCTGATTAATTTCTAAACGGATGCACAAGTTAATATCTCGTATAAATTAGAAGTCGGACGCGAGTGTGATATGCTGGTGGGACGTGTTTGCGAAGGATGGTGACGGAATGCTGTAGAACGGTGGAAGGACAGTTTTGTGGATGATGAAGTGTTGGTAAGTACGGCAGAGGAATCTGTAGGTTGTAAAATGGTTTCTAAACGGAAGAGCCTCCATTTCTTGTTGTGGCCTGTGCCCCATGCGGGCGACTATATTTTTAAACGAATGTTTTCTAGTTTCAGGGTTTTCTGTTGCTTAGAAAAGTGATCTAGTTTCGGTCAGATTTTCAAATCTATCTATTTATGAAAATCTGATTGAAACCAGTTAATAACGTAAAATTATTTGTAACGAATCTATCACCAATCAAAAAAAAAAACAATTTAAAAAATCGTATCAATAAACTTTCAACAAAAAGATAACCCTTTTATCACCGCCAGCAAACCATTTAACAAGGGGAGGCGTTTACAAAAACAATTTGCTAGCAATTCTCTGACGTCATTGTGACGTCACCCTACTGCAAATTGAAATTGAGTTGCACCATTGAAGCTACGAGTTATTGTTTCTGATTTTACTCCATTTCATCAATAACCGTTGCAACAACAGATAAGATTACTCTTAGTTAAGAAATATAACTGAAACATTTCAATTGATAATGAATAATGAAGTTCTTACAGGCACAAAATAAAATATTAAAATATTTACACGCGTGTAAATTCGTTAGCAAATATATTTCAGTCAACGTTACATTAAGGCATGATCAATGTATGAGCATCGACATTATTTAAAAAATAATGTGCATTTAATTTGACACGAATTTCCTGCTATCTATAATACAGATATTTGTAAATGTCAATCACCAGAAATTATGACTAACATTATCATAAACGCGAAAATGAAATGGAGAAATAAACATTTCCGAACGTAATATTGACCTGTCAAATTTCACGCCAATTCGCCATATTGTTCGCACCACTGCGTGACGTCATTGTGACAGTAATGAAAAGGAAATTAGTAGTTACAATTGACATATTTACTGAATTCTTTTATCAGGAATCTTGAGTTCATGTGAATAAGAGTGGAATTGCATTGTCTAATATGAACATAACTTTGCTAGGAGTGAAACTATTCAATAATAGTGACGGGTGTAGTCAGCAATCAGATTGTAATGATCGATTGTCAAGAAAATGCTGATTGATATTTTTCTCTGTACTTACCTACGGTTGACAATTGACATTGTGATGGTTATTTCTTAGTTAACTTGAAGAACAATAATAAATAAACACAACTGACTGAAAGACTACAATTTGTTTTCTTTCCCGTTTTGTGTAAGCACTTGAGAAAAACAGAGAATTTATTGTGGAAAACTAAGTTGATTGCTGCATTTTATGACAACAGCCACGTCAGAGCGCTGCCGTATCGAATTGCATTATTGCCACTGAGCTAAGAACAAGCTGCTGACAAAAAATAATGGTTACATTGAATGAAAGGGATATGAGGTAAAAGTAGCACATAGGCATGAAGCAAGTAGCACATAAGGCACTAAGTTAAGTACACACTCTTTTTCACTTTGTTCTACATATAAACAAAATTTGACGGCAGAAGATAAAAATGAGCCTCAAATTGTTGCCTATTTGCATGTCGTCAAACGAAAACTAACACGATTAGGTAACTCTGTTTAAATTATGATTTTGTAGATTTTTACAATATAGCTTCTTCCATTTGTTTCCTAGCTTCTCGTCCCACCATCACCCCATTCTGTCTCGAGGGCACTAACACAATTTGTTGTGGCAGTGTGCTAACAGGCCTTTTAGCGACAATATCGATTTGACACCTTTTATGTGTACAATCGATAATGTCGGCATCGTTGGTTGTACTTACATATTAGCTACGAATTTTGAATATTGGCTTAAAAAAATAGTTATTTAAATTTCATTTAAAATAACACTGCTTTAGGTTAAACAAGAGGTTTTCGTCTTTTAGATAATGTGATTTATTAACTTTCCAATTTTCATTGTAGCAGACTTATAAATGCTTATGCCAAATCCAATAAACCTTCTAATAATATTTCAATTACAAAACTTCGTCAATTAAACCTATTTAAATTATATAATTTTACTGAAATAAACGCTTCGTTTAGTAAGAACCTAAAATTTTAATGTTGATTCTTCATTTAGTACTATCCCAACTTTGCAGACTTTGGGCAAACTTGCCAACACAAACAATGTTCTGTATGTAAATAATTGTTAATGGATTTAGTCTAGTTTCTTAGTAATTAGTGTTAAAGGACTTTAGGTCTTAGCGACTCAAACTCTGTGTTACTAGGTACTGAAATAGTTATTAATACTTACATATTATGTCAAGGTAGATTTCGATTTTGGAAAATATGTAATATATTGCGATTGTTGTTTAGAGAAGCAGCAATATGAAAATTATGAAGCATCTATAGTTACAATAATGTTTATAAGGTTATGTAACAGATGCTGATGAACAGATTATTATAAATTGTCAGTAGCTACTCCGACATTTTAACAAAGAGATAGCGACCGTGCTAAAATAGACCAAACATCTCTACGCCTAACGATGGATATCCTCTAAATCTGTTTACCTCATTTGTCACTGAAGTTCAAAGGATGAAACATTCCGGCAAAAGGATGACACCGCGTAAACGTTTCAAAATAATCACATCAATACTTACAGCAGATACGTAGACAAACATCAAAGCCGAGTGCCAGACACTATGCGCAACGCAAAGGAACTGTTTGTTAACACAATCAATGAAGACGTTTCCAACTCAAATCAGCATCAAAGTACACATGTTAGTCTATAATCGTACACACACGCGCAGTACTTAGAGTACCACACACGATATCGGCCAATCCAATATTACCTAACACCCACACATACACAAAATCAGCTAATTTACCAAGACCCTCTCCACCCCTCTAATTCTCTAGCAAAATAGATGCTACCAACGAAAATTAAGTCGTATTTAAGGATCTATCTCAAGTGGTTGGTATTACATGGACCGGCGGACACCTTAAGTCCAAAGGAGGCAGTAACTGCAATTAGTACAATTAGTAGAGCCCAATTAGGTGCTTTAACGAAGCGAGTTTCGTAACTAGTCGGGGGAGTTTGGGTGACAAATACTACGTTTGACGTCTGACCCGAGATCTCGATCAAACAGTGATACTGTTTGTAAACTGTGTTTGTATTTTGCATTTAACAAGTATTTGTACGAGTACAGTCATGCTAACGAAAGAGCTGGATAATTAGGACATCTTCAGGCTTGACGTCACTGACTAGCTATTAACCAGTCCTGAGTCTTGACAGCACTTAGTATGCCTTGCAGACTTATTACATATCACATGTTTCCTGTTAGTTTTTGATTGATTTACCTACAACATAGTCCAGTTACTGATCTTCCCTTTTTTTCCAGAAACATGTCATCTAAACGAAAGTCTCCACCGTCGAAATTGCAAGAAGGTGCCGCCGACACAGAGAAGCAGGAAGCCGGCCCAGCCAACCTGGACTTCCCTGAACACCAGGAGTCGGATGATAACGAGCAGCATAGCTACTACAAGTTCTCACCCAGTTGCTCTACCAGGAGTTCTATAAGCGAGGAAGATACGAATTACGAAGACGAACGACCGTCAAAAAAGCAACGATTCGAGCAAACATTAGACATGACAAATAATCTTCTAGTCCCATCATCTTTCTTAAGTCTTCATCAAGTGAACGACCTGCAGGCTCGGAGGCGAGGCTCGTCAGAATGCAGTAGTCCTGGGGCAGAGGCGAAGGTTTTGGGACTGTGTAACAATAACAATTCTCTGCTGAACCACAACAGCGCGCTGTCGTTGAGTAATCCTCACAAGCGTTCTATGGATGACGTCTTGAAGAGGCTAACGTCGAAAATGAACAATAGTACGATTAAGGAAGAGAAGAGGCCAACCCCGTCGACCACACCTGTCAATAAGAACAAGTAAGTGAAACATTGTTTTCTTTATGACTCCAGCTCTATAATCTTATAGGTAATAATCTTATAGGTTGGCAAGTACGTAAAAAAAAATAAACCTGTCGATGTTATAGTCATTTATTGATCTTTTTCTTATCAAGAAAAATCATAAAACTATTGACATATAAATTAACACCATTTCTGCAACGTTAATTACTTGCTAAAATGATTAGATTTCTCTCCGGCTTCAATTATACAACAATAAATTAGTCGCATGATTGCCTATCAATTACATTTATAGACACATACGTAACAATGCTTGTCCTCTGTCTATCATTGTTCACTACCTCATTAACAAGACAGACATCACATAACTATCAGCTAATTGATCCGTCACCTTCCCTTTACATATATTTTCCTACATCAGCATTTATCAAATGTTTTGTTTCAGTCTGTTTACAAAGAGATACGGAAATCATTATTGGACGATAATTTATAGTCATCTCGTTGTAGATAATGTATTTATGTGAAATTAGGGCTCGTTTCCTAGGTCCGGTATGCTTTACATAGCGTAATTGATTATTTTCTTATTAGTACTCCCTACTATCTAAATCAAGTAAGTATCTAAATAGTTTTTAGAAGATAAAATGGGACATGATTTATTTGCATCTACAAATTGTAGTTTTCCATTACTTAACTTAATGTTTATTGCTAATAAAAATATATAGACATTCCTAGTTAGTAATAAAAGGTGTTCCCACGTCATTCATTGCCTGTGTTAATGTAAGTACTTTTTTTTATTTTACAAATAGTTCATTTGTTTTAAATATTCCAATCATCAGTCGCCCTAGTCCAATGAATATTGCAGGAATGGCGTAGACTCTTATCTGTTTATAGAATAATCTTACATGAAACAACATTGAAAACAATACTTTCATCAATCGTTCAAAGAGATATTACGCCTATTTCACTATCTCTGTTGTTCCATCAACAAAGCAATGACTAACACTATCCGTTTTCAAGATTCGAGCTAGCACTGCCACCGTCGGCTACTAAAATAAAACGGAGACACTTACACCATTCAAGTTAGTCGTTTACCAGAATTTAATTAGCCATATTACTGCACATTAAAAACAATGTTAGGACCACCGCAAGTTTACTATAAAAGCGTTAAACGCTTGTTTTACTAGGCTTTTATAGATATTCCGACGTTCAAGTATGTCCACTGAGTTCGGGTGACGGAAATCGTAAAGGAGTTAGTATGTTGCGCTCCGCGGGTTTGCTTGGCGAGTTTTTTGTTTTCATTCACTTGGTAGACCTCGAGACATTATTAAAGGTCCTACCGTACGTAAGAGATGACGAATTGTGAATTACTTGACACATTCGGCAATTTTTTTTTTAAATTCTATCTAGGTTCGCGTTTGACTATCATCTCACTTGTTGGTAAGCGATGATGTGGTTGACGGTGAGACACGCTTGCCTAAAAATAACCTATTCATTCTTGACTTAAAGACTCCTATATTGTAGCTGTCGGGAAACACAGACTCCGGCAGGGGATTCCACTCCTTGGCTGTACGCATAATAAAAGTGTTCCAAAATGTAGGTAGTCCGATGATGAAACGGGCTAGGTGGAATTAGATCGTGCAATTCCAACGCACACTCCTCGAAATTTAACCGATAAAAAACTCACAATCTGGCAACTCGGCGACGGTGTTCAAGGCTGGAGCCTTGACTTGACCAGTGCCTCGTCACCGATAAGCCTATTGGCCCGCTTTTCGATCGACTACAGTGCGTCGAGCTGGTATTTGGCAGATCCATCCCAGAGATGAGAACAGTACTCCATACATGATCGAACTTGCGCTTGATACAAATTGAGAAGCTGTACCGGCGTGAAGTACCTTCTCACCTTTGCAAGGATTCCCAACTTTTTGGCAGCCAACTGGCAATGATTGTTCTTACATTGAATATCATTTATTGGGTCATATAATTTTCAGATACAATTCAATGCATCTATTGAAGCCAATCTGATTACCGATACATTTGACTTAGGCTTCACGAAACCAATTTTCTTGTGAACAACAGTTAACCTTTTGGTACCATCATGACAAAGTTCAATAGCCAACATAAAAAGGTCATCTCAAACATGTTATTTATAAAACTACAGCACGTTTGCTTACCAGTTTCATAGCTAATACTATTATAATTTTACGCCAGTTTAAGTGGTCGCTGAATTATTTACGGCCTATAACTTTAATGGAGAATAGCATAAGTAGTAATTAAACCAATACGCTTGAATTTAAATATTCTTGTTGCAACTACGGCCGAAGACAGTAAAGGATTTAAAAAACGTGATACGACAACGATAAATATGAATATTAATTGTTCGGTTTACAGTTTCACTGGACTAAGAAAATCATTAACGTAATTTTCGAATTTATTAATGTTATTAGGTGTGAACATGATTAAGTGAAATAGGACGAGTTTGTTTCAATAAAATCTTGCCTGGAGCTACTGACAAGAGAAATACTACTACTATACGAGTAAATAATAACAAAATTAGTCATAACGTAATTCAAGAAAAGGCAGTTTTAGCAGAAGATTTAGATATTAATGACGTAACGCAAGATTTAATAATCCCAACCTGCGACAATATGTGCTACATTTCCTTGGAAGTCGTCATTTAGCGCTCAACGAATGTGTAAAGCGACAATTCTACCGTTTATTGTCGGCAAGATGCTAATGCGTTAAGACAACGGCTAAGCGTGAGATTATCGCCGGACTAATTACGCTCCTTGGCAGTTTAAATGCTCGTCAAGCGTTTTGTTTTAGTTTTTTTAAGTAGTTATTGTCCGCTTTGAGAATTTGCGTGGCTTTGTTGTGTGCAAGAATTTGAGCATTATCCTGATTCATAATCAAATAGCTACCTTTAACATTCAAATTACAATACAGTTTACACTGATTTGCTGTATTATCTTATATGAGATGATATAAAACCAAAATATGATCATGTTTATCATATTCATTATTCACCAGCGCATTGAAAATTTACTGGCTTCAGACAGATCCTGAAGATTATTATGTTAAACTAACTTTAACATTTTAGTTAATAGTTTAATGAGTTCAAGATCGAGACACATAATTATTATTTTACTCTACAGAATAGGTTATAGAGGATCATTATCATTTAAATAAAGTTCTTACAAAAGCTCCTGGCACGCCTACTCAATTTTTCACTTTAAAACTATATTCATCTAATCTGACGGTCGAAACAAGTCTATCAAATACTCTATTATTATATTATCTGTCTTCATCAATATTAAGAATAGTTTTATCAAATTCAAAATTGACATCTAAATTATGAACGTTGCAGAAAACAGCGCCATTTTATCCGCCATATTTTATTCCAATTTTATGGAATAACACAGACACAGACTCGACGACTCACTAAAATATGATTTTATTAACGAAGCTTTATAAACCGAAGTATAATTGAGATAAAACATCTGGATAATGATCGGAAACTAGTTTTTTTATTGGCCTTTCTATCTGCTATTATTACTCAGTGCAATTAGTTATATGATAAACCTGCCCGGAATTCAACATGGTATCAAAGTCCGTAGATTAATCAACAGTCCAGAGACATTAACCGTGCCAATATAAATAGAACTATTATAGAAGGTAATTGCAGAACTAATAGGGTTCCAGGTAGGTTCTGCAGTGAAATCTGATACAGACTAGATTTGCCCGCATCCTTTTTTGCAATCTTGGGCATTTAAATGTAAATCGTCTATTATATGGTTCTTAGCAACAAAGTTCGATAGACTTGCAATCTGACTTAACTTGACTGTTTGGATCAAATCAGGAAATCCTAGCAGTAAGACTCTTATTACTTGATTAAAGCTTTTCATCATCATTATCAAGACAACCTGGTTTTTAGAGTTTTGATCGAAGAAACATTATATTTCTTGCATCGAGTCTGTATGTTTTACAGCGCGCACTCTCGCTGCCAGTGGAATCAATACACTGCACAAGGGTCTGGTTAGACATTTTCCGCAAGATAGTGTTTACTATTATTTCCTGGGTGGCGATCACCAATGTTTGGGCAAGAATTATTGTTATTAAAGCAATATTGCTCTCAAAAATGGCCACTGATGATTAAGAGACTATAATGGTTAAGAGACCCATTTTCTAGCGTTTATGACCTGATAAAATAATGATAGAAACATGCACAAATTACTAACAGATTTAAATAGTTATAAATTATGTTCAATAATAGAAGATAATTATAACAAAGGTTAAGGCGGTGTCAAGCGTGATCTATGTCAATATTTACGTGCCAACCTTATCAGTGGCGTTATCAGTAATTAATAGCTTTTGTTGATAACTATGATTGTAGTCGCGGATATGTTGTTGTTCGTTGCCAGGAGAAACATTGTCGTAAGTAGGTACGTTTTCAATTGAGATGCAAACAGTTGTGATAAAAGGAAAGGAAAATACTGAATGAAATCTTTCTTTAATTATTTGTTGTGATACAAAAGTTCCAAAGATAACATATCCATAAGCAAAGGACAAAATATATTCCCTCCGGGTAAAACTGAAAACACACTTGCTACTGCAGATAAAAGTTAGGTTTAGTTCCAATAATACTGACCTCATCGAGATAGTACTTAGAAATGTAACAATCTCATTCTAATCAACACGGGTGAGTCAGATACAAGTCTGCATAAGATAGCTAATTTCAAACAAGAAACAACTGAAACAGAACAAGAAATCAATCAATCACCATACATCATAGCAGCAACAATAATTATTATTTCACCGTCAATTATAGAACGAGTTAAACAATTGTAATCCTAGCACATAAATAAGTCGTAGCAGAGACAATAAGGACCACTTTTGGCGTATTATTAAGGCCAGCCGGGCTATTGTGTGCACTAATTAAACGCGCCGTAATAGACGCCGACGAGATTAAGACGTGAGCCCGTAATGTGCTACAATCCATCTCCGTTATGCTGGTTTTGGTTTTGAATTGTGGGGCAAGGTTTGAGAGAGCAGCGGGTTTCAAAATGTCGGTAAAAAAGATGTTTATACCAAAGTGCTTTGTATAAACTGGATGGGAAGAGCGCGGATCGAGGTCATTTTTGTGTCAATGGAGAGACCTATGGCAACGACGAATAGAGATAAGGTTTATTAGGTCAGGATTATTGAATGATTACTGTAAGCACATGCAAATCATAGAAACAGAATTTTTTACAAACTAAGAAAACGTTCATAAACTAAAGGTCTGCCATTATTAACAGAATGTCGTCAAAATAATTATGTGAAATGAAAATATTGACTACCTGATTCATATTCCAAAGTTTTGAACTGTTTCACGTAATTTAGTTTATTTTTTGTTTCATGGTATATGTTTATCACTATACCGTCATCATCACTACTTTTCACAATTTTAATATTAATTTCCGACTGCTAAAAGCTCACAACTTGTGCCACATCAGTCAACAAAACGTTAACAATAGACAAAGTCATAATTTGTACAGTGATATATAACCAGAAAGCACAATATAATGTTACAGATTACAGAAGACGTAACATTAGTTAATATGAATATCTTATTTATAAACCTGATGATGGAGGCCTAGGGGCGTTCCAACCGTTTTTGTTCTTATACCATGAGAAATGTTTTAACACACGAATAATGATGGGAATGACAAAATAAGTTATGTGTTTTATGGTGTTTTAATTTTATTTTGAAGTTAATGTTTTAAAGGTCATTTAGAATAACTTAATAGCTAAAAGTCATAGGATTAACGTACCGACGCGTACTCTTGTTAAACCTGATATAGTTAGATTTTTCGACCAGGCGCCGTAAAAAAATGTTGATGCATCGTCTATGTTCATTTCTTAAAGTAAGTTTGTAGCAAACTAAAGTAAGAAGTAGCGACCGTATACATCTCAACCTCAATTTTTTCGCAACTACTCTTTACTATCAAAACGTCGCGTCTCTCAAACGAATCAATACTGAAACTAAACAGATTTTCAAGGTAAACTACACCTAACATGTCTCTGTCACAAGACCAGAGACAATCAACAAGGCTAGGACAATACTCCTTTGTGTACCACAATAACTCTTTATAGTATTCACAAAGTCGCCTTCTGCAAAGATTTGCCCCACACATAGATACACAGAACTCACGTTGTTCAGTGAATTGTTCGTTTGTTACATGAACACTACAATTGTGCAAATTGAAATTGTTCTCATTGTTGGAATGTTAGTAATCTTAATGTTTTGTGCGACAATTTGTTAAGAATGTCATGTCTAATTTTGAAATAGTATGCGCAAGGCGTGTGATAGTTAAATCGGTTTTTAGAGTAACTTCTTTTTCCTCTCCCTCAGATTAACATTGTTCTGGCTTATTATCAGCTTCGTCTGATCTATATTCTACACTAAATAGCAGTCTATATAAAGAAACATTTGTTCCAAGTATAGTCTTCTAATGCTACCAGACTACAACATTTTGTGTGCTTTGATAGGCAGTTCAATGTGTCAACGATTATGTTTTGTGTCCCAAAAATGACAATTTACATCTTGGTAATTTTGATATCATTCTAAATGTGGGTTTGCTTCTTTTAACGTTCAGGTTCGATAATTTCTTAAGAATAATGTTTTATGAAACACTTTTCTTCAAGGTCATACATATTATGATTACAATCACAGGTTAAAATAAAGATAGCAAATATCACTCACAATTATCCAACCATTTTCTCTGAACGATTGATAACAAAGATGCGTAATGAAAGATCTCCAGTAGGTAATCAGTGGAACATCTATCTCATAAATAATCATGTCTTCATCATCTTATCTCCCAATGACCAATGAACCATAATCTCAAGCTTAAAGGACTGCATTTTTTTATTAACTTCGCACCGGCACACGCCCCAATTACGAATGAAGACAATAACAGTATAACAGATAACGATTCACAAAATATAGGAACAATAATTTCGGTTGTGGCAGAGGTTATCTCCCCGACTGGCCCACTAATAAATAAGACTACAATTAGTGCACTGTTCGAGAGATATTATTAATTATAACAATAACATAGTAATTGGAAAAAATGGGGATTTCTTGCACGCGATTTTTTTTTATTCACAACATCGAGTTGTAAGAATATGGCTATAAGTTTAACGATTTTCCGGCCTTGAAATCTGAATAACCTCCGTTGCGGGCGCTGCGACAATTTTTTAAAACCACGGACACGCGGTTTCTGTGTAGGCAGAACAGCAAAGTTTTGTATATTCAGGAGGATATATATATTTATGTACATTATTTACAGTTCCAATCGAATCATAAATTTAAGTCCAATGTTTCTCTTTAATTTTAAGTACACGATTTTATAAGACGGATATATAACATGAGTTTTGCGATTGATAATTATTACTACTTCACTTCAATCCACTGTTAATCTAGGCGCCGACTGGTTAGAAGACATTAATGTACTCACAATACCAATAAAACGCAGGAAATTCTCCTACCGCGTCCCAATAATCGGCCTTCCAATTATGTCCTGCGCTATGCCACCACATACCTGTTCGGAAAACCAATTTGATTGTGTAACAGCAAATTATGCCTATTGCACGCCATTGCAAAACACACAACTTTGTCGCTGTTTCCCGCCTTCACGATTTTAAATTGGAATGCAACGTTAAGCGCAACGCGGTGATTGGTTCATACAATATTCAGGGCGGCCAATCGCAGCACGGCTGTGTCGCCAGTGCATCAAAAATTCCATCTGAATATACCAGTGTGGCAAGCACTAAAAATGATAATGCCCTAACATGGCCATACAATTTGAAATGAAGAATTCATGCATCGTTCTCGTTTACATTTGGGATGTGTTTTTATTGACGCTGAATCGGACAGGTTCGGTCCATTTTATTTATTGAGCGGTGGTTTATGCAGTGATTTGGGTGAAACTATTTCGTATATAAATAAAATTGGTTTTGTATGAGGGGATAGAAAAATAGCCGGTTTTTGTTGAAACGGAGGCATTAACGTAAATTGGTGAAAGCAATGATTGAAACAGGAAAGGTCTGAATCAAATAGGAATTTTTAAACCGATAAGTGAAGGGAAACAGACGTTTAGAGTTAATAAGTACTAGAATTAACTTGTTTTCTTTAAAGTTGCGACTGATTAATGTATTGACAGTACCTACTTTATAACATTATTATGAAGTGATTGAATAAGTTGCCAGAGATGAGTGCTATAGGTATGTATCTGCTTTAAAAAATAGTGTCTAAAACTGCACTGTACAATAGTTAAAATCCTAACTATAAAGAAACACTACACCAAATTGATTTCTACCATTTACCTCTAATGGTGGACTTACCTACAGCGCAATATCTCGATGAAGCAGGATTAGCTATTTCAACGTACATCACAAACGTCTTTACATCTTAAGATAATAAATAAAAAGCTCTATCATTTGATATTAGTCTCTGCAATTATCTAACTACCGTAATTGGTACCAAGATCAATAAACTAAACGGTACACATTCCGGTTTTACAGAAATTGTCGAAGAACAACATTATTTCAATTTACAATCGAGATGTAATTTGATGATTGCTATCATACGTAATTGGGTCTTTTATATTATGTAAAACAAAGTTTATTTATTGATTCTATATCTGGAGTTTTGATGAATGTACTATAGAAGGTGGTCCAAAATGTATGGACCCTGAAATAGCCCTACGTAAGTCTGGCGGTATCGGAGCTATAGGCTGACAAAGTATGCATGAAAAATCATTATCTGCCTACTAAGGATTATCTTAACTCTAGTACCAAAATCAGAGGTGTGCTTGACCGTTCTATTCATTTTAATTGTTATTTATTATTTTGAACTAGTAAATACATAAAACAAAAAATATATTAAAAGATACGGTAGCTTCTTTCTTTGCCACAATGCCGATATGCAAAGAAGAATCGGTGTCTGATAAATAAAGGATAGTGGAGGAAAAACTTTATTTTTATTTTGTTTTAAATACCAATTAGTTCAAAATAATAAATAACAATTAAAATGAATGGAACGGTCAAGCAGACCTCGGTTTTTGGTTCTAGAGTTAGGAAAATCCACAGTAGATTATGATATTTCATACATAGTTTGTCCGCCTATAGCACCGATATCCCATGGATTTGGAGTATGTGATTTGGGTAGGGTTATTTTGCTTGTTCTAAGCAAATCAATAGGCATACAGTTTGTTTGTATCGATTTCTGGGTCAATTGCGATAACTCTCCTTAAATACCAATTAATTGTCTTTTTATTCGGGGCACGGATTCAAAAAATATGGAATCTTAAATCTTGTGTTATTCTTTATTCGATGTCTTTCTCAAAGTCAGTATCCTGAATCTTCTTTATAATTTTGTTTTTTTTTTGTATAAAAAATCTTCAGCTTGTATTTTGCTTTCCCAAACCTTTACCAATTCCTTTTTAACTATACTCGATAGCCAGAATGCATTCTTAACACTGCCATCCTGGCGGTAGCCGTCGCCAGCTTTGTCAGAAAACGATCCTCACAGGAAATGAAACAGTATCCGACTCCAAACACTTCCCTGCCATGCATATCCACTTCCATACATATCTCAGCCTAAATTTTGACATCTAAACAAGGTCTGAATCTAAAAGTGTCCGTTTTTGCCGGCTTTTTACGAATCAAAGTGCGCACCGTTCGTCAGTGTTGTTGTTGACCTTAACCTGATTTAAAATGCTATCAGTCCCCCTTGTCGGTACCGTACCGCACCGAGGAAGCCCGAGCATTGCCGAGAACCGCCGAGGAGTGACGAACTCAATAAAAACGGACTACATGACTGAGTATGTCGGTAACAAGTTGTTAAATTCGTAATGAGTGTATTGTTGGTGGAGAGGTTAGGATGGATGTGGTTGTTTTGGCTAAGTAGAAGGAATATGTTTTACAGTTAGCTTTCTCACATGAATACTAGTGTTCACACCAAATTTAAAAGTATTTTTCGTCGTCATGGTACCTTATCTCCTGCTTCATCGCCTCTTCGTGTTTAAACTGAAGGAAAGATATGAGTTTCTCTGCTTCCTGCTTCGCTAGATTGTACAGACCTATGTCAAACTTCAGGAGAATAGCCACTTTTCGAACGGAGAAAACCCAGCAGTAGTTAGCGCATTAGTTCTCATTTTGCGTCTATTGATTATTTTTCCTTCATCTCATACATAAACTAGAAAGGAATATCTACACTATTCCGCCATGTCTGTCGCGAGGGGCAAACAAGACGGATAACCCTACAGCCACCGTTGTCTCGCGTTAAGGGATTTTTTATTGTTGCCCGCAAACTATTCGCCGTCAACCCTAGCGATGCATACTTTATGCCCTGGCGTTGACTGACGGTGAAAAACAAATGAATCGCGTTTTATTGTGCGAGATGGAACTGGGGAGGAGTGGCTTTGTCTAGGAATTGGTAGTAATCTATCTTTTAATATTGATTTGTCTAGGGCTAAAAGTGTTTTTTCCTAACAAATATGTAGGTAAATATGTTACAAACTACCTAAACCGAAAACTGAATGGGTATAGGTATAATTTTCCATTCATATAACAAAATATTTACCAGTACATTATATACCTACCATAAAATGTTTATTTTTGCGTATAAAATATAAACGTTATTGAATGGGCAATTAATTGCCCAATTTCTGCTTTTCTATACAAAAACAGATAATTACGTATCGCATTCATTAAACTCAATAAATCCAACAATGTTACAAACCGCATTCTGAATGTCCTATTCAAAGCCGAATCAAAAACAGCATTACAAAAGTAACCAGAGTGATGCCGAAATTAATTAAAGCGACCCCAGAAAATTACAAAAAATTTAAAAATACCCTCAAATCGATAGCTAATTAATTTACAATTATCGCACAGATACGGTTTCAAGTCTAATAGGTAATGCCCCTCAAAGGAAGCGTCTGCAAATAATACGGAAAGCAATTATTATCTCATTTGCTTCCTTTTCTCTCGCAGCTTTGATGCTGAGAATTTTGATCGAAATCCAAGCAAGGAAGAAAATCAAAGAAAATTTTAAAAGAATGATATTTATAAAATTGTTTCTGTGTTGATAGGAAAAATGGCGTAGGTAAGTGGAGGGTTTTATTTAAACAGTAAATCGGGTGTAGAAAAATGTAATGACAAGAAATCGATTTCGTTAATTTTATAATTTACATATTTTGTTAAACTAAGCAAAATAAAAAACAAAAAAATAACGTCACCTTCTTAACTCAAAACAGCAGCTGTGTTTCCCAAATTTTAAATATGACATTACAACAACCACTTACGACATAATTCTCGAACAGAAACAATATTTTTACAATCAAGCCATCGACAGGTGGTAGTGACAAGCCGTAATATCGGATCGGCTTTTTTAAAGACTTTCTTTTAAAAGTCCAACTTCGATTATATAGAGTGCTCCGATTTCCTTTGCCTGTAATTGGCGAAGTTTTTTAAAGGTCAAAAGTGATCGACGCGCTATCTTCTATTTTAATGAGATTCTGGAATATTCATGGCATAAAATAAACAAATATGATTTCATAAAATATTTTTTATTCTTTTTACTCAAACAAAAACAATACTTAGATACTAGCATAAAATCAATTCGCAAAAGGCTGAAAGTTTGAAAGAAAGAAAGAAAGATAATTTATTTGTCAAATATGCGTGTACATGAACTGTCGAATCAGACATGCAAGGTATTAACAGTATATTGTGAGCGTAAATGAGTTGAGTTTAAATTTTTGTCTAAAAAAGTAAACACTTATCTGCCTGCGGTCAAACAATAAGCATTAGTAACCATAAAATGTTTGCATACCCAAAAATGTTACAGTCAAACATAAAAGGAACCCACTGTATAATGTCAAAATTCATCGCGTGGGTCCCCCTTGCATCCATTTTAATGACGTCACCCCTGCTCCCAGCACAACCCTTGAGATTTTCAAGACACCTCTTTACCTTTTGTTTTGTTACAAACAAAGCTATTAACCGACCACGATTTTGTCTGTTTAACCATGTTCTAGAACTACTCATAAGAGGCAAGTGTGGACTAGTATCTACCACGTTATTAAAAGGACAGATAATTTAAAAAAGGATTTTCAAGATAAGAATACCATTGCTTGCCAAGTTCAAGTTTAGATATCGGTAATCCGTAAACCCTTTCACTTAAAATTCAAAACGTATAAATAAAAATGATATGATCAACTATAGTGCAAAAACAAACATCGATTAACAGTAAATTAACGCAGGCAGTGCGCCGCGAATCGGAATAATCGAATCGATTCTATCGCAACGAAACATCGAGTGGTAGTGAATTGGTCTATTAGTTCACCCTAGTTTAGTTACGAGTCCCCTCTCTAATGTAGTTACTGCTAAGTGTATTGTTTTTGGCTTTTAGTGTACGTTGATCCAGTTTTTTTGGAGTATTTTACCTGGGGCCATCTTGTTTGGATAGAAAGTTTGTGTCAATCTTTAGCATCAAATGGGATGACAGCTCACTTCACCAAGTTAACATCGTGAGATGTTTGGACAGCAAACGGGCACGCCTCTTAAAACTATGTGATGATAACTGGCAATATATACTTTGGGGACAGATTTCTCCATAGAATTTGCTGCAATTTTCTAAAATAAAATGTAGGCACAAATTTCGCAAAAGAGGAGGCCTGGCAGAGCGCTACTTACTGCTCGAACAAAATTTTAAGAATCCGAATGTTTAGATGGGTAGATAGATGAATGGATGGATGTTTGTTACTAAATCAAGCCAGAATGGCTGAACGGATCTGTATGAAATTTGGCACAGAGATGGATTTTTGGCTGGAATAGCACATATGCTACTTTTCATCCCCATTTAGTGTTCCCTTGGGATAAAAAAAAACACTTTTCACGCGGGCGAAGCCGCTGGTGTAGCTAGTATATTATAATAGGTAGGTCCTCGACTCGAAAATAAGAAGAAGAAGCGCAAGCCTGAACTAATTACAACACTCACAACCAAAACAATTTAAAACACAACCATACCAAAATGGTGTTTTTCCCACAAACATATCTAGTTTGATTCCTATGGGGTTACGAGTAGCAATACACAATAAATCATAAGTGGCGTTCCACTGAACAGGAAAATAAAACGCATTTCTGTGAATTGAGTGACACGAATCGAATCGTGTGATCGATACTGCTCTTACTTTTATCCGAGTTTTTGTTGCTTTTCATAATACTCCGGTTTTCAGATAGTGCAGGCAATATTGGAACTATACCAACCAACTGTTTTTAAAACGAATCACAGATTAAAAATCACCAAGCTTATAGCAAGCATTTCTGATTTTGTTTGCATTCTGCCTGGCGCAAATATTTGTTTTTTCTTTCTTTATTGAAATACAGTTTGATTTCATTAATTGACAAAATATATGAACGTCCAACTTTCTAAAATATCGGAAGCTTTAGGAATGATAGTAACTTATGTCTTAGCTGATTGACGACATAGTCGTGATTAAAGTCTGTGTTAATGTGGTCAAAGAATTACTCATTAAAAATATTTTTAATCAAGGTTTTTTCGTATTCTTCTCAGCAAATCCCTTCATTTGATACCCATATCATGGCAGTGCATAAAAGATAACTAGTCCGCCATTTTGGGCCGTCCGCCATATTTGATTTAGATTGACGTCACTTTGCTAACCATGCATTGGCATCCAAACTAAACGTGTATGCACAATTTCATTTTAATCGGTTCAGGATAACTACTTTAAAATTCAGTTGCAAGATTTGACCCGAACACACTTACGTACTTAATTACGTACACATACATTGCAAGTTAAATAAAACCTTGTAAAATAAGTAATAGCCAATGACAGAGGGCACAGTCCGATTGACATTTCGCAATTTAATTTTCAATTGATTGATTATTTTGTAAAACCAATAAATTGTCAAACGTGATCTAGAAATTTATTTCATAAACAAATTCATTTCGTAATTTTCACTGTGTATCGAAAAATTATAACATAATAATTCTCAAGTATTATAAATTGGTTCATAGTAAAAAATGAAATCTTTAATAAGGTACCGTTAATTTGTTATTTCTCCGAACCGGTTTCACAATGAGCCCTTTCTTTAAGAAAGTGGTCCAATCTTTTGTATCGTGAAAAATAAAAGAGGTTGCGAAATATTCCGACAAGCGAGAAACAATTGTATACCTTCAAGTTTTTGCAATTAAGAAGATTACTGATCATTTCTCAAAATTGCTGAATCAGATAAAATAAGGCTTCTTTGTGATATTTGCTTGATCATGAATCAATTTGAATTAATTATATCCTTATGAAGAAAAATAACCAGTAACTTAATTTCTTTTGGAGTTCTGTAGTACTTATTACTTTTTAAACTAAATAATCTTCCTCACAAACGTAAGCCAAGTTCTGTTAAAGAAAACTTCAAAGTTCCACGTATAATAAATGTTAAAAATGTAATCCAATAGAATTCATAGCGGAAGACTAAGAGGTTACGTCATAACCTCTTGAAAGAGTGGAGCCAGGCGGTTCAGACCACAGCATTAATAATTCAGAGGAGTCCTCTGATGCATTTGTTTGCGTCCCCAAGTAACGTGCCTCTACTACGGAACTCAAATGGAAGAGGGAAAGACTTGAAACTTTGAAACGTATTGGTTCGAGAGAAAAGCATTCAGGAGTAACCCGGCTGAAGGGCTTTGAGACTAAAATCAAATAAATTAGGTCCTGAATGGGGTGATATAAAAGAGAAACATATATATATCTAAATATTTATGGTCAGGGACCACACAAATGATAGTCATACAGAAACTGAGTAGTGTCACGTAAATAGTCTTATGAAGAAATAATATTTTCCCGTCTGTTACAAAACCTGGGCTCATTTTCCTAGATCCAAGATATAATTTCATCATTTATCGAGTTCTAAAAGTAGAAACGCACGAACGTGCCATCACACAATCTTTCTTGTTGATATCATACAGCACCAGCTTCCTAACGCCACTATGAATAATTCACGCGAATTCGTCTGCGATACAAAGTTACATAATGTTATACATTTTGTATTCCAAACCGTCATATTAACACGGAATGTTAGTTTACGAAATTGCATCAAACTTTATGTGCAAGGATCATCAAACGCTTGTTTATGTGAATTTTTGCTTGCTTATTCTAATTTGAGAATTGTATGTAATTTGGGAGTGTTATTTACATGATGAGTGCTTATTGAATAAATATGAAAATTAGCACTGACTGTGCTCTAGAATTCTCAGTTTCACTATCAGTAACCATAACTACGTAATTTATTATTAGTCAAAATCACGTTTCGACTACATAGTCGAACCGTAATTTTGGCTCAACGCAACACCAGTGTACTGAATTGAAACCGATGAATGACGCTTAAAAGACCGGAGCTTGCATAAAGACGAGAGATTACTAAGAAATACTGAAACGAATTATTTTACATAACTCCTTACATACAAATCTCCTCAAACTAATATTAAAAAATCAGTAAAATCAAAAACATCGACTGCTTAAAAAGCGAACTAAAAAGATGTAAACAAGAAGAAAATCATGCTGTGCAGTCGGAGGATAGGTACAGTTAAGGGTGAACTTTTGACCCTTGACTGTATATTCGCGAGCTGGCTGACCAAAACGATTATGTATCCTCCGACTGCACCGCATGAATTCCTTCTTGTTTATATCTTTTTAGTTCGCTCCTTAAGCAGTCGGGTTTGATTTTATTAACTTGTTAGTTATAGTTTTTTGTTTCGATTTACTATTAAATATATATGTGGTATATGTTTTTGTAATAAAACCCTCTAAAACCCTTCATCGCCCCCACAATATGGTGCCCAAAACCCGCCATTTTTGTTTTTTTAACGTCACTTACCTTAGAACACTAGGGCGGTCCAGACCTATCTATCGATGTCTTAACTATATAAATCCGTCTAGTGGTTTGAAAGATATGAAGTAGCAAAGAATATTACATACATACTAGATACGCAAGAAAAACATAACCTTTCCTTGCAGTCGGCTAAAACTATTACACAAACGAACTAAACTCTATCTTCTTGTCCACAGCGAACGACGAGCAGTATTAGACGCAGCAGCCTTGCAGGCGCTAGCTGGTGAAAGTGTACATGAGAAGGAAAGGCAGCTGTCCGAAATGATCCTGCAGCTTCAGATAGTGAGAGAACAGCTATTGGCGCAGCAAGAACACGCTAAGGTAAGGATTGTCAATAATTATTTGATAAGTTGATGGATCTGTTTGAGACTCATGTAAACTAGGATAGCGTTGGAGAAAAGGAAGGAGGTATATTCACCGCAGTGAGTAGGACAAGGTTGCTAAAGAAAATTATAAAGTTGAGGAGATATATCAATACAAGCGAAACGGAAGCCGATTCTGTTCTCAAAATTCATTAGTTTTCATTCCATTGAATAGAAGCTAAAAATCATATTGAGAATGAACAAGCTGACTCTGAGTCTAAGAATTTGCTACATTTCAACATATTCATAATTTTAGGTGACCCAATAATTTCTGATATTAATAACAATCAGACATATCGCATCAGTTTCAGCTTACGAATTAAAAATTGATCTGAATAGAGTTGACGCGTTTGATCTACTAGAAAAATGGCTGATACCAATTTTTGTCAAGTCTTCAATACTATCTGATTTCATATTTTGTATTAAAAATAAAGTACATAGATGACCTCGTTTGCAGCTGCCAACTTATTGTAGTGAAGTTTGTAGGATTAACATCGCTAGAGATATATAGATTCAGGATTATTCTGTCTTCTTCTGTTTCCGCGGCAAAGGGATTCTCTTTGCCAATGTTATCCGCCTTGTTCACTCTTGACATATTATTTTATGGGTGGATATTATGTCTATGCATTTTTTGTTCTTTTGATTTAAGACGTGACCTGACTTACTTGTTACGCAAAAAAAGTGTCCGTTAAGTACCTATTTGCGATTTAAATTAAACTTTTTTGACACCAAACTAGTACTAATTTATCAAATGTTTGAAAAGTATGCAATCAATATATAATTGGTTGGATATTAAATGTAATCTAACATTTAGTTAATCATTGATTGGGATTTCTGCAAGTAGTATC
Source organism: Orthosia gracilis (assembly GCA_947562075.1). Lineage (NCBI taxonomy): Eukaryota > Metazoa > Arthropoda > Insecta > Lepidoptera > Noctuidae > Orthosia > Orthosia gracilis. The sequence continues at coordinate 16,328,436 of OX387264.1, read as the reverse complement.
TAATAGTAATTTAGCGGCATTTTTTCACAAATATCTTTCCTCGTATATAAATCATTATGAAGTTATTTAAATAGGGACAAAAAAGTAATAACCAAGGCAGTTTGTTGACGCCTGATCCAAACGCCATATTTTTCAAAAGACTGAACGCGAAGCGAAACCAATCACATTATTCACTAATTAGAATAGCAAGAATACTAAAATAGAGGTCCACGATTGTGTTTGACCTCTCCACCCCACTTAGGAACGAGTGGTAATACTTTGTTCTCAAAGGCTTTTATCTAGCTCCAGACATCTGTTTTGCATGCTAGGTCACGAATTGAAAAGGGCTAAGGAATGAAGGCTTATTCCTGTTTTGGAACTTTACGTTTGGTTCGTAAACTCGTGGTTATTGTTCCATTTCATGCGCATTTATGGAGTTGACAGGTCCACGGTGTCGTTTAAATGGTCGTTTTACTTACAAGAGTCGAACTGTACATCATAACATAAATTTTCCACAATGCTATTGATAATTGTTATGGGATATTGCGGAATTTCTTTCCAATGAAGGCGTTTTGTCTTTTTGCGTAGTTAAACTTAATGTATGGATGATGCATCGCGGTTCGTTAAGTATGGCTCTTTGTACTTAATTATGTAAAAGGTAAAACTATGGACACGCCAGTGTCTAAGCTTAACGGTTGACCCTAGAGGCAGCAATCATTGCAGAAACTTCAACAAAAACTGCAATTAACCCTTTGAACGGACTTTCTTTCAACAAAAAAATATTGAATTCTGCTGCCAATACTTTTATCTTGATTAACGTAAGTAAAAACAAAACAGTAGGTCCATAATCAAAACTTGACAACTGGTTTTGATCTTAAAAAGGACGATGCGTGGACAAGGTTCTTTTTCATTGTAATTCCTCCCTCAACGTCCAACTTTTTGTTTACCCTTTTTACAAATTAGGTTTGTTCCGGGCCCGTGGTCCTTTCTAAGACTTTGTTATTTAGATGAGCCTGTCAAGTGGTATTGCCCTTTTTGTTTTTTTGTTTATTCAGCTCAATTTTACTAAGTACTTAGGTATTTGTTATTATGGAAATGAGTGTGTGAAAGTTTTTACCATACCCTTTTCTCATAAATTCAATAATGACCACACAAATGAAAGAATAAAATCTATCTTCCGTATCAATTTACAAATCAAAATAAAGGTATTGTTCCAAATTAATTTCAGAATTTATCAAATGGAACTTCACAAAGACTGCAACAATAGATAGATTACATATCCCCTAATTACTGGGCTCGCATTCGTTTTCAATTAGCAATGTATACAATAGCGTGTATCCTTTCATTTCGAATCAATTTTCATGTTGAATGCATATTGTGCTGCGCGGCGCCCGTGCAGTCGGCAACAAAGACACTCTCATACTAATGAATCAGCGATAAAAACTCGAACAACACTCGATCACATGCCCTCTGTGTAGGGTTGCCAGAAAAAATCATCCTTTTTATGCTTCTGTATAAAATTCCGACAATCATTGGAGATTCCATTTGTAATTTTGATAATTGGAAAACGTTATCTTTCTTGTTCAATGTTTCAGGTGAAAGGACAAAAATGGTTTTGTAGTTTTCTCACTAGATGAATAATTTAAAATATTAAACATATTACGTGCTTATTGGGAGATGCTATAATGTAAGATTAAACAGCTGTCATATTTTAAATATACATCACACCGAACTGTCACTTTAGTTACAACCCGGTCAAAATACCTACATGAAACTGAAAGATAACATCCGGGTGCGTGCTAGGCCCTAAAAAACTGCGTAATTCGTCTAATAGAGACAGCAGCCCTACAATTGTTGACGGTATAGATTGAAGAGGCCCGTCTATAGCGGTGCAAATGGGAGCGGCTAATGGTGGCCCGCGTTCGTATTCGCGCGTTTTTTTCAGATCGTCCCTTTGTTGACTGTGCTGCTGCATTCGAATAGCGTTCGATACGGCGGGCGGCGGGCGCGTTCGATTCATGGACTTTTTTATGTTTTGTCTTTAGAACGCCAGACTGTTTTGTTCGGTCCGTCGGTGTTTCATTTTGACGGATGGCCCGGCCGAAATTACAAACTCATTTTGCTGAAAATAGGAAAATAATAGTCGTAACAGTACCCAACAGTATGACTTAAGAATAAAGGAATGAGTCCAATGGATAACGGTCAATGTTAGTCAAAGTACAATGTACTATTACGTGCCAATATTCACGACTCTAACTTCATTCTAATTCAGTTCAAAATATGCGAATATTGAATAGGTAGACAAATCATTCATGTTCACTAATTTTTCCTCAATTTAATTACTTCTATTAAAACGGGGCCATCCTGTATTTTCCTAATTTGCATAAAATGCATACCTACTGATTGATATGTACGAGTTGTGGTCACGCATGTGTTTTGAGAAATACATGCGTGACGTGCATAATTACTTCATCAGGTTTTCCTTAGTCCTACTCGTAATAACACACTATCCAATAAATCTCCCCTGCCGACCAGGTAAAAAATAACAAACTTAAAAAAAAATCCGTCTACGAGGGCACTTACTCGAATTAAAATATCACCGAAATAAATGGAAACCATGGGCAAATGCACGCAGACACCCTATATTGTGCCCTCCCCATAGGGCCAGACAAACGGAAATATGAAAATGAAACGTATAAACGAAAACACGCATCAAACGCCAGTGCTACACAGCTAGCGGACAAAAAATGAACACAAACGACCGCTTAATTCGCAAAAAGCCCGTTTGATGTCGCTAATTGACAATCAGTCGGAGGACGCGTCTCATTGGTCCGTTTCTCGTTCTGTTTTTAAAAATTAAAAACAAATAAATTAGTAGGTTCGCTATCTTTATGTGTTCGTTATTTGTGTTGTGACTGTTGCCAGTGATAGAGGGATGGGGGATGATACAAGTCTTTGCCTACTTATAAGTGTAACTGTGTATGAGGTAAAAAAAACATGTAATACTCTGTTACGCATGTAGAAAATTTAAAAGTTTCTGTTTTTTTAAGCAGATTCCTACGCGATGTGCAAAAATCGTCATCATACACTGCTGGATATAGGCGTCGCCACATTAACGGGCTATGTCGGTAAACCTGGTTCTCTTGCGGATCTCTACATTTCTGATTCGATCACGCAACGAAAACTCCGAGTATAGCCCTCTTCATTGCCCTTTGGGTGACTGTAAGCTTTCTGATGAGGCCCATTGTGAGCAACCACGTCTCAGAGCCATAGGTCATCACTGGCAACACACACTGGTCATAGACATTTGTTTTTGTAATGAAGACAGGGGGCAGGTGTGGTAAGTTGGGGGAGAAGGTACCTTACTACATCCCGAACGCTGCCCAACCGAGTCGGATACGACGGTTGACCAAATAAAACCAAAAATGGTGTTACACATTTAGAGAGAATTGAGGTGTTTTACATCTGTGACTCATAATAGCTACAGATATAAGTAATTTAATGAACTGTGGCTTAACTATGTGGGCAAAGTAGGTAAAGTCCCAGAACATCACAACTTCAAGGCCAATAAGGCAATGATCTCATCACCTGGAACAACAAAACAGTTACTGAAATCACCTAGGTATAGGTACACAGGTCAGCCAAAACCGCAAAACTAAATCAAAATTATAAGAGATCAATTTTGAAAAATAATTTCAAAGAGTCCACATCTAAACTAAAACAGAAACATTTTTAAAAGGTGTCATTTCCCATTAACCGTCAACTGCGCCCGGTAAAGCGAGTCAACAAGTTGCTCTTTAAAAAAATATTTCAAATTAAAAAATATATATATCCCTCCACATTCGAGGGGTTAAACCGTGTCAGACCAATTAGTTTCTGAAAGAAAACTACAGGAGTGACGGACAGACATGTGTTGACAACGTTTTTGATTAAAAAACTTTAAAAAGATAATATTAAAAGTTAGTGGTAACTCGCTCTTTAACGCGGTTTATAGTGGTGTGCCTTTTTAACCGACAGTCGAAGCGAAATGGTTTATTTCATCTCGGTTTTAGGTATCATTATGACAAATAGTGTAATGCAGGCATTTTTGGAATGTCAATATTTTATTTCAATACAGGCATTTGTATTAAAAGCAAACTAGCCAAAAAAAAGTAGACAGCATTTTGTCAGCCGTTAAAAATGAATTCTATTTTCAAAATTCCGACATTGTTTGTTCTATAAATTGTTTTTTGTATTTAAAGAGCCATTTCAACAGCCAATATTAACATTTCGAAACTTCGAAAATCCTCGAAGTACAGTTTATCGATTAGTTTACTGACAGAACGATTAGTCATCGAGAAACGATTTATGATTGGCATCCGCCATCACCCCTATTTGTTCCTATGGACAGCACCATACATCACGTATTACACTATTTAAGTATTTCCCCGCTTACATGTTTCTCACAAATTAGAAACACGACTTAAGTAGAATTTTAATAGCTTAGGTTGGCTAACGCTGGCACTAAAATTACTAAAGGTACTTTGTGGTTTTAATCGATTTATTGCAGGCCTTTAATAGTTTGTCAACAACATAAAAACCTGTGCATTTTTTACGATCTTAAGGCGTAACGTTTTTGCTTTGTCGTCATCTAGAAATTCTTCGTGGGCCTACTTTCTAGGCCTGTGTCCAGCAGTGGACGTCTTTCGGCTGATATGATGATGATGATACTTTGTATGTTATCTGTCGTATGGCTGTAAAAGGGCTTATTATGAAAAAACGATAAGAAATGAAAATTGAAAAAAAAAGACAAAAAGAATTGTTAAAGTATGAAAGCAAGATTATTATTGTAAAAATAGCCCTTTCAATAGGTACAGCACTGTGACGCACAGTAATTTTCCATGCATTTTCAGGGCTCTCAGTCCAACGATTGACTCATCATACAACTTCATGTATGTACATCTAATAATATCTAAGCTAATCTATTATCACCCGCCCACAATCACCGGCAACCTTCAGCAATACACCGTGAAATCATAACCAAATAGACATGCGCACAAAATATTGTAACACATCACTAAACCCGTGTAAATGGACGAATGGAAGAAAATCCTCGCCACAAAGGCGTGCCCATTTCCACAGCGCATTGTGGGAGAAAGCAACAGCAGTATACCCCCGTCCTGCTCATACAAAGTCGCCGCCGCGATGCGCAAAAGAGATAGCCAACACAATAGACAATTGTTATCCCCACATCGGCGCGGCTCTATGTGTTTTTCATGCGATTATAGCTCAGAACTCTTCAAAATACTGGCGTTTTTCCTTTGGCATTGTGTAGCCAATAATTTGATTCGCTAGTCGTCACTGAGAAAACAATGGGTGAACGTAGGTATAAATAGAAGTTTATGGTTTGCACAACACGTTTACTGGCGTCGTTTCAGCGCAGACGTTTACGATGTTTGGTTTTTCATAAGCCGTTTTATACCGAGTAACGTTAGCGGTTGTAAAAATCTGGGGAAATACATTGTTTGTTGTACATAGTGTTGGTTTAGCTATAATTTAAAAACTCGTTAGAAATTTAAGGCTTTGCGAATTTTTGTATAGGAAAATCTGGGCGTATCTAATATTAAAGAATTTGGAACACTGCCATAGGACTTGGGTACTGGTATAACATTTGATAACATCGATTCCACCAACGGTTTTCCCCGTAACTGTACATCACTACAGACAAAACAGCCATAAAAAATACTCATACATTACAAAACTCCAACTAATTACCTACCGCTCTCACCTGCAAACTAACGGCAAGTGTATTAGAATATCGGCGAGCAAATGTTCATAGTACCACGAACACATTTTATCTGTGTGGCTTCATTTAAACCCAACACATTTGCTGTCCGCACAATATTCGAGGCACCGATACCTCCCGCTTAACATTTGCATACATATTAAAAGCCATAACACAATTTACAATGTTATTTACAACAAGATAGGATAATCTTAGAACATTTACAGTAGCACGATTTCACCTTTGTAGCTAACTGCGAGCTGGGCCATAATAGCAGTATTAATCTGCCAGGGCCCATCAAATATACGGTACGTTTCCTTTACATACATTTTAATAACTTTGTAGGTTCATTGCTGTTGATAAGAAAGCTATTTTGTAATATTTTGTCCTTTTTGCTATCTGCCAGCGGAAGTTTTAAAAATCTTTCCACTTTTGAAAAGATAGTTATATTCCCTGCGTAATTAGTATACTGTGATTTTTTATTTCGTACCTAGACTAAACTGACATTTGGGGGTTGTCACTTTATCGTTACATAAAAATAGTGACGTATCCTGACTATCCTGAGTGATCGAAAGTTAATCGAAAATCGAATTAGATCGAAAAGGTAACTATTTTAATGCAAAAAAAGAAGTAGAGACTGTTTGCCCTTATTTGATATTTCTACTAATTTGTGTCAAACTTCATTTTGTCGATCGTATTTATTTTATTGTTGATTTCATATTTAACACAATAAAGGTTTATGTACTATTTGTATGAATACTGTTAAATTTAAATATATGAAGTTTATATTTATAAAATATTTATTTACACCCACCAATTAGTAAAATTAAATTGGGGAGTCATGTCACATCGATTCGATGATTCACTTATGATTGAGCCTTACCTACAACACTATGCTCCACGCTTACAACATTTAAAAAAAAGGCCTTTGTCAGCTGTCAGTTTAGTCTACGAAATTATATAATAATAAAATATATTAACAGTATAGTTGTGCAAAAGTGCCGTCATCATCATCATAATTTAAGCCAAAAGACGTCCACTGCTGGACGTTCAGGCCTCCCCCAAAAGTGCGGTCACTTTACATGAATAGCATTTTATTATGGGCGTTTTCTATTTTTAAATCCGTAATAAAACTTCTTTAAAATCTATAAAAAATATGACAAGTAAGATTTATAGAACAGGTTTAATTGCAAACTTAGATATTAAAATTAATTAAATTTTAACCGCTGTGCTACGTCACTTGAACATCAAGCATAAATCAGCTTTATTGTACAAAAAGAAAAATTGTCTATACCCTTTTGACGAAGTAGTAGGAAAATGCACGAGGCTGAAAAGGGACTTGTTTCGTAATTAAGTAGTGAACGCTTAGTTACCCAAAGAAGCTGGAAAAGTTTCGTGAGGAAAAACCCTGAATGGCATTTTCAAATAAGTGCCATTGAGAATTCCTTTTTTTTTTTCATTGTTTGCGGAAGGCTTCCAGATCTGAAAATGGTGTTATTTCGCGGTTTGTTTCGAGATGAACTTTAATATACCTAAAATTGTGGTTGGAAATACCTACCTAAACAAATTCCTTTTTGGAGTAGTAGGTAAGGTATGTCATCGGTTAAATGATTTATGTAAATTCATCCATGTAAATTCCGCATCATTTTCTTGGTAATTATTACGTGAATATTGAGATATTGAATTAGGTTTAAAGAAAACAGCAAAAAACCGAACAAAACCCCGTAAAATTAATGTAGGTAGGTACTACAATCAAAAGCAATACAATATCCAGCAAAATAGGAGCTCTAACGCTCACAAACAAAACCGTACTGAAAAGTAAATTAACCTTTCTACAGTACGAAACTCATTTAACGATACAAAACAAGACCGTAGCCAATAGAGCTGCCCCAATCGGAAAATACCGAAATGAAAAGACGTCTGAAACAGGTACGGAATCAACTGAAACATGCTTCTTTGTATGTATTCAGTACACAAATGCTTTTCTTGGTCGCCATTCACAGCTTTCTATGGGGCAATAAAGGTTCCCACGGACACAATGAGCCGGGAAGGCAAGGAGAGTGATGAAAAGTTGGGAATCTGGGCCGCGTTCCTGGGGCGCCGTAGGGATGCGAACATCCTTGTGTGCTTTATCGATAAATGCGCTGAAAAGAAAATTGTGTCCATAGAAACGAAAGCTGGTCGGAGCTTTATAGTGGGTTTTTAGAATCGAGTTCAGTGACTGTCTCGTTTTATCTACTCTAATTAGCAGGGACATTTTCTCTAAACAAGGGACTATGTGCTTTTGCGATTTTTTTGTTCGTTTAATTGTAATTATCCTTATGGTGCCTATATGGATTTTGGTATGAAGGGGTCTCGGTGAATGTTGCTGAAATTGGAAGCCACTGACAGAACATAATTAAAGAGAAAATTTTGAGACCATGACTACTTGCAGTATTGGAGAAACGATGAAATGATCTAAGATTTATAGATTTATAGGAAAGCTTGAAAAAAACTTCTAGTTTTGGTCCCATTGTGGCCTTCCTCAAGCCCAATAAATTAGATGAAAATCTCGACTTTCTTCTCCGTCACTAAATTGTAGTTATTCCAGTCACTTTCCAATTATTTTTGCGATCTTTCTTTGCCACAGACATTGAAAATTACAGTCCGCATTGAAAGGGAACATAATGGAGTCGGGCTTTAAGGAATTAACAGCTTTGTCCGAACCTAGCGAAGCTGGTACTTAGGTGGCTATATTGAGTAACGGGGCGATGGCGAATTGGGAACAAAAATTGTTTCAGATTTTTAGTGCTAGGAAAGATAAGACTCCCTGTAGTGTTGTATGTTAGTTACATAGCTCCTACGGAGAGTGAATTCCTCAATTTGCACCCACCATTATTTGACTCTGGATCACCGTACCGACAGTAAAAAAGTATTACTGTTTGTACGTTTATGTGCATGAAGTATTAAATAAATACTTGTATTATTCGTGACCGCCTGGTACCGTTCATTTGGGCCCTATTTATTCCTGGCATTTTTCGTGAATTTTCTCAGTTATAGTGTCCTTTACTTTTGTTTAAAATGACTATAAGGCAGAGTAAAAACTGTAGAGGGAAATCTGTCAGTAATATGCCGCATTTTTATAGATTTTTTTTGCTGAATTTGCCTGAAAAGCATAGTATTTTTATATATTTACATTATTATATTTACATAATCGCTCCCGCTCCGTCTCCGCGGCTTCGTGCGCTTCCTTAGTTTTCCTTTTCCACCAACTTGCGGTTAATTTATTTAATAAGTTGTTTTTGAATAGAGCACCGAGCAACGAGCGCCGGATGAATCGGACTTTCCATTTTTCTTTCTTATTTTTTTTTTATTTTCAACACAAAAAAAATCTTCAGTATTTTGTTTTTGAAAGGAAACAGAAGCTTTACATTTATTCTTTTTTTTTCTCTTTTGTGACAGTTGGCTGTATCGTGCTAATTAGTACAGTTTCTATGAAAAATATGAAAAAGCTTTTTCTTATTATATTAACAATGAAAGAAAGTTCTCCGAATCGTTTCAAGAGAAATAATATTAGTAGGTAATAATGCTGGTTTTCTTTCATTTGGTATACAAATTCGTCGAATTCCATTTAACAGGAGAAAACAAAATCGATTTACCTAACATTTTTCTTTAATTCAGGGTAGGTAGATAGGTACCTACATTATTCCTTTTACATGAAGAGTTTTATCATCACACCATGTTACATTTACCCACGCCAAAATTCAAAAACAAAAACCAGGTAAGTTGTTAATAATTGGTTGAAAGTTGAAAAGGCCGGCTTGTAATTCTTGTAACATTTATACTGATGGCAACACTCGCGATTTATTACAGGTTGTCACACTGCGCATGAAAGGAACACCGCACAATAGCCACCTACAAAAGTGACGCGAGATTTTAACTGTGTGATTAATAGGTGCAATAAACTGTTGTTTATAACTCTCTCAATTGTACACTTGATGAATTTTTAATTGCTTTGTATTACTTTTATTGTTTCCACTTATCCTGGTATTATTTTAATAGTTGTAAGATGGTATTACACCGGACTCAGTGGCGGTTATGGACTTATGGTCTTGGAATGCGAATTAAAGTGCTTTTATTAGAAGGTAATTTGCTCAGAAATTGTGGAGTTAAAGCAAAAATTCCTGTGAATACGAAATATTAATGAAAATAAAACTTTGTTTTCTAAACTCGGCATTCTGTTGTACTAAATATAAAATGCGCTTTTAAAGATTTCCCTACAACAAAAGGCCGTAAAGAAAAGAAAACAAAATAGCGTAGGTGCGTTCGAAATTGGAATTCATCAAAATAATGCGCGGAACGTGATCTCGTGCGAAGTGCGCGGATAAGCGTATATTTCGTGATGCGTTACTTATAGGGCTGTTAAAGTTTGAAAATATACAAAATCATTATTTTATATAAAGAAAGTTTAGTTTGGGCTGTGTTTTGACAGACAAGAATAATGAAAAAAAATGTTATTGTTATGTATTTCAAATAATGAGGCAGATACTTTTTTAACTTTTGAATGAAGCCGTGTAAGGAAGATTATAAACCTTGAGTAGACCAATATCTGCCAACCCTATACTAACATAAGGTGCGCGGGAGTCGCGCGTTTCGTCCCGGTTCCTTTTTTTTAAAAGCCGTTTTTATTAATTGCCCTCCATTGTTGGTGGTCGGTGTGCGTATGGGAATGCCAACGTTCCGTCGTGTTCGGGATTATCCTTTATCCTCACATAAATAGATCTTTATAATTCACTCCGTTTGAAGTACCTACCATCATTATTGTTTCAGTGAGCTGACATAATAAATTGCATTTTTTTAACGTGAGGAAAAGATAAGGAAACATAAATTTCACATACTTGTGGTGTTGAACGTAAGAATTTAATGTGCAATAAATTAGGGTATCAATCTTCAGAGTGGTCGACCTGCGAAGTCGTTAACCTATCGTCAACGTTAAATGCGTTGACATAAAGCTTAGAAAATTATGGCCAAAATATTATAATTTTGCGGTAATGTGCCGTCTTCACAGTTTTTACGAGAGTAAGAATGCGGCCAAAATGTGCCGCGCATTGTTTACAGAAGGAATGTTAATAAATCTCTTTTATTGCACATCTCGGATTCCGAACAGATATATTAACGATGGTTACTTAATCTTGAAGATTAAAAATCTTGGAGAAAGCAAAGAGCGTGTTATAATATTTTTTTTATAACATGAAGTAAATGTCACGTCAAAATGACCCTTTATTCACGCATCACGAGTGAAATTAAGATTTCCAGCACAAAAATACTCGATAAAATGTAGGTACAATAGGACTGGGAAAACCAATACCTATAATATGTCCTTTTATTCTATTTAAACTCCGTACTACGCTTGGTGAAATCAAGTTCGATTATACAAGCTGAAACGTGTAAGGATAAGACTTCGGCGTTTTCTTAACAGTACCTTATAACAGCGATTTTTCATAAAAAATATTTTAATAGAAGTTTATGTAACGGTTATATAATAAGGGTTATGAAAATACGAGTGTAGGTTTTTTACACGACGCGAAGTCAAGTGTGATTATAGTATCACACGAGGTTTTAATACCTCATTATATGCCGTTGCATAAACTATTTTATCTTCACTCATATAGTTGAAATAAAACAAAAGTGTAAACGGAAAAATAGGCAGTATGGCGGGACAGCTCGCGCATCCATATTAGACAATGCCACTATATTTCTACACTAAGTCAATGAGCCCATACGCGCCAATAAATTAAAAAGTAAAACTGTGCTATAAATATTAAAAAGTAATTTTATGATACGGTAACATATTTGAAAATCGAAAGAATATGTTGCACTGTACTGTTTTTTTTTAGTATACCTCCATATACACGAAAAAAAAAATTACGTGTTTATACAATATTTTTTGAATTCATATTTGGAACATTGCATTGTGGGTGTAGATAAAAGCATTAATGTTGCATGAAATTTCTAGGATACCTATTAGTAGAAGTATAAAGTTATTACAAATTTATTAAAATGCTATCATTTTGATGGTTATCATCGCTAGCAAACAGCGATACAGACGACCTTGTTCGTGATAAGTAATATTGGCTAGCTAATTAGACTAAAAGTAGAATTTATCATTGTTTTCTAAAATAGACAATCGTAGTGTATTTTACCTCAAAATATGTTTTTATATGCAACGTCTTAACTCCCGTCAAAATAATACGACATTTGTCTGTCCACGCGTCATTTACCTCGATACCCACTCGAATAGATTTTAATTCAGCCCGGCTAGACGGATTTACGAGCTCTCCCCTCTATTGTGACTAAACATTATAATATTATTATCCAGTTTCCCATTTGTTTTCCCTAAAATATAGCGTTTTAAAAATACGTAGGCAAAACCGTGAGTCAACACACGTGGTTAAACTAAATTGCCCAGATTGATATTGGCACATTCCTTTTTTTATGTTTTATAAATTGTTCTTCCACTGACAGTCTTTGACTTTTAGGTGATTTTTACGGTTAGTTCAGCAGGTTAAATAATCTCATATTAAAGATATATTTACGACTTTTTACACTATATTTATCTAGGGAAAAAGCTGCTTGAAAATATTACTGTTGAATTTTGAAAGGTGTTAAATAGGTACAAAAATTTGTTTAAGTTTTTTAAGAGTCTTACATGGTTAAAAAATTTGATTGATATTACAAAAAAAAGTTAATGGTTTCTTATTTCGAAAAAAGTCGTCGCCACCTGAAAAAAATTAAGAAAATTTTATTAATCTTAGACAGGTAGCAAAAAAATTATAACTGGTTAGCAAAAGTTTTTTACCGTTGAGTAGGTAATCTACACGTAATTTTTTCATCGTCTGTATAACCACAAATTCTCAAGACGCGAGACAAAGTTCATTAAACGTTCAGTTTGTGTAAAGTAAGAACAGAGCATTAAATAAATGTATTCTGTTACCTACTTGGATTACTGTTATCTTAATCTTAACTTCGTTCGGTAACTATTCTGTACTAACGTTTTTATTGGCTGCCTTTAAATGTTTTTTTCGCTTTGATTACATCGGTCATGTTGATTGAAATCTGGTTTTACATTAGGATTTCTTAATTTTAGTTTCTTTGACTTTATTACCTGTTTTGTGATGAACTGATTTTCTGTTTGAGCGTTCAGATTTTTTATTAAAATTAAATCAACGGGACTTAAATCTCTTGAAGTATTAAAAATGGTTACAAAAAATCGTAGACTGAATTATGACAGGTCGTTCTTATGACAAGAGTTATGTTCTACAATTAGTAGCAGTAGAAAAAAAAGCTAAAATTGCTCACTCTTCGGCTCGCAAATGGCACAACAGTAGCTGAATACATTTGCAGACAGCCCACTGAAAATAATATATTGATCGCAAATAAATCACGGACTCTGGTATAAATTTATTCTTCGTTCATTTTTTCCTAATGAATATCGGTGACAGATCGAACCGCCAACATTGTCAGGGTTGAACTAAATTAAATATCCTGTCATAACTAGGTTTCTTTTGACGATGTGACAGATCAAAGGCGAGCTCCTATTATTATGAATATTGTTAGTCTGCACACGCCTACCACATTCTAACCTAGAAACAAGGAGGTTCATTAATATAGAGCGGTATTTAGGGGAAACATCCGCTTGTTTGCTCGGATTTGTTCTAGTTTGCAGTGTGTGCTTAAATTACAAAATTCCGAAGCACTGTTGCGTTTGTATAGAATAGTTTTCGCAGTTAAATAAGTATAAATACCTTCAGTTTTTCTTTCCTAGCGAACTTTGGAATGTTTGAACAACAACGCAATCAAATACGTAGTTGCGTATTAATATATCGTGCAACGTAAAGTAACTTTTCTGAGAGGTCACAATAATAATATTATAGGATTTTTTTATATGAATATTCGATAAAGCAATAAGAAATACACACATAGAAAATCAACAAAAATAATATCATTCTCTTAAGAAAAAATCAATACCTAAAGAAGCAAAAAAATCTATACAGTCTTTGTATTTAACATCTTCGACCTACGCTCGTAATTTCACGCGGGCATGTCAAGTGTCGTCAATATCACTCAATCGATTTCCGGTGTCGACAGTTCGACACACTACCGAGTGTCATAAGAGGTCAGTAGTCTAATGTCAGTGTAAATATTCCTGCAGGGTTACAATGTAAACTAGGCACTGTGAGGTGTGCCTTTGATGTACGCCGGTCGCGACGTAGGGTTGTACCCACGAGCTTTTTATGAAACAATGTCTCTTCTAGCTAATAAAAAAAATATCGTTTTGCAAGTAAGACTGTGTGGTCTCAGTATGGATCTAATGTCCTGGGTGACAAATTGACAATAATTTAATGGACGGGAGTTAGTACCGCCCACTTTTAATTGAAAAGCAATCAATGTTTGTGGTAGACTTTGTTATGATATAATATAGTTATGATATGACATAATGATGACCGTAAAAACGACATAAATTTTACAAGTGACATAAGTATAACGTAATGGTACAAAACGAACTTACGAGCATGAAGAAGTCGAAGCAGATTCATAATCACATATCGTTTCAATGCTTTGCAATCAAATATTAAAATGATCTGATTTTAGAGATGATCTGAATATTTTAAAATCAAAATCTGGTTTCTGATTCATACGATTGAAGATGTTACGATTTCTCGCATAATAAATGTAGCGATAACCCTAAACGGCACAGAGTAGTCCATAGAACAGAGTTTACATTGGCATCATTCAAATGTATGAAGTTGCTATTTACGTTTGACCAGAGCACTCATTACAGATTGTTATTGGAATAATAAAGAGAGAGGCATCGCATCCGTCTAGCTACGAGATCGTAACGTATTTCCGAGTAACGCTCTACCCATTGCGAAATGCTATCGCTTTATTCTCATCAACGATTCCGCGAACTGACACTTCTGTTGTTGTTTATTAATCTGTGTTTATCTGAGCCAGTTTCATTCTTTGATAGAATGTTTGGAATTGAAAAGTGTTATATTTTTTAATTTAAATATTTGACGCACTGTCTCGATTGACACGACTTTTATGGAGAACTATGAAATTTAATCTACGATGTGCTCGGAGGTGTGCAATCACGTTGATTTTAATGATGTGACAATATTGATAGTTTTACTAACTAGACAGTTGGACGGTAATTTACTGTTGGCTTTTATTGCCACACATAATTTACCTATGAGAATGCCTGGGCCGCCTACGTGAAATCCTTTAAAATGCACGAAAATATGCGACAGTATTTTTTATGGCTCATTATCTTGTGCTTCTAGTTCAACCCATTTTTTATCGGGACTGTTGACACGCCCGAACATCGTTCGAGAGCAGTTTTGACAGCAGTAGAGCTTGAAAGACATGTTAAAATTATCTATTATTAATATTTGTTTAAAATATCATAACAAAATAATTTCAGCACAATACTAGCGCATGCCATACAAAAACTTCGGATGCCAGCGTCCACAGTTTCACAAACAGTCACACCTTTTTGTTGTAAAAAAAAAAGAAATACGTAAACATAGATTTCGATGTCACCCTAAATAGGTTTGCGCACAAATCTGTCATCGTAGTGTCGTACAGCGGGTTGTCATCGCAATTTCAGTTGTCAGCAGGGCCACGATAAACTGAGGGAAATTAAGCAAGGGCCAACATTAATGTGTCCCGACCGTCCAGTAAATTATTGACATTAATCAACATCGGTAGCGGGCTGGAACACACGAATAAATGTAAATTCTCACATTTTAATAAGGGAAATAGGCGATAAATTAACTTTTATTTTTGTTTCACACGTAATATTGGTGCGTTCCATTAGTAATTTGAAGGTAACGCACGAAATGATTGTGACCAAAATAATTATTTGTGTGAATTGTGTGATGGCTTGAATGAATGAGTTGCTATAAGTTGAATTTGAATTATCTCACGTAATTTAGTTACTAGTAATTTGATTATTCATGTGGATTATTAATTACTGCAATAGGTACTGACTTTAAGGAAGAAATTGGGTTGTTTTTATGAATTTTGTAATAAGGAAAATACCATACAACATTTACGTAAAGTTTACAGTCATCGCTAACGTAACGTCACAAGCCCCGCCCATCGCATTCAAACAAACTTTTAAACCGTTCCATAAAAAAATCAAATGAATAACATCATCATTAAAACCGTTTCATATGTTTAAAGACAAAATAGAAACTGCACTAACTACAAAATCTTTATGAAACTACCCACCGTCGACGAAATAGAAGTTAAAGGCTAGGGCAACGACAAAGTGCCTTAAATTTTTTAATTGCGAGCCGCCTTATGTTATTATATGTCTTTGTGCATTCAGAGCGCATGTGTGGAGGCTTTGCGGGGTAATGTGCGAACACTAAGACGGGTGGCGTAAGTAGCGAGAGAGAGCGTGTGGACTGAGGAAGAATGTAAGGTTGTCGCGACTTTTTAATGAAACGTCTTTCATTTTATTTTTGAAATTGTTAACATGCTGGGAACCCATCTCATGGGCAAGCTTTTGAAATAGATTCACTCTATAAAAGCTATATATTCCATAAATAAAAATTAGTATATTATTATGTAATATTGTTTTGTTTAATGAGTATATGGTAGGGATAGATACACACATATATATTAAAAGTGATGCCTGACTAAACCAAAAACTATAATAGTTATATCTAACATGAACATAGAGGGTACTATTTGACCAGACCAAAATTAAATGTAACCTAACATAAACAACCCCGCTGCCGCTTATAAAAACGCTTCCTTTCATAATTTGCATCAAGGTGTTAGAATTTAATAGAGTCCCAACTTTGTCGACACCCGTGTGTGGACCTAACAAGACTCTTTTGAGCCGCACAATATTATGCATATTATGCTCATTAGTGGGCCGTTATTTCACCAGGCTGGTTCTAGAGAACAGACTTTACCGATTTTGCAGAGGTAAATAACAATTAAATGGTTTAAGCAAACCACAATGGCAGGTGAAGGGTTTTGTGAGTTGCGGAAATGCATCGTATACGGGAGACGTATTTATTTATTTAAGAATACATGTATAACTTTACAGGTCAGACCTAAGGCGTTATACAATGAAAATAAAAAAACACAAAAACGAAACATACGGGAATTAGGCAAAATTAAATATATCTATATACAAATAAAAACTAATTTAAAAAAAAAAACAACAACACGATCTATCAAAAAACATTGAAGGAAAAAAAAATACAAAAAAGGAAAGAATAACAGAAAAAACATACAGAAGAAAAAAAAATACAAATCTAAATTATTCACTAATCTAACTTTCATCCATCTTCCCACAAAAACTTAAACATTCACGACACATATCGATCCATCTCCCAGCAAACAAGTCACACTCCGGTGCTGATGTCAGAAGGGCATTTAGCATTGTGAGTGCCCGAACTACAGGCGAGTTAGCTCGGGACACTGTACGTGCCGATGGTACGGCCAAAAGCCGGTGGCTTCGTGGTCTAAGCTGTTGTTTGAGCATCACAGGAACAAACAGCCTCAACAATTGCGCCACGAGCTCCTGGCAATCGGAATCACCCCGCATAATACTGCTGGCAGAGATAAGCAAGAAGTAGTTACGCCTTACTTCGAGAGAATTAAAATTTAAAACACCAAGTAGAAATTTGGTAGGGTACAGGAAGGGGTAATATCCGAAGAGTTTTTTATAAAGAAAACGAAGAAAGGCTTTTTGGATTTTTTCAAGAAGTAAGGCGTAAATACTCTCATACGGGTTCCAGATCACTGCTGCTGATTCGAGTTTACTCCTGACTAAGGCCATGTTTACAAGTTTAATGACACGTGGACTGGTAAACTCGCGCATATTTCGAAGTACAAACCCTAGTCTTCGATATGAGTCAGCAGCAAGTGTCCTCATATGTATGTCTTTCTGTATGTCAGTATGTCTTTCTGGGTAGATAATGCAAAGAAGTTACCACTTTCCACAGGGCGGGTCGGTAAAAATATATCCTAAGTATTTTTTTTTATTTATTATAGGCTTGCGCTTGACCACCATCTCAATTTAATTTCATTTTAATTTCAATATTGTTCGTATTGTTCACGTTTGTTTTATTTATTTTCAGGTAAGTTTGTATTCACGAAGCCAGCTTGTCGGTAAGAATGATTTTCAGGATGCAATGTTACGGTATTTTTTTTCTAAGGACGGGTTTCTTTTTCACTGTGGAGATATATTATAATCATGAGGTACTAAAAACATATTTTAGGATATCTTTCCCAAGTTTTCGAAAAAATAATTGGCCCTAATCATTAGATACGAACTGAACAAACTTTTGGAATTAATCTTGATCCAAACAAGAGGAAGCTTGTCCGTTTAAATTCTTCTAAACAATCCGACTCATCAACCGACCAACCAAGATCTGATAAAGTCATATTACACCGTGGTTCTAAAGTAATTAACAATGAAAGTTTCCCACAAATGTACCGAGAAACTCGAGATCACAACGTTTTACTTTTAATCTGTGTCTTTAATTGCCTTCACGACCATTAGGCTGGCAACACAGAGTTAATTTGTAGGTACAGTTGTCAAAACACACAACAACTTGTGTTGGCCTTAGTTAACTGTTGGAATACATTGCTTCTTTTGTGTCACATAAAAATGAGTGTTTTAAAGTAATCTTGTAATGTGTAATGTACTTATATGAACATTAATTTTAGAAATATCATGGGACTTGACGTTGCTGGAACATTGTTAAGTTATTTAATCAACGACATAATTTTTGTGTTAATGAAGTGGTAACCACCTCTTTACTGCTACTGAGTAAATGGTTTTTATTAGGTAACTAGCTGTCCCACGCGGCTTCACTCCCATCAACTGGCTACCTACCTACCCTACCCTACATACATGAATATTGCGTAACTTTAACCGCTTTGGCAGCGCACGCAACGGAAGCTCTCAAAAAGGAATAATTTTGCCCGTTTTTACAACTTTTTTCATTTATGTTCCTCTCCTATTGGTCGTAGCGTGATGTTATATAGTCTGTAACCTTCCTCGATAAATGGACTATCCAACCCAAAAATAATTTTTCAATTCCAACCAGTAGTTCCTGATATTAGCGCGTTCAAACAAACAGACAAACAAACTCTTCAGCTTTATAATATTAATAATAAGTATAAGTATAGATTAGTTAATATAACCACAATACCTGTTAAAGTACATGCACCACTAACATTATTTACTTTAATATTAGCTAATACAAGGTACCATGTCAACACATCAGATGAAAGTTACATAAAGTTTATATAATCCACTTTAAATCAAACATTTTATTATTTTTTCTAATAAATACGGGAAGGTCATTCCAAGATCATTGTCACTTTTCGTTCTTAAATTACGACCGAATAAAAATATTGTTGAACAAATAAAAACCATTGCTTACTAAACTTAAACCTAGCTCATACATAAATATGACTATCAAACACATTCTCTTTTATAGTTTTTTGTCAATATTATAGCTTTTATTTAAATAATAACCAGTAACTGGGAACATATACGAATCTTAATACACACTTGAATATGTGTTTATTTGACTGTGAGCAATAAAACGCTTTACAAAATATTCAAACGGAATGTATTTAAAAAAAAACCGTGAACAATATTGTCTTATAGCAATGGTTTTTAATTTCACGGCTTCAGTTTCAACATACACATTATCATATACATGTCAAAAGCGTACCTTCCGAAATAGATTTGAGAATTTATCTTGCTATAAAGTGGGACCTACTGGTGTGACAAAGCAGTATTAAAGATTAGTTTCGATAATACTCCCCCGTGATTACTGTTTCAAATAAAACTTTGTGTGTCATGTCAGAAGGTCGGCTTTAATTTGTCGAGTTTGGAGTGTTCAATAAAAATCAAATAAAAATATAAATAATGGTGATAGCTAGTTCACACCATGGTGATGTCCAGTCCCACGCTCGACAGCTTGGACAAAACCATCATGTTCTCAGCCCACTTGACAAACGATGTAACGAGATAAGGCTGGGTGCGTATCGTCAGCGGCGCCTGCAGGATAAAGCACCGAAATCGAATCTTTATTACTTAGGTGTTGATTATACCTACATACATTTGTTTACTTCGGTTTCCATCTTTCCCATCTCACTTTATCTGTCTTTTTTTTTCATCCTAACCTTTTTTGATCCTACTTACCATCTCAGCTCAGAAGCTCTGAATACCTTTTGTAGTAAATACCGGAGTTCATCTATTCATCAACATTTAAGGTTAAATATGCTCTTCGATTGCAGGCTACCAACCTATCGAAATTGCAGGCTACCAACCTATCGAAATTGCAGGCTACAACCCTGTCAAAATTGCAGGCTACAATCTTTTTTTTTTTTTTTATTTGTTTTAGGCTCGCGTTTGACCACTATCTCGCCTGATGTTAAGTGATGATGTGGTCGAAGGTGAAGCACGCTTGCCTAGAAGTAACCTATTCACTCTTGACTTGAAGACCCCTAGGTTGTAACTATCAGGAAACAAAGACGCTGGCAGGGAATTCCACTCCTTAACTGTACGCACAATGAAAGTATTTTCAAAACGCTTTGTGCGTATGGGTGTGATATCAACCATGTACCGATGGCGCATTGCCGTAGGTACGTCTTGTAGTCCGATGATGGAAAGGGCTAGGCGGAATCAAATTGTGCAGTTCCATCGCACACTCCCCGAAATGTAACCGATAGAAAACCGACAGGCTGGCAACTCGTCGTCGGTGTTCAAGGCTCTAGAGCTTTGAGTCGACCAGCGCATCATTGCCGATAAGTCTCCTGGCCCGTCTGTCTATCGACTCAAGTGCATCAAGTTGGTACCTGGCAGATCCGTCCCAATCCTGTCAAAATTGCTAGTTACTCAATCACCTCATGTAACCCGGAAACACCATCCTTTCTTGAATGCAGACCAGACCACAATCTTCCTCCTAGCAAAAATAATAACCAGTCACTATTCCATCGCCAAGCTCAGTGAAAATACTATTAATCAGATTTCTCACTAAAACCTCAGAAGACCCGTAATGGGGCGACACAAATAACATAATATTAATATGATTTATTCACGATTCTGGCTGCGTTAATGATCGAAGCTAACTTGTTTCCAAAACAAAATGGATGGTGTCTCTAAGTAGTTGCTGCTCGGTTAATAGGCGAAGGGAAAATATTGCCGTGTTAAAAGTAGCGGTGGATAGCGGCTTTGTGATAAATTGGACTATTAGCATGACTATTGTGGGATCGGTACTGGAAAAATGGACGAAACTACTAATTGTGGTTTGTTTGAAGAATTTCATAGCTACAAAGTTGACTTGGATTAGGTAAGCCTTTATAAATTTGGATAATTATCATCTAGAAAGTATACGGTAGTGTTTTTCTATTGAATCTAATCTCTACTCTAAGAAATAAATCGTCTTCAAGTATTGTCTAAACGAGTAAATGAAAGACCTAAAATATTGGCTGTGACTCAGGCTACGCGAAGTTCTGAAATTAAATTATGAAAAAGTTCACCCTTTTATCCTTACAATTAACACCATAGTTAATAATACCTTTTTTGTGATGGGAAATCATTCAATGTCTTTTCCCGCTCTGGGTGAAGCGGGAGGGCGTATCAGACTTTTACTGACTAAGACCCACTCGTGTTCCTTCAGTTGCTTGGGCCAGGAACAATATGAATCTTCTCCAGTAATACTAAGATATATTATATGAAAGATAAAAAATATTAGTTTTCTCTATAAAAGCCTGTTGTAAGAAACCGAGCTGAAACAACGGAAACATTAAACAAACGCGCATAGCATATTTAACCTCGAAACTAAGAGTATTCACAAAGTGCCTTCCTGCTTACATAACTATTCAAAGGCCGTCTTTTCAGTTGTCCGTCTGTCTGTCAGCAACAATGAGGATGACAAAACAAGCGATATATTCCCATATGGGCGCACAATGAGGTTTTGTGCTTGCGCTCGCATCTCCTCACAATATAGCTGCTCTTTTAAATATTGTTTTCATGTTTCTTAGTATTCTAGTGTGTTACTGATCTTGCATTGTTGAATTAATTAACCGATTGAAAGTTGTCGTTGTTAGTCAATCAAACGTGCTTCACAAGTCAACAGGTTTGTTCAAAGTTTCAAATTATTTTTCATAATCGAGAGCAACCTTAAAACATTTAATAAATTCACGCCAATAAAAATCCGCATATAATCTGATCGAACATATTTTTTATGTTTTGCATTTGTATAAAATTGCTATAAAATATGTATTTCCTGTCGTTCTCTCCGTCAATAAAAACCACGTTTATGTAAAGTTGGTAAAACATCATAATAATAATGTGACGGAGATACCGCGACTCATTTTAATTATGTAAGCGCAGTATTTCATGCCGTGAGAATTTCGCAAATATTTGCAAAACTTTTCTTTGTTCTTTTTAAACACATTTAATGATTCCGCCGACGCATCGCACGACAATACACCGCGACGGTCGACAAAGGAGTGAGCCGAGCGGGGAATAGACAACGAGCGAGGGTTTTGTCTCGGCCCATAGACAAAAGCTCTTTCATTGGTGGAACAATGACGGGTCGTCTTTGCCTCATTTATCATACAGGCAGGTTACTTTCATCCAATAATTACAATGTACTGAGGATTCAGACGTTCAGAGAGGCTTTAAAGGATGCATTGTGTGAATTAATTATACACAACTACTTAGTATATTTCATGGCTTTGTTACATAAATAGGTTATAAGCACTTTATTATTATTTTGAAATTGACTGTTAGTATTGTTTATAATGGGCCTGCGTTTTGTTATATAAGACTATATTGTTTTACGAAACAATATTGACACACCATTTAGGCCTCCTACTGAATACTGAAAGAAGACAGTATATGATAATTAAAACTCACCATATTAGTTCTAATGTGTTCAATCCACTAAGAACATAATTTATTCTTCATATTGTTCAAAAGTTATAAATAAACTCTGCGTTTAGCCTGAACGAGCATTCATTTTACGAGGGCTTATATAAATGGTTAAAAAATCATTAACATTTGAATATCAAATTACATAAAAACTCATTAGACAAAGCCAAAAATTATAAATCCCGATACCATCTTGACCAACGCATTCTATAAATTTAAAGTAAGAACATCTTTTAAAAAACGAACAATGCTGACAAATCAGAACTGGTTTTTTAATTTTTTAATCTCGGGTTCTTTGAGCGGTGGTTTATACTCATAATTTAACGAATTATTACCTAGCATTCAGTAGTTAATGCAACATTAGTAAGATAACAATTCTGAGAATCACGCCACTTGTTTTTGGGCAACAAACTTGATTTTAATTAAGAGTACATCACTGTCGCTTACATAAAATACTTACATACGTTTTGTTATTAACATCTTATCAGAGATTTTGGAATGTTCGTCAGTTTTAGAAACAGAAGTTTCGTTTTGTTATCCAGATAAGTCAAGTTATTTGATCTGTGTTGTTTTTATTGCTTTATTCTTAGTTTACTACTCGGAGAAAATGTCTATTTGTTCCTCATAAAGGAAATATATGGGGAATAGTGTGAGACGCTGGAGCTATGATAACAATCAAGAGAAAGACATTATAACGGAAGCACAACTAAGTGAATGCTTTATTGCTGTCAAATAAATTACATTTGTACAATGGTGGATAATGGATACTGCTTCTGATATTGCATCTATTAATGTATTTATTTACAACTTGTTATTAGTTTTACTTACCTATTATAATAAATTTTTTGTCTTCGCACGGTATGTGCAATTAGCCAGTGTAACGTTAGAATAGAAGTTCCAGTTTCTTTAGATTTTAGTCCAATGTCCTAGTTAGGCAGTAAAATGGCGGTAACTTTATTGGAAGCTTCTACGGAGTTGTGTTTTACTTGCCCACACTCGTACACGTTCACTAATATTATTAGAATAAAAAACCACCATTTATACACTATTAATATTCAATTTAACACAATTTTAGGAAAATAAAACAGAAGCAACATAGACGCCATTACATTGCCGCCAAAACGTATTTTAATTACTTAAAACTTCTTTTAATAAAACTCAATCATAGAGAACCAACCATAGATCGGTATACTTCTAAACTTCTTGTTGACCACGTCTCCTTAAAAGAAATGAGCTGCTATAGATATGTGCAGATTTGAAAATTCTCCAGTCCCTCAATCGATCAATTATGTAACTGATAACGTTCTTATTGATTTAATAAAAGAAGAGAATAAGACCATTTCTCAGTTAACGATATTGATCTAAAACAAAGTACGCAAGCGTATTATCTAGTGCCCGTTTCTTATCTTCTGATGTCGCGAAAATAGCAAGGAGACGATAACACCTCGAGATAGCAGCGGACAATGAAATACCGATCTGTCTATACATACAATTGCTGCCCACGTCTGAAACCTATTTCTAATATCGATGTCGCAATGTTTTCTTTCATTTTGAAGTAAGTACTGGATGCCCATCAAGACTTCAGTAATAATGTGGATTATTAAAATTGGCTCTGATGTTAAAACTTTAATAGTACTCGTATTTAGTTTTAAAACAAATTCTTGCCAAGGTGGTTTAAAGCACTTGTCCCACCACCAACGAGTAAGCTTTTAGCTATCAACTATTTTCTCACTGAGAAAACGTAAGTACAAACGGTATAAGATACCGTGTCAATAAAAGAGACGCATATAGTAATAGTTGATCTCTGGCAGTCCACAAGTTTGTCGCAGCGACAAGATCTATCAAAGTTATACTCGCTCAGCGATGCTCGCTTGCTTACTCACGCCGAGAGACCAACCAGCGGTCATTATTACCTACAGTACGGCCGCCCCGGGTTAGTTGTAGTAATCGCCTGTCGCACAAGAACACTCGCTTATAGCCGAGCGAGAAAACTACCGGAACTACACAATCGCTTCTCGCTGCTCGCCAACTCGTTTTTAATTTCTAGCTTTACTCGCTACTCGCTGATCGTCGACGGCCTCCTAAGTGACTCAATTATTGTGCCAAAAGTAATTTGGAAACAAGTTGGCAAAAAAAAAACAAAAAAAAATAAGATTGTTTTTAAAACGTCAAAATATCCCATGGCTTCCCGCAGATTAAAAACAAAAGCGGCTGGCAATGTAAACGCGCTGTTCAGCGACGGGCGGCGACCGAGGATGCAAAGGCAAAGGCACGATGGCTTGCAGCCAGTCGGAAGCTTTTGCAGCACTCTAGCCGCAGAGGGACGCTCTATTGCCGTTGTTCCGAGTGCACTTGTGCGTTAATTGTTTGCAGAAAGGGTTCCTCGAGTATTGTTCCGAAGAGTTTTTACCGTCAGCATGATAATTGCGAATTACATTTTTTTAAATAAAAATTCGAGAGGCTTTTTCGCTGGGTATTTATCCATGAATAAGGTGAACCTGAATTCAATCAATCAGAAGTAACTACTTACCTGGATTAACTGCTTACCTAAGAAAGTTTTCATTTAAATTGATAGAAACAGAACTTAAAGCAAAAAAAAGAAAAAGCACTTCAAGAAAAGCCATTCATTACTATGACAGCTCCGAAACTTTCAATAAATCGACATTTATTCACGAGTTCACGACTGACATCCAGCTGACAGTTTATTTATTTTTTTGGCAATAAGGCACAGACCACACTATCTGACGGTACACACGGTACTTGCGCATTTCGCCGCGGCAATTTTTCTCTAATTAAAATTATACCGATTGTCGTTTCTATCCGCCGCGTTCGTTTGTTGTGGTCCGCGACGCGTGCCATTTGAAGCGCTCTTGTGCTTTTTAGTGCCCGCGTTTACCCCTCATGCTCGTATCCGAACGAACTTTGTGCCGCGAAAATAATGGTTTTTAAAGTCATGTTTTTATTTATCCGCATTATGCTGGCAAGGGTTAGTATTTTGGGAGAGAAAAACGGTTTGGGCTTTTTTGGTGTTTACCATTTACCTAGTTGATTTCAGCTGGATTGCGTTGTAATTATGTAATCGCTTGGATGGCTATATCTTTTTTTAAAGTTCTTTGCAGTTTGTAGTATGCTGCTGTAATAATCCCTTGGATGCTAATTATCAGACACAAAAGAAAAACAATTGTTTCTGGGAACCAAAATTCCCAATCAACGGGATAACTACGGTACTTATTACTTTTTAAACGTGAAGGAGAAATTAAAATGTCAATAAAAACACCAACGCTATTTTCCGCTTACGTCATTTCATAAAACCTGAAACATTTGCCTTACTTTACAAATTAACGCATCATAAACGTTTTCCTACACAAAATTACCGAACAAAAAATCGCGTTCAGCGTTCGCTTTCATCGCTTATCTCGCAAAAGTTACTTCCAACACATTAGCTAGCGAAAAATTTACGCATATTGTGCGTGTGGCGATAGCACGCGTTCGCGGCAAAAAATCGCGCGATAAACGCCGACAAATCGTGCCGGGATGACGCGGCAGGCGCTAATGACGTCACTGCTATCTTTGGTCACGATGACGGTGGGGACAGATGATTTTAAAAAAAGAAGGAGGGTGTAAAGCGGCCTTTGTTGGCGCCGTGATTGGGTGTTTTGTCGGATTTTTCTCACGTTGGGGATGTTCGTAATTGGAATTGATGATTGTCCGTGATTTCGAGATGTTCCTTTTTAAGGGGGAAACTATTTTGGTTTGCGGTTCAAACGCGGAGTATTTTGAGTGTGATTAGTGTTGATAGTTCGCTTATTTTTAGATGCAAGCGTTTTTAGATTGAACACGTGTAGTCTTAAATTACCTGTCAGTGTTTTTCGTAATGCTAGCTGTTGTTTGTTAGTTTTAATTTCCCGAAGGAGATGTTTCTATTTGCTCTGTTTGGTGAGAGTTAGCAAATAGAATCAAAACATTGGTAACATTGTAGCTCCGTAACTCTACCTTATCTTTGCTGGAACACCTTATTATGAAAACTGGTATAGGTAGGAATAAATTGCCTGGGGAATTTCTTTTTAGCCCTACCTAGCAACTTATTAATTTCCAATATCATGACAAAGTTATCGGCCTACCGATTTTTTTTCAAACGTGCCCAAAAACATTAGACGACTTTTTGGATATTTTTTAAAGATAATCCAGCATTACATCAAAAGCAATCACAAAAACTCACATGTCATTCGAATAGCCACATAAATCTGCACGCAATAAACACTTAAATCTCTGTTAACCGTAATAACAACAATGACAACAAATAAGCTGCTTACAATATCACACGACCGCATTTTCATAATCGTATCTTCCGTCCTTATCTTTTCAAAACGGATCGTCGAAACAAAACAGCCCCTATTAACAAGGGGGTTAACGAAATCGTAGGCATCATCAAGCGTATTACCCGATCCCATTAAATAGGCACCCCTGAACAGGAGCAAAAGCTAACAGAAGGAGCATCTTTGTTTAACCAGATAAAATCTCTTTGACAATTTGTGCTTATTCAAATAAGGAGTCCCCTGATACATAATGGTTTAATATTCCGTCTTACGCATCTATAGGTAGTGATATTTTAATTAGGTGGGTGTGTGTGAGTTCGTTCTTTGTTAATTAATCGTTCAAAGTAATGCATTTTACAGTAGGTAGTTTTATTGTTAAATCCCAAATCATACCTACAAGTGAGTAAAATCGTAAACTATCACGAAAATACTAAAACGCAAATTAAACTGAAAAAGAAGCGAAAACGAATCAAAATATAAATGCAAAAAAAACCAATCAGTTCCGGAATAAATTCTTTTACATACCTACACACTTCACAAAAATACAAATGTTTTCCATTTATTTTTGGCGTTGAAACAAACGCGCAATAATCATTCTCGGGGCAAAGCAAATAGAACTTAACCTTTCCTTTTCCCGGGGCTTAGATGTAAAACACCGACGTTGGAAATTAACAAAACAGATTACATTCGACAGTTTCAAAGAGACCGGGGCGTGTTGTTTGCTGTCAATTCTTTCCATTTACAGAACCGCGGGAGTGGAAAGTGTACCTACCCTATAAAATACCTCGTCGGAATTCGCGGCAGTTTAATGTCACAGATACAATGAAAACCATAGACTTGTTTTTTTTTCTTGCGGTAAAGGTATTACGTTAATGAGCCTGCCATACATCTAATTTGAATAATATTTTGGTCACATTCTTAAAATGATTCTAACAAGTTCTATTATGATCTAATTAATACATTAAATATTGTAATTTTATTACTTAGATTCTTAATTTAATTGGTGTGCAATTTTTGACAAGATAAAAATAATACATCCGGTAAATGCAAATTAAACAATATTTACACAAATTTTTCTTGTTTTGTAATCAATAATGACTCAATCTTAATTTCTAGGTATTGCCATCACAGACTCCTAAATTAAGTAATTCATACAATTTGCCGTGGGTAAAATTAACATTCAAAATTCAAACACGAGTCTTTAGCTTATCGAAGTCGTTTCAAAGCGTTTGTCAAATTACGTAGACCCCTCCCCTGCTCCCGGGACTCACCCACCTCCCTTATTCGCGAATTCAAATTCTATCTTTAAAATAACTGATTGTCTGTTTACATTTCTCTGTATTGAATAAGATGCTTATTTAAGTTAGGCCGCGGGTTTTCATTTGCTTACCCCTCTGTGGCCCTGGCAAAGAAAGCGAGCAAGAGAAGGGAGGGTTCAGTATAAAATGGTGACTTTATTAGCGTTCGGTACATAATCGTTCTGAAATCAAAGGCGTTCGAATTTCGAATTCTGATGATTGTGTACTCGTAAGAGCTTTAGCAAATTAAGCGATGTTTGTTTTTTGTTATTAATGATATCCATTCAGCAGGTATGTTATTATTTACTCATTCCTTCAATGTAAACAATTATTTTTGAAATAAGTAGAAGTTTCACCTACGAAAATATTTAATTGGTACAAAAACACAATACATAATTGGGAACTTCTATTTTATTTAAATAAAAAGAAAAGTACTAAACGTAAGACCTATTTTATAGCTGCAATTAAGTAGGTAACAGATATTAATATTGCTAAAAAGGGGAACAAGCATGAAGCTATAAATAAAACTCAGACAAGTTTTATGCTTCTATTTACATTAATAGTATTGATGAGATTTATGTTAATCACGAGGTAAAAATATATACAAGTTGTAAAAATATTCCATTGAATTACTGAAAAGCACACACCATCATTTCTTTTCAATAAACGAAAAGTCTTATTATCTTACAAAAAATAATTCCTTTTGAGTTCCGCTTCAAAAAACCCCGTCGTAAAGATAATTGATTTTATTCTAAACAGAATTTAATGCACTTAACATTTTCTTAAGAGACCCGCGCTATTCATGAAGGATCTATTTGTATGGGGAAAATCATTTTATGATTAAAAGGCTCCCATTCAGCAATCGCTGACCACTTGCATAAATTATTGTGTACAGTCAGGGCCGTAACTTACTTTAATATACTTACTTTATTTAGGTATAGGTACTTACTTTATTTTGCAAAGATTTGATGTAAGTGAATCAGCGGACATCTTGGTTTAGGAGGATAAAAACGGTTACCTATAGTAATTACTAACCACAGCACATCTGCCATAATAAGCGAAACAGTAGGAAAACAATAGTCAAACACCTAGTCGCTTAATGTCAGGTGTCGCGAATAATGTGAAGCGTAACAAAAAATAAAAATCATAATATATCTTTGGTTTTTCTCCAAATAAAACTACAGACGAAAATGATTAATAAAACCAAAGAATCTCAAAAACATAGAACAACATTCTTCCTTCCTTTTACACGAAAAAAAAAAACTAAGCTCGTGTCATTTGCATACCGCCAACGACATTGACTGTACAAGAAAGTCTTTCAAAGAGATAGCCCCTTTTGTACCAAGAAACGGATCGGGAAATTAATTTAGACTTTTTTTTACAAGAGCCCCCATTATGACTGTTATTATGAAGATCGCTCATTCCGTATTGACGTTGTTTCTTTGATCTACCAAGTTTTGAGATAATGACATTATATTTCTTTGATATTCTATACGAGCGAGATGATATATTATATTTTATATTCTATTTCCTAGTTTAATTAGCTTTTTGTTAGTATTCGTATTAATCGGCACTTCTTTGGTTGTTGGGATTGTATGATATTGTTAATGTTGCATAGGAATTTTGATGTGATAAATTGTTTCAATGTGTGGGTTGCCGCAGTTTTTAAGACAAGTAAAACTGTTCTCTAATAAACAAGCGAGAAGAATCGTAGATCGGAAGCCTTTATGGAACGCAAAAGGGTTTAGTTAGAAAACGAATTTTATGTTACACTAGCTGATCCACGCAGCTTCGCTCACATGGACCACCCCACAGGACCCGTTTTCGGGATAAAAATATAGCCTATGTCACTCAGGAATAATGTAGCTTTCTATTGGTGAAATCATTTTTTAAATCGGTCCAGTAGTTTCGGAGCCTATTCGGTACAAACAAACAAAAATCTTCCCTCTTTATAATACTGGTATAGATAATCTTTTCTTGTACATTGATTGACTGATTTGATAATAAATATTCGTGAAACACTGTTCCTCCCTTACAAAAGCATTTTCGCTGACTGTACGTCGATTCGTTGTCCCCAAAATTGTAAATGCCGATTCGATGGCCAAACACAGTTGGCCGAGCCTTCACAATCTGTTTGTGAATCTGTGATACATCCCCAATCCACAATGACTAAACTATCTATTCAAAGCATGCAACACTCCACATAATAAATTATGTACTGTTATTTGATCTAAGTGACAAGATATACTAGTTTAATATAGAATATTCATGTTCGTACGTAATCTCAATATATAACGCGACGTCAACACCTCTTCTGCGAACACACTATCACAATGAATGAGTTTCATAGTATTAATGAGTGCAAATTCAGTTTTAGAAGAACCATCAATGAAATCTATCAGCCACACTAAACTCAACCCTATCTCTCTAACAATTAAGATTGTTATCTCCCCATCAATTCACACCGGTTACATCAAAGACGCCTCACTCAGGATGTGAGATTGAAATTCCTGATCTGAATAGTAATAAACTTACTTCAGCTTAAAAGAGATTTCAAAAGAACGAATAAAGAAAGCGGAGATGTTGTTATTAAAATCGTTGCGGACGGAAGAAAGGCGGCTTAAAATGACACCAGCCATTTTGTGCGATATCGCGCATTATTAAGATGGCGGACAAATCTGAAACTTTATTGTGATTTAAATTCGGCTTCATTGACACGGTCAGTTAATGTCAATTTTTTTCACGATATAAGGCAATTGTTTCTGACACACCAAAATAATGGTTATAATAATCGGAATACAGGAATCCCTTTATTAACTGGACATTATTTTATTACAATTGGTTCCAGCAATTTGTGCATAATGGGAGTTGTCATTTAAGTACAAATTATGGCATTATGAAATATTTTATGCCACATTTTGTCCGATATGGTATGCCGCTAAGATCTCAAACGCATCTCTTGAAAGCTCATACAGTAAAACCACCGAGTTTATGGATGGTATGGTGTGGTTTATGTGGCGTACTATACAATAGTAGCCTGCGTAGCCTAGAAATAAATGGTACAAAGCCGTTTTTTGCCTCAATGAATTTTACAACTGGTAAGAGAAAATAAGCAGATACATTCCGTGTTATTCTTCCATTCAGCTGAACAGGCTGAAACACAGGTGTTTTTCGGTTTGTTTTGACAAACGTTCGATCTGCACAGTTCCAACAATGTTTCATTAAACTCCGCACTCTTTCAGGTATGAAATCATTCTACAGATACATCATTGTGTTTTATCGCCTCTCGCACTGTTGGATAGACAAAAGCCCAGTGTTTAGATAGAAAGAAGTATTTAGATCCGTCTGATAGTTAACACTGACCAGCGATCGGTGTTTGTTATTTTATTAAGTGTTCGTTCCTCGGTACATTTATTGTAATGCCCGTCAGTAGATCACAAAGACCACGTTGTTTATTCTAAAGGCAAGTGGCGGCTTACTGTGTACGTTTCCCAAATTTTATTCGTGAACTATTCTTAAACTTTTAGTTGCGTGGCTGGAGCACCTACGGCTACGGTGGGATTGTATAAAAATAAATATTTACATTTCACCGCATATTGTTGACGGGAAAAGGTTAATATCTTTATAAATAAAGGCACGTGCCGATCGATAGTGAAGATTGAATTATAATAATTTTATTATTAGATATTTGACTTTTGGCTCGGAACTGGAACTGCAGTTCGTTTTCTGTTTTCATTCATCAGGATCCGTTCTTTATCTAAACGAAAAGTTTTATGTCCTTATTCGGAACTGTTAGTTTTAAAGATTAAGCAATTGGTTTTCTTTAAGCTTTTCATTTTTGAATCAGTTTCTTTCAAAGAATGAGTTAAGAATCGTCTTTCATTGTATCCAATTTTTCCGCATCCATCATTTACCCATCAAATTAGCAACTACCGTTCATCTCATCTAAAACTACAAAGTAAGCTATTGATAGTCTTAGAGGCAGCGTGGCAATCATCGAAGCCATTATAATCGTTTTAATAAACAATAAATAAAAGACTGACGCACGCTCGCCGAATGACGGCTGTCAGTTTGACGGGTTTGACGAATCATTGTGTTCGTGTCAGTCATCGGAGCGTGGATAAAACGCCCGACGTTTAATAAACGCATTTAGATTTTTGTATTGTTTTGGTTATGTGTAGATTGTTTAGTTACTTCGTTTGTACATACATTTGGCTCACCCTATCGGTTTTAAGATTGGATCACTGCATTGACGGATATTGAGGGCATTTTATTTTTAAGAGAGTCAGCCCTGGTACTTAATATTTTATGAACCTGTTGTTTCCCACTACAGGGCAAAGTCCTATCTTTCGGCTTTCCATTTTTTCCTGTCTTACTAACAAAAATTCCCACCACGGTTTATACCTACTAAGAATACTCAAGAATTTTGACCAGAAATTATGTCACCAAAGTTTAATTGTCAAACCCGTGTAAACTGCCCTAAATGTGCATTTTCCTCTTCTAGAATTAGAGTAACCCTAATGAAGAATATCTCAGTAGGTATTTGATATTACAGACAACTTTAATTTCATAAAATGTACATACACTTTGTAAAAAGATAAATTCTTAGAAATAGTTCTGCTTCGTTCTTTCAAACAAGTATTATAATTATGTTGGTAATAATATTTTTTCTGAAATGTTCATGATTAATTGTATGTATACAGAGATGAAGTATTTTTTGACGTACTCAACTTCTTAGAATTCTGTATGTAGGACGGACGACTATGTTATTTTTATGAAGTAGTTACTAGTTGTTGATGAGAAATAATTACAATACTATATCTTACGTGCTGATTAAAGAAGTAGAAGAGAGATTACGAAAATAATGAATGTTTTTACGATTTCGTTTCTTAATATGGACAAATATTAATTACTTATTACTTCGCAAATTCATTATTTAGTTTGATGAAAATTATGTTCATAAATAGATACAAAGATTAATATCCTCGAAACGTGTAAAGAAGACACACATTTCGAGGTATATATATGACAATAGGTAACAGAGTAACATCGATGTAAATCTATTCCTCCCAAGAACTTTCTGATTTTATCCCACACACCTGGAACACCTTCCAGCCTTCCTACCAGTTTATAAAATTTCATAGCACGGAGAAAACTTCACATTTTTGTAAATACTGAACAAATTGCCGCAGCAATCCTATTGACATAGCTTTGCACAAACGTACAACCAATAGCCAACATTTGATCCAACACTCCCGCCAATATTTGACGCCACAAAGCCATACTTCTTGAGAGAAGCTCGGTTGCATCCTCGTTACTGCATTTCGCCCGGCTTGTTACCCGGTCTTGGCTTTTTACCCGGATAACTCGCTTGTTACCCCCATCCGGGTGGTTAGCTCGAGTCTTCTCCAATTATATCCAGCTCAAACCGGTTGGAACCGGAATGTAACTTTTAATTTTTGGACGCTTCTTGTTTGGCAAATCTGGAGAGGGCTAGCTCCTTGAGTTCGTGGCTACTAAAGTTAGACTAGATTTATTTATGATATATGCTTTTAGCAGCATAAACAACATTTTTCTATGACGTAATGTAATTGGAACTTTTGGAAAATATATAAGCCGGTTGGCTTTTCAGCTTTGGAAAATTGACAAATATTATTTTTACGTTTTAACATAAATAAAAATACTAGTTTCTCTTTTGTTTGCCGCCAAAATTAGTATGTTTAGGTATTACAGCAGATTTTCACAATTCATAGAAACAAAACCTCACTATAACAATAAAATCACACCTTGTACCAACATAAAAACATAAAAAGAAATTACATTTTCTTATTTTTCCTCACCGCACTATTTCCCTTGAGATTAGAGGCGGTCCATTAGCGACAAAGGACAGGTGTTGAGTGTGTTCTAAGCTTTATTAATCTTTTCTCTCGGCCGCGGTAAGGTTTCGCACTTTTGTGGCATCAGCCATTGATGTGCACAAAGCTTTTGAGTAAGTGTAGTGTGGGCTATGCTTTAGTTGTTAAGCCGTTAAATATTGTGTAGACAATGATTTTCAATTTGCACTGTGGTGTGGTTTGGTGGGGTGATAAGATTCTTGTGAGGGTCTTCTTATTAATAATTAATGAGATCTTAACGTTGTTTTTAATAGGTTTATTGATTAGGTAAAATCCTCTAGTTTTTCTTAGCTAAGATAATTTTACATGACCGAGTTAGGTAGTCATACAAAATCAAAAATACTTCGAATATCTAACATCAATTGTTGAAATAATTTCTAAAACTTCTAAATCACTTCATCCATTCCTAAAGTGGTTACACTTTCTATTCACATGTACGAATTCTCGAAACAAAAAAAGCGTAAGTACCTAATTGAAATCACTAAAGCGCTTAATTAATGTAAGTACATTCTACGGGGCTGTTTTGTTCTCAATGCACCACGATGCTCATTTGTTTTCATTTTTAATATAAAATGTGGTAAAATATAGAAGTGAATGGGAACAGAATAATGACGCCACTCCACAACTCTATCGCCTACAAAAGGTCATCTTGGGAATACGAAAGAATAACGTGGAAGCTTCAGTACGAATTCGCAATTATTTTACGGTTTTAGATTCTACGTGCCTCTGTTAGTAAACAAGGTTAGTAAGTAATGTACAAATGTATTTTGATTTAAGTATAATTAAATCATATTGTAGGAAGATACACTTTGTTGAGGTTCCTTGAACGCCAAACTTGGCACGGAATTGCTTTGTAACGTGTCATAAGATGTATTTCACACTGAGATTGTGCATATAATGTAATACTAGATAAGCATCCGGGAATATTCGTACAGAATTAATAAAAAAAAGTTCTGAACTCTCACGTGACAAAACATTCAGAAACCAAAACCCTTTATACACCCACATAGGAATACAAAAGGTATTTGAGAATTATTAATTAGTCACTCCACAAAATTACTGCGGAGAATGAATAATTTGATTTTTCTATCAGTTTCATCTCACTAATATTATAAATGAGATAGTTTGGATTGTGGATGTATGTTTGTTACTCAATTATGCTAGAACGGCTGAACAGATCTTGATGAAACATGGCACAGAGATAGATATATTATTATATATTTTTTATCCCGGTATAATGTTCCCTTGGGATGATAAAACACTTTCCACGCGGGCGAAGCCGGTGGTATCAAAAACAAACATTTCTTTAAACAAAACCCTACAAAACTAGGTAACATCCACAACATCCTAACGACATTATTTCCGCCAGCTAACGGAAAACAAAAATAAACATAAGAGTGGGCAAGGAATAAAAGAAAAGCTCGAGTGGGACGAGCATCCGGGGCTAGCAAGAGGCTAGAGACAAGGAGGCAAAAGGGGGTAAAAAGAGGGGGGCGGTATAGAGGTTTGTCTGTATATGTCTCGTGGGACTGTCATCGGTTGGCTGGACGGCCCGGCCGCTTTCGTTTATACGTATTTGAACATACATCATGTTACTTGAAGTGGTAATTTTTTGGGCATGTTAAGTTTGTAAGGCTATGTTTTTTTGAAGTTATTTTTGGGATGTCACTGTTGTTATTTCTAGATGCCGCGGTTAATATAAAAAAATACTTATTTTTATTGAATTGTCATAAGTAGTTGATCTATCTACTCGTATGTAGTTGGAGGACAGTGTTTTAAAACTATATTTTGTAGACACGCAGCAAAACTCTTGATCAAACTCAAACTTGAAGTTGAATTTGCACAGCCTTTAGAAATAATCACAACAATCAATCTATAGCTCTCCCACATTTTCGGACCACACAACATTTTTTTGTTACTTTTTTATTTCTTATAAAATGAAGGTAACTTGTGAATCGTCATAAGTAGTTGATCTATCTATGTAGTTGGAGGACAGTGTTTTAAAACTATATTTTGTAGACACGCAGCAAAACTCTTGATCAAACTCAAACTTGAAGTTGAATTTGCACAGCCTTTAGAAATAATCACAACAATCAATCTATAGTTCTCCCACATTTTCGGACCACACAACATTTTTTTGTTACTTTTTTATTTCTTATAAAATGGTAAGGTAACTTGACAAAAAGCTCCCAAAAACGCTTGCTCTAGCATAATCGATAACAAAAACATGTTTCAAATTATAAAGTCGTTACTTGCCTGCGTTGTCCGGATGTCTAAAAATTGTTCTTGCCTTATAAAAAAGTCCCAAGTTAAAAGGAGCGCCGACTTGTGATGTGGCCATAATAGCTTAATTTCTTGATTTACGGCCCAAGCTTGTTTGATATGTCCCATGTCGAAGGGAAGCTGTAAAATAATGGAAGGTAAACTATGAAGTTGGTGACTTCAAATGAAATTGTTATGTTCATATTATAATGGCTTGCTTTGTTATACCCGCTGAAAGTTTGGGTAATTTTAGAATATGGATAAAGAATGGGAAATTATATCTTGAATATGAACGAATATATTTAAGTATATTTAAGACTAGCTTCTGCCAGCAGCTTCGCCCGCGTGACATGACCTTATATGCCCGGGGTATCCTATGTGCTATTCCTGACTATAATCTATCTCTGTGCCAAATTTCATCCAGATCCGTCCAGCCGTTTGAGCGTGAAGAAGTAACACACATACAAACACTCAAAAACTTTCGCCTTTAAAATATTAGTGTGATTGTGATTCTCTTATTTAGGCTGTAATCTAATGGTGGACACCTTCATGAAATTATTGACTGATACTGTACCTAGGGAATCATTAAGGTTTAGCACCACAAATTATAAAACACGTGATGATCCCTGAAGATGATTTTCTTGCAAGTCAAAATCACAAACAATACCAGCACCACAAATTAACAAAGTTTCCTTTAGCAAAAC
Organism: Orthosia gracilis; assembly: GCA_947562075.1. Lineage (NCBI taxonomy): Eukaryota > Metazoa > Arthropoda > Insecta > Lepidoptera > Noctuidae > Orthosia > Orthosia gracilis. The sequence continues at coordinate 16,291,250 of OX387264.1, read as the reverse complement.
AACATGAAAACGCAATAGGTAGGAACCTAATTCCGGCTGCCACGTGCCCGACCGTCGTCCGATACCAATCACTGCGCTAATTTGAAGAAACCGCAGGGCTGCCACTCTTTGCAACCACTCTATAGGGTTGCCACTCCACAAGGCTGCCACTATTAGCGCCTAAAACCGTCAAGTATTGTGTGATTTAATAACAATTCAACGACAGAAGTGGGCGAACCCTTAATATTTTGACTTTCATGTTGATTGAGAATGAGTACCTATTGTGGAGAGCTATTCTGTTTTTTCAATCAAAGTTGGGGGCGATTTTGACTTCGTTTATAAGTAGTTTTGTTGTTATTCTTCGAAATTCCAGCTTCTTGTCATCGATTGTAAAAATATCGGCTACAAAATTAACTTTAATGTCAAAATGATAAGCGGTTATTATCGTAAAACCTTTTTCCAGCGGCAACAACCTCTCGTTAACGAATTTCTGCAAACATACCACAGTAAACATAATAAAATATGAACGCTATAAATATAAAACAGGGTCCGAACAAGACAAAGCACGCATCGATTCCATTATGCAAAATGCATAATCACCGCGGACATTAGATAAGATCAGTGCATTCGCAAAACTGAGACTCATGCACATCAGTAGGATAAAACATTGTGATAACCGAACTCCTGCGGGGAACGCTGGGTGTAGCGCTTGTATGCCCTCTGGCAGTTTAATTGGGGGACGTCGTAATGTTTTACTTATTTGTGCTTCGTTAATGTCATATTTTAATGCTGTCTCTTTGTTGACTGTGATTTCCAATTTATAGTTACTAAACCATTCGTTTTAGCTCTAAAGTGCTAATGATTATTTGTTAATACGCCTGTTTTCTTGCAAGATTTATCTTTTGTATTGAAAACAGTTCTATCTTTCACAGTTGTATAAAGGTCTTCTGTAACTAAAACATCAGTTGACTATTCAATCAACACAACGGTATTGGAAAGAGTGTGTAAAAATGCAACATTTTTATGGATAGAACTTATATTTAAATCGAAGCTTAAATAGATCATAGAGAATTGTAAATATCACACAACTACCATAAGTTGCAACAACGACACATAATTCAATATCTACGATGTGCAAACTATTTCGGTATTAAAATACATTTAAATAAGAATACAGAAGAACAAATGAGTGGACGTTTTCAATAAAATTGTTGGACGCATATTTTTTTAATCGTTTTTTCAGCAGTTGTCAGCTATGATCGTGTGTAGCAAAAAGCTTTAAAAGTGAAAGCTCTAATTGGACAATTAAACAGATACGTTTTTTACACTGAGTTAAAGTAGTAGAAACTTTCAATGTTTTTTTCAGTACCTTCCTAGAGGTAAGCAATAAAAAAAATCAATCACAAAATATGTATGAACTACGCGTCAAAATAACTTTCTCCCAATTTTTTATCATCGACTATGTTAAAATTATTTTTATGCAGCTCTGCACCTTTTTTGTTCTCTGACATGCATTAGCGATTCATTTTGATATGTCATCGCGTTGTAGTGGATATAACGCCCTTATTCCCGCGCACCCTTCAAATCATGTGTAGCCCTTTTTATATTGCATTATTCAAATTATCAACACTTTAGGGTCATGGAATAAATAAATTATTAGTTCGTTGTGGTTCGGTAAGTGGATAGAGAGGTCGCTAATAGGATGGGTCACCATGCAGACTTTTTGTGGGTTCTCAAGAATTATTAAATTCGTCGTTGATTGTTGTATCGTCTTCATAAAAGTGCATCAGATAATAACATAAGAATTACTATAAAGTCACACGGTGATCGATCATCCCAAATTAAAAAAACTTGGTTGTCCAAACTACTGGAAACACATAAAATGTTTAACATCGCTATATTTCTGCCAACATCGGTAGGTACATAGGTAGCCATGTCGTCAGCCACGCATCCATAAATCATGAGATTCGACCTCCTTGATAAGGCTTACACAAAAATAGTCTCTTACTTTAACAGCTTTAATAGATAAATCTTATTCGCCAGGAAAACTACCGAAAACCTAAATCTATTACTCGAATAATCTATCTGGAAATGAGAGCACGTCGGCCTGTGACAGTAAATATTATGATTTCACCCAAAGATCTGCATCTCTTACGTCAATGTGACGTCTGTTTCATTATACAGCTTTCTGTGTATTCTCACCTAATCTTTTCATATAACATCATCAACTCTTAATCCCACCACCTAAGGGTCAATATCGTTAGTCGCGTATTTAAAAAGTGGGATTACTATTTTGATATCGGCGCCCACATTATAAATTATGTCATGGTATGTCCGGTGTTCATCTGTGATCTCTTTGTCCACTATATATTCTTCAATTATATTGTTTTTGATGTACGCCTTCAAGATAATCCGCGGTTTCGTATAAATCATTAGGGTTTTGTGCGTCTGTTCCATTGACAATAGTTTTATGGGGACTTGTAGCTTTAACCGCATGTTCGATAAATCTTGCAGGTTACGTATTATTAAATGTGTTGACATCTGATAGAACTTTATGTTTTTGATGAATTTCAAATATGTTGGTATCATAGCACACAAGCATCATTTGAATTTTGAACATCCAACAGAGATACTATTCCTTAGATCTCTGTGTCTGATTTGATGTCAAGGTCTTTTGTATACTTTGCTCGGAGGGCAACTATTAAAGAGATATCATTAATAATATTTATATGATTAACTGTCTACATTTCCTTTAGCAAAGAGATATAGGAAAATGAAGTCGTTCTTTACATATAAGCGACAAGGACACAATAACAGAATTATGTTTTCGCTTCCATTATTTTATTATATCCATCGTCATCAGTATTGACAGAACATCGGGCGGTGCTCCTAGCCAAATCACACCCACCTATTTCCATTGGCACCGGTTCCATTGTTTCAATCAGTAAAACGATGCCACTCCATCTTGGCTGTTTCACTTCCATATCATATTCATGACGAGGCGATCCACCTGCGCCGCAATACAATAAATTGTGATACCTCAGCTGGTCACCTCTATCAAAAATCGCATTTTTATATCATCTTTAACATTAATAATGCTATCAAAATACGGTAGAAATGCCAAAACGACGGTCCGCTGTAAAATATAAGCGCCAATTGCTAGGACATCTCCGCAGAGCTATTAAATAAAAGTCTTTTTACATTAGATAAATCGCGTACGTTATTCGGGAACATCTGTCCCTTGCCGATTACGCCCATACATTATGCTCAGTTTGTTGTTTTTAATAAAAAGTTTAATCCGTTCGGTTATGACGGCAATTTGTCAGGCCGATGGAAAAACTTGCTCGATTACCGGTGGCGCTCGATGTATCGCGGTATCGCCGAAGGGACGCCTATTACACTCTGCCGCTCTTTTTATTCGCACGATTATGTCACGTTTATTTATGCATTCGCTTTTGTCTTCCATTAGCGCTTTTTCTTTTTTATCTCCGCCGACAGTGATTCACTTAAATGTATTCCCACTGTCAGGAGCGCATTTATACGTTTGCAGGAAACTTTTAAAATTACAAATCCCTTTCATATTTCGCATCGTCGTCGTTTATCCGGAAACTTACATCGTCAAGTTGTTTTGATTTCATCACCTTATAACGTCTTACTCTGTACAACCATTAACAATTCAATACTACCTTAATGAAGAGCCGATAAAATGTATATTGTGTTATTCGTCACGACTCCCAGGCAATTAATTGGTGTACTTTTTTTGGGAATTCGCTTTATGGTCGCCGTGATTTAGTGACCGTCCCGCCGGTTGATTTGTGCACACATTTTAGCTTATTCTTTGTGTAGGGAAGTGCTTAAGTGTGCAATATATTGTGTGGAACAAATATCGCGTCGAGAGACTCGTTAAGACTGATAGCAGAAAGTTGCGCGTATGGTGCCGCCGCCGCGCGGTGTCTTTTGTTAGTGCATATAAAGTTTTTTTATTAATGACAAGACAGTCAAAATTTTGCATGACGCAAGAAATTGCGGTTCTTTTATTCTCGTTTCAATAACAAATATTACATTTAATTGCTGTTCTTCACGGTCTTAAGCTGATATACAAAAAATTACAAAGTATCCAGCACCCGAAATAAAAACAATTTTCAGAAACTTCAAACTCTTTAATATTTTCGTGAGAATACAAATTCCCTTCGACCAAAAAAAACTATAATTAACATTAGCTTATCTCTTTGTTCCAGAACATCGGCAACGTGACGGCAGAGTTGGAGCTGCAGCGGCTACAACAGGAGCAGTTGCGTCGGCAGGAAATGGTGCGGCGCGGGCACGGCATGTACCCTGGCCCACACCTGGGACTGCTGCCCTTGTTAGAGCAGATGCGGCCCCCGCAGCAGCAACAAAATGTGAGCATACAAGGCAACTTAAAATTTAATTTATTAAAAAAAAAATGTCATATACCGAATAGTCAGTTTGCGGATATTATATGATGTACGGTTTGATAAAGACGACTACTGAAAAAAAATTGTCGATAACAGAAAAATTCGTTAACGAAACCAAATAGGACCAACTACAATCCGTATTTGTCAAAATATCTGACTCATCAGCTTTAAAACGCGACCAAATTATATATGTAATGGTCACTATACACTCGCGGATGAAAATGTAATGAACAAATTGGTTTGGCAAGCGATCACTACGATATATAGCTCTATATTGGCTAATTTCCTGTGTTCAATAACAGCAATAATTGACATTGTGCTTACCTTTTGATTAGGGCTGCTTTGTGAAAATTCTTCGATCATTGCTATTTGAACACCAACTTCACCAAATTTAGCAGTAAAGGGTGATCAGTAGCCTAATTGTGTAAGTGAATTCGGTAAGGCAAAGGTTTGATCCAATGAAATAGAATGACAAATTCTCTTGAAATAATTAGGTATTGCTAAAAATCATTGGACCCTTTTGAAAAGAGTATCTTCACCTTTGAAAGAATCCAATAGGTACGTACCAAAAATTTTACAAAAAATTTCACACCATAGCTACGAGTAGCATCTTGCTTGTATACTTTCCCGTTTCGATGTTTAGCGTTTCAATTGCTTCAAGTGAAGGTTTTTCTGGCCTGAAAACAATATAATTTTTCCCGTTTTAGTTCTTTGAAATCAAAAGCACTATCATATTTAACATTCCTATGCAATCACAAAGTTTCTGACGAGTTTAATTTAATTTCTATTCTATATCAATCGGAACCCTGAATCTGTGCCTGAATGGTGTAATCGACATTACCACTATAAATATTATCAGAAGACATGATATTAAAACGAAAGTTGTTCTCAAACTCATTACAACCGGTGTTTGTTATGTAAAATTATAATTAGATACGAGTAGATGCGTCATACCCAGTGTTAAGAACGTCCAGTTTTTGGCTATAAACGTCTTCGGCGACTTGTTTGACGCAACTTCCTTTTACTGTTATATCACTGATGGTAGTGATTGTTTCTTCATCTTTTATGTTTAGCGCGTCAATATCTAAATCACGATCTATTTCTAGTTTGTTTACTGTATTATTAATCAGGTGTATAAATTCGCTTCTGCTTTAAATGGTTAGTTCATGTTTTTATTTTTGATGAAGAATAATCTTTTCCGAACTAATAGTTGTGTACTCATATTTATTCAAACTATGTCTGGTTGGTTTTTAACATGTATATCCATTCATATTATTCGGTCTAGCTCTGGTTATATATCTGTATAGCGAGGAACTGAAAACAGCCCTAGTTTCGTCAAACATTCAAGAAAACTTACATCTGAAACATAAAAAAAAATTCTAGGCAATGCAAACCAACCAATGGCCAGCGACTGCTCAGCTCGCTCAGCTCACAGCGAGTGCTCGCTCACCGCCCCCCCAGGACCCGGACACTCCGCTCAACCTGAGCAAGCAGCGCTCACCGTCGCCCGCTCCGCAGATGATGATGCCGCGCTTTGTGCCCTACCCTCCCATGGAAGAGAGCCAGTACAGTATGCCGAAGGAAGAGGAATACAATGCTCCATGCAACAGTGAGTATCTAGGTATAACCTGAACACGATATTTATAGTTTATTCTTTCACAAGATGGGACTTTCCAGGCTGGTCTTTCACCAGAGCTTTGAGAAAAACGTAGCGATGACCAAAAAATATTCAAGCAATAGAGTTGCTCCATTTTAGATATGAGTAATTCTATTGGTGGATATTTCCTAGTTCGAAAACACGCTGTCTTGCACAGTTGTAGTGAAAGTTATACCTGAGGGTAACTCTTAATTTTAGCTGAGATCGTTGTGGAATGTTTTTTACTGTATCAGTCATTCAAATTGTAAACAACTATGAACCATCTCCATATCTCTCCGGAAAGCGGTTATTCATTAGCCTCACATCCTATTAAGAGCTGTAAAATGTGCTCTGCTACTATATGCGAATGCGAATAAATGATTTGATTAGACAGCCGTACTAATATTTTTGGAACTGGTGCGCAAAGACGCGCTGGATACGTCATCATTATTATCTGATTCACTTGTCACCTAGACACGGATTTTAAGGAAACTGTGGAACTATGTCACTGAAGTACTAATAGCTTTTGTGCGTAGACGATACGTGAAAAAAATGTTACGACTTTCGACTCTCTAGGCAATCTCATCAAAAAAGGTTTTTTCTTTGCTGTGTGTGCTAACAATGAAAAGCTAAACTGCTAAAAGGTGAACTAGTTAACTAATATAATTTGATCATTTTCTTGTGTCAGTCACAAAATTGGCAATAAATGCTCTTTTAGTACCTAACACGAAATAAAATCAAAAAATGGTTCTGTATCTACCATTATCGCAAGAAACGGCAAAAAAGTCACGTCTTTTGTATGGGAGCCCCACTTAAATATTTAATTTATTCTGTTTTTAGTATTTGTTGTTATAGCGGCAACAGAAATACATCATCTGTGAAAATTTTAACAGTCTAGCTATCACGGTTCATGAGATACAGCCTGGTGACAGACAGACAGACAGACAGACAGACGGACCGCGGATTCTTAGTAATAGGGTCCCGGTTTTACCCTTTGGGTACGGAATCCTAAAAACGTAAGCGCCACACGCCCATTAAAAGACTAGATTGCGTTTCTAAAGTCAGCTTTTTTTTTTACACAAAGCCAGCTGTAGAAAAAAAAACATCTGGTTTTATCTGGTAAGAATAAATGCCGCAAATTCTGTACCTCTAACCCCATAATTCATTCAATAAAACTGCCTGAATATCTTCTACATCAACAGATACATGATAATAGGCTCCATATTATCATAACCAGTTCCAGACCCAGGCTTTAAAAGTAAAATAATTATATAGCAGAGAAGAGCACCTAAAATATTGCATCAATTAATACTTAATTAATACATCACAATATTGAAGAGCCCGTTACAATTTATGATAACAATAAATCCTGCGTGTTCTGATTTTTAAATTAACAATAAGTAATCAAACCGATCGACCTAAAATCGATTGTGTTATTCCTGATTGATAAAATTGTCTGATCTATTTTTTCACAATAGAAAAATACTTTTCTCACACGGCAAATGAGATACACATTGATTAAAGCTTTCTATCTCTATATCATGTGCATATTTTTTGTCAGAAACCCTACGTTAGAATGTAATCCGTTAGAATCAGAACCGGATAATATTCTCTCATCGCACAATTCAAAAACTACACGATATCAAGTAGATCCGAATCAAATTTAATATCAAAATGTGAGTCTACTTACGAAATGCTAGGAACCAAAATAAACAAGGAATAGTCTTAGATAAATAGTCGGTAAATGTTAAAATGAAGAAATGTCCCGTGTCGCCGCCAAACATTTTGATGTTTCACATTTAATTGCTAAATATAATTAATACGTCTTACAACGTAAAACAGTTATACTGCGGTAAATATCGACTGAAATGTAGGCCATGCGATTCATCGAGCTTCCCTACTCGAATTTATTGCCACCTGCGTTACCTAGGTGATTACTGATGGTACATACTATAGACAATGTCTACCTGAAACAAACTACCAACAAAAATAATAAATATTAACAGTTATGGATGACATCTGAAATCGCTAATGCTGAAACTTTTTTCGCCTTAGATAAAAGATATGTTTTTTCAGGCTGTAGACCTATTCACATAAAAATACAATCAGCTCCATGTTTGGAGTATAAAGATCAATATAAATACTTACTACAGCTACTTAGAAAGCATGATTACGATAAGATTACCGTTTATCATCAATCTCATAGCTAGGTTAGGAACCTTAGTGTCAGACACATTAGCTTTACCCCGGCAAGTCATAGGATTGCATCACAATATATTTACTTGTACAGTAACATCTAGTTTGTTACTGATACTATCCGACACATCTCATGAAGGAGGATGCAACTCTTGACAAAATTGAGAGATACATTAAATTACTTTAGAAATATTAATTATCGCCGGTAATCTTGAAATTCATCCGTTAATCTTAAGGCAGGTTTTATGTTACAAAGTTTCGGTTTTATTGCGTCCCTCGGCGATTTGATGACATTCCGCCTCGAGGATAATGGTCGAAGGCATTCCAATTATTTTAAAAGTTACGAGAGAATATTTAAAATCCATTTTTTTAAGGTGTTTTCTGGGAAACAATGGACGGTAATTTATGTATGTAGATAGTACTGCAGAGTTTCCTTTCTGGCGTCAGTTTCTGAGATAGGTAGGTATGTGTGCCCGGAACTGCAGATCATTAATTACGAATATAAGATAAACTTTCATTCATACATATAAATAATTGTGTAAGCTGGTGCACAATAAAACAATAATGTCTACTTTAAATAGTTGGCGAGAACCCAAACCGAATTGGTTACAAAATCGCAAGTGTCGTTTCGTTTCCTTTAAAACAAGAGAATCGCGTGAAACGTGAAATAGATGGCGCTGGAGACGCAAACTTCCGCTCGCAGCAGCGTCCCGCCTCGGGGACAATCGCGCACACTACTCGTTTCCGACAAATATTATAAAGAGGAAAATTTTATTGTTCTGCTTGTAGGTTCAACTTCAAAGGTAACATTGAATTTATCTATGAATCTTAATAGTGTGTTTTTCTCTCTGCAGATTTGATCTCCAAGGCCTAGTTCATTATAATGCAAATTTTAAGCTGATGGAGGTTGTTATAATTTTCCGGCTTTTCTTAATGTTTATACAGGAATATAAATAATTGCCACAACTTTCATGTTACAATAAATATGACAGCTGTAACATTATATTTTACGTCATAACGTCACGCAAATTCCTAGATAAAACACATAATGACTTACACTATAAAATGAAATGGCCTGTAACTGTATCTGAATCACCGAGTGTGCCGTACTTGACCTGTCACGAAGAGCTAATTATTGCCGTCATTTCAGGCGAACGTCATTAATACTAGTTGTTAACGTGACAGCCGCGGAACGGCGACTAAAATAAAATGGGATTGACGTCATGAGCGACACGCGATTTAAAATGTGATGACCAAAAAAGTAAGGGCGTAAGAGTTTTGTGCGCGAGAGTGTCCTCATCGGTGTTCATATTAGAAGAGTATCGCGCGCGTATCAGGCGCAGTAGGATGTTATAAATTATCTAACAGCGCTTCAAATTAATTCGAGGAATGTCCCGCGCTTTGAATGCGGCATGTTTCCGCGGTGGCTTATTAATCGAGTGGACACTTGGTAGCGAATCCGTCAGCTCAAATGTTAGCCGGACATTTTCCAGTGTGACCCACATAACTGGACGTGGAGGGAGGGGGGATGCGGTCGCAATAATCGTTTCGGAATTTGATTTGTGCGAAATTTAATGTGCGCGACGGTCGTGACGTAATTCACTCTATATTGCTGTCTGATTAAGTCAGGCGGTTTTAGTATTGAAGCGGAGTGCACTTATCTGCTAGCATTAACAAAACTGTGTGTGACTGTACTTTGACAGTTCGACATTGTAGATCTCTCGATCAGTTTATATTTTATTTTGAACATGAAACCTAAACTACATTATTAGGTAGGTACCTACGTCTATAGTAGCCTACCAACTAATCTTAAAATTATAGAAATTACATCAAAAAAATGACCGCAAAACCGTGAAAACTAAACCACAACTTAAAATATACGACTTCTTAAATCTACATTCCAAAATTGTTAAGAAAACCGATAACATATTCAGCTTACGCTCCACTACGAGTGGGCATTCTATAAATTTATAGTTGGTAGAACAGTTACTTATATGGAAGGTATGTGGCTAAATATAATTATTGCCTATCTGCGTAACAGTTTTCATTGTAAATACTAATTAGGTAGGTACTAAAAAGGCAGTCATAAAAGACAACAAGATCAAAAGAATGGGCACTGGAAAGATATATCCTCCTAGGTAACAGAACACGATCAAATAGCAAAATCACGCCGATAGGCAAATTTAGTAACAGCAATAGAAATAGCGATTATTTAATTAAGGCCTTTTAAAGAGTCTGTTTGATGAATCCAACAGAAACATAATCTTCGCGAAAGTTGTAAGCATTTACTTAAGAAATAAGGTCAGTCTTGTACTAGTGCGCCATTAATATCCAATCAATTGCTGTATTTTAATAATTTATTCCACTAGAAAGCTGTCACTTAAGGGAGAATGGATACTGGTTTAACGTAGCCAACGTAGCCTATGTGTGTCTTGTCTTCAATAATCTATTCTAATGAATTCATCAGATATACAAACACACGATTTTGCTTAAGATGGTATGGCTACGGTCTGCCTATTAATTATGAACCCTCGAATCTTGTTATTGACAAATAAGGCTATGAAACGTCATTTTAAGACTACTTCTTCAGATTTTTAGTTTGTTTAGTTAAGTTTGTGGTTGGTAGGCGTCCGATTCTACTCAAGTGGGCAATATTACAATAAAACATGGCTGACATCTAGGTAGGTAGGTATATTAAAGTACCTACGTTTGGTTTATCCACGGTTTGCAGACTCTACACATAAAGAATCTTATTCCTAAAAAAATCTAATCTGTTTGGCGCCTATTAAGCAGATTCCTAATTAAATTCACTTTATAATGTTTGCTAGGTAACTTAAAAGTTGCTTATAGATCAGTTCAGAGTTGTTTTTGATTATTAGAACAACCGATACAAAAATAAAACGCCGAATAGAATTTTAACTCTAGATATAAATGGAAATGTTTGAAAGTCTCACTATCCCAGTTTAACGATTGTTTTACGGCCGACATCCATCGTTCGCGATAATTTATAGCTGGGCTAAGCGCGGCTTCCGATTGTGTTCTCAAGCAACAGTGCGACAGACCGCTTTCATTTCATACCTTATTTATATTTGTGTTATATTTCCATAATTTTATTAGACGTCGGCATTTATTTTACATTGCTTTATGGCATGGCAGGGTTAAGTCAAGCAGATTGTATTTCATTAAAAGATTAGATGCATTGATACGGCTGGGCTCGGCAATTGAGTTGTTTTAGAGCTGTCAAAGAATAGGAAACCTTTTCAGGTTACGAAGTAGGAATAGATCGGGTAGACAAATACTCCAGAAAATAATCATCTTTTCGCTAATTTACTTAATACTGTCGTCAATTGAGAGGGTATTACAACAAACCCGTAAAAAGGCAATTGTAACTCATTAACTATCAATACTGAATCACACTTATCCCTTGTTGTAACTAAAATTCTGTAAAATTACGATGCATCCTCTAATATACAATTCACTCATTCCAGCATCATCATGGAGCCAATCACCATCCGAAGACGCAGAGAAAGCGAAGCTGGTGCGCCAACCACGACGTGACGAGGCCGGCAAGCCTCACATCAAGCGACCAATGAACGCGTTCATGGTGTGGGCCAAGGACGAGCGCAGGAAAATCCTGAAGGCGTGTCCCGACATGCACAACTCCAACATATCCAAAATCCTCGGAGCCAGGTGGAAGGCGATGTCGAACGCTGAGAAGCAACCCTACTATGAGGAGCAGTCGAGATTGTCCAAACTGCACATGGAGAAGCACCCTGACTATAGGTAATTAATTACATCTGTTTTAATATTTCCGGAATCTTGGATATTTGTTAACTTGTTACACCATACCTTAATTTATCATAAACAATTTGCCTGGATACATTGGAACATGCCTTAATATCTAATTGATTGACAGATAGGTAGGTATCTCCTGTGCCAATGTCAAATCCGGACTGGGCTAAGTACTGAAAAACTGTTATCCCAAGCTGGGAACCGAAGCCATGATTGAAGGACCTCACGTTCAGCAGCCGTTGCGGTCATAAGGTCACGAGGTGTCTCCAGAATAAAAGTGAAAACCATTTTCTGTCTGCCTTCCAGGTACCGACCAAGACCAAAAAGGACATGCATAGTTGACGGCAAGAAGATGCGGATATCCGAGTACAAGAACCTGATGCGCTCGCGCCGCCAGGAGATGCGGCAGCTATGGTGTCGCGACGGCGGTAGCGAGCTGGGCTTCCTACCACCCGCGCTGGCATCACCCGGGCCCTCCAACTCCTCGCCGCCTCCCAACGGGGGCAGCTACATGACCCCCGGGTTCTCGCCGCCGCTGTCCCCGCGGGAGGAGGATTGAGGGACGGCGCGCGGCTGGCCGTACCCGCACGCCGCGCCCCTTTCCCTACCTCCCTCTCACCACCCCTGGTAATAACGCGGACAGTTCTAGAACTCTAGAACACCCTGGATAACATTCATAAAGACTTGAAGCAGGAATCTCTTGTGTTGCCCTCGCGTCGTGGCTATCGACGGAGGCACGTATAGACGGTAGCTATATTCTTTTGTGAGTTTTTGCCAGTGTCTCAAATTGGATCTCTCGTTTGTAAAATACTGATTATTAATAATGAGATTATTCCATTAGTGAATTAAGAAACTTTTAACTTTGGACACTTTCGCCCGTACTTATCTATATTTGATGTGTGCTTACGCAGTGATTTTCCCAGTGAAACATTTGTTCAGAGAAAAGTAATGAAAACTTAAATGAAACAAATCTTAGTACAGTTATAACATGATTCAAATGTGTAATACTAGACTTTCTAACGACCGAAACGTTTTGACTGTACCAAGAAATTGGTTAAATATAATTAGTAAAAATGTCTTAAATTACTCTTTATTCATAAGTATTATGCGGGTGTATAGTTCTCCTGGTATGTAAATAGCGCCCTTTTTAGGTTCGACCTATAATCTATCAATGTTTCGACTAGAATCGTAGATTTTTGGCACAACAAAATAATCCCTTTTACAAAAGAAATTGTGCCAAATGTTGTATTAAACCAACATAATATAGGTAGAAAATTAGAAAAAGAAAATGTAAATATCTACGTACATAAGTAAATCATTTTGAATCAATATAATAAAGTAGATTCTAGCCTGATATAACCGGGTTCTAGTGGTTTCTTTGTAAATAAGTAAACTTCCCTTTGTAGATAGATTACATTTAAGTTTTATTGGAATGTTCGGCTAAAGGTTTAGTGTAAGATTCAGAGATTAGTTGTTAGTGTTAGTCGTAATGAGTACTTTGAATCTTGACTATCGTGTGGCCATGTATAAACTTAGTGCGAAGTTCTATTTGTATTGTATCTGCTTTAGACTTTAAGCAATTTAAATGTATCAAACCAAAAATTTGAAGCGGATTGCTTGAAAATTTAAGTGTTTAACACTGGAACTGTTTTTATTTAAATTCAGTGAGATCTACATGCATAATGGTTATGATTAAATACTCATAGACTTAACTAGTTGAGATTGGTAATAGACCCTATATAATAAGCAGTTTTATCACGAACATTCATTATTAAAGGAATAATAAACATAGCCAATGACATAAAGTTGTATTGTATCATAAAAGAACTAAGAAAAATTATACTCCAGTTTTAAAATGTAATCAAAGGAATATTGTTTATACTGTCAATTTGGTGCCTATACAGATCAAAGCTTTTGTTGCTGACAGTATTGTTTTAATAAAAATAATTGGTCAATTGTGAAATTGTCAATTTGTTAATACCTAGACATTTCCTTCTATTGATTTGTTGAACCCCACCGACATAATGTGGGATAATTTTGGGCTTACATCACCTAAAAAAATCTTTCTAGTACTTAATTGGGTATCAAATACATAGATCATAATATTGTATTTATGTAGTAAAATGGTCTACTTACAAAAAGTATTATAATATTCTAAAACGGACTATTGTTTTGTATTACAGCCCCTTGTTTTTGAAGATTGAGGAAACACTATAAAAAATGATTACTGTACACCTCTGTAGAACAATACAATACGTTACGAACAGAACTTATGTGACATTTTATTAGTCAAATCTTAAATGTTAATAAGTATTTTCTCAACGCAAGTGATGTAACGCCCTTAAACTATTATTAATATAAACAAATATTCGCTTTATCGAATCGTGCAATTTATGTAAGTAGATAATAGTAACTAAGCTGTAGTAACGCATAATATTATCTACATTTTTATATAGATCTTAGAACAAACTTGTATAGATACCTATTTCGAGAAAAACTTAAAAATTGTTCAATGACGTTATTTGCCATTTTTGAATTTTGTTATTTATTTTTCTAATTATATAAAACTTGTTTTTGTTTTTCCCTCTTTTTTCTTAAAAGCTGTATGCCAGTAATTGACGTGACGTAGCGTTAGTATGAATAAATAAAACTTACTGTGTATGTGAAACTTAATGTGTATAAGTAGTGTGTATTCATAGTAAATGTGTAAGGGTTTAGAACAGTGCCGTTAAATTATTTATTTTTTATGTTGAACTCATGTAAATACGCGTATATTTTGATGTAAACGTTAGTAATTGTGGTTATTTAATGAACGATACTTAATTTGGTGTCTCCTTGTATGAGTTAGGATCTCGAATGAGTTTTATTTTTATTTATTAAAACAGATGTAACAAAACAATTTGTTTGGTACTATCCACGCATCTTGCCATATAGACTAGGTACCTACATAAGTACCTACCTACTGAAGTACTTTTAAATCTAAACATCACAACTGATAATTTACGTACTTAAACGCAAACGTTGTTATTTTAATAGTTTTTTTGAACTATTTTCACAATAATTTGTTGAGATTTCCATTTTAGCATGCCGTTTTACTTAGCATTCGAAAATGTTTCAAATGTGTAAGAAGATAGAGTTTAGGTTTTATTACCTAGTGTAAACCAGGACACATTGTTTAAAATTGTGCCAAAACCCAAAAGTATATTAAAAAATAAATAATAAAAAAATATTCATTTGTTTTATTTTTACGCCCCAAATGCTATGAAACTACGGGAGAGTGAGGCGCTGCGCTGGCCTATCCTAATACGACGCGATAATTGAGCGAACACGCGACCATCGCGTTCATTTTAAGCCTACAGAAGCATAACCCAATAACCTCACATAATAAAGCCGCTGTTTCTGTAAGGTTGGTCAGAATACGGCCTAAGGTAAGGGTCAAAGCACGTAAAATATGTTACTAGAAATAGGGAACAATTTGTTCAACCAGGTTTCAGACTAGCTAAACTATCTTTATACCATTTCCCCTCTAAAAAGCTTATTTTTACTTCAGTAGCGCAAACATGTAGGTTTTGCTGCCTGAGTGAGACCAAGTAACTTTTTAATTTTTTTTTCAGTAAGCCGCGAATATCTTATTCAGCCTTGGGTTAATCATACAATTCGAAACATTCACACTCTATATCTTTCCCGCCATTAGAAAGAGAGAGACAAAGACCAGCCCTTTCGAAGTTCCGATTTTGAATTCGACCTCAAAGACAAACACGTTCGGAATTGTTGTTGTTGTATTTAAACGAAAATAAGTATTTACTGCAAATAAAACTGATATTTAACCTGTAAATATTTATTTCTTGTTTCAATAATGTTACGTAATATATTTTGAATAATAAAATATCATGGGTGCTATTTCCGAACACGCCTTAATTTAAATAAAAGATCGGGAATAAAATTTCGTGGATGGCGTAAAGAGTTGAATAAGTTAAAAAACATTAAAATGATCGAAAATATGAGTGAAACTAGCGACGAGAACAGTATTTTAACACCGGAAGAGTTAAAACAACAAGTTATTAATGCAGAATTAAGTTTCCGACCTGAGAAATCTCGCAAGAAATGTCTGAAAGCATACCATGTCTTCAATGATTGGAGACTTAAGGGCGGAAGCAGTTTTTCGAAATCGGTGTTGCTATCTTATTTTTAACCGACTTACCAAAAAGGAGGAGGTTCTATGTTCGACTTCATGTATGTTCACCGATATCTCCGTCAATTGTGGACCGATTTTGAAAATTCTTTTTTTGTTTGTTAGATTATGTTTCGAAATTGGTCCCATTTTAATTTGGTGAAGATCTGATGAAGAACTTCGCAGATATACAGCAGAACTCTTCAATAAATGACGGCAAATCTCTCGGGATTGCTGCAACCGCATGTCTGTTTATTGCTTATACCATTTCATAAGATAACATCAAGCCAGTACGCTCTAAAGGGGTACGCAGATGTGTACAGTTCACCTTGATACACTCTCATTTCACCGTTTATGATCAAGTTCCATGGTATTCGGATAATCTATTCTGGCATTATAAGTACCTCACTAAAGGCAAGTAGCTTAATAGGTACAATTAAAAAGTGAAAAATAAAAATCTTTTTACAAAAAAAATACTACCGACTTCCAACTAAAAACACTACAAAGTGAAAACTAACTTTCTTTTTCGAAGTCGGTGTCCTTAATGAAAAAAATTGGTACCTACCAAAAACACCGACTTCGAAAAAGATACTTTGTAGTGTTTTTAGTTGGAAGTCGGTAGTATTTTTTTTGTAAAAAAGATTTTTTTTTGATATATCTCTGACGAGGCGATCATCTACAATGTCGAGTATTTATCCAATGTTGAAAGCTACTTTAAAAACAAAACATAACGTGCATATTGAAACATAAGCAAAACTCGTATATTTTCTAAAAAGAATGTCAGTTTGGCATAAGGCTAAAAAGTCCTAAGTTTTCAAGGCCCTTAACATAGAAAATTTTCTTAATGAAGCTCCGGACTGCCAATTTTCTTGCCGCTAAAGTAAGTGGTACCTATGAATCTATGCTGTTAGTTATTAAAATTTATGTGTAGACTGTTATGTATGAAGGTACTTACCTACTGCCTACGACTAATTTTTGGAGGCGCAATGAATCCTAGTCTGGCTTAGCAATACTGTTAAAATATTTATTACGTAAACGTTAGTAATTGTGATTATGGTAAAAGATGCTGTAAATGTTAAATTATGCATATTAATTAGGTATGTAATATTTTCATTACAGGTTGTACTGATCATAGGAATTAGTGGAGCGTGTCGCAATAACGAGCTATTACAGCTAACAGTTAATAATATCGAAAAGCATTCAGATAAATTACTGTTAGTAAAATTGAAAAAAAAGGGAAGACGAACCTTAACAGATATTTTGTCGTTCGTGAAGAATATGTAACTATTGTAGAAAAATACCAAAATGTACATCCAGCCAATATAAAAACCGACCGATTTTTCAAACAATACCATAATAATAAATGCTCAAGACAGCCTATGGGAGTAAATAAAATAGGTGCTACACCGCGAGAAATTGCCACTTTCTTAAAACTGGAAGCTATACACGGGTCATTGCTTTCGGAAACGCTCTTGGCTGATTCCAGAGCCGATCTCACCTCTTTAAAACGTCACGGCGGTTGGAAGTCCAATACGGTTGCAGAAGGCTATAATGAAGACTCAATAGAAAATAAGTCGATAATCTGTAAGCGTATAGTGTAAACAATAAGTCTGAATTCGACCTCGGATCCTTGGTCTCACCCACGCCCATCCACTTCCAACGACGCACAGTGTATTATACAGAAAGCCGATCAAAGTCACCAACGTTCACCGTTGTTCATTCTCAATCCGCCACCGAAACAGAAACCTTAATCTCAGATAATCAAACAACTCAATGCGACTATAACGTTGCCAAATAAATCTGTCACTTTTAATTTGCAGAATTTCAGTAATTTTACTTTTAATTTTTAAAATGTTCCATTTTATTGAATTGGTACCTCTACCTACAATGTTAATTATTTTGATTCACAATAGTTATTTCAATCTACTCCTGTTTATTATTTTATCTCCTAAAGTGTTCTTGCTGCTGAAGTGAAAAGATATGTGTGTTACACGAGAGCAAAGTTTTTTGCATCTCGTGCTTTTGAATCCCTCGCCACACTCAGGATTCAAAATCAGCACTCGCAGCAAAAAACGACTTTGCTCTCTTGTTGAACAAATAACTATTTATTCACTGAAAACAGTGAATAAAAAGCACTTTTAATCACTGTTTTGGTGTTTAAATTTAGAACACACCAATATATATTTTACCTCCATCTCAATGCTATACAACCTCCTTGCGCATAAAATACTCGATGCAAACTTCTTGTGCAAAGAATATTCGACTTTCAAACTCCTTCGTCGATTTAATTTTGAGTTTTTTGTATTCTAATATTAATTACATTGGTGTTTAATTATTTATAATTATGTATCGTAACGGAGATGGTCACTGGCGTCTGAAACACCTAGCTCAGCTTAAATTTACAAAAAATGTGAAACCCTAAAGTTTCTCATTTTTTGTAAATTTTTGAGTTAACCATTTATTTATTTATTATTATCCCTTGTGCTTTTTGCTTAAATCTTTCTTTTTCTCGTAGTTATGGTATAAAATATAGTATGCAACTCTTGAATAAAACGGATTTATATCGAGGACCATGAATCACTCGCGTCGCTCAGGATTCTTACACTTGAATCACTCGCTATGCTCGTGATTCAATCATCATGAATCACTCCCTACGGTCGTGATTCAGTTTTTAGAATTCTTCCCTTGTTCGTGATTCATCTATGACCCTCGCCTTAAATCCGTCCTTTATTCACTAGTTGCATAATATACTATTACACCATTCCCTTTCTAAAAAGCTTATTTTATTCACTGAAAATATTGAATAAAAAGCACTTTTAATCAATGTTTTGGTGTATGAATTTAGAACAAAATCAATATTCAAACTCAAACTTCATATTCAAACTCCATAACAATGCTATGCAACCTTCTTTCGCAAAAACTACTCAACATACAAACTCCTTGTGCTTTTCGATTAAATCTTTTTATTTACCCGACTACTAAAGGAGGGTAATGTGTTTATCAGTTTATGTATGTTTGTTTCTATATGGCGTTACAGAGAACAAACGCGTTGGCCGATTTTGATGATTCTTACGTCAAACGATTCGTCTTAACCTTGCGAGTATCACCGGCTACATGAAAATTGGAAAATAGTAAAATGTAGGATTTTGGGTGCCATATTGTGGGGGCTCAATCTTTTTTTTCTTTCAGACCTATCGTGTGGGGTATGAAAATTAAGGGTTTTAAGGGTGATTTCAAAAATATATAACACTTATATGTTAACATGTACCTAATTCGAAAATACAAATTTTAACTAAAAAGTTATAAATAAAAAAGTTAATCCAAAAAACCCGACTGCTTAAGAAGCCAAATATAAAGACGTAAACAAGAATAAAATAATGCTGTGCTGTCGGAGGATATACACATTCGCGAGCTGGTTGACCAGATTAACTTTTTTCTCGTAGTCATGTTATAAAGTATAATATGCAGCTCTTGAATAAAACAGATTTAAATCGAGGGCCATGAATCACTTGCAACGCTCAGGATTCTAACCCTTGAATCATCCTTTATTCACTAATTGCATTAAGTATATACTATTTTCATTCATAGGGTACGTACTGGAAATGTTATAATAAAATTCATTTCCATATTTATTAAGGAAAATGCATGAATGATAAAAATACCTGCGGCTCCACAAAATAATTGAGTAACACTATAAGACATTGTTGCAACCGCTGAAGATAGTCAAAATATATTTTTGTTCCTATGCAAGTAAATTTAAAAATCTAAAGTGAGATTATTCAATCAACTAGCTAAGAAGCTTCACCTGGCACCTATTGGTTAAAATCATACAAAGATTAGCTTTAGTTGTTCACAAGTTGGCGTTTAGGGCTTCGGCACATTTATTGCCACTGAATGTAGATGTTATCTAAATGTTTACACATATGTATAAGTACATTAATTTATTTTATGTTATTTTAAAATTAAACACTTGATCCTACCCAAAATCTTTCTCTATAACTCGCATGGTTTGCTGGTACCCGAAATATTTATATATCACTCGCAAGGTTTGCTGGTACCCGAAATATTTGTATATCACTCGCAAGGTTTGCTGGTATCCGAAATATTTGTATATGACTCGCAAGGTTTGCTGGTACCCAAAATATTTCTATATCACTCGCATGGTTTGCTGGTACCAGTAGCAAGGCTGCTGGGAGAAGACAAAACTTTTGAGTTAAGCTCGACTCTCAATTAACATTAACGTTGTTATTAATGTAGGTAGATACAATAAATATTATAAAGAATTATTTTGATTGATGTAGGTCAAATAAAGAATATAAAGAATTATTTTGACCGAATAAGTAATTTTATTAAGAATATAGTTACGTTATTCTTCATATTCATACATTCAAAGATTTCAAAATACATCGAGTAGGTATATCAGAATAAAATAATAATTATTACATGATATGGATACACTTTTTCGTATATACAAAAATATTCTTTATAATTATGTACAATATGTTTTCATTACATAGGTTCTTGCAAAAATTTTGACTTTGCATTTGCAAAATTCAGTGAAGGAGAATACACGAATGCATTATTCACGCCTTTCGCCCATATGGCAACAGGAAACAACTATATAGGTACCGCCACTAAATAGATCTATGACATTAAATGGTAATGGTATTTTAGTTTAATACGGCAAGATTTGAATTAAAACCTCACAGGCTACAGTTTCCTAAGTTTGACCAAAATGTCTGCAGCTGGTCAGGCGACCCGGAGACCACATTCCTATGGTAGCCTGGTGCGACTCCTGCGGAAAGGGAGGGAAGTTGTGTCTTCTTCCTCCAAATACGCCGCCTCCTTTGCGGTCATCCCTTCCTCGCAGAAGGCAACTACGTCCCAAGCGTTCTCGCCGCTGACCATTGACTGAACCAAGACCGGAAGAGATAACTTAAGAGAGATCTGGGAGCTGCATTGCCCAGGCTGGCCATTCCTTCAGTCGAGGCAGACAACGGTAGCAACCAGGGGTCCACCATACAGTTTCTTCAGCCACGACCTCATAACGGGGTTTCCCTACCTCTACCTACTTACATCAGTCACTGAATTTAGCCTAATGTAAAGGCCATTTAGACGATCTAATACAAAATTGTTTAAGTACATAGTTACAACAGGAAACATCTTATATTTTTGGTATTACTACAATTTATGTATATCTTATTGATAATGTGAGATTATTAAAATATCATCAAATTTCGAATGATTTAACATAATTTTTATATTCGACATTTCATGGTCGAGAATATAAGAACAAGCCGAAAATATGATATATTTGTTTTATACAATTAAAATGTCGCTAATTAAAATATCATTAAGTAAATAAATAATATAAATAAAGAGCCAAAAACGTTGTTTACTTATGTAGATACTGTAATGATGCATTACCTCTTTAGCTCTGTGGTTCGACATCTACCTCTTTAAAAACTGGCAACAGATACTTGTTTTGGAAGGTAATCATAACATTTGGAACGCTAGGAATATTTGAAGATATTTTTGTTTCGTTTTGTGACTTCTGTAAAAGCCGCCTTAGGCAAGGAACATTGATGAACATAATATAAGTTTAAAGTTTTATTTGCTTATCATTTTGACATCTTGCACTCACGTCCCTCATATATTGGTGGAGACAATTGGACGGGATACATTACTATACCCTTGTCCACGCACTCGCTGATGGACAGTGAGTCCAACTCCATCCCATCGTCAGCTGGGCTGTCGTCTCCCTCGTCTGCTTGCTCACCCTAGAACACAGACTGCACCTCTAACTCGACATCAACTGGGCATCTCCGCCGGTCTGGTCAACATCGTCCTCAAACAGGCAGCTCTCTCCGTAGGCCTGGTCGCCATCGCCATAAATTGGGTGGTTTTCTCCGCCACTGTCTCACCCCGTAAACAGCACAGAGTAGGGATGAGAACGAAGCCGGTCTCCTGTCTTTTTCACACAATAAGCTTTCTCTCACTTCCTAAAGTTTAGGACCCAAACCGTTTTCGGCCATTATTATTGATTGTGCATCGATCGTAGCAGTGACGCTGATACTTATCATAGAGTGGTAGGATAGGTAGTGTAGGCAGGGTAGGTAAGATCAAACAACAATACATGTACACTGGTACATGGTGGACATCCCACCCATATATGCAAAGTGTTTTGCGAATACTTTCATTGTGCGCACAGCTAAGGAGTGGAATTCCCTGCCGGAGTCTTTGTTTCCTGATAGCTACAATCTTGGGTTCTTTAAGTCAAGAGTGAATAGGTTACTTCTAGGCAAGCTTGCTTCACCGTCGACCACATCATCGCTTACCATCAGGCGAGATAGTGGTCAAACGCGAGCCTATCGATAAATAAATTAAAAAAAACACAACACAATGAATTAAAAAAAAAATTTTTGTTGTTTTGTTATTTTTATGGCAAAAAAAAACGTTTGTCGGGTCAGCTAGTATTACATAATAAAAACCACTTGGCTTTCTTTTGTTTTCTTACGCGCTGACGTTCGTCAGCTTGGGCTCTCGCCGATGGGATTTTCGTTCCCCGTATCGCCGTACACTCGTAGTTAGGGCTTCGCGCACTGTTTCTCCTTGCCCACGCGAACTATCCTCCTTGTAACGTATTCTTGACTTTTACTTTTACTCACTTTTCGTATACTGTACGCCGTATACACGCGAATTATATATTTACCGGATCTTATAACCGGCGCACAGCGCACTGCTCCATTAAATGAGGAACGTGAGTGCGAGAGGTCAAAATTATAAAACTTTAATCTTATATTATTTCATCAATTTGTCCTTGCCTAAGGCGGCTTTTACAGAAGTCACATGAAAAACGAAACAAAGATATCTTCAAATATTCCTAGCGTTCCAAATATGATTAGTTTCCGAAACAAGTCTCTGTTGACAGCTTCCAAAGAGGTAGAGGTCGAACTTCAGAGGTAAAGAGTTAATACGACTTAAGAGAATAAAATAAGGGAATAGAACAAAAAAACTTAAGAAATAAATTATTGCTTTGTTGACAAACAAATAAAAACAATTAATTAGGTACTAGGGTACACTATATATTGTCACTTCACAGAGGCAAGCCAAAAACGCAAAAAGTACCGTGTATACCTATCTAATAAACAGTCGTATATTTCGAACTAGGTCTAGTATTGCCATAAAACATAAAAATAAATATAAATTATTTGCCTGTTTGTGTTTGATTAAAAATAATGCCAGGTTTAATAAAAAAATAATATGTTGGACACGTCTTCTGAAACGAAATCAACGATGTTTCCAAATTTAAACGCTTTTTAAATGATCTAAAGTATATAATTATATTTATACAATACAGACATCAGTATAACGTTGCAGGCATAGTAGTTGCAGGAGCTACACAATATTTTAGCAATATTGTTTTTGTTAATTTGCGTTTCAGAAACCGGGCGTAAAATACATACCACTCTAACTTTACCAATGACTATTTATTATTGTATCAAACTTGATAGAAATTAAAGAAAAGAAATTCATTTCACATTTTATTTTACTGCATGATAATTCATAAATCATTTATTATACTAAGAACAAGCAATAAATAACTAATTTATATAAATAAAATTATTTTTATAAATTAATTATTTTACTTTACTTTACTAGTTACTTTACTAGTTATTAGTACTTTTCTGTAAAGTATGAATAAATTCGGGAATAAAAATGGTGGATATCGAACGACAGTGTTTCCACATAATATGCTAGATTTTTTTAAAGGTATGTAAAAATACCAACAAAACCGGAATATTAATAAAATTAAACATTAAGATTAGCCTAAGATCCGACTGCAAAAATCTGCGAGATAAGGGTTTTTTATTAAGTTTAATTTTCGTGCTAGTAAAATAAATTGCTGCAGGGTTGCCGGGAAATATATAGACGCAATTATTAATATAATAATCAAAAAAATTTAAATTTATGTTTGATAGTTAACCCAAATATATAAGTTTTAAAGTAGTTGAATCCAGAGTCATTTGAAAAAAAGTGGTGCAGAAATTACGAAAAGAGAAAGTTGCCAGCTCTCAGTTAGCTCGAATCCGTGGGTTGCCAGTTTACCTGGTAAACCTGGTAGCACATGGATGGCGGCTAACTGAAAGCTATATGATGCACCATACCCACCCACGATACAGGAGAAATTCCTATTGTAGGACAAAGTTTAAAAAAAATCCATTTACGGGCAGATGCGGCTAGGCAACCCTGCAATGATCTATTCTACTACCTATCAGGAATCATTCATAAAATCAAGTTTCATCAAAAACAAAATACCTGCAGAATTTTGCAGTGGGATCCCATACTATAAGTATCAATGTTTAAGGAGTAAATTATTTATTAATGGATATAATGATACAAAATATAAGGCATTGGTAAAAAGAATAGTTTACCTATCTTTAAAAGATCTACAAACCAATTAACAGGAACTTGGTAGCGGAAAGTCGTTCAATATCCTATGACGGACCTTATTCATAATAATATAATATTTAGCTGCAAACAAAACATGTCCTGCACAAAAAAAACTTCAAAAAGGCAAAAAGAAATAACACCGGCTTTCTATGTTAGACTAGAAAGATCATAACAAGCCTTAAAAGCAACTCAAATAAAAAATAAATTAATTGTGCTCGTTGGCTAAGCCTGTACTACATTACAAATTTCATTTAATGGGAGAACACGAAGGACATAGCTTGACTTTGTTCAAATCTAAACACGCCCCGTGAAAAGTATGACCACACTTAAAAACCCAGAGACCGCCATCTTTCATTAGAACGGTATTTTGCAGTGGCAACCCACATAATACACAATCTGTTATGCTATTGTTGATAAAGGATAGATTGTCTATTATATTAGTGATAGATACGTCTGTGATGTACTCTTCAGTAGATTCGTTGTCTCCGGTAGATTTTGTCGCAGTAAGGGGTCGCAGGCCCCAGTGCCTGGACTTTGCTGCCGCAATTATTGGAAGCGCTGTGTTCTTAGGTTTGCCATTTAGGGTGTTACGCAATAGTCTGCATATCTGGAAATTAGAAATTTTTTTTTTATTACAAGCGTCTTGTCAGTGTGATGCAATGATATGACCCATAGAACTAAGAAAAAAAACCGGACAAGTGCTTGTCGAGCCACGAGCATTTATAGGGCTCCGAAGTTGCATAATAATGCGGACTAAGAAGAAGAATGCCCTCTTCTTCGTCCGCATTATTGTGCAACTGTTCAATGGAATTTGTACAGAATTTTTATTTTCCAAATATATTTTTAAGTTGGTCGACTATTACTCGTAAACTTGTAAAGATTACATAGCTGTGATAGTTTTCTATTAATTTCGTTATACATACTATTGCTGTGATTTTTTTCAAATACCCAAAAGTAACCATTCAGCTGGCACTTGACTCTTACAAAAATTTGCAATTTTAAGCTTAATTTTACGCAAACGGATCCCTAAATCGAAAAATGGTTTACACAGACCCGTAATATAATAATTAATTACGGGTCTGTAAAACCCGTAATTTTGAATGACCTATCCAACAATACCCCACACCATGGGACAGACGGCAATAAAAAACAGCCCCACTTTACATATACAAGAGGTACCCTAAAAACATTTTTTTCTTGGTTTTATTTTACCACTTTATCGGTATGATTAATATGTATATCCATGCCTAATTATAGCAATCTAGTATTAAGAGTCTCTGAGCTAGGCTGCGGACGGACAGACGGACATAGCGAAACTATAAGGGTTCCTTTTTGACTACGGGACCCTAAAAAATACCTTAGTGTAAAAATCAATGTACAGAAAAATATTTCACATCAAAGGTTCTGCAGGTATATGAAATACTCCATTAATTATTAAAACTAAAAAAAATATTATGTTTAAAATTTTTGTTGTATATCCTATACTGTGTTTTTTTGTATTTCGTAGACTAAACTGACAGCTTCCAATGACATTATTTTCTTTTTAATGTTGCAATAGCAGAAAAAAAAACAAGAGATTCATCAAATCGATGTGACATGACTCCTCAATTTCATTTTACTAATTGGTGTAAATAAATGTTTTATGAATATAAACGTAATATATTTAAATATAACTGTATTCATACACATAGTACTTAACACTTTTATTGTGTTAATTATGAAATCAACAATAAAATAAATGCGATCGATAAAATGAAGTCTGACATAAATGAATAGAAACTAAATAAGGGCCGCTAGTTCTTAACAAATTATTTTTTTTGCCGTGAGATAGTTTCATTTTCGACCTATTTCGAACTATCGATTACTCAGGATACGACACTATTTTTATCTAACGATAAAGTGTCAACCCTCCGAAAGTCAGATTAGTCTATGAAATAAAAAATGACAGTATAGGCAAAAATAAGCCATATCATTTTACACGATTTTGCAAAAAAATCTTCAAAGACGACTGAGGCAAGCTGAAAGGAGAAGGAGAAAGACCATATTTTAAAGCACAATGATAAGTTGAGTTCGAAAGACCGTATAAATAAATTTTTATTCCAACTACGTAGTAATGTTATCAATTATCACTACAAAACCGATCACAAAGGACGTATTTTTTGCTTAAAACCAAAACAATGCAGAAATGTTATATGAAATCTCATTGTTGCAGAGTTTTTTATTACAGCACTGTTTTTTATTTTTTACTTAGATATAAATTTACCACAGAGGTTTAATGTCTCCCAATAAGTTTAATATAAAATGTATGCTTTAGATCAAAAAGATACTGGCTGAAATTAAAAATTGGCTGAATAAAATCGATTTGAAGAAAAAAAAAATGATGGCGCGCATTTTGTAGGTACCATCGTAAAACTTTGATACTTCATATTTAGGAAGAAAAGTTAAAAAAAGATGGAAATAGTGATAGCGATATGAATTTTACTCCAGAAAGTATAAATACAGCTGCAAATTAAATTGTTAATAACCTTTTGCCGCAGAAGTCGCGGGATAAATATTCTTCATTAACATATTTATTTTTTATTTTGAGTAAGCATATTTTATCACAGTAGGAAGATTGGTAGTAATTAATGCACTCGTGTTAACATAACACTCATGCATTAATAACTCACTTTGCACTCGATGCAACAATATACTATTAAAGCCCCATTTTACATGGAGAAAACATGATAAGATAGACAGAATGCCCCAAATGTATGGCTTCAGAATGATTAAGGAGAAATAAATACTGGATGCCAACAAAAAGAATATAAATAGGATCTTGAAGTTAGTTAATAGGAACTAGAATAGGAAAAAGAACTAGTCATAGAAGGGATGTGCTTACCTCTATTCTTGAGTCTTCAAAGTTATAACAACTATACAGGGTGTCTGTCAGCTGTCCAGTGATAGTGACGTCATATCTCTCGTACATGGTCACCATCAGACACGTGTGGTAGAACTTCACAGTGATCGCTCCCTCGACTATGAGGCTCGCATATTTTTCCATCACCTTGATAGCATTCCTTCCCCCGATAGACTTGATCATCAAAGCCCCGAGATCGTCCCAACTCAAAGTATCCCTCACAGAAATGTGATCGAATTTCTTCGAACAATTTAAACACATATTCGCATGTAACGTCGCATACAACTGCACAGTACGCTCCCAAGTGTCCAAAGTAAACTGGGGCAGAAAAGAATGTAGCAATACCTCATCTAACATTTGAAGCAATATCCTCAATATGTTCAACAAGTCTTCGTTTCTCCTCAAATATAGAATCTTCCTCCACAAGTAAGGCATTCGTTTACAAATATCGTAACATTGGTTCCTTGTTTGACTTGACCACTGCTTCTCTATAAATTCGTCTATAAGCTCAGAAAATATTGGTGTTTGATGAGTTCTTGAGTATGGAAGAGGGAATCCACAATCGCAACCGATGTTTGATAGTTTCTGACTTTTCATATTCACAGATATACAAGAATCTACGAAGTATTTGTACAATGTTTCGTCATTAATTATAGAATCGAGTAACTCCCCTTTTTTCTGTGATTCATTTAGGTAACTGAGAAAAATATTATTAGGTACAAATTTAGATTCATCAAATGCTCCTATATTAATACAATAACTTTCTAACTGTAACATAAGAGTGTAGATCTGACTAATATCACAGGCATAATTTTCGATAGTAGCAACTAAATTCGATCGATCTGTTTCCTTACCAACTATGCTTAATTTATAATATTGATACAAACTCTTGTTCACTTTTTCTCTTTCTAAACTATTATTGTCTACTTCTATGGCCTTTTGACTAGATTCTTTGTATATGATATCATTATCAAATACAAGTGGGTTTTGTTCCATGGTTTCATCTGCAGCAATTTGTTTTATAAGATCTTGTGTCTCCTTTCTTTCTATGATTGGTATGTCTTTTACTTCCTGATGCTTATCAACACTAAGATGTTTCATTTTACCCTCAAAATCCTCCCATTTTTCCTTTAATTTCTTTTTGCTATTATTTAATTTATCAGACACGCTCAAACTCAGATCTTTTAATGTCTGCATTGCTTCTGGAGGTAGTGAGCTGAATTTAAAGTCTTCGTTCAGTTTTGTGTCGCTCTCCAGTAACGACGACTGAGCGTGATAAGTGTTATCTACTATATATATTCCTGATTTCATTTGAGTAGAATCATTTGCCTTTAAGCCTTCAAACTTATCTAAAACATGTTTAATACTATTCAGTAATTCTTCATTCTCTAATTTATCTTTCAAGCTCACTAATATATGCAATTTCGGTGACAAATTGTTCGCCAGTAAATAACCACTAAACAAGGCACACAGTTCAGCACACAGCACATATTTCTCTTCTACGTAACACATTACTAAGAACTTGTCTACTTTCATGTATTTCAAGTTAACTAGAGATCCGTTAGACAGCCATACATACAGCATATTGTGATACACTTTACAATCAACAATATCTTTATAGTTGTCAAACCAAATTGTATGATCAACGTCATAAATATTCAAGAAATACAAAGCATTCTTTCTAAACGAAAATATGGCACCATTTGTTGCAACAATTTTGGGGAAATTCACTGATTGTCCTTCACCATCGGTAATGGCTTCATCTATGGAGACTTTCTGGTCCTGGTAAGATTCATTTGACACAAGCTTCATTGGTTTTTTTGCAAGTACTTGTTTGAACTGATGAGTTCTTATTACAGTTCCATCTATGGTTGCTTCCCATACTCTGGAAGACGGTCTCGCACAGAATATCAATGTGTTTTCTAGGTCTTTACCTACAGCGAAGCCGGAGTCATCACTGACTATATTATATTTTCTGACTTCTGTCAAGTCTGGTGTTGTGTTGGTAGTATTTTGTTCAGCATTTGTTTCTTTGTTGACGAAGCAGGCGCCATATTCCCCGTCTCTGAGTTTCTGGCCTATCTGTCGGTACTGTTCTCGAGACGTATCGCAAACGTAACACCTCGTTAGAGTGGACACAAGCAGCATGCAAGACTTCATGTCCAGTTGACAAATTCGAGAGTCCAAACTCATAATAGTTAATGATGAGCTCTGGAACATTGTTTTGGCCTGAAATAATAAATAACTTTTTTATAATCAGGAATAAAGAGGATATTCATGGGGGGTAGGCATAAACTACAGAACGCCACCTGCTACGATCCTTCATCATCATTATCAGCCTATTAATGTTCCTATTGTTGGGACACAGGCCTCCTTTCTGTGCGAGGTAATGGGCCGTAATCCACCATGCGGGCCCAGTGCGGGTTAGTGGATACGATCCTTACAAAATTCTTTTCTTCACTTACGTTCATACACGCACGCCGGTTATGACTACTACGCACTTGGCCTTTTTGAAGAACATCACCAATATGGTCTATGTATGTCCTTCTAGGGTCCCCTGGCACAAGCAACTGAAGTAACACGGGTGGGTTTTAGTCAGTAAAAGTCTGACACGCCCTTCCCCGTTTCACCCAGAGCGGGAGTCATTGGATGATATCCCATCCCAAAAAAAAACACTCACATCTACCTTGTAAATACCTTTTTTTAGACGCCTTTCATTCATCCTCTCAACTTGGCCAAACCATCTTAATAATAGAACATAATTATTGTAATACGCAAAATACGCGCTTAGTCGTGGAGTTGCGGAAACAGCCCGTCAAAACTAAACTAAACTAATTATTGTAATCCACTATACCAAATAATATGACAATAACATACTGCAGATCCATAACCAGTAATAGTTTAACATCGATAGCTACAATATGCTTATTGCTGGGATAACAGCCAGACGGGTCGATCTTCAAGATAAAGCAACGCTTACCGTGGATGGGTGACCACCCACCCATCACATACTTAGGCCCCTCCGTGACTCGGAAAGCGTGTAAAGCTGTAATTCTTTGACATTTTATTATATGTAGACAGAAAATCGATCACCAGTCTATAAGGGGTATAGTGTTACCCAGTTACAGAGTTGAAAAGGTCAGATAGGCCGGATGTAGCTAAATACCAGAATCTGACTTCCATAACCCAGTAACTGAGCGATTTAATTAGCCACGAGCTCCTCCTAACGGTTGAAAGCAAAAGTAAATGGATGAATTTTTTATTTTACTTATTTTGATATAATTCCTGAGTTACAGAGAATCGTCCTTGCGAACATTTGAGTACACAAAAACGAAGCAAATATTCAAGAAAGTTTATTAACTAAACATCAAACCGGAATATTATCTTATTGGTTTCATGTCTGAACAAATGGAGCGTCATTGTTATGTAAATTGACGTTATACTCCAAAACAACAGTTTAAAAAATTAAGTATCGATATTTTGCATGTCATTATTGTTTGATTTATCAAATGGTGTTTTACGAACACTCATGATTCATTCTGTAACTGGCAACCAGTCTACATAAAAATATAATGTTCTTCAAAGACATTAAATTGTTTAAGGGCCATATCTATCTATCTATCTATGATTCTCCTGTATTTTAGCCACAGACACGGAGTCTAGACAGTAAAAAAAATTTGGTCCAAATTAATATCACTAGATGGAACGATATGCATCGATTTGTTATTGAATCGTGTGTAAAATTACGGTTTATTTGTATGGGATGTGGGATATAATACTTATGTTCATATTATATTATCTGTGCCAAAGTCAATCAATTATTTCAATGGATCATTGAAAGGCACACCTAACAGTCAATATTTGCTGGAACAGACATTATCTCTTCTATGGTAAAAGACGAGTAAATTAATTTAATTAATATTGTCCACTACTAATTGAATAAATTTGCTCATCGTTCACAATCATTTGAAAATAAAAAATAATCTGATCCCCATTCCAAAAGGTTTATAGGTAGAATCAGATACTCCATGGCAACCATAAGTATATAATAATTTAAGCTTACGGCTTATCAATCAAAACTATAGAACTACTTACAATAAAATTCTGCGGCTGCAACACAGATATTTTCCCCACATCATCTCCCATGAATAGCATATGACTAGTGCTCCAGATCATGGCAGTAACCTCATTCCCTTGATGTTCCTTAGACACAAAGGTAGAGTGACTACTGCTGAGGGATTGGTTACATCCGGCGATGGTGGCCAAACCTCGACCGTTGGCAAAACCGATGTGCTTCTCATCTGTGGATATAGCCACTCGTGTGATAGCGCCATCCTGGAAATTAAAGGGAAAAAGGGAAATTAATTACATACATATAATAATGTCACGCCTTTTTCCCATGGGGGTAGGCAGCAGCCACAGAACGTCACTTGCTACGATCCTTACATACTCCTTTTGCTTCATTTACATTAATTCCTTATAATTCCTAGTTACTAATCCCACCTATATGCAAAATACACGCATGGACGTAGAGTAGCAGATACCAACCCAATATACCAATTGTGTACTTACCTATAAGTCTTTACGTAACATCTATAAAACCATATCTATGGAACACAATAAATGAATATGAATACATACATACACAAAGCTGAAATTATCTGACTATGACTTAAACTTTGTTGTTTTAGGACAAGCAACATACAAATGACATTCAATCCTAAGATGATAAAAAATGAATTTTTCCACCCATACATGTACTCAAATATAGTGGAATTACTAATTTGAATTAAACCCTGAACTAATAAAAGTCAAATAATGTTAAATCACATACCTTGTTGGGTATAAGCTGAACAAATTCACATGGAGTCCGATTGAAAACATAAATGCCTCCGCTGGTAGCACCAAATGCTATTAATGATTTTGATATGTCGAAGCAGGTGTACTGGAATATAATAAGATAAAATTAATTCATAATATATATATTTTTTTATCATTATCAGCCTTCCCTCAACTACGTTAAAGTCAGCTACGAGTCTAACTCGATGCAGCTGAATATCAGAATTATATGTGGAGTAATCTCACTGTCAAAATAATATTAAAAACATTGTTTTTTTTGTTGGCCTATAAAGTGCCCAAGGAAGGGTGAAGTTCTCCCTCAGAACACTCCATATACTGTTTTACCTCATCTTAACATGTATTTAAATATGCTTCCATAGAACAAGTTCTACTTCTTTTAGATTCCATATGAATAGATAAATCAGTCATTAAGAAGCCTTAAAAGTGAGTTGAGAAATATAACTTCAAAAATATAGTGCTCGCCAAACTTCTTGGCTGCCCTGACGTTGGCTACAATGGCTTAATCTCATAAATTATTAAATCTCATACAAAAACAGCATGGTTTCGTGCCTTGAGCATTGGAGAGCCAAGTTGCAGTTTTGGTTTGCTTGCTTTGATTAATGTATTTAAGACCACATCATTGAACAGTACCAGGTGATATGGTGGTTTGACGTAAGTTACTCAGTAGTAAAAGTCTAACACTGGGATTCTTTTGACAATTAATATTAAAGCTTTTGGTATTGGTTTAAACTACTGTGAATAGATGATTATTTGCCACCCACTACCATTATTTCCTTTATTAGATACCTACATCTTATAGACCCACTGTCAAATTTTTATCAATAAGATCATAACATTAATGTATTTTCAATAAAATACCTAATATATGCGATTAATACTTAAAATGCAATTAATTATTCCTTAGGAATGTCTATTTATTAAGTGTCTATTTATAAATAGATCTTTTAAGGCATTTAACACAATGATTGAGGGCTTAGAAGTTGTTTATTAAGTGCAGGCATGATTACGAA
The DNA here is from genome assembly GCA_947562075.1 of Orthosia gracilis. NCBI lineage: Eukaryota > Metazoa > Arthropoda > Insecta > Lepidoptera > Noctuidae > Orthosia > Orthosia gracilis. The sequence continues at coordinate 16,257,817 of OX387264.1, read as the reverse complement.
ATAAAAATCCTATGGATAATTTAAGACAATCAGCCAAATTATTTTGAACAAAAGCCAAAGTTATATTAGATAGGGAATTTAGGACTAACCTTTATGCGTTGAACATTCTGTATTGGATAATTTATACTTTCTGTAATATCTGGAAGCTCTTGTAGTAAGTATGGTGATAAATTTGAACGAGACATGTTTATAAGATCATCTTTTAATTAATATTTTATGTTTTAATCGCCTTTCTTCTTATTTGAAGCAAAATCCAGCAGACACACACAGCACAGACAGTTGAGCTTGAGTGATGAGTGATATAAAATTATAAACAAATGTCAAAATCAACAAAATGTCATAAATGTTTTTTTTTTCCTTCGCGTTACTCGGGCAGCCTAAGGTCTTGGAGCATATCGCCTCATCTATTGGCAATGGTTATTGTCTGTGGCACTGCGTATAGTCTATGGCAACACTGACATCCGCCTGTTGTAGAGAAACCGCCATGCATGTCGTTTAGTGAGCAAAGATTGATATTATTATAAACTATCCTATTCTAAACTTAATAAACGTGTCTACTGTAGTCATGAGTGTATTATTAATTTCTTTAAGGTTATGGGCCCTAGAGCTCATTGTTTTCAGTCAGATCGACAGAGAGTGTAATAAAGGAAACTGATAGGGGCCGCCATTACCAAGGCAGGCACGGATAGGAAGGTTTTCTTTTCGGTAAAGATAAACGGTATAGCTTAAGCAAGAAATAAACAAGGAAAATAATCGAGATGGCGATGCAAGTATTGCTCCCAAAATTAGAAAAGGACAATTTCTCAAACTGGCTTTTTCGCGTTGAGATGGCGATGGAAGAGAGAGGATGCCGAGACATGCTAAACGAAATGGCAGACAAGAAGATTTTAAAAGTAAATATGCCAAGGCTCGCATTATAATTGTACAAGCACTACCAGACAAACATCTGGAATACGTAAAAGAATCCAGTCACTTCTTCTTCAGTCGGTCCCTCAATACTGAGGATCGTGGTCACTGAAACCCTTTGAGCGGACGATCTGCCTCCATCGATTCCGGTCCAAAGTTGCCATCACCACCTGCTGGAATTTGCTTGAAGACGTAGCTTCTTTCACTTGGTTAGACCATCGTGTTGGCGACCGGCCTCGTGCTCTCTTTCCTCCAGTATTGCCAACAATGACTAGCTTTTCAAGGCTGCTATCTCCTCTTCGCATTATGTGGCCAAAGTAAGTCAAAATACTCTGTAAGCAAACCGTAGACAATCGGGTCTTAATATTGAGTTGTGAAAGGATAGACACATTTGTACGTTTGGCTGTCCATGAGATTCGGAGCATTCGCCTCCAGCACCACATTTCGAATGCGTCTATCCTCTGTCTTTCTCTTTCTCGGATTGTCCACGTCCCAAACTCCATAGAAGAAAATCGGGAAAACCAGAGTTCTGACCAAACGGTTTTAAGACTTACGCCGCGATGTTTCCAGATGTTTAGGAGACGCGTCATTGCATCTTTAGCCATGGCTATCCGTCGCTTTATTTCCGGGACGCAACTGCCCTCATTATTAATACTAGATCCCAGATAAATAAAACTGTTAACGGTATCGATACTCTGGATGCTATCGGCGCCCGCTAGCTTTCCCGCACGATCTATAAATAAATAAATATTAGTATAGTATTGTAGAGGTTTTCCACATAGGACGAGCAACCTGTTCGGCTGCTGACACCTAAAGCTGGCAACTTATATTTATTTTAAGTTTGGAAGGAAATCGAATACAGAATATTTAGAAATAAATCGAACGCGTGTAGTTTTTTGTTTGGCGGACACTTCTATGAGGGCCGACCTACGGGCGGCACGTTTGAATAAATATACGTCGTAGAAGTCCAATAGTATTTTTTCAGCCACTGGCTGCGTTCCCCTTTTACAAATGGTGGAGGCGCCGGGTAGTGAAAATCCCAGTAAATAAGTAAAAATCTAAGAAAAAATACGAAAAAACATTTTCGCGTGTGCACGGCGAGAACAGTGCGCGAAGCCCTATCAACGAGTGTACGTCGCGTCGTTACGAGGAACGAAAGTCCTGTCGGCGAGAACCCCAGCTGACGAGCAAACGCAGAGAAAATAAAGATAAGTGGTCTATTTTAATTAAAAATGGCACAGCCGGTTTTCACGGGGACGGGAACAAAGTCCAGTTTCGAGGCTTTCCTCTTGCAGTTCAAGGTTGTCGCCGTTATAAATAAATGGCAAGAACAGGACTTAGGGCTCATTTTGGGAGCGTACCTGGACGGCCCGGCACTCGCTTATTTTAAATTCATCTACAAATGGAGGCGATGGCGAATCCTTTCACTCGCCGAGGTACGATTTTCGCCCAAGGCAGCGCTTCGAGAACAGAACTAACCGCTCTCGTATTGCCCCTAGATATAGAAGCCCACTACCAACCGACCACCCAAACGAACCAGGACACAGTCAATAAAGATGGATGAGGAGTTGCGGGATGTGTCCATGAAAGAGCAATTCCCAACAAATAAATATATTCTTGACCCCAAGGTCAAGGTCGGATTAAAAAAGACGCTGACACGGATTACGCTTTGATGTCAGTGACCTTGACCCAAGATCTAGGTCAAATTTAAAAAAGACGCAGATACGGGTTACTCTCGATTTCTGTTACCTTGACGCCAAGGTCAGTGACCTTGACACCAAGGTCAAGGTCAAATTAAAAAAGACGCTGACACGGGTACGCTCGAGGTCAGTGATTTTGACGCCAAGGTCAGTGACCTGACTCCAAGGTCAAATTAACAAAGACGCAGACAAGGGGTACGCTCCTGGTCAGTGACCTTGACCTCAAGGTCAGATTCATAAAAACACCCCTTTTAACCTAACCTGTCCAAATCGGAGTGTCCCAAGTCTCGAGCTCGCTTCGCTCGCTCTTGGACTAAGTTGCTTAAAGGGCAAAGTCGGAGCTCCGTTTCGCGGGGCTTAATGGTCATAAAAAAATAACCACGAAGGTAATGGCGGGGTCTGTTCGCTCGCTTTGCTCGCTCACTGGACCCCGCCATCCCCTTCTAACCTAACCTGTCCAAGTCGGGATGCCCCATGACCCGAGCTCAAAAAAAAATTCATGGGTTAAAGTTGTTTCTTTTGACGTCATATGATAGAACCATAAAAAAGTATTATGAAGTTTGAAATTCGCATGAATCTTTAGTCGATGGAGACCGCTGCGTCGGCTCTCGTTACGGTAAAGTTTCAATCAATATACCGATGGGAATTTTTTTTTGAATTATTCGGAATTCTCGATATTTCTCGTAATTCTCGGAGTTTCGGATTGCTTTTCGCTGCTTTATATTGTTATTTGTTGTTTTATTAGTTAGGTAGTTTGTTTGTTCGTTAGTTTATTTTGTAATTTTTTAATTAGTTATTACTTTTTTATTTTTCATTTTGTAGATTAGTCGTTAGGTTTGTTTTAATTTGCTTTATAGAATATTTTACTTTATAGTCTAGTTGTAGTTGTAGTCTAGTTTTAGTCATGAATCCTAGAAATTTAATTTTAGCACGTAATTTTAACATATGGAATTACGCTGCTAGCATCAATAACGAAGAGCAAGCAATAGAAGCTGCTCGTGCTTTGCTTTTAATGCCAAGCAGGGTGGCGCGCTGCCCTAATTGTAGGCAGAATATGTCAGCAGAGCGGCGCCCTGATTATAAGTTTGGCTTCCGCTGGAGATGTCGGCGTCGTGGCTGTAACGAAATAATTTCGTCAGTCAGTTTCTTTGAAAAGTCGAAGGTGTCAATTTTATCGACCCTTCGACTTCTTTATCATTTTTTTTAGAAATGATAAGGTTACACAAGCAGCAAGCGATGTGGGAGTAACAACGAAAACGGCCATTCAAATATATCACTACCTGCGTGAGGTGTGTGAAGTGGCGGAGGCCCATGACCATCAAATGATAGGGGGTCCTGATGACATTGTGGAAGTCGATGAAACACATATGTACACAAATAAATACCACAGGGGACGACTTCTGCAACGTCAGACATGGTCATTTGGATGTATGAGTCGCGTATCAAAAAAGATAGTCGTCGAACTTATTCCTAACAAATCACGGCAGACACTTGACCCTATAATGGCGGCTAATGTACGACAAGGGTCATACATTATGTCCGATATGCACCGAGCATATCAAGGAGTAGATTTACGTCTTAATATGGGGGACACTATACTGTAAACCATAGTTTAAATTTTGTCGCAGGCACTGTCGATATCCCGATGCATAGAAATTTAGGTACCCCAGTCTCCGATGGAACAGGTAACGTCAGGGTAAAAATTCATACTAACACAATAGAGCGGCAATGGCTAGAATTAAAACGCCATTGCCGCACCTGCAGGAGCCAGAACAAATTGAAGTGGTACATGAGCGAGTACATGTACCGTCACAATATTTTAACAGAATTGCCATCAGAGGCCGCCCGATTTAAGCGTCTTTTAAAAGATATTTGTCGCTTATACCCGGGAATAGGGAGACGGGGTATCAGAGCGACTAATTGTAGATGCAGGTCATGCCGTTAGCTGCCCGCCATTTTTTTGTTCGTAAATTTCATGAAAATTTTTCCTAGACGCCTTCATAAAGAAGGCTAAATTTTGCCTCCAATCTCAGCGGTCATTGACCTCACGAAAAAATATCCCGGGAAAAAGTTGTTTCTTTTGATGGTCTTCATACGATGAAACCATAAAAAGAAAGTATTATTAAGTTTGAAAATTTCATCAAAATTTTTGTGCTTTTTACTCAAATTTTTTTGTCCCAGACGCCTTCATAATGAGTTAAATTTTGCGAGCTCGAGACTTGGGGCACTCCAACTTGGACAGTTTAGGTTAAAAGGGGTGTTTTTATGAATCTGACCTTGAGGTCAAGGTCACTGACCACGAGCGGTACCCCATGTCTGCGTCTTTGTTAATTTGACCTTGGAGTCAGGTCACTGACCTTGGCGTCAAGGTCAATGACCTCGAGCGTAACCCGTGTCCGCGGCTTTTTTAATTTGACCTTGACCTTGTGGTCAAGGTCACTAATCTTGGCGTCAGGGTCGCTGATCCCGAGCGTACCCCGTGTCTGCGTCTTTTTTAATTTGACCTTGATCTTGGGTTCAAGGTCACTGACCTTGGCATCAAGGTCACTGACCTCAAAGCGTAACCCGTGCATGCATATTTTTTAATTTGACCTTGACCTTTGGGTTAAGGTCGTCCCCCGGTGTTTCCCCACCCTAGTACTCCCACATCCCACCGAATCCCGAAGGCTTGATTAGGCGTTCTTTTTGGGTGAAATTTTTGGGTCAGTCTTTTTCATTGCTTTTTCCTCAAAATTTTCGAAGTCCCAGACGCCTTCACAATGGGAGTTAAATTTTGCCTCCAAACTCAGCGGTCATTGACCTCACAAAAAAAAATCCCGGGAAAAAGTTGTTTCTTTTGATGTCCTCCATACGATAAAACCATAAAAAGTAAGTATTATTATGTTTGAAAGATTCATCAAATTTTTTCTGTTTTTTCCTCAGTGCCCCGTTACGTACACTCCAACCAATGATATTCTAATAAACAGTTAGGTACCTATGTTATACTCTCACAAAACAATTGAAAAAGTGTTCCGCGCAGCAGCGGCAGCAAACATACAAACTTTTCATTCATCTGACATTTTACTACATGTCGATGATGACAAAATGATGCAAAAGGGATGGCATATCAAAACCAACAAGAAAAAAAGAGACAGCTATTGTTTGTCACTTGCGCGTGAATGTAAACAAATGCATGTTGGCATCAAAGACTAACATTTTAACGAGACAGAAGGTACAAACCGCCTGTTTTCTATACAAAGATTAGCATAACCTAAAGGTAGGTAGGTGAGAAATAAAACACGATATAAAAGGAAAAATATTTATCTTGTATTAAAAACAATTATACACCTTCGAAAAGATTCAATTTGTTTCTTTTCTGTCTCTTAGAGAGTTTCTTTATTTCGAACTATATTTATGAGCGGAATGGAGGCGAACTGTTGTGTATCTATCAATTACGGTTTTAATTAAATGTATACGATGATTAAAAGCAGGTGACTGTTGTTTCAAATATTCAAAAAGTGGTTCAAATATATTGGTATTTAAAAAAGTTTTTAAAATATTACATTTTAGTCTCTCAATTCCTTGATTATTAACAAACTGGGTACCGTTTTCATATATATTAATATAACCATCTCTGATTTTAAGCACACTGTAAATAAGTTTTCTGATGCATAGCATAAACCTCCCATGTCCCTGATTGTGACTAATTTGTGGAACCACAATTTCACTCACAAACACAGATTTCACACTACTTAATTTAATAACTATTATTAATTTTCGTGCAATCCAACCAGAAATGTAACCTATAATTTGTTTTACTGAGTCTGTACATATTTCATTATTCAACATTTCAGAAAGAATATTAATATTGTTTTCACAATTTTTGTCATCAGGTGTAGGGATATCTAAAATATCTTCAGTTTCGTCTAAATCTAAAGCACGAAGTCCCGATGATGAATTAATATTTTCGATCCCGGATGATGAGCACGTAAGTATAGGGATATGTTCCATAGGAATGCAATTACTACTAAAGGAGCAGCGTAATTCTAGATGATTAAAATTTTTTTTGTACAATGCTTTAAATTGTACAGTGTTTGGGTTATTATTATAACCACCTTGTCGCCTGATAATACCAAAAAATGTTTCTATGTGGTCTTGACTTAATCGGTAAGTTGCGATGTACGCTAATGCTGGTGTGTGTGCTGTTAATGTTGCTGCAGTTACATGAGTGGTGAAAAGATGTTTTAAACTTTGAATGTAAATCAAAAAACCTAAAAAGCCAGTTCTAGATTTGCTTTCAACTATGGATTTTTTGGATATATTGATTATAATTCTTATAACGCGCTTTGTTTTATTGTAAATTCGTAATGACAAAATATATTCTTTGGCCTTCTCTAAAAAACTTAAAATATGCGCAGAATTATTTAAACTAATGGGTTTTTTTAAATCATATTTGCCTGATGACCTGCAATTAAAAATATCAAATAAATCATTGAAGATTGAGATAAACTCTACGGTTGGTTCTGTATTTTGAATTTTTGATGATACTATTAATTGATCATATAGTTCTAAAGCACGGGCTATACTTCTGCTTAATAGCTGTGTGGCCAGCTTAACTTTCATTATTTCATTGCGAAAGGTTATATGTCTTTGTGAGAGTTTATTAGCAAAATTTAATCCTTGATTGTTTTGAACTTTATTCAAAGCAACAATTAAGCTCCATCTTATTTCTTTATTATTATTCCCGAATATAACATTTCATTCACATTTTTTTGCCGTAAAAGTTGATGTCGATCGAATAATATTTATAGTTTTACTTAGAATGTCAGAACAATTTCTGTGATATATGTACCGGTGGAAGACGTAATAAAACACGAGCTCACGGTTAGATCGTATATTGCGAACTGACGGCTGCTGCCGGCGCCAGACCTACCTACTTACATATATTTATCGATATACCTACATTACATTCCTCCACCACAAATTAACAACAAGCCGACTAAACTTAATTACAACACTTAATGTTAACAACTTAACTGAACCCTAAAATAAATCCTTAACTAAATCCTTAACTAAATCCTTAACTAAATCCTTAACTAAATCCTTAGCTAAATCCTTAACTAAATCCTTAACTAAATCTTAAAATTAACATCTTTATTTAACCTACATTTCCTAATGGGGCGAGGCTGGGGCGGTACAGGCATGGACGGTGGTGTCGAGAACTCTTCTGCCACTTTATCTCGGTCGGTGAGATCATTTTTCTGAGGCGGTGACGACGCAGACTCCCACGCAGGTGACGACGACGCTAACGAGGCCGCCGGCCGCTCCGACCGGCCCTGGAGGGGCGATTTTGGTGCTGCCCTAGAAGCTGTACTTTCCGGCGAACGTGACAACTCTGTGGGGACTACCAGAGAACTCCTCGTCCTACGCCTAAGCTGATCGATGTGTCTATGCACCTGTTTACCGTTACTGTCTAGTACCTTATAGTTGCTTGGCCCTGACGAGTTAGCTATAGTACCGGACAACCATTTCTCCCCCTTCAGATATTGTCGATACCAAACGTCATCTCCTACTTTCACCGTCCTTTCCGTCCCTCCCGCATTTTCAACCTGCCTTTTCTGTGCTTTCTGTACTCTAACTTCCACATCGGGTTTTAGCACGTCTAACTTGGTTCGCAACCGTCTCCCAATAAGTGCGACTGATGGGCTTATGCCAGTAGTGCAGTGTTCCGTATTTCTATAATATAACAAAAACGTGTTTAAAGCCTGTTCTACACTTTTATTATCTAAATAAGCTTTTTTAATAACTCTTTTTAAAGTCTTAACAGCATTTTCCGCGGCTCCATTTGATGATGGATGATAGGGAGCTGTGAATATATGCTGGATACCGTCACTTTGCACGAATTGTGCAAATTCACTACTAGTGAACGGCGGGCCATTATCACTGACTATCTGCCTAGGGACTCCCCACCTACTCCACAGCTCACGCAACCTGACCATTGTATGGCTCGCTGCCGTACTGGGAACTTGAAATACCTCCAGCCACTTGGATGTAGCGTCTACTACTACTAAATATGTTTTCCCGCACATGGGCCCCATAAAGTCCAGATGCAGTCGGGACCACGGCCTGGCGGGCCAGGGCCAAGGGCGAGGGGCAGAGCGCGGCGGGTCGTCCGCGTACGCGGCGCACACGGTGCACGCACGACACTCGCGCTCCACCGCCTCGTCGATGCCCGCCCACCATACGTAGCTGCGTGCCAACGCCTTTGACTTTACGATGCCCATGTGCGGCTCATGGATAATACTTAAAATCTTATCTCGGCATTTTTCCGGTATCACCACCCGGTGACCCCACATGACACAGCCTAACTCCTCGTATAGTTCCGCTTTCCTATTAAAATACGGTTGTAAGTTCACAATTTCACACCTATCTGGCCAACCGTCTCGCAGGTAGTTTAAAATTCTACTTAATAACGGATCCCTCTCCGTTTGTTTTTTAACTTCGGTATAATCAAGCAACAACCCGTCTTGTGCGAAGTGCAGGTATGTTTGCTCTGGAATAGATTCCTCTTTTGCATTTTTAACGCTATTATTTTCTGGCAGACGCGATAAGCCGTCAGCGCAATTTTCGTTTGTGCGAATATATTCTATCTCGTAATTGTATGCCGATAATATCACTGCCCATCGTTGCATCCTACTGGCCGTCATCGTAGGTATCCCCGTTTGCGGGCCTAACATTGATACTAAGGGTTTGTGATCAGTTCGTAAAATGAACTTTCTTCCGTAAATATATTGATGGAATTTTTGTATACTGAATATAATAGCCAGTGCTTCGCGATGTATCTGCGAGTAATTTTTCTCTGCGATGGTGAGCGAACGTGACGCATATGCTATCGGGCGCTCGCCCTTCGGCCCCGGCTGCGCCAGCACGCCCCCCACGCCCCGCGCGCTCGCGTCACACGTTACGATTAGAGGTTTATTGGGATCGTAGTGCGCTAATACTTCGGTACCCATTAAAGCTTGTTTTATCTGCGTAAAGGCACGCTCACATTGTTCATCCCAGTTCCAGTCGACGCCTTTTCGTAATAACTTGTTTAAAGGCACTAACATGGAACTAAAATTTTTGATAAATTTTGAAAAAAAATTTACCATACCTATAAAGGAACGTAATTCACTAATATTATTTGGTGCTTCTAGTTTACTTATAGCTTTAATCTTTGATTTGTCCGCTTTGACCCCTTCTTTAGAAACCACATAACCTAAATAAGTTACTTCATCAACCAAGAAAACACATTTTTCTTGCTTTAACTTTAACCCACTCTCAGATAGTCGCTGTAAGACTTGTTCGAGTGCATATAGATGCTCGCTTTTATTTTTTCCGCCAATTATAACATCATCGAGAAACACCTGCACATTCGGTATATTCCCTAACAAATTCGTCATTATACGTTGGAAAATACCTACACTAGACGATAAACCATAAACTAACCTATTGTACTGAAATAGACCTCGATGTGTGTTAACAACTGTGTATTTTTTTGATTCATCTAGTTCTACTTGGTTGTACGCACGGGAGAGGTCAATTTTACTAAAAAACTGTGCCCCGTTCAGGCCTACTAGCACATCTTCAATCTTAGGAAGCGGGTATCGATCGATCAGCAAGGCGGGATTCAGAGTCGCTTTATAGTCCGCACAAATTCGCAACGTACCGTCTGCCTTAGTCACCGGCACCAAAGGTGAGGCCCAGTCGGAGCAGTCGACGGGCTCGATGACGCCGTCGCGCAGCATGGCGTCGAGCTCTGCGTCGATGCGCTCGCGCAGCGCGTATGGTACGGGCCGCGCGCGCTGGAACACCGGCGTCGCCCCCGGGCGCACTCGCAGCGTTGCCTTGCCGCCCCTGTACCGACCCAGTCCGCCGCTGAATAGCACCTTATGTCTGTCGAGAATATTTACAATACCTTCATTAATTTGCACGCAATTCATGTTACTCATACCCTTACATGAAAACATAGGTATTCTTATTTGTAGCTCCGCTAACCATTGTCTACCTATCAAAGATGTAGTACCGTTTTTTATTACAAATAATTCTAGCTGTTTTTCCTGTCCCCGGAATCGAACACGTGGACGAATTATACCTAATGGTTTTATTTTAGTACCATCATAAAATTTTAAAATTGTATCGTCCTTCTTAAGACGCAGCTGTGAAAAATAACGTTGGTAGGTGTAATTATTTATACACGAAATCGCAGTTCCTGTATCTATTTCCATATTTAATACGGTACCCTCTACAAAAATAGGTAAACTTACTGGCTTATAATTATTGAGTCCAATAAGGTTCAAACTCTCTTCGATGTCCTCCACGTCGGACTCGCTTACGGCCTCCGCGGAAAACATACTTCCATACTGCCGACCGCGATGATATGGAGTTTTTCCTCGCGACGATCGTTCAGCATTCCCCGGACACACCCGACGTAAGTGCCCTGTATGTTGGCATCTGCTGCACACGAACTCCCTGTAGCGACAGCTTGCCACACTATGGTTAGCGGCTCCGCAAGCTGTGCAGTTGTTGCTGTGTCCCGAATGTCCCGATGCGAAAGTCGCGCGCGCCACGCGGCTCGCGGCTAGGCCTCCGCCGCCGTCGCCCGCGCCGCCGCTGCCGCCGCCCGGTCCGCGGCGCCCCCGTGTCCGCATGCTGCCACCGCTCCTGCTGCGACTCGCACCGCTGCTGTGCCCCTTATTCGATGTGACCGAATGCACAGATTCCGCCTGAGGGCTAGATGTGGACATTCCATCCACTACTGCCGCGTCTCTTTCTGCCGCCTCCAAAGCGTTTGCTAACTTAACGGCCTGTAAAAATGTTACCGAGTCATCTTCCGCAAACAGTCGTTGCCTGATGACGTCACTCTTGAGTCCGCATATAAATTGGTCACGCAAGCTCTCGCTTAAATTTCCTGCAAATTTACAGTGGCGAGCTAACCTTTTTAATTCTGTGACGTAGGTCGCCACGTTTTCGTCCGCTCCTTGTCTTTTTTGACGAAAACGATATCTTTCCGCTAATGAAGATGGCGTCGGTTGTAGGTGCTGACTCATTAAACCAATGGCTTCACTGTACTTTAGCTCCGACGGTTTCTTTGGACTCGTTAGGTTGACGAGTAATTCGTACGCTTCGTCTCCGATCGTAGATATCAAGGTAGGCAACTTCAATTCCTCCGCCACCGTATTCACCAGGAAGTACATTTCCAATCTATCCACATATGACGACCACTGTCCCGTTTTCACGTCAAATTCGCTTAACTTCCCAATCGACATTTTGATTATCGTTGAAATACGCACGCGATTCACTTAGTAGATAATCCTCGTCGCCACTGTGATATATGTACCGGTGGAAGACGTAATAAAACACGAGCTCACGGTTAGATCGTATATTGCGAACTGACGGCTGCTGCCGGCGCCAGACCTACCTACTTACATATATTTATCGATATACCTACATTACAATTTCAACTTGGACAAACCGGCGGGTAATGGCTACGGAATACACCACACAATTTAATTACCTCTATAACAAGAACAGCATTATTTTTGAGATGTGTTCGACCTTTGTTCGAAATATATCTATCGGTCGCCTTGAAATGATTGCAACAAATTCTACTGCTTTTTGAAGGCGTCCAATCTGATTCACTTCTTTGTTTACGAACAATTTGCGATCCATTCCTGAAGTCTGACCTCATTAGTTGGAAACCTTAACGAAGAAAAAACAATAAATAGTTAGACTCGCTATTGGCGAACAGTAAACAATATTAACGATTCTGACTTGAAATTTTATATAGATAGACTATAGATTATTAAAAAAAATAAAGTTATACAAGGCTAGAAAAAAGGAAAACAGAACTGTGGGGTAACTATGACTTTAATGCCTAAGATATTCGCATCTGTACTTTTAATCTATGTCCGGAGTGCACGCGTCCTTGTCGCCCTCACGGCAAAAAATGTATTTACCATCTTCATTCTTCATCTTTCTTTTTTCTTACCGCGAAATTTCAGAATATTAGGAAAAAAATTGAAATATATCATTAAATTGAGGTGTATCGCATACTTACACATGGTATGAGATCCCTTGTGTTTTATTAACTTTGGCATCATAATTGGTACACTTTCTAAAAACACACGACGGCATTTTTTAAATTTTGTTGTTGTTTCAACGGACTCGTCGCCATGCGTGACATAGACTAAAGACAGAAGTCACAATTATGACTTATTCGAGTCTTCACAATGCGTGCGCTTATAACATATTATCTGTTTACTAGAACATCATTGACTCCAACCGAATCTTCTTCTAAAAAGTAGGCTTAAAAAGGTGGCAACACTAATCAGTAAGCTAAAAATACTGGTCGCCGTGAAATAAATTCAAAAGGCCGTTAAATAAAAAAAGCAAAAAAGACGCGGGAAGAAACTTCAAAAAATTCCGTCTGCATTGTATTCTTGTTTTATTTTAATTTTTGGAGAAAATTAAAACAATGCTTTATAACTTTTTTATACCTAGTAGTAAATTCACATTTATCTGTGTGGTTTAATAATTATGCCGCTGATCTGTGAAAGGCGATGCTCAGCTCAACAATACTGGACTGACTAACCTGATGAAGCTTACCATGGCTTATTGGTAAGTACAATCATCGGCACGGTTCTTGAGCGCTGAGCTTCACGTGCGCAAAAGTGAATTATTGGGTCTCTCTGGTGGTATGAAGTGAGGCGCGGGGGCGGGGAAAGTGCAGTGATTGGCCCGTAGCGTATCGCGTCATAGCCGTTAGTCGTGATTCGTTCTTTACTCTTGTTGCACGTACCTCACGACGACGAGTACAATTCCGGCCAATTTAATTGCTACAAATTTTTAAACTGCATCATTTTAAATTATCTGGTAAGTTATAACTCAAATATGTTATGTGATTTTTTTATTAATTAGACCATTGTTATAATAATAAAAGGTGATATTTATCGAAAATATAGCAGGAAAAAAAATAATGTCAGTTTGTAATTATAGCAAAACTATTATTTTTCATTATTAACTATACTACTATACTTACAAACTAAATTGTTTTTCATTTCATTAATGAACAAATGAAATTAGAGGTCAAAAATGTTAACAAAAAAAAGTATGTAGGTACGTTGTTTTTTTGTAATTTTTGACAAACTATAAGAACTAAGTTATAATTTTAAATTAGAAATACTTTTGTTAGTTAGGTACCTTTTTTTTTGATCTCAATTTCCATTTCTCAATTTAATAAATCATTATTTAATCTTATAAGTAAGAAATTACGTAGACCGTAACTTAGAAAAAATAAATAATAAACGGGTGTGCGTTTTATTTGTCATAAGTGTACGATGCGCAAAGCGATCCCCACTCTTCCGCCGAGCGCTCAAGAACCGTGCCGGTGTACATGTATTCAAATGGAACTTAATATTCAATAAGTATCTACCTACTTTTATGTTTTAATGCAGCCGTTTCAATGCACTTCTTACCTATTAACTCCTAACTGTTAACCAGTGTTCTAGATGCAATCATTTTTCAGCTATTTGTTTGTTAGGTATCATCATTTTAGCCGAAAGACGTCCACTGCTGGACATATGCCTCGCCACATTGACCGATCCCGTGCGTCTCGCATCCAGCGCCTTCCCGCAACCTTAACCAGGTCATCGGTCCACCTAGTGGGAGGCCTTCCAACGGTATTTATGTATAAACTGGAAAATGATTGCCTAGCTAATGGGTAGGTAAAAGATAGGTTCTTTGTCTTTGCTAATATCGCATCGATTGGCGTCCAAGGACTGGCAGAAGAAGTATCGGTCGTGCAGCAGCGAGATGGGAAGATCATGACATTATTGCCATCGCGGATGGAACTTGTAGCCGAAATGCTATCTATGTGATTCGTCGATTGATAGCGGTCAAACCCTTTGCGTTGCAATATTCACTTACGCAATAAGGCTATTGGATGAGGCTGGCGCAGGCACTTGGGGATTGGCCAAAGAATAGAAAGGTGTATCTATGTATACTCAGCAGTGGGTGAAGTCGGGTTTTGTGTATGATGATATACGTAACAAAACTAATCATAGATTTGAAGTCTTATGTGCAGTTTGTGTACCAACTAAAACTGTTTTTATTGGTAGGTAGGTAGGTACCGACCTACTTAACATATAAATGTATAACGAATGTAAGTAGGTACTTAAACGAACAAGTAGTTACCTAATACTTAAGTAAGAAGTGTATTGATAGTTATGTACAACACGGTCAACTTAACCTGGCGGTGTGACGTCACTCACACGTCACTCTCACGTTCGACTCTCATTATTAAAGCACGACGGACGCGAACGCAGGGCGACGGGAGGCGGGATTGGGATACTGGGATCGCTTTTCAGGGAAGTGCACTTTTATTTTGACGGATTTATAGTTTTATCAGTGTATAGGAGAGGAGAGGGGAGTGTGGTTAGGTAGGTACGAATGCCGATAAAGCAAAATAGATATTTTCAGTCCTTGAGTAAATTTCGTCGGTAAAAAAATATATTTTGATTGTTTTAGGTACCTAAATGCTTGGAATAGGACTGATGCTTCGCCGCGCTGAAGATTTGTTACCTGGGGGATGCGTCCCATAATGTCCTGTTCTCCATGCTTACGGTGAGTTTATTATCTAGGTATCTTTAACCTTTTAATTTATTCCTTTCAGTAGGATATTATTGGGCATTCTGAGCCACTCTCGTGCCTCAGAATGCCCAATAATACACAATCGACTTGACTGACACAGTGATTCAGGATGCTCAATAATGAAGAATCCACATACCTGTTCAGTTTACCATGGTACATCGGGTTAGAATACCTAATTATACACAATCGTTTTATCAAGTTACAATCGTAAATATGGAGTCAACTACATATCGTATTAAATTATGTAGTAATTTGTTAAATTGACTGTTTATTATATATTCTATTTTTGCCGCCGTGTAGTATTTTTTATATTTTAGTAAATCCAGTTTAAATGATAATGTCATGAACGCTTTCTCTCATTCCACGTTCAACTCTAATACATATTGATCATGAAATTTGTAAAACAACAGCAATCGTTGCACGTTAACACAATCTGCGATGATTTTCCTAAGTCTCGTGCTCGTCATAGTGAATTATTACCTAATGTAATACGATGCATCATTTGCGGGCCATCCAATTGTGGCAAAACAAATTTACTCATTGGTCTTCTCATACACGAAAACGGCTTAAAGTTTCAAAACGTTTATGTTTATTCAAAAACTTTATACCAACCGAAGTATGTTTTTTTGGAAAGAGTTCTACAACAGGTTCCAAGTATTTCACTTCAGAAATATCAGGGAAATGAGGACGTATTGAGTGTTCAGGATGCAAAACCTAATTCTGTGTTTATATTCGATGACGTTGCTTGTGAAAATCAAAGTAACATGCGAGATTACTTTGCCATGGGTCGACACAAATACATCGATTGTTTTTATCTAAACCAAACTTATAGTAAAATTCCTAAACAGTTGGTAAGAGATAATGCAAATTTAATAATACTTTTTAAACAAGATGAAATTAATTTGAAACATGTTTACGAAGAGCATGTCAACACAGACATCACGTGGCTTGAATTTCGTGAAATGTGTTCAAAAATTTGGAGTGAGCCTTTTAATTACGTAGTGATTAATAAAGAATGTTCTAAAAACAATGGATGTTACAGAAATAAATTTGACACTTTTGTAGTGTTTGATTGAGAACATAGGTATATTTAAAATATAGGTATATTTAAGACCGCACGTCATTGCGATGTTATTATTCTTTGCGCGACCCTTATTCGATAACGAACCGTCATATCATTATGGATAAATCATTAAAAAGACAAATCGTCGAAGCTGCAGAAGCTGTAAAGAAAAAAGTACGCAATATGAAGGATATTGAAATAGACAATAAGCAAGCACTGGAATCAGTTTTTAAGCCTGTGACGGAATCGCTCAACTTACTATCCAACAATCAAACTGCGTCTTTGCGTAGCATAGAAAATGAGGAAACTGATGTTCCGTTTTTGAATCAGACTTTGCAGAAAAAAGAGTCGGCGCAAGATGATTACGACGAAAGTGACGAATCTAATATTTCTAGTGACTCTTCATTCCAATCGTTGGTTGATAACAATCAAGAACGCGATACAACGTCTTGGTCATTATCTTCAGAAGCGCTAACTGAGGTACCGTATGGCGTTCGGAGAGAGCGCGGGACATTAATGTTAGGTTCTGCTGCCATAACGATCGGTGACGAATACATCACTGTAGGAGGACGCAAATACCACAAAACGCTTGGTTTGAAGAATTTGTTGCTTAACAAGGACATTGATTTAAGTTTGATTACAAACAATGACATGCAGCATTATAAATCAATGTTACTTGATACAAATGCACATCGTCGAGACTTTGACCCAAGTAAACCAATTAAAAGTAATAAAGGTCAAAAATATTTGCAAGTTATTAAACCTCTTTTCAAACTACAAAATCAGAGCTGTAGCCAGTCAACAGGAAAAGGTTTACCTTTAACTAAATTATGGCGAAAGAACACGGATTTCGTATATTGGGACGACCCCAATGAACTAGTAGAAAGGTTAAAATTATTAATTGCATCTCGCGATGCTGGTAACACCGGACTTGACAATGAAATAATATCTATAATTGAAGAGTTACGTGAAAGTAAAATTATTAATAAATAAATAATATGTTATCAAGTCTCCTTGTTTCATTTTACTTCAGACCTTTCAGTATATTACACCTTAAACATGAATGTGGACAAATTTGGGCATTACATTCATAAGAGATTGCGTTTATCGGAATTACTGGAGTTCAATAATAATGCATTACTAAAATCAGAATGCGGTGATTTTGATTTGAAAACAGTGAGGCTTAGAGGGATCAGATCTCCACAAGAACCAGACGATGCAGTAAATAAGGAATATATAGATCAAATAACAGCGGAAATAAAACAGGATTTATTTAAAATGATAGGTGTATTACGTGCCCAAATCATAACAGAAACTCAAAATACTTTAAAAGCAAAGTTGTCTGAAGCTGTCACTCATTTAGATGACAAGTTTTACACTAAAGCGGATATAGATAAAGTACTATCGTCTAAAAAATCTTTATAATGTCAAAACTACAAATTGTGAGTGAAATACATAAAGCGGCACGAAAAAATTTTCTCAGGCGTTCTGTAATTTTAAAGGGAGTCGATGACTTATGGCAAGCTGACCTCATGGATATGCAAGCTTTGAGAAATTACAACAGTGGTTATAATTATATTTTATTGGTGATTGATTGTTTTTCGAAGTTTGCTTGGGCAGAACCGCTAAAATCGAAAAATAAACTTGATGTTACTCATGCTTTTCAACGTATACTTAAACTAAGCAATCGCGTACCAGATAATTTGCAAACTGACGCCGGCAAGGAGTTTTATAACACAACTTTTCAAGCGTTCATGAAGAAGCATAATATTAATCACTACTCATCCTTCTCAACAAAGAAGGCATCAATTGTAGAGAGATTGATAAAAACTATCAAAAATAAGTTATATAAATGTTTCAGTCTAAATGGAAATTACAAGTGGTTTGGTTTGGTATTGGAAAGTACTATGAAAACATATAACAACACAAAACATCGCACTATTAAATATAAACCGATAGAAGTTAATAAACGCAATGAGTTAATAATAAAAGACAATATTAGAAATTCACATAAACGATTACCCGTTCGATGCAGACCTAAGTTCAAAGTTGGTGACAATGTTCGTATTAGTAAATATAAACATATTTTTAAAAAGGGCTATACTCCTAATTGGACAACAGAATTATTTATCATAAAAAAAGTTAACGATACATTACCAGTAACGTATCACCTAGAAGATCAGCGAAAACAAGCAATATTAGGAACATTTTATGAACAGGAGCTTCAAAAGTCTCACCACCCCGGTGTTTATTTGATTGAAAAAAATTTAAAAAGAAAAGGGAATAAAATGTTTGTAAAATGGTTGGGTTTAAGCAATGAAGAAAACAGCTGGATCGACAAAGCGTCAATAGTAAATTGATATATTAATTAACATAAATATTATATTTTATTATTTTTATTTCATTTAACATTAAGCAATGCAAGGTGGTGGACTAGTTAACAGTGTTATTAATAATTTACCATTTGAACTTCACTTACCTGGTTACAACTATTGCGGACCGGGCACAAAACTTCAGAAACGATTACTTCGAGGTGACAGAGGTGTAAATAAGTTGGACGAAGCTTGTATGCATCACGATATTGCATATCAGAATCACACAGATTTGTCCAACCGTCATAAAGCAGATTTGCAGCTGCTAAACATGGCCAAACAAAGACTTGCATCAAAAGACGTAGGCAAGGGAGAGAAACTTAGCTCGTGGTTAGTGAGCAAAGTGATGAAAGCTAAACTAAAATCTGGTGCCGGAATTAAAACATTTAACCGTTTTGTATCAAAAATAAGATCAAAAATTAAGAAACTGAAATCTAAGGATAGTAAGACTCTCATTAATGCCGCTTACTCTGCTGCAAGAAAATTATTTCCCTGCATTGCAAATGTACGAATACCTCGAATTATACCCATACCAAAGACTGGAGGAATTTTGCCTTTAATCCCAATATTCGCTGGTTTATCGGCATTAGGTACTTTAGTCGGTGGAGCAGCGCAACCGAACGACATAATAAAACTATGGAGGCTTTAGCATTAGGCAAAGGCTTGTACATCAAACCTCATAAAAATGGTAAAGGTTTATTTATAAAATTATCAAAAAACTGAATAAGCTACCTAATCGACCTTTAACTAATTTAGATATTCAAAAATATGGTCGCGACTTATCTCACTTTCGTGGTGTATACATGAAGGATCAGTTACCAAGAATACCAAAGAGGGTCGAATGTGCTATCGTTAATTTAGACGACTCAAAAAATGAAGGTACGCATTGGGTAGCTTATGTCAAAGTAAATAATTATTGTGAATATTTTGATAGTTATGGGGATTTGAAACCGCCATTAGAATTAATGCAGTATTTTAAAAATTGTAATGTTACCTATAACTATACAAGATATCAGAAATTCGATGCTGTAAATTGTGGACACTTATGTTTAGAGTATCTGTGGAACTTTTGGAAAAATAAAATTATATAAATTTTATGACTTTGTTTTATTTTAATCATTATCAAGATGTCTCTCACTTTGTCGATAACTGGCAACTCTTCAGATTTATCAACCTACTATCCCAACACACTACAATTAGACGGTCAGTATGAGTGTGCATTATTGCATTTCTCAACGTTTAATTCTATACCAAACATCGATAAAAGGAACAACAAGTTATTTTATGGCACCGATGAAGTTATCGAAATACCAGAAGGCACCTACGAATTACAAGATATTAGCGATTATTTAAAATCCGAAATAAAAAATGCCTCGATTAAACTACAGTGCAATAATAACACATTAAAAACTATTATATACTGTACGAAAAATATAAATTTCAATAAAGAAGACACATTTAGAAGTTTATTAGGCTTTAATAAACAGGTCTTAAAAGCAAATAAATGGCATGTCTCCGAGTTTCCAGTGAACATTTTGCCTACAACCGTGATCAGGATTGAATGTGATATTGTGAGTGGTTCATACATTAACGGAGAGCCCAGTCATATTATACATGAATTTGCACTAAACGTACCACCAGGATATAGAATTATAGAAATTCCTAAAAACGCAATATACTTTCCGATTAATCAAAACAACATAAGCTGCATACATATACGGTTGTTGGATATAAATAATCATTTAATAAATTTACGCGGTGAAGAAGTGCAACTTTATTTGCATCTTCGAAGAAAAAAATGATTGATTTCAATAAATATCCACTTCATCAAATAAAAAATATCAGTTCCACACAAGCTTCCAAGCATATAAGAGCTAACACGAAAAAGAAAATAAAATTGACTAGAGAAAATAAGACATTCCTTAAAGCGATTGGATTACTAAAATGAATATCTTAGATGTTTTATCCGCACCAACCTACGACAACAGTATTGAAGGAATCGAGTACCATTCTTACAAGCCGTATGTCACAAGTTTCAACAGGAATGACGAGATATGCATACCCATCAATCAACAGGATTTGTATATACTACCGTCAGCAAGCACCTTGTATTTGGAAGGAACTGTTGTAGTTAGTAAAAAGGATTCAAAAGATAGTGCTAGTAGCGTTCACTTTACTAATAATGCTCTACTTTACCTGTTTCAAGATATAAGGTATGAGCTCAACGGAGTGGAAATTGATAAAATAAAAAATGCAGGCATAACCACTACGATGAAGTCATTAATTTCAATGAATAAGAGTGAATCAAAAATGTCTAACGCCTGGGGCTGGAATATTGAGGGTCTAAAAAATATTAACAGAAGCAAATTTTCTGCATCTATTCTACCTCTTTGTAACATCCTTGGTTTTGCAGAAGATTTTAAAAAAGTCGTAATAAACAGTAGACATGAGTTGATATTGTTACGGAGCAACACTAATCTGAACGCTGTGAAACTTAACACCGGTGAAGTTATCGAAGACGTTCTTATCAATAAAATAATATGGCGCGTACCGCACGTCAAAGTATCAGATAGAGAAAAAATAAGCTTGCTAAAGCTGTTAGAAAAAGATCGACCCCTCCAAATGATATTCAGGAACTGGGATTTGTATGAATATCCTGCGTTACCTAAAACTACAAAACATACGTGGTCTATTAAAACTTCATCTCAAGTAGAAAAACCACGATTTGTCATTATCGGTCTTCAGATAAATAGAAAAAATAATGCAAGTTCTGACATGTCTCAGTTCGACCACTGTTATATTCGCGATGTAAGGGTCTATCTTAATTCGACCTATTTTCCTTATGAAAACTTGAATGTAAACTTTGCAAATAACAAAATTGCTTTATTATATGAGCAGTACTCTAGATTTCAACAGTCATATTATGGTCGTCGCGCGGAACCGTTATTAAGTGAAAAACAATTTAAAGACTTAGCGCCGCTATTCGTGGTGGACTGCTCTAGACAAGCTGATAATCTGAAGGGCGGTCCAGATGTAGATGTAAGGGTAGAAATTGAAAGCGATTCGGACATACCAGATCAAACATCTGCATACTGTCTAATTTTAAACGACTGCATAATTGAGTACAAGCCACTCAGCAACACTGTGAAGAAAATAACATGAATCGGGATACTGTCATAATAGATGCTCAAGGATTTAAGGACCTGCACAATAATTTTATTGTAAAAGAATTAGCTTTAGCTACGCATGATTATACACAAACGTTTTTGGTGAAACCTCCATACTTGTTTAGATATTTAACAAGCGATGAAAAGAGACAAGTCGAATGGATAGAACGAAACAGGGGCATTATTTGGAGTGAAGGATATATTGATTATAGAGAATTTCATCGTATGATCGTTCCGTATCTACAAAATAAAAATATTATAGTAAAAGGTTTAGAGAAAGTGAAATGGATAAAGGATCTTTGTGCTAATTGTAATGTATCGGAACTTGATGAAAAACTGTGTCCAAATTTCTCTGTTTTGCATCAGAAATACAGTAATGGAAGTGTTAACTTAAACTGTGATAAACATTTAAAACAGTGTGCTCTTAAAAATGTATTGTGTATAAAAAAGTATTTAGAATGGTAAAATGTGTACCTACTTATTAAGTTTTTTTTGGATTTTATAAATAAAACAATAGATTAAAAAAATATGTATTTTATTTCTTATAAATACCTACCCGACACTTGATAACATTATCATATATTAAATTATCAAATAAAATATAAACAATAGAAAAATTAAATCTATCAAAAGTTTAATAATCATCATCTATCAAAGATTTTGAAATTTTCTTAACTAAAGATTCCGTATCGTACATGATACTATCAATAGCGTCTTTAACTATATATTGTGCACTTATAATTATATTTTCACCATCACTGTCACTTGATTCAGAATTATTATTGCAGAGATCTACCACTGAGATTTTTATCAACCTAATACCTCACCGCTGCAATCGACTCATAACAAATGATTTTGTAGGCATTTGTTTCTTCGGTTTTTCCTTACGTTGTTTAGATTTTTTATCTTTTATAACTGGTATAGGGTGGTCAGGTTCATCAGGCATCATCTCAGAATATACTTCATAAGGAACCTGGGCATATTGGCTAAACACAATTTCCGAATCCGAAATCTGTAACAAAATATAGAAACGTTATAGGTAGTAAAATAATATACTTTATTATAAATGCTTAATGATCGCAAGTACGACATGGCGGTAAATCTAAGGTTTGATTCTATAAAAAATGATTAGGTAAATGTAAAATGAGAACGCAATATAATTGTAGCAATATCGTTATCTATAAACAATCAATTTTTAAAAAGTATTTGATTTGGTTTTACTAATGATGCAAATAAATAAATAAATCTGGAAAAAAAGAAAAAAATATGTTGATTACTTACTGAGGACATATTATTTTGATGCACTCTGCAATATTGTACAAGTAGTCGCTCTAAACAATATTTCGTAAATGATGAAAAATAGTGTGATATTGCTAAATAGAAAATTGATTACTTAGCATTTATGTCTCCAAGCCGAAGGTTAGTTGTTTGAAAATCACTCTTTAGGCAATAGTCTTATAGCTCAATATAATTAAAGGCTTTAGTATGAATTGTAAACTGCTAGCTTGCATAATATTTCATACACTTCATATAGTGCAATGATCTGTGACCTTGTACGCAAAACGTGTACATGCCTGTATAAACAATATCTACCATATCGGAGTATTATAATATTACTAGCTGTTCCCCGCGGTTTCACCCGCATATCGAAGGAACTCCTTCCCGAACTCGGATAAAAACTAACCTATTGTCCTTGCTCGGGTTTCAGTCTATGTTCAAACTAAATTTTCATCTCAGTCGTTTCAGCCGTTTTCCCGTGAACGTGTAATAGACAAACCAACAAACAGAGTTACTTTCATATTTACAATATTAATACTAGTAAGGATTATGTTTTCAGCCATTGTTATGTGTTGTAAAGAAGCTAACCGAACAACGGTAAGACTATATTTGTTAAGTTCAATAAAACAAAGTTGATACTTAAAAAAAACAGTTTATTTATACTAATCATACTAATACATAAAAATTGAACATACTATTTACTTACAATCTAATTCGCATACATTTTAGTTTCATATAAAACTTAAACACTAACCGAATACAAATTATATTTATAGTAATTGCAAATTGCTTTCACAATGACTATTAAAATACATTTCACGTTTTACTTAGTATATAAATATTTTATTTACTAATATTACCTTAAATTTAAACAAATTAAACAACTATTTGTACTTACATCATAGAAATATTTGTGCTGTGAGAAAATCGAACCTGCAACACTTAGCACAGAAGCAGATCGCTCAGTTATTGCGCGCAACTGTACTGTGTTCTATACTGAAGTATATTATATTCAACTTATTTATCAAAGTTCGTTATTATTCTTTAAAATAAATGAGTGACCCCAGGCTCGCGTTGATATTTTATCGAATGATATCGATCGTTTATCGTCATTATTAGATAAGACAATTTTGTTGACACTCCGTGTAAATACTTCGTGCTTTATTGATTTAAACATTATATTCTTTCTACGAATAACTCCATTATTGAATAATATGTTTTCATAATCTGTGATGTTTAACTTCTTCACTACACATGATTTTACACCTTTGGCTTTTTTAATTATATTATCAGGAGTTTTTATAGAATATAATTTCGATCTCAAGCCCACAAAATCGGAGATATATCTCCCTCCTAATTCATCTTTAAACAAACCGGGTACTTTTTTGTTAATTATTGGTATTCTAAAATCATTTTGGTTGTCATAGTTACTGGTGTCAAAGTATTGCAAAAAATGAAATTTTAAATCATAATAAAAATCATCAGTGTATATTTTATATACAAAAGAATCGGTATCTGTATAACATAGCTGCACTCGATTTTTATAAAAAGGCTTGATAATATTATAATGAAAGTCATACATGTGTGACTTAGAAAGTTCTAAAACGCTAAGCCAATATAAATAGGTTTATCTAAAATTATTTCGTCTGGTTTCATTTGGATAGCAACTAAATTTTCAGATAATATATTGCACTATGGAAATAAGGGCTAGCTACAAGTCTCTCGGCGGATATTGATTTCTTGGTTCGATTAAACGTATCGGACCATTGATTAACTAAATGAACAGTTACTCTAGTTTCAGTGTTTTCTAATGTTTTACCGAAAACACTGTTGTTCAACAACTTGAAAAAGTCTTGTTCGAAAGAACTTTTTGCCTGTTGTCTTAATTGAGTGTTTAATTCTATATACTGTTTTAAATACGAACTCTGTCTAAAAGTAATAACTCTGTGAATTTTACGTAGTTCCAACCCTTGCTCTAAACACTTTTTTAAATGAACGTAATGTATTACATATTTATACTTATTATACAAATTTGCAATTAATTTTTTTGCTTTACCTCCTGGGGGAATACATTTTTCGGGACAAAATGGTAAATCATTATGATGGTCATGTAAATGCTCGGGATACAGAAGATCAATTTCTAATATGTATCCCCAGTCGGCATCATCCTCAACATTTTCGATATGTAAATTAGCAATTTCATTTTCAGTAAGAAATCTGAAACTAGAGTAAGGTAAATACTGACACATGCTAAAGCCATAAAGATTATTACAATCCAAATATACTATGAAACAGTTAGGTTCTGATGAATTATATTCTTGCATATACTTATGATTAGCTTTTGCGTACCGTCGGGAACACATACACAATCCCCCACGTATACCACTTTGAATCATTCTGACGATAGCCAAGTCTGACACGAGTTCTAACGTGACCCCAGTTTTTAGCAACATTGCATCAAATGATAAACTAGGGACAGTTATGTAAAATGCTGGATCCAGTTTGTAATATTTTTTACATGTTTTTCGAAAACTTTGGAATATATCTGACAACAAAAGCATGCCCGTTTTTAAGTATAGATCTGTATATTCCCCTAAATCATGTATATTGAATTCGCTCCAAACTGTCTGAGCGTGATTATAATCTTGTTCACTAATGTCTTCGTTGGTTAAGGAATTATGAAAATGATACTTAGACGGTAACGATTTCTGTTCATAACATTTCCAATCTGTCATATAATCATAAGGGTCCCTTCCCTTTTCGTGTCAACAAATTGAACTGTTTTTTGGCAGGAAAATGAGTTCGAAGATTAACATAATCTTCTACCTGTAGTGTTTTAGCAAGTTTATCTAAACTAGTGCCTAAAAAGTTGAAGGAGTCTAGAAACCTTAATTGTATATAATCATCACCAATATGTATAAACTTTGTGAATGCGATATATTTTTCCTTGGTCTTGGGTATTATTTTAATTTGTCCCGGAATTTCACCTAACTTTTTTATAAATAAGTGACAATCGTATCCAGATAAATTATGAAAAAATACGGGAACAAATTTTGGTACTCTATATTGTAGATTACAATGCCGATGTGCTGCACCTCGGTATCGACCTGTTATATGACAGTGGTCCCTAACCTTATCATTCCACAGTAAATGATCACATATGTGACACTTAACAGCTTGACGAAAGTCAAGAGCATCTTTGTCGGTGAATTTCATGGGTTCGTTTTTGGATATAATTCTATAAATGTCTCTAGCATCTTCAATTAAAAAATGTACAAATTTTGAAACACAATCTACACCGCGATAATTTCTATACCTATCGACAGTAGCGTTTAATGATGACACTACATTATACCCGAACGCAGCCGGCACGTGTCGTTGTAAATATGTCGTGTTAGCGGTATCAAATTCATCGTTGGATATTGGTTCGAGTAATGTTTCGAAATCGGCATATATGACAAATGGAATGTTTTGTTTTCGATTATAATTTGTAAATTTTAAAAATGATCCTTTTTCTGGTAAGACCGTGACAACTCCTCCGCACGCATGTGTTTCACATTCACTGGACGTTGGAAAAAACAATAAGCATGTTTCGCAAAAATGTAGTTTACCGTGATGCTTAGTCATCTGATTTCTAACTAGACGAGGTAAATCTTTGATAAGACAATAGTGAGAATTAGTATTATTTTGTAATAACAGTAAATGTACGCTCTTCGATTTATTGTTGTTTGAAGTATACAAAGGTCCTATGATTGTCCTATCATCTTTCAATCCATACACAAATATATTTAGAGACGGATTATTTTTCTCAAAAACAGCTATGTCTGAAAATGTGATTGGAAATGTTAAATTATCGACATTTAAAACATCCTTGAAGTGAGGATAAGATGAAATCCTATTAGGATGGTGGGTTGCGGGGTACAAGGCAGCTACAACAGCCCATAAGAAGCAATACTCGTCATTGTTTTGAATATTCAAACAAGCTTTTTTATTTCTGATAAATTCAGGTAATATTATATGTTTAGATCCGCCGAGAGGTTGATATTTACTAATGTTTATTTCTAAATGTGAATTGCACAGATACGTCCAACCACTATCTCTCTCTTGAAATTCCTCGATTTTCTTTAACAGTGACACCACTGATGATTTATATATTGAATCAAAATCGTAATTAAAGTGAACAATATAATTTTTTGTACTAAATGATTTCAGTTCTTGTTGATCATTTTTAAACAAAAGAAAAAAGGAAAAAAGTTCAAAATTAATTTTCACAGATGTATGTTTCTGTAACGATAGATCTATTAGATTTTTAATTTGTTTACGATTATCATTGAGAAACATTTCAGGGAAATAGTTTTTTTGATCGTTAGTTGCAATGATCTTATAACTTGCAATGCGATGTTTAAACGAAGAATTAATAATAGCAATATTATCACAAAATGGAATGGCGCTATTGTTTTTATGAACATTACTACGTAAATGACCAGACCATCGACGATTATCTACAAATACTTTGCAAACCGAACAGTGAGGCATTATTAATAGACTTTATCAGAAAATAGACTGAATTAAAAGTTAGCAGTGCGGTGGGGCGCAATGACTGAGCGATCGGCTTCTGTGCTAAGTGTTGCAGGTTCGATTTTCTCACAGCACTAATATTTTTTATGATTTACATTTAGTTTTTCCGGATTTAGGTGTAATGTGTAGGTAAGATTATGATATATCACGATATTATAGAAATTGTAGTGTAGGAAAAGATTACATTAAATACTTACAACTAATCATGATCTTATTAATACATAGATAATATCCGCTTCAATAAGTCATGGGAATAACTTCAATAAGAAGATTGTAGAATTATCCAGTAGTTCAAATACAATTATTTTTCACAGGATTGAATATACCAAATATTTCTGAAAAAATAAAATAAAATAAATGAAAAAAAGATTATCGGTGACAAAACAACAAAGTTAATATTAGATTTAAAAATTACCTGCAGAGTATCTAATCGAAACAAACAATATTAATTATTATACATTTCCAATATAGTAGTATATAATATATTTTGCTTGAACAGGCACCTCTGCTGACCCTCAATTCGTAATAAGTAATCGCCTGAAATTAAAAATCACACTTATTATAATAATTCAGGTAATTTCATCAATTATAAAACATCTAATATAAAGTGCATTATTTCTAAATAAAATAATATTTTAACATAATTACTATTACCTTACAATAATTCTGATAGCAATTTTGCAATTACTATAAATATAATTGTTATTCAGTTTGCGGTCAAGTCTTATTTAAAACGAAATAGTTACTAAATAGTTTTAACAAATTGAAGGTACATTTTAGGTGCAAGTAATAGCAATACCTAATGTGTGTATGTCAAAAACAAAAGTATCATGTTAATATTCATTGCATCCGGTCACAGTTTACGCAAATGTATTTTGCAAGAATGCAATTTCGTACAGGGTTGTGATCTAAATGTAAAAATCATGTAGATATTATTTTTAAGCGCTAGATAGAAATTTTGTAAACGGTAAATTGATATAGGTAGTTAATAAGAAGCATAAAATACGAAATAAATAATTCCAAGGTTTACTTACCTTCAAAATAATTATAGTTTGTTCGTGATTTAATTACTTTATGTGCTAGTGGTCTATAAATTTATTTCCTAAATTGTTTAAGTAGGTTTCATTCTTAATATTTTTTCGATAAACAATTTACACTATATAAAAGACCCTTTCAATCATAGATAATAATATTTTTTATCTTAGTATTTTTATTTACACAGTATTAAGTTGTATCGTTTTAAATATATCCTGTCAGTCAACCCTAATAAAAAACGTAACCCTAATAAGAATAATTTGAATAGTTGCTTGGTATATGATAATAAAAGTATCATATTTACAACAAATTATTTCTGATTACTGCACTACGTATTTAAAACTGCTATTTAGCAATATAATAGTCATCTTTACTTTAACGCAGCGAATTTGGTTAGGGATGACATTTCCACACATTTACTGTAAAAATGGATTCAATTCTTACATATTATGTAGTATGTACAAGCTTTCCCCGCGCATTTTCACCCGCGTCCTGAGGGTATCACTTTGCGTATCCGCACAATTTATAGCCTATGTGTTATTCTAATGTATAGGTAAGTTATATTACTGCAAATTTCATCCATATCCGTTCAGTAGTTTTTGCGTGAAGAAAGATGTATGACAATTATATTGACAGCCCTGAGTGCTTTCTTAGTGCTGCGTTAGCATATAACTATGAACATAATTGTTAGTTTTCATTTTTTACATGTACTTATAATCCGTACAAATAAGAAAGGTCTAATTTTTTGTTGTTTTTATTGAATATACACTAACATTCAATTTAACATATTTACATGACTAATCTGCCTTATAAGCTAGCGTTTTCGGAGTTCAATTCATCGAATTCGAGCCTGATCCCTCGATACTACAGTGCGAGCAGTCTGCAGTTAAGTGTTTAAAACAATTATCATATTGTTTTAATTATACTTCAAGTGGCCACCATTTAAAATGTAAGTCTTAATATTTTTTATTATTTACTTTGTGTAATTTAATTCAACAAATACTACACAGATCACATGTAGCCAAATATCTACTTGTAATATTTATTAACTTACTGATAATTAGAATCGATTAAATAAGTACGAGTTTGAGTACACATATTAGGTATTAGTTAATTGCAAATAATTAACGTAAACATTTTTTCTTTCAGCATAATTATTTCAAGTGATATTAATTTAAATTAATCTGATTATTTTTTAAATATTTTACAGGTCGGACTCAGAGTGTGATCAACGCAGCAACTCTACAGATGTTGAACGCAGTGCCGAATTCTTGGGAAAGCGTTCTACTCCTGCAAGCAAGCGTAAATCTACTTCCGTTAAGAAATCGCCTGTTAGTATAAGGTAATCATACTTAATTTATATCAATCAATTATATTATATTTTTATCAACTTTTGTACTTATGTCTGATATATTTATACAGCGTCGGTTAGTAGTTGGTTAATTTATTCCATATCATTTCCGTATCAGTGTTCGGATATATAAATCACAGTAACACTATATTTTTTACTTAGTAAATAATAAGTTGTTATATACTAAATAATATTATTGAATCGATACTGTCACTTACGAGTAACAACAATTTATTAACATGACAATCACTTTGCAATTTTCATAGTTATTAGTCTACTGACTACTATGGTACCACTGAAACTGAAATTGGTGGTGATTTTGAAACATTCTTATACGGGTTATTTATGTTTGTTTCAGAAAAAAGGTGAAGTCTGTGGACGTGTTTAATCTAAGTCGTGGCAATGGCGAACCCAAAAATACTTCTTCGTCCGTACTGTCCTCGTACTTCGTTAATAGAGTTGCGAACGGCAACGAACGTCGAGTGATCAACACAGGGGGAGACTACCTTATCGATTTGAAAGTATATCAAACCAACGATGCGCGCAATACTGATTCTCTAGAACTTTGGAAGAAAGCGCTGGTTCGGATAAAATTCCAAACGGAAGACGATACACCACAATGGCGCAAGCTTCAATCTCTCGTTCACTCCATAGATGCACTGTGTGAGGACCAGCCTACATTTATTTCAAATCAAAATTGTAGTTAACTTTATAACTATCATTAAATATATATTTTTAATAATATATGCTGTTTTCTTTCTCAGCTGAAGCTGTGTTAGTCACAACGACGAACAGTTGGCATGAAGCTAGCTGCAGTCGTTTTGCATATCAAATGTTAGTCACAGCGACGAACAGTTGGCATGAAGCTAGCTGCAGTCGTTTTGCATTTCAAATGTTAGTCACAGCGACGAACAGTTGGCATGAAGCTAGCTGCAGTCGTTTTGCATTTCAAATGTTAGTCACAGCGACGAACAGTTGGCATGAAGCTAGCTGCAGTCGTTTTGCATTTCAAATGTTAGTCACAGCGACGAACAGTTGGCATGAAGTTAGCTGCAGTCGTTTTGCATTTCAAATGTTAGTCACAGCGACGAACAGTTGGCATGAAGCTAGCTGCAGTCGTTTTGCATTTCAAATGTTAGTCACAGCGACGAACAGTTGGCATGAAGCTAGCTGCAGTCGTTTTGCATTTCAAATGTTAGTCACAGCGACGAACAGTTGGCATGAAGCTAGCTGCAGTCGTTTTGCATTTCAAATGTTAGTCACAGCGACGAACAGTTGGCATGAAGCTAGCTGCAGTCGTTTTGCATTTCAAATGTTAGTCACAGCGACGAACAGTTGGCATGAAGCTAGCTGCAGTCGTTTTGCATTTCAAATGTTAGTCACAGCGACGAACAGTTGGCATGAAGCTAGCTGCAGTCGTTTTGCATTTCAAATGTTAGTCACAGCGACGAACAGTTGGCATGAAGCTAGCTGCAGTCGTTTTGCATTTCAAATGTTAGTCACAGCGACGAACAGTTGGCATGAAGCTAGCTGCAGTCGTTTTGCATTACAAATGTTAGTCACAGCGACGAACAGTTGGCATGAAGCTAGCTGCAGTCGTTTTGCATTTCAAATGTTAGTCACAGCGACGAACAGTTGGCATGAAGCTAGCTGCAGTCGTTTTGCATTTCAATTGTTAGTCACAACGACGAACAGTGGGCATGAAGCTAGCTGCAGTCGTTTTGCATTTCAAATACCTTTAATGATGTTAGTCACAACGACAAACAGTTCGCATGAAGCCAACTGCGGTCGTTTTGCATTTCAAATACCTTGAATGATGTTAGTCACAACGACAAACAGTTCGCATGAAGCTGGCTGCAGTCGTTTTGCATTTCAAATACATTGAATGATGTACCATGGTAAACTGATTTAGGTATGTCGATTCTTCATTATTGAGCATCCTGAATCACTGTGTCAGTCAAGTCGATTGTGTATTATTGGGCATTCTGAGGCACGAGAGTGGCTCAGAATGCCCAATAATATCCTACTCCTTTCTATCCCTCATAGCATATTCATATTAAGGTCATGGCTTGGGTCAATGTACCTATGGGTCAAAGGACAATTAAGATACGCCGTACCCTATTGCGCATCGTGTCATTGTTACCCGTTCCGTGTTGCAAGGGTTTTGCCATAATTACTGTTTAGGGTTCCGTACATCCGAATAAATAAAAATCGGCCAAGTGCAACTCAGATTCGCGCACCGAGGGTTCCGTACAAAATCGTAAGTAAGTAAATTGTTCATAAATAAACTATGAAAGCTGCGATCATCGCTCTAACGAAAAGATTAACTGGATTGAACGCCTTGGACATTGCCGCCAAGTTGCCAGCTTGTCCGTTTTTTATCAGTTAAGTAATTTTTTAAGGAGAGTGTGCGATGGCATTGCATGATCTTATGCTGCCTATAGCCCGTTTCATCATTGGACTACAAGACGTACGGCGTTGCGCCATCGGCAAATGGTGGACATATCCCACGGAAATACTATCATTATGCGTACAACTAAGGAGTGGGACTCCCCGCCGGAGTCTGTATTTCTCGATAGGTACAACCTAGGGGTCTTTAAGTCAAGGTTGAATAGGTTTCTTCTAGGAAGGTTTGCTTCACCGTCGAACACATCATCGCTTACCTATCGATAATACTAAAACAACACACAGATTTTGCGAGACGGGCTTCGTAGAATGGGTCTCATGGCTGTATATAATGTCTAACAGGGTCGAACTGCAAGATTAACAATTAATAGTTAAAATCTTTTTAAACCAAGCTTTTAATGAACTGAAAAGTACGAAATGAAATATCCCAAACACAATGGTGCTATCTTGTCTGGTTTTGGAGTAGCTATGGCTACCATTCGGCACCATCATGCGACCAGCTCCATAGTACCAAACTATTTCAATGTTTCCAAAGTTACATAAGTACGCTAAGTTTCAGCGTAATCGAATGTCAGGAAGTGCTTGAAAAATCGAATACTAGTTACTGGACACACATACGGAAACAAGGTAATATAAAGCTTTGAAAAAACGCTTACCGTGGTCAGACTGAGACCCTTTCCGTACCTCGGATTTAGTCTCGCAGCTTAAGGCGACGACTAACGCCAACGACCTTGAGGGAATAATAATGTTTAATAATAATAATGTTTATTTTCCAAACAACTTAATACTAAGATACAAAACAAATTGGCAACAATATTATGATAACAAAAAGAGTTTAGCATCTGTAACCGAACTAGGCAGAGCCTGTATTTCGGTTATCAGCGCCTTTCCCCCAAGTTATTTAAAACAGTAGTTAATCATCATCAAGTCCAAGTACAAGGTATGATCGATTGTGATATCCTTTAATAAATTAGGTAGGTAAGTATATTTTACATATTATTATTTTCAATTGTAAAGTTAATTAGGATGTGTGATTAAGGTGTAGCATGGTGAGTTTGTGTTTGTGTGTGTACGTGTGTGTGTGTGTGTGTGTGTGTATGTAAGTGTGTATGTGTATGTGTGTGTGAGTGTGTGCATGTGTGTGAGTGCTATCTATATATATATATATATATATTTACTGTGATTTTCCCAATAGCTGTTCAGTCTCCTCATAACTAAGATTCTGTAAGAAACAGCAAGTTTTTAATCTACATTCCTTTATTGTCAATGGGTATATATTAATTAATTTGTTTATTTTATTATAGAGGAATGGACTAAGAAATCCGATAAATCTTTGACAGAATCTTGTTTTACATGTTGGTGGCATATTACATACGTTATGTTTACGACGTCTCTGCAGTAGTAGTGGGTTTTACGACTGTTTAGTGTGCTGTTGGAGGATAACTTTAAGAATAAATAATTGTCTAACAGTTAAAACATCACACAACCTGTAAAGCTTTACGGTTGGGAAGTCGATCCGATTGAAGGTGCTAACCTTCAGAACAGCTCGCTGGGCTATCTTCACTGCCTTTAGCGAAGTTTTATAGATACCACCCCAGGACGTGACACAATATGTTAGGAGCGACTGACAGAGAGCGTAATATATCTGTTTCAATAGTATAGCATCCGCAACGTGACGCAAGTTCTTAAAAATAAAAATTAGTTTGCGTACTCTAGAGCTGAGAAGTTTTACGTGTTCCTTGAAGTTAAAGTTCCTGTCAATGATAATACCTAAGTACTTGATAGAGTTCACGCATTCAATTAATGGACAATAACAGTTAACTCCCAAGGGGCAATCATGCGATTTAATATTTAGTCCACGTTGGATTTGGGTTGCCTGCTGTATACTGAAACAGACATACTTGGTTTTGTCTATATTTAGGGTTAGGATATTTCTCTGTAGCCAGCTTTTTGTCCTATCAAAACCTTCCTGGGCGGCCCCGAAAACCTCTTCCCAAGTATCACCGGCGAACACCAAGGCCGTGTCATCGGCAAAGGAGATGATTTTACCCAATGTAAGGTTGAGATTCGTAAGCCCGTTTATATACACGAGAAATAATGTCGGTCCCAATATACTACCCTGCGGAACACCGTGTGTGACAGGGAAGTAAGCACTCATATATTCACCCACTCGAACACACTGGGTACGTCCAGACAAGTAACTTGTAAAAAGTTGAAGTTGTGTGGCCCTGATTCCAAGTTTTTCTAGCTTACTGAGTAGTAGGGAAACAGAAATCGTATCAAATGCCTTTGCCAGATCCAGGAAAATGGAGAGACACTTTTTTCCTCTATCCAAATTAGAACTGACAAAGTCAGCAAGCTTGTTTACTGCCTGTTCGGTGGATTTGCCTTTTCTAAACCCGTATTGATTTACTGAATTTTTTAAAAAAGCTTCAGATCAAAATGTAGATAATTAAATTGTCTTTGAGATGGTGTCGATTTGATTAAAATACGCCCAACGGTTTAGGCGCGATTGTCGTGTTTGTGTCCGTTTTGGACATATCTTTACAAATTAATTACAACAAATTATAAGAATAAAACACAAAATTAAGAAAATGGTCTTATGTAACATATATTTTTTCTAAAAAATTACAACTAGCCGTTTTGACGTGATTCTCATTTTAAAATCAGCTACTCAGGGGTATCTGCGCCTTAATTGCGTAAGTGAATTCGGCAAGGCGAAAGTTTTTATCACATCAATCGAACAATAACGTGCGAGATGAAAGACGCGTTGTGGATTTCCGGCTATGTGATGGTCGATAGATGGGGTTAAATCCTTCGCCTTGCCGATTTCACTTACTCAATTAGGCTGCCGGTTATCATATGTAGGTAGATCTTTGACCGACGTTACGGCTACGGCTGGTCAGAAATAGGATTGCCAACCGTACTATAATAATAGTATTGTACTATATTTCGAGTCGTACTGTAGAAGAAATATATAGTATACAAAAATAATATATTTATACCATTTCGCCTCTAAAAAGCTTATTTTATTCACTAAAAGAGTGCATAAAAAGCACTTTCAATCACTGTTTTGGTGTTTGAATTTAGAACACACCAATATATATTCGACCTCCATCTCAATGCTATACGATCTCCTTGCACATAAAAGAGTCGATACAAAGTCCTTGTGCAAAGAATAGGTACTCGAATAATTTTGAGTTTGTTTATATTTAGGTTTTTAATAGTGATTTTGATTTTAGTCTAGGATGTTTAGTGAATACTTTTTGGATTTTAATTCTAATATTAATTGCATTGGTGTTTATTTCATTATAATTATGTAACGTAGCGGAGGTGGTCACTGGCCCCTGAAACACAGGTGCTGTTACCTATCTCAGCTTCAATTTACGCCTATGGCCCTCGCTTTAAATCCGTCCTTTATTCACTAGTTGCATTATATAGTTTGTTGGGTTTCGGTGTTAAAATAGTAACACCGAAAGCCAACAAACAATTCCTTCATAAAAATAAAAATAATACTTCTTTACATTAACTTAACATAAATAAGTAACAAAATAATATCTTTGTTTAAATTTTATTTTTTTTCCATAAAATACTGTTACAAGATAGGGCAATGCCATCTAGTGACGAGAGGAGGAACTAGGTACTGTGAAGGGGTAACTCAGGGAAACTAATAATAAGCAGAAATTACTTTTAACTTATATTGACTCAACAACGTGCCTGCCCTCGGGCGGTTTTTACAGAAGTCCCCGCTAAACAAAACTACACGCGTTCGATATATTTCAAATATTCTGTATTCGATTTCCTTCCAAACTTATAAGTCGCCAGTATTAGGTGTCAGCGGCCGAACAGGTTGCTTGTCCTACGTGGAAAGCCTCTACATGAGCTACGCCCCTACGAATAGATGCGCAGAATCATGTGAAGCGCAGCTATTCTCAACTTTGGAAGGAAAATCACTCTTACCTAATACCTTTACCTAACGGAGGAATTAATCTAAGGTCCTTCCCTTACAAGGGGAAGGCTCAAGTCATGGCAAACGAATTACCGGATTCTCCGATATTTACTCTAACTTCAGCTAATAAGTGCACATGCATTAACAAGTCAACGCCGTCATGCTTGAACTAGGTACTAACTAGCGGCGCTATCTAGTACCGAATAGCGGAACTAATATTCTCGAAAGCTCGTGTCGAATGGAATTTTCCAGAATGTTCGAACCGTAGGTTCGGGAAGTTCCTTGTCGCTTCGGGAACAATGAGTTCGAATGTCGATTGTTCTGCAAGATTCTCGGAGTATCTAGAACAGTATGGAACGTTCTAGAAACGTTTTCCGTGCTATATAATGAGCGGTCGGGTTCGTCGTGAGGCAGATTCGATTGGCAAGCAATACAGAGCGATCGGAAAAGGAAAATTGTGCAAAGTAATAGAATTGTTTAAGAAGTGTTTCTAAATAAGTCTGCTGTTTAAATAATTTATTCCTGCAATCCAGATCGTAACAATATTATATTTTTTTAAACTATACTATATTTTTATAGTTTATTTGCATCTGCCTAATGCCTGATTTGACAACCATCTTGCGAGGTATACTCTCTACTATCTTACGTTTACGTATCGTGTTACCCAGCTACTGGGTTGAAACCCACCTACCTATCTATACCTATAGTGTGGCAATCAGACAGGCAATCGCTCCGCACGGGCTCCTTCCCGGCCTCGTGGAAAGAGGGGCGCGTCATCATGCTGCCCAAGGCGGGCAAGAATGTCCTGAAGCCGGAGAGCTATCGGCCGATCACACTCCTGCCCACTATCTCTAAGGTGTTCGAGTCCCCCCTGCTGCGACACCTCACACCTCACATCTCTCCGCGCCCGGAACAATTCGGGTTTCGCGCGGAACATAGCACGACGCTCCAGCTGTCGAGGGTACTGCGCCTGCTGTCGACTACGATAAACAGGAAGGAATACGCGGTGGCAGTATTCCTCGACATGGAAAAGGCCTTCGACCGCGTGTGGCATAAGGGACTAATCCACAAGCTGGCCACATCCAGCGCGCCCCGTCGCGTGGTAAGAGTAATTAAATACTTTCTGACCCACAGGACATTCAGAGTGGCGGTGGAAGGCGAGCTGTCCGCCCCCCGCCCGATTATGGCGGGCGTGCCACAGGGCGCCGTCTTATCGCTTGCGTGTTACTCATGTTACACCGACGACATCCCTACAACATCTGAAGCATCGCTAGCCTTGTACGCGGACGACGCCGCCTAAGTCGCTGAACGCAAAGCACGCTGCGGTAAAAATGCAGCGCGCCCTAGACAACATCCCCGAGTGGCTAGCGAAATGGCGGCTATCGGTTAACGTGGGTAAGACGCAAGCTCTTGTTACACTACCGCCACGTCTGAAACTACAGGGAGCCGACATCGAGTGGTCACCCCATGGTACCCCAAGTACCTGGGTGTGACTATCGACCGTCGGCTCTCGATGAGATTGCACGTCTCGAAGGTGGTGGCGCAGTGCAAGGTCGCTCGTAACCTCCTCTATCCAGTGCTCCCATCCCGCCTCCCCGCACGTACCAAGCTGGGAATCTATAAAACCTACCTGCGATCCATCCTCACTTACGCTGCCCCAGCTTGGTACGCCCTCACTGGCGAAGTAACCAAGAACCAACTGCGCGCCCAACAGAATTTAGTAATACGTTGCATCATGGACGCCCCTCGTTATGTGAGGAACGAGATACTCCTGCGGGACACAGGAATAGAGAGCCTGGGC
Source organism: Orthosia gracilis (assembly GCA_947562075.1). Classification (NCBI taxonomy): domain Eukaryota; kingdom Metazoa; phylum Arthropoda; class Insecta; order Lepidoptera; family Noctuidae; genus Orthosia; species Orthosia gracilis. The sequence continues at coordinate 16,219,542 of OX387264.1, read as the reverse complement.
GAGTTTATAGGGCGACTTGCCACAACTCTGTTCGCGCGGGCCGACGCTTCTGCCTGGCCCCATGTCAAAGACATCGCGCCATGACACGCGCGCCCGCCCGACAGAAAGCGCCTCCCCCGCGACCTCATTACAGACGCTGCAATCCCATCAGATTCCCGGACTTGACGCCTGAGTAAGTAGCATCAGTCTACACGCTACTTACTCAACCAATAACACTGCCCACCCCACACTACATTTACGGCGTGAAGTTTGTTCTAAGTTAATATAGGCACTCTTCACGTCGAATACAGCCAATCGCTACTATACATTCGCTAGTACACATGCACCGAATAGCGCTGCGGTCGCCTCGCGCGCTATTGGTTCATGAGCGGTGTAACTCAGTACATTGCCGCTCCCACATACATTTACGGCGCTAGTAGTCGCTTTCATTACTAAACTGTAGGCTCGTCAAAGTCGGCACTCCTGACGCCTGGTTGCTCTCGCTGGGCTTCTTGTGGTACGCCACAAGTTCCACCTGGTGAGAGTGGACCGCCAGGGTGCCGTGAAGAAGCGGCGAGTCGTTCAGTAACGCTCGCCGGGGCGCGCCTACAGTCACATACAACAAGTCAAACATAGCGTGCGCGGATTCAGAATTCGCGCACGCACGAAGCTGGGTCCAGTGGACCACTCAGCGACGGGTTCGCTGCTGCGAGCCCCGGTGCTGCACCCGCGGCCAGGGGACCATGTCTCGTAACCACTACCAAAACTGGAATCGCTCCATACAAAATACTGGTATTCATCTGCATCCAGTTAGACTTGAAGCCGACCCAACATTACTTGAGAAAAGGCTAAATCATAAGCGTCGTCCTGATACAACACGATAATCTCGTTCATTTTTATAGCAAAATCGAAAAGCGCTCTTTTTCGGTGCGACGACGCGTTCGTTTTGCCATACAAATGGACGACGACGCCAGATATTGGTTAATTACATGAAAAGGTGTAATCTTCTTAATCATAAACAATGATAAGTTCCTAAGCATCGTTCTTGCGTTGATAAGGTAGCGGTAAGGTTATTTCCTTTTTTTTATTAAAACATACATGTACTTAATTGAACAATTTTTATTGAATACTTAAATACCATTCATATTATTTGAAGGTGTACAAAGTATTTACTTATTTTAGTTCCTACACTGTGATATTATGTGGTAATTAGGAAACAACTATTGATTTTCTTTTGTTAAACACCTTTCACACTCAGGTTTCATCACACTAGAGCGGTAACAAATTTTTAATGTTAGATTTTGGTGTTAAGTGTTATTCTACGTTTTCTATATTTATGTTCTCATGGTGAGGTGGAAATTGGTATACTTATTTCTCCTGGAGTTCTGGATACCCTAACTTTTTTCTATTTTATCTAGTACTGCATCCATGGATTCTGAAAAAGAAACATAATAAATGAAAATTTGCAACAGTACAAAGTTTTTCTCGATACGTAGTCACATGAAGTATAGTATAATATTGCATAGCATTGTGTTGGTGAGCTAAAAGTGAAGATTATTAGAATTGGAGTATTTTGAATTACTTAGGAAGCTAATGATTAGAGTAGAGACATCATAGAAAGCTCGAAATATGCATGCGTATCTGCATGAAAAGTAAAATAATATGCAACATCAATAAGTAAGAATCTACCTAACTAAATAATTAGTTATTGTATATTTAGAGAACATTTTGTTGTTTCAAGAACATCATACAGTCAGTAATTTTTGTTGTTTATCTATTTTAAAAATGGTATCGGACAAAATTATTCGCAACCAAATTATTTTATATTTTGCTACTATTGTAAACACAAACACAATTTATGTTTACCAGGGGTGTTCGAAATGCTTGATGTTGATGAGTATCTAAAATTGTGTCTTCGATCGCTCAAAACATTTGCATTCATCAATTCAGAGTAGAACCCTTAATTTTTTTTTTGGTTCTAACCACACTTATTTTGAACCAAAATAAATCTACACTTTTATTTTGAATCGTAATATTTCTTACCCACTAGCTTGAAAAGGGGCTAAATATGCAAAGACATATGCAACATGCAAATGTAATCCGGTTTCTACTAATGATCTCTCCGAGTAATTTAATCAGACCACAGAATTCGGATACATCTCAAGACAACTAGCTGAGTAGTATGCAAAGTTGTGAGTCAACAAATGTTTTTAAAAAAAGTTGCCCAAATATGGTGCCCTGTGTAACACTTGCAGCTTATTTTCACCATAGGTAGATACCAAAATGCCCCGTATTAGTTTTACTTCTATACTTCCATAAAATGTTACCTAATAATGTATGTAACATTTTATTACCTACAAGCACGCAACTAAAATGAACTTGCCTCCAATATCGGTGCCACGAATATCAAACGATTTCAAGAAGTCGGGCAGTGAGCAGCAGTAAGTGGAATTGCCACTGACAAACCAATCTTCATATTTATCACACACGCCTTCTGTCTTGCATTTGATATCACTCTTTGTAGGTTTAGGATCGTTAATGTAGACTATGGCCATTGCTTCATCGTCGTCGAGCCTTACCACCTGGAAATATATTCATTTGATGAAAAAAAGTGGTAAAGAATTTATGTCAGTCGCATAGGTGTGAATGTTATTTTTAATACAATTACGAAATTTAAAAATGTGGTATAATTATGGTGCATTTGTTATGGTGGTGCACTTTCAGTATAATATAGAGTTCAGCAAGCAAGTTGGCAAGTCGGTTCGAGCGACGGCTTAATAAACCGGATTACCTTCGGCTTTTTGAACCCTAATTTTTTTAGATAAATTATGTATGTAATTATAAAATTGTAGGCGGAGGGAATTTTGGTGTATTAATAATCCTTACTATACCTTCCATAAATATCTTGGTATAGCAGCTCCATTTTTCTCTTGCATAGTGTGCGTGCCAGACCAGACAACTATGTCTGTGTAGATGGCCAGTTGGGTTCTCACCATGTCATTAACATCTTCCCATAGCGGCTGAAATAATACATTCATTTAAGATACGCATCCTCTTAAATAAGGCAGGTACCTACCAGCTATGTTAAAACTACTTTAATATTATTAAATAGCCCTTACCAATGTAGTATCGCAAGACCGCCAGGCCGGGATTACATTCAGAGGATCGATGAACGTACTCTTCTTTGCAGGCCCATCATTAAAGTCAATTGCATTCACAAGTTGGGATTTACTATAACAGCACGACGACGACGCGTCCTTACAGGTGAACCCTCTCTCAGTTTTCTCGTAGCCTATGCCTGGGTATGTGTACCAGTTGTAGCCAGCGCTCAGACCGTTGTTGTTTGTTACAGTCATCATAATGCGTGTGTATAAGGGCATATTTATTTTATGGTCGAAACAGACTTCGTAAGCCTCCAAGAAGTCAGGCACGTTGTAACCCACACTAATTAATTCGGAGGTATTCGTTGAACATTTTACTTTCTTTTTGATAACGGAGGGTTGAATGCTGTTAGTACACTGTAGGTCTGAGAACTTGTAAATGTTTTCTCCTATCATGAAAGAGTCTTCTTTATAACAAATTGCCTCTAATTTACTATATTTAGGGAAGTTTTTGAATGTATTTGACGTCCCTTTTAAGCTTGGACAAGACAAGGTAATTTTCACTTCCTGTTCTACTATCGTATAATACCTTGTAGTTTCAAATTTATGCCAAGACCCTTCGTCATTCAGTATGAGCGGCATATATGGCCCATCTTTTAAGTTCCTAGTTATTAAACATGCTGTAAGAAAAAAATGTAATTTTTAAATAATTGAGGATAGGTATGCAAATGCGGCGCTGTTTATATAATATTCAAAGACCGCTAATAAACATAATAATTGAGACTTGCCTGAAGACTTGACGTCAAATCTCTTCAGTACATATCCGTGTACGTTGCTTATATTACAGATATACTGACCCACGCCTGCCGAATTTAGATCGGTTAACACTTTGCCATTAAACCTCCATTGAACCTGAAAGATACAGAAGTTGCAGAGGATGAGTACAGGAGGAGTTCAGGATGAGTACAGGATGAGTACGGGATGAGTACGGGATGAGTTCAGAATGAGTACAAGATGAGTACAGGATGAGTACAGGTTGAGTATAGGTTGAGTACAGGTTGAGTACAGGGTGAGTACAAGATAAGTATAGGATGAGTACAGGTTGAATACAGGTTGAGTACAGGATGAGTACAAGATGAGTATAGGATGAGTAAAGGATGAGTTTTTCAAGTAAGCGCCCACTTTAAAAACTCGTCCTATTCTCCAAAACTATGAAGTTTTTGAGTACTATGAAATCAAGCCCGTGACTCCTTTGAGTGTTTTTCGCTATTCCTTATAGTTTCGAATTTGGCCATTCAAGTTCACTTGGAATACTCAACCTGTATAGGTATGGTATACATGGATCATATAGTCGTAGCTATTACATTTATATTTAATACTTTAATTGTGCGCACAGCTAAGGCGCGCTCCCTTGTGTGCACTCCCTTCCGGGGTCTTTATGCCCTGATAGCTTCAACCTTGGGGTCTTTAAGTCAAGAGTGAATAGGTTTCTTCTAGGCAAGCGTGCTTCACCGTAGACCATATCATAGCTTACCATCAGGCGAGATAGTGGTCAAACGCGAGCCTTTTAATTATAAAAAAAACTATAACATTGTGTAGTAGCCCTTTGAATAAAATTGCATATTTTATTCAAACGAATAGTCCTTACTATGCTATAATACATATTATAAAGAGGAAAGATTTGATTGTTTGTTTGTAATGGATAAATTCAAAAACTCCTTAACCAAATTTTGAAAATTCTTTCACCAGTAGAAAGCTACATTATTCTTGAGTGACATAGGCTATATTTTATCCTGGAAACGGAACCTGTTAAGTGGGCCAAGAGAGCGAAGCCGCGGGTAATAAGTAGTATTTAATCTATCTATGCTTTTAAGATACAAGATAAAAAAATGCAAAAAAAATAAACGCTATAAAAAAGATTTTATAGCATTTTAATAACCATTTGCAATTCTAACTTACCTTAGGCATCGGCTTCGCATTCTTATAAATGTCACAATTTTGCTTGATATCTGTTATATCACCTCGCCAATTGCTAATGGAAGTATGATCGGAAACAAACTCCGGCGCAATACCGACGTCCACCACGTACGTGTGTGTTTGTGTGTTACCATGCTTGTCGCTCACATGACACGTATAGTTGCCATCGTGGTCGTACAGTGAAGCATTTCCTATTTGAATGTATTCTTTGTTGCCTGCATCCTGCGTCTGTGGTAGTAGAAACATAATAATGTAATTTTGCCATAAAAGACAATTAAGTCGTTAAAAATCATATCATACTTGAAAATTTAATGCCGCTTGTCGGAACTACTCATGCCTCCCCCTTTCTTCTTCTTGTCGTGTCGACAATGAATCTGTCGCAAATGGATTTCTTTATCAGCTGTTTTACAAAACCGCTAGCTGTTTTACAGAATAGTTCCGTTATGTACAACAGGTTTATAACGTTCAAGTAGATTGGAATTTGCGCCATGTTAAACGAAAATGCTACCAAATTGTAGAAATAATTCAAAATGGCTTATCTGCAATATAATAAGCGTTTGATATAGGGTGACCATGGTGAAATAAAAATAAATTATTACTGTTGTTTATAGAACTCCCAACAAAGGTAGGTGTTATAGGTAAATCACAATTTAATTATGAGTTAGTGATGAGACTTACAAATATAATAAAGTTAACCATCATTAAACGTCATTTTGCTGTTTTATATAACAGAGCTGTTTTGTAATACAGCTAGCGGTTATGTTATTCAGCTAATTAAGCAATCCATCTGCGACAAATCTATTGTTTCGCAGTATGTGGTCACACTTATTGCGGCGTCGGGGGCATTATTCAGGTCGTCAAGGGGGCAGGCAGTGCAGGTGTATGGGCATTTGGGGCGATCCAGCAAATGGTTTGCAGCCTCTATTCTGCTCACTTACGATTGTTCGCGGCGTCGTCGATGCATCCTTGCTTGAAGCTGTCGATGATTCGAGGTCTGGCCGCGATGAAGTGGTGCTCAGGTGATGTATTTGTCTTGTCTGAAATATTATTAATAGCACACATTAAAATTATTAATGTGTTATTAAAACTAGGTACGATTATTTTCTTTACAATTTCCCATCTGTTTCGGGAAATTGTACTTCAATATTTTATTATAACTAGATCAAATAAAAATAATGTTTATGTAAACTAACAGTTGTTATTTTTTAATTAATACAAAATTATTTTCTCCAATAATAAATCTTGACGGAACGAAAATATACTTACTATAAACCATTTAACTGATTGAGATTTAGAATTATACGCTTCACATTCCAATTTTTTAGTTTCACCCTGTTTTAAGTATACGTAATGTTCTGTGCCGTAGCTCTTGGGGTATTCTGTAGTATAAAAAAATGAAATGGTGTAATACAATTTAAACATATTAGTTACAGTTACTCTTCCAAGAAAATAGTAATTTGCGATAAAATGTTAATTTCAGGCGAAATAGGACAAATAATAACTCAACACCAACACAATTTGATCCCAATAAAGTAAAACGGGTTAGATACCCCTTATTTGGATCAAGTTGAATGTCGAAAACAATTTTTGATGTTCAAAATTTAGTACCCAAATTTCGAACTTAATAATACTTTGTTTCCGTACTGTGTTGTGGTTTTTACAGGTAACCCTTTTATTCAAACTAAAAATTACATATAGAGGCCATTTATCCATAATAATGACATTATTATAACTTACTGTCAACTTTTGCTTGGAATTTGACGCTGACTGAACTAATTTGATTCCTTGCTTCACACGTGTACGATGAAGTGTCTTTCCCTGTCGGTTTCATAATAACTAGAGCACCATCCTCAATTGAGTATTTTGCACCTGAAATGAGAAATAATAGACAAAGTTATTTAAATTATTATTATATGGAGAAAAACGAAAGTTAATCAAAGGAAATAACGAAAACTAAGGAAATTCAACCACTGATATTCATTTTGTACATGTGTTTGATCAAGCTTCTTTATCTCAGAATGCCATAAAACCTTGTATGGTCTATGATAAATAATCATATATGTGATTTGGGTGAAAATTACGTACCGGGTGTAATTGTAGCGCCTTTTAATTTCCATGTTATAACTGGTTTTGGAATACCGAGGGCATCACAAGGAATCCTTAAAGCCAGATCTCCTTCGATTCCTTCGACTGTTGAAGAATTTGTAGTAATTACTGGTGCATCTGAAAAAAAAACAATAGTACAGTAGGTACTTAAGAAGTACCTAAATAATACAAAATGTCTGATGTCGAGGACTACAAGCAAATTATAAATTGAGAGAATAAAAAAATCTGAAAAATCAAAAAAAGAGGGAAAGGAAAATATTAATTATAATTTAATGCTGGCTGTTCAACCTTGATGCTTGAAAACTAAGGTCTTGAAGTAATGTAGGTAAAAACCTTATATCCAGTTGGTCTGGACTCTGGACAACGGTCTGTAAACCTCTACTTTTTTCTCGGTTGTTAGAAAGTAAGGATTTTTTTATATTATATGGATTGTATAAAAAATGATATTCAAAAAAAGGGCAATGAGTGATATGAGTGATCATGGCGCTCTGATGGAAGAACGTAGACGGACATGAGTCGACCCCAAGTAACATGGGAAAAGGCCGGAAGATGAAGATAATGAAGAATGTCATATCACTTACATTCAACAATAAGCTTTGTGATGTGATCATCGCTTCCTACGTTGTTCTGTGCCACACACTTGTAGCGTCCAGCATGTTTTTTCTCCACATTTGTTATACGCAGTGTAGTCTCTGAACCGGCGATAGGTACAAAATATGTTGCAGATTTATCCATATATTGCCAAGTAATTTTTGGTTTTGGCTCACCTTTGACGATCCTGAAGTAAAGAAACATAAATAGTTTAAAATTCTTTCCATGATACGAAATAAATTCGTCTTTTTTATCTATTTTAGTTCCATCTGAATTAAATTTTTTACACTTTTGTACCTGAGTATAATTAGGTATACTGTCTCAAAAGTTGGTCTGAAATATTTGCTGAAATATTTTCAGCCGGCTTCGAACTGTTAGTTTGTTAACATTTATATTTGTTAGATACGTTATAAATAAATGAACAACAAGAACACATACTCACATGCACTCAATACTAGCCGGGTTACCCATTCTCACGTTCTTCGTAGCAACTCCGGATAATTTTGGTAGCTCTGAAATAACAACATTTCATTGACTATAGGTAGATCGTTAGCTAAAAAGTCATCGAGGTTTTAGGTATCAAAGTGGAATAACATTAGCGTTAATGAAACATATATTATTGTACTCACGTCGGATATATGTTTTGAAAGTCGCGCTGACTGCGCCGACTTCGTTTTTCGCCTCGCACGTGTATGAGTTAGTGTCGCTCACCGTTACATTTCTTATTATGAGCGTTCCTTCCTCCATGGAATACTTCGCAGCTAAAACACAAGGAAAAAGACAATTCTATTTAATTTTACTATGTCACCTCCTGGTTCTTGTAACTGTAGGTACACGATATTATAGTAGTATTCGCCCAGACCTTCTTTTATCGTTATTTTTACTAGTGAACCTTATCAAAATCCGTTGCGTGGTTTAGGAGAAGTATAATTGGTATAATCCCCGGCATGTAACTTGGCAAGGTTTAAGGGTAAGTACGCGGATATCGCGCGAACTGACCAACCACCATATAGATCAAACGGAAAGTGGACGAGAAGCGATTAGTCAGTCGATCCTTGTGTCAACTGACCAACTAATTGCGCGCTCGGAACTTTTCCCGCGCCCCGCTTCACTACCAACTTACGTGCCGGAGATTATACCTAAGCGGAGAAACAGACAGAGGTATACAGTTATTTTATTTTATGCTATTTGGAGAGAGAGAGATCTTACATGGATTGATGGCACGGTTGTTTAGTTTCCAAGTGATGACTGGCTTGGGCAGACCGACTGCGACACAAGGAATTCCCAACAAAGCGAATCCTTCAATACCTTGATAGATAGTTGGAACACTTGAAAATATTTTTGGCTCATCTGTAAAAAATATGATTAGAATATAAATATTTAATCGTTTTAGAATATATTATCTTTAGTTTGACCCAGTCACAAATGCAACTTCTCCCTACCTTGAACCTCAAGTTTTGTGATGTGTTCGTTCTTGCCGACGTTGTTCTGTGCTACACACTTGTAGCGCCCCGCGTGTTTTTTTTCCACTCTTGAAATATACAGCACTTTGTCGGCTCCGGGAATTGATGAAAAATTTGAGCTAGAATTGCCCATAAATTGCCATGTAATTGTTGGTTTTGGTTCACCTTCGATCCTAAAAGATTTAAAAACTATTAAAAACCAGTGCAACAGTTACAATTTCATAATGAATGCGAATAAACAGTCGTTATAATCTACAGCTTACTTTATTAATTATTCGGCATAGATAAGAAACTACACGTGTAAGCGTACCTATGTGAGAACCATGTTAGCGCTTGTAATACTTAGATATATGTAGCATAGTAGTGCTAGGTGCATCGTCCTCACGTATATGAATTTATTAATGTATGTACTTTAATATTGTAAAAGCTTATTTTTTTAAAAGAGTAAGTATGAAGTTTTTTGTGCATTCTTCTCCATAATAATCTACTTTTCCGAATGCACGGTAGAATAAATTTTTATTACTTGTTAATTTTAATTGTTAACGTTCGAAAGTGCCGCTTAATGGCCTAGTCGAAATAAAAACATTTTGACTTTGACTTTAAACCGGTTTTTCCCATTATTTTATATTTTGTGGCAAAATCATTTTCTAAAACTGATTCTGGCGTTGTTGATTTAATTGGTCATCCACTCTTTGTAAATTGATGTTTATCTTTCAACATTGAAAGAATTGAAACATTTACCTGCACTCGATACTAGTCGCTGATCCTAGCTTTACTTTCTTGGCAGTAACTCCTGATACTTTCGGTGCCTCTGTAAATTTAAGTAAGTATATAATCAATTTCAAATGTCACAAGTTTGTCTTACTTTCGTCATCGGTTTCCAGCCCTATCAGTGTAACACTTTGTCTTCTTATGCCGTCTTCTTCTTCGTCACGCTAGCACTGATCTTTTCTATCATATCATTTCTCTCCCAATCCATCCATTTGTTCTTTGGACTCCTCTATACTATAAATATTCTGATATAATAATAATCTTCGCGTATATTTTTAGATAACGGGAACAGTAGAAACCGGGAGGACAAAAGGGAGTAGTGTACAAGTGTGCGCTCAAACATACCACACTATTATCACCACATCTCCTCTTGTATAGTCTCAGTTGATATAGGTACCATGTGACCATTTGATCAAAAGGATATCGTAACATTAGATACTCACGACGGATGTACGTTTTGAAAGTCGCTCTGACTGCGCCGACTTCGTTCCACGCCTCGCACAAGTACGAGTTAGTGTCGCTCACCGTTGGACCCCTTATTAAGAGCGTTCCATCTTCTATGGAATATTTCGCGTCTGAAACATAGGGAATGTCGTGATTGAATTATTAAGACACGATATTTTAGCGGAAGGTCGGGTTAATAAAAAATTGCTTAGGTTTTGTAGAGAGTCGTCTTTGTCCCTCATATTTATTATTTGACGCATATCTGATAAACCGGCCCGGATACTGCAGTTGATTAATTATTACCCGACAACGGAAGCGTCAAGAGGAAGGTTTATGATACCATTGAGCCGATATTAATAAATTAGTCGATCGATAATAGAGAGTCGATCAATCGATTATGCTTTATTATGGTATAGGCGACGTTGTCTATGAAAAACAGCTGTTACATCAAAAAAAGTGTGGGTCTTCGATTTTTATTTGTTGTCATATCGAGTGTATAAAATAAAGGAGTTCAGAAATAAGAGAGAGAGATGTTTTGACTGTAATTATAATTTAGGGTGTTTAGTATTAAGCATTCTATTTTGTATTAAACATCTTACTTGGAGTAATGTCCCGACCGCTTAGCTTCCAAATAATGACTGGTTTCGGCATACCAGTTGCTACGCAAGGAATCTTCAGAAGGGCGTCTCCCTCAGTAGCTTGATATATAATAGAGCTACTTGTAGTTATTTTTGGCAGATCTGTGAACATCAAATAGTTTTTAAGTTGTAAATTTTATAATAACAGACGTTCACGGGCAGCCGCTTTAGACAGTCAAAATGGCTTTACCGAATGTATACACGCGATTAACCAAAAAACTTTCCATCCTAAGTAGAAATAATCTTAGAATAATCATAGCAACAATTTAAAATACATATTTTCAATATAGGCGCCTCAGACAGCCCACTTTTCAGGGGCAGCTTTAACGCCGAGGAATCAGCCTTCCACGCCATCCTGAAATGCGAGGCTGTTTCCTCTCAACGTGCTGAAATCCTCGAAACAGTGAAGTCACTCCGCGAAGCCTGTGAAGCCCCCAGGATGCTTCTGTACTTTGGGCGGAGCTAGGCTGGCTGTGTTACTCGCACAACGGACTAAATGAGAGTCTAAGTGCGGAAAAGAGTGTCCCGTCTTGGTAGGTAGTTTAGACCCTCAGAATGTATCTTCTTCTTAATAGAGATACAACTTTGAATTTACCTTGAACAAACAATGACGTTAGGTGCTCAGCTTTGCTTACTACGTTCTCCGCTACACACTTATATTTTCCCGCGTGTTTGTCCTCCACGTTTGTTACACGCAGCACACTTTCAGAACCAATAGGGGTAAACGTTGAACCTGATTTGCCTCCAAATAGCCATGTTATTTTTGGCGCTGGAATACCACTCACAACTCTGCAAGAAATAAACAAAAATGATCACGTCTTTGTAGCCATGGTCTTTAAATACTCTAAAAGAAAGTATTTCCAAATTTTAGTTAATAATATTATATTATAATGTTATTTGCTACTTAAAACTACAAATTACGTTAAGTTCTACTTACTTGCATTCAAAGACAGCAGTTTTACCCTTAGCGACTTTTATTTCCGTTGCTCCCTGTACCTTAGGAGCAACTAGAAGAGAAAATACCATGTATTAGTTTCGTGAAGTGACAAATTACTAATGAAGTAGGTAATTGTTTGTTCATGGAAAATTACGGAAACATAATATATTATACTTACTTAGTCCATCAATTTTAACACGTGTATGGAAGGATTTTTGCACATCCTTCTTGTTTTTCAAGGCAACTTTGCAAGTATATCTGCCATCTAAATCAAAATCCATCTTTTTTATTTTGAGTAGAGTGCGACTTGCAGATACCTCGTACTTATCAGATGTTTCTATCTCCCTAGTTTGTCCTGTCATCTCGTTCGCGTAGTACCAATGGATATCCATCGGAAGATGTGATGTGATGTCGCAGGTAATGGTGCCTTCTGTACCGTAGGCCAATTTTCTTATTCCTTAAATAATAAAAGAAAATATAAATTAAGCAACTTTTGGTTATGGATTTGGTTTTATAAGAACATCTCTACGACTGATTATAGATGATGAAGAAAATAAACTAAATTGACACACACCTGAAGGAGCAGATTTAACGGTGAACGGTTCTTTTACGATAACACTAATTCCTTTCTCATCCCTTCCTACATCGTTCGAGGCATAACACTTGTATCTATCTCCTTTTGACGCGTATGAAATGTCCATATAACTTATGTAGTTATATGGATATTCTACGAGCGACATCTGCAAGTTAATAGTATTCTAATTAAATTACAATTCTCAAGTAAGTGGGTACTATAATGAAACAAGTGGGCATCCACCTAAGATGGAAGTGTTGGCATGTGATGAGGAAGGATGAAACTGAACATTTAACTAAAAGAGTTCTGAAAATAAATGTGGATGGATGGAAATAGAGAGCGAGGTCAAATAACAGATGGATGTCATGTGTGAGAAATGATATAAATGAAAAGGAGTGACTGCTGGTCAATTCTGTAAACATCTCACCGTGATGACTTAGGTGTAGTGAGCTCGAAGCGAGCTGTCATTCCAACAAATATGCTAGGGATTGACAGCTTTCTTCTAGCTCACTTCACCTAAGTCTTCATCGTGAGATTTTTACAGAATAGCTCTACTGATAGCATTTCGGTTGTCGAAACGTGTTGCGACGACCTTAAGGAACATGGGGCAAGGTCAGGAAGACGAAGAAGAGCATAGAATAAGATTATAATTAAGAGAGTACAATTAGTAATATTTGAATAATGCATCAAATAAAATCCAATATAATAATTAAATTACCTTAGAGGGCATAACCCTTCCTTCCATGTTTGCCCACTCGATTTTAGGCTCTGGAAATGCTACCACTTTGCAAGTTAACTTCATCGTGCTATTATATTCTATTACTATCCTTTCCCCCTCTGCTATTTTGACTGTCGGCCTTCTATTATTTGGCAATTCTACAAATAAAATATAACGAATTTTTTGAAGGAGCATCACGAATGTAATAATTTTAGACGCTGGTCTTGCACCCTAAAGACGTTTCAAATTGCAATCTCATCACGGCGACAATCAGTGTCAAAAACTTTAAAAATGTAGGGAAATTAAAGTTTTTAATAGATTGATATTGGAATTTTAACGATGTTTAAAAATACAGGCACTATCCACTGGTTTCTAAAAGCTTCAGATAAAACAAATATTAAATTGTCATATCATAACTGAACTTACTTTTCGGCGGTTCTGGCGGTGTAATGGGGATTTTACCAATCCTTCTAATAGGTTTACCCGTAGCTTTTACTACCCCGTTCACCTAAAACAAAAACAGGACCGTGGTTGATTAGTTTTATGAGTAGGTACCTACTAAGAGCCAATCGTATCCAAAAAATATTTATTAAAATATGAATAATACAGTTGTGACATCAAAACTGTTACTGATCTTAAGTGCCATTTACTGCATCAGACTGCTTTAAAAGTGACTTATTTGGAACTTTTTAGATATATGTGCAGGCGTTTTTTTTATAAAATATTTTCATACAGTTCAGGGTTTCATTACAAAATAATAAACTATTGATACTTACGGCAACTTTAAACCTTTGCGATGGTGCAACAAACAGATTCGTTACGTAAAAATCTTTAGAGATCTCTTTTAGAGGCAACGGGTCTTGAATTGGTTTTTCATCCATATTCAAAATCTGCGCCGATACTATTTGCACCGAGTGATGGTCATCAGTGACGGATATCGACAGGTGGACTTTCGATTCTGAAAAAATATGTTCATAGAAGTTTTTATTATGTTTTCGTGCGGTTCTGTACGACGCAGCCTAATGAATACATAATTAAACTCACCAGCTATTGGTTGCAGTGACGTTTCACCCAGCGACTTGGGTTTTTGCTCAGAGAAACCATGACTGAAGAAGAAATCAGTCCTACCGACAATAACGACTGACGTTCTTGTCTGGCCCATCACAGTAGCCACATATGTGCCAGGTTTAGCGTTACTTAATTTTGCTACCTAAAATTTATCGAATTAGTAGTAATATAAAAAGATTAATACAATTTGTGATCGCAAGATCAAAAAACGAAACAGTTTAATTTAGTAAAACCTTGTCTTATAAAAGACATAGAACATCATAAAGATCGGCAATTAGCATGCTATTTTGTAACAATTGAAAACGATGTTTTAGAAATAGTTATTTTCAATAAGTGTTGTTTTGAAACATAAAGAAAAAGGAAAAGAAACAGGAAAGAGAGTAAGTTATGGATACTCATACCATTTGCGCAATTGGATCAGTCAACTAAGTGGTGGCATGATAGTTCTTTTCATGATTACCAATTTTGTGTTGTCAAGTGTTTTAAATATGTTATATCTGTGCTGTTGAAATGTGTTTTAAAGGCTCAACCTTTAGTAAGCGTAGAAATATTTATATTAAAACGCGTTGTAGCATAGTTGCCACATGATTGCGAGCACGGCGATAAATCTTGCCGTTGTTTGATCGCAATTGAAACTTACTTTCCCATTATCGTTCCACATAATTTTTTCTAAATTAGCCGAGGGTCCTTTAATATCCAAATAAACATTTTTGCCCGACACGGAAACGATGGCATAGTCAGTGTGGTCATCGATTGTAAACTGAAAATAAAAGTAAAAATATAACATATAAATATAATATACGTACAAGATGTTCTATGACTATAAATGATTTTTATGGTAATTTGAGGTACCAAAACAAAAAAAGTGAAAAATAAAAAACTTTTTAACTAACAAATCAAACCGACTTCCAAAACGAAAGCTAAGAGGGAGAAGTTAACTTTATACAACTATATTTCACTTGTTACGCGTAGGTCCAGGGGCAAGTCCATTCTTAAGAGGATTTCAAAACTATTGCTGCGTATGTTTCTGAAATTGTGTTTGAAAACTCAATTTTCAAAATGGAACAGATTGTGTTACGCAGTGATACTGCTGGGTAAAAACCTTGAAAGGTTTGCTTTGGAGTATGTGGCAATAATACAACATTTTTCGGATTAGACAAGAATAAGCCCCAAAACACCTTTATGTTTACATTATGTTTATAATTTTAAATAGGCCTAGGCCTACGTTCAGCAGAATGAATATGAAATATAGTTTTTGAAGAAAACAAAATACAAAACTTAACGATAACAATACTTACTGGAATATCTTTTTTAACACCAGCTGGTACTATCGTCGTAGTAATCACAGTCTTGTTGCCTTTTATTGTTTCTTCTATTGTTCGGAGTACCTAAAATAATTGACAAAGAAGATCAATTTCGATTTTTTTTTATTTCGTTTAATAATTAAATTTTAAATATTTTATTTAAAGTATTAAAACGCTAATTAACTGTTTTACCTCTTCGACGTCACTCTTGGTCACATCGAATGCTAATCCAGAGCATGCGTGGGCTATGTCAAAGTAAACATCAAAAGGTTCGGCACCATATTTATCATTACAGCGACCGGTGAGCACAAATACTATCTGTAAGCAAAGGGAATGTTGTGTTGTACACTAGCAAGTTATTTGTGTAGGAAATAAATATATCCGGCTCAGACAGACAAATGTTAATATGTATTCTCCTAATAAGCTTAAGCTGCTAACAATGATTTTGTATGCTAACATGAATTTTATGAAGATGCCTTGTATTAAAAAATTGCAAGTTAATCGATTGCTGACAGTGCAACTCCCAGAAAATTACTAATGAAAAACATAAAAATATTTAAAACAGTAATATAATAATAATGCGCATAACGAATAACCACCAATAAGATAATTGCACTCTTGTAGCAGGCTAAGTACTGGCCTGAGTAGCTGGAGTGCATGGTAATTACTTCTCTATGTTTTAGAATACTAATACCTGGCTCTGTTTCTTTTGACACATTTCTTTGACATAATGGCTGTCCCGATAATCCTTAGCTGGAGCGTCAGTAAAAACATAGATGTAGGAGTCACGGTTACTGGTCTCTAGTGCTAAGAGTAATCCATTCATGGACGGCTCCCAACAGTCCCTGTTCACAATATTGTGAGCGTATACTGCGTCTAATCTACTTTTAAAAGTATTACGGTCTTGAGTCACCGCCCTCACTGTAGCGTCTGAAATGTATAGAATAAAAATAACTGTAATGTTGCTTCAGTGATGCTAGCACCAGGTTTTTCACGTCAATAACGACTGCCCAAATACACTTGCATAATAAGGAATGCAATACATAATCGAAATTATTGGGTTTTTGAAATTGTCATATTATGAAACGGGTAACTTTGAACTACTTTTTGTATAAGCATTATCATCATCAGCCTTTAGCAGTCCACTGCTGGACATAGGCCTCCCCAATTACCACCCATTTCTATAATATCACCCTTTTGTTTGAAATCTTATAAAATTCGTTTTATTTTTAACCGCCTATGGTGAAGCCAAAAGGAGGGTTTGATTTTAACCGGTACGTATGTACAGTCGGTAATAGCTGTTACCTGACTCATCCTAAAAATGAACGAATTGAATCCCTTTGCCTCTAACATTAAGTATTCAATTTGTATGAGATTATCAGACTAGCGCTACTCAATGAACAAATACAATAAGAATAAATTTAAATCGCAAAATTGATCTTTAAAACGTTAGCGTTAGGCTATTTATAAATACTTGTTATGTGATTTTGAATTTTATGCTGTAAGACAAAAGTTTATCCAATTGCTCTTAAACTTTGCTCTTAAATTACGTAACGTCTCTATCGAACTAGAAACGGAGTTTAGCAAAGCTTTAGGTAAGCTAAAGTCATTTTAAGGAAGTATGGACATTTTGTGTAAAAACCGAGGCTATTTACAAAAAAAAATTTGACCAATTATTGAAAACGTAATCTAGCAAGTGTTACACCATTTTTGAATCCTTATTAAATGCGCCAATTTTCCATGTTACTTGCCAAACTAGCGTAGTACATTTTTTTTTTCAGTAGATACAGTCAGTTAAAGTTGGGCGAAACAGTAAATTTGAATAATTTGGTTTTGAAAAAGTTTAATTTTCTTCTAAGTAGGAGGAGTTGGCTTTAAATTTTAGGCAAAAGTCTACACAAGCATTATTCAAGATTACATAATAATAAAAAAATTAGATAAATTATGGGATTTGTAGCAATTGGAGTTAAAGAACCATTACAGGGATTGATTTTTTTAGTAAATTTTTAAAGTGAACATAATTTTTTAAAAACATGAGATAGATTTTTTTTCGTATTTTTCTGAGAACTGTTATAACTTGGCCATAACCCATTTAACCCATTTACGGCTTGACGTCGATTTCTGGGACACCCTGTATAAATTAAAAACAAAAAAAAGTATGATCCATGTAGTCCACATTCACAACAATTAAAATAAAATAATATAATACTTTAAAAAATAGATATTCTTGTCATTGCAAGAAACCAAAAAAAAACAAAATTTTTGGTGCAAAATATATAAAAAAATCAAAATTAATTGGAGCAGCTCAATCCCAAGCCTGTTTGTCCTCAACGTAATCTTTAATTGTATAAAACGCTTTCTGGCACAACTTACGTTTAATGAATGATTTGAATTTATTAAGAGTTAGATCTTGTATGTGGCTTGGAAGCTTATTATAAAAGCGTACACACTGACATCTAAACGAGCCACCTATTTTCTTGAGCCTTGTTGTAGGTACTACAAATTTGTGTTTGTTCCTAGTATTTATGTTATAGATATCACTCTATTTTTTAATCATTTTTTAATCATTAATCATCATCACTGTCTTTGTCAATTTTATGTTTTTGTGGGCATATAAAAGATTTTCCTAAATATACTGAGAAGGCACAGTCATTACATTAATGTTCTTAAATTTCTCTCTGAGAGAGTGTCTCGAGCTTAATTTATAAATTGATCGAACAGCTCTTTTCTGCAAAACAAAGATAGTCTGGATGTCGGCGGCATTTCCCCACAACAGAATACCGTACGACATTACACTATGAAAATAGCTAAAATATACTAAACGGGCTGTCTCTATGTCAGTTAAATTACGAATTTTCCTAACAGCATATGCTGCGGAGCTTAGCTTTTTTGACAATTTATCTATATGTGGGCCCCACTGAAGCTTAGCATCCAAAGTTAAGCTTAAGAATACGGTGCTAAGTTAGTAAGGTACATAAAAATGAACCGCGACACTAAAGCTAAAGACTATCTACGCACAATTGTAGTGACTGCGCGCGAATATTTTTTAGCTTGCCTTACATTGCGAAAAACAACGTCTTGTGCCAATTTTTTTAATCTCTATTTTATAATTTTATTGTCACCTCGCAATTGCAAAATAATCTATTTGCACTAGGAGAATGTTGGCATCAGATTGTTAGGAGATTTAATAATAATGGATCTACTTTTTATAGCCTTTTTATATCATAATATTTTTATGCATAACAACGGATAGCATAAACTTCATTTCGCAGAAAATCCTTTGGCATACACACATGTAACATACATTCAAAACTCATAATTTTATAAGTCAGAATCATCTTCAAGCATAAATTTGATATCGGTAGTCATTAAAAGGCAGAACCATCATATCGCAGAAAGTTCACAGTCAGAATCGTCTTTTGGCATACATTTCATATCAATATTAATTGAAATACTCATTTATTACATTACAGAAAATTCATAGTTAGAATAATTTTGTATCTTTTACCATCATAATAAAATTGATTGAACATAAATTTTTTTGGTATTTATTTCGAAAAATGAAGCACGCAAACAAGCATACACCATGCATGCAACTAGCATGTAACATGCAAGAAAGCATGCAACATGCAAGCAAGCATGCAAGTGAGCATGTGTGTATGCAGCAGGCATAGTTTCTGTCACGGCTCCGGGGCGGTCCCACGCGAGCTTATCGTCGCAGATGGTTTAAAACCATCTGCGACGATAAGCTCACCACGACAGCTTCGGTTGTGACCGGCTTCACCGGCCAGCCTCAGCTCGCAGGCCGCCTAGCTCGTCCGCGCCTACGTGAGCCTAAATTACACTTTAGGGGAAGGGCAGACAATAGTTCATGGAGTCGGTTTTGCAGCGATTCGTTTTTGTCACTAACTTTTGTAACACAACATATTGACTTTTCAAGACGATATTTTAATTTTATATTAAGGTTGAAAATGCTATTTTATGGAAATATCTAATAAAATTATTTTAAATGAATTTCTGCCATCTTCATAATATACCAAGTGAAATTATGCCACATAAAATTCTGCCATCTAAAAAGTAAGCCATTGTAAATTCGGACATACAAACATTCGACCAAACAATAACTATATTAAATATTTTTCACGCCTTAAAATATTCTTTTAAAGAAGATTATGCCAAGTGTGTTATGCCAAATAAATTTCGGAGCATCAAGATTCTGTCAGATAGAGGGCAAAAAATAGTAATATAGCAGTAAGTGTATTTTGCTAATTATAGACTTCGTTTTTATACCTAGCTATTCCTCATGCTGTGACGTACGCAAAGATGTTTTTATATACTTAAACGTATAGTTACACCTGTTTCATTTCTCTGTTTCAGAGAAATACAGTCTGATTGTTTACAGACGTATAGAACCAGGTTGAATAACTCTGGGTTACTGGGGCTGAATATCTTCCACCAATATCTTCCAACTGATGGATATTATAATCGGCCAACAACTTTTATAGGTCCCACTATAAAAGTTGTTGGCCGATTTAATATCCATCAGTCACCAGTCAGTTTGGAAATATTACGTGCCGCTTGCAACAAATTAAAGAAAGAGATGATCCTACACTTCGCTATTAAGAAAGTAGCTGTCAACAATACTTACGTTCAATAGAGTATGTAACAGATTATTTACCTACTTCAAAACTAAAAATGGGTATTTTATAGGCACTATTGAAACGAAGAAACTTTTTTTGTCACGTTAACAACTTAAATCAAAAAAAATTCAAGCTTATCATAAGTAGCTTTTTTGTTTTAGCTTTAAATATATGACAAGTAATTATTTTTGTAAGTAATTATTTAATATACATATTGAATAAAATCGTTAACATAATCATGACTGTTTTTCATTTCTGTCATCAATCATTAAATAGTTAATTTAAATTAACTTTTTAATTGAATGTAAGTAATATTTTTAATTCAAAAAAGTTAGTTTTGATCTTGCAATAAAAAAAGGTTCACTGATGCAACCACTAGACCAATTAAACTTAACAAATGTTGTTGAAATTAACAAGTCCATGATGGTGACAAAACAGTATTATAGTAAATTTCAATACAGTAAAGCTTACCTACACTAACTTTACGTGTTAAAGATCAAATTGGAATAACTGTATTCTATGATATTTGCCTACCTTTCACAAGTCGTTTTAGTTCGATAAGCTCATAAGTATCGACTAAAAATTACTGCTAAACTGAATCTACTGCTAATTGCAGAAGGTTCAAAATCGTCTAACTTTTAGTGGATCAGCCAACGGCAGGGTGGGTCAGGTAACAGCTATCACTAATTTATACGGCTATGATTACGTCTCGATGTTAATCTGATTTATATTGATCGATGTCAATGAGAAAACCACCCAGAACGCTGGCGGCATAAGCTGACGGTATTAGTTTCTTGGTAAATTGTTAAAGTTGGCACATTACCTGGATCGTTAAATGTGACCAGCACCATATTGCCGATTAGACTGGACTTTTCATTGAACACAATATCGCTGATCCGGTTCACACTGCTTCTAACTTGTCTTATGTCATCACTCATAGAGCCTGTATCATCTATGAGAAAAGTTAAACTGCCATCCCCCTTGCATGTTACTTTTAATATAATATTCGCGAATATGAACAACACCGCGTGCGGATATATCCGCCTCCACATTTTTGATGCTATTATATTACGAGTTAGTAATAATACCGTACTGCTCCCTAATAAAGCGCAATTGACAATGGCAAAACTTAATAGGGACAGCACATTTATACTGTCATATTTGTCACGGTTATAAATATTTATTTTAGTTCTAAATATTGTTTCCTTCTATTTCAGATTTGCGTAATCATAATGTATAATTTTATATGAGTAATTGGTTATTTATATTGATTTATTTCTATAATCAGATACCAACATAGGCATAATTCCAGGGTAAAAAAATATATTTTTAATCAGTCCATTATCGCATTATAATAATATATATAAAAATATTGGAGTCGTATTTTTTGGTTTATCAATAAATAGAAATTGATGAAGATAAAGCGTAGTAAGGTTCAGGAGTGGGGACTTGTAGACTTTGTAAAAGTCTACCAAGACGTGACGTCATGCGTAATTTCAACGGGCTATAGCGACGTTATTTTTTGTCTACGTGACAAAAGAAAAAATACGTGTCCTTCATTTTTGGTAATTTCACTTACGGACTAAATTTATATAAAATAGTATAGAAAAAATATTTATTCGAAACAGACACAGCACAAAAACAAAGCAAAAGAGTACAATAACAAATTGCGTTGAGCGTGCATTTAGCAAAAGGTTTACTAGCAATGTCCGCGGCTGGACCCGCGTAAAAATTTATTTATTTAAAGCAAGGAATCATGTATATCGGGGTGAAAAGTACGTGTTCAAAAATCTATCTATGTGCAAAAATTTCATGTAAATCCGATCAACCATTTCTGCGCGATTGAAACACAAACTTTCACATTTAGCATATTAGTAGAATCTCCCCTATTACAAGCCTTCAAAATCAATTTTTTAGCAAACAAAAACAAGTAAAAAGGCTGCTGAATTTTGTGACTCAAAAAAAATGTAGTCATCATTGGCTGGGTCATTACTTCAATTAATTTATGACGTCTGATGTGAAAAACTTCGTCACTTTCTGGATAATTATTCAGAAAGTGAAGTGAGTCAGTCTTTTCCCAGTCGAGCCGCAAACAAAACTGATTCATGGTGCATTATAATGAAATAAATATTGGAATGCGAAAGGGAAAACAGATAAATCGTCTGAACTTTACGAGAGACTAGCCCAGCACGTTAACTATTACTTAGTTTACTAAGTTTGCTTAGCTTAGATTACCGTATTTCTTCATACATCATCATTATAATTTCAGCCGAAAGACGTCCACTGCTGGACATAGCCCTTCCCAGGCGATGTCACATTGTCCGATCCCGTGCGTCTCGCATCCAGCGTTTTCACGCAATTTTAACCAGATTATCGGTCCAATTAGTGGGAGGCCTTCCAACGCATCGTCTTCCGGTTCGTGGTCGCCATGCCAGAATTTTTCGGCTCCATCGGCCATCCGTTCTGCGAGCAATGTGCCCTTCCCACTGCCATTTAAGTTTCCAAATTCTTCGAGCTACGTCGGTAACTTTGGTTCTCCTGCGGATATCTTCATTTCTGATGCGATCACGCAAGGAAACTCCGAGCATAGTCCTCTCCATTGCCCTTTGAGTGACTTTAAGCTTTTTGATAAGGCCCATTGTGAGCGACCATGTGTCGGTTCCATAGGTGATCATTGGCAACACAAACTGGTCATAAACTTTTGTCTTGAGATACTGCGGTAAGTTGGACGAGAAGATACCGCGCAACTTCCCCAACGCCGCCCAGCCGCGTCGGATTCAACGGTTGACCTCTTTCTCGAAGTTAGACCTACCCAACTGGACCGTTTGTCCCAGGTAGACATAATCGTCTATAAATTCGAGTGTCGAGTCTCCGATCTTGGTAGGATCTGGAATGCCCGTGTAACACCCACTGTGTTACACGGGCATTCACCATGACCTTGGTTTTATCCATGTTCATTTTAAGACCCACTCTTTCGGCAGCTTTACTGGAGTCATCGAGCATTATACTGGGGCTCTCCGTGGTCTCAGCCATGACCACAATGTCGTCGGCAAACCAAAGATGAGTGAAGTACTCGCCATTAACCTTGACGCCTAGCCTCCTCCAGTCCAGAACCTTGAAGACATCCTCCAGCGCAGCAGTAAACAGTTTCTGAGAAATGACTCGCTGTCTCACGCCGCGCTGGAGAAGAAGTGGTTTCGAGGTCTGATCCTGAAGACGGACTGACATGGTGGCGTTTTTGTACAAACACTTCAACACCTCAATGTACCGGTAGTCGATCTGGCACCATTGGTGAGACTGCAGTGCAGCCCAAGTCTCGATCAAGTCGAGGACTTTCACTTGGTCCACAGACGCTGAACGGAAAGGCAGGTTATACTCTTCGGTCTTCTGTATGCCGCAGCGTATGTATGTGGCCTAAGGAGCTAAAGTCTTTTCGGAATCCGTCTTGTTCGGGAGGCTGGCAATCATCAAACATGCCCGCGAGACGATTCGTGATGACTCTTGAAAACAACTTGTAGACATGGCTAAGAAGTGAGATGGGCCTATAGTTCTTCAGCCGGGCATTGTCACCCTTCTTGAAGAAGAGTACCACCACACCCCTGCCCCATGCTGTGGCGTTTTCCCCTCGAGTATAACGGAATCAAAAAGCTTCTGAAGGGCCTTAAGTATTGGTTATCCACCCGCCTTCAGGAGTTCGGCCGTAATTCCGTCGTCACCCGGTGCCTTGTTGTTCTCAAGCTGTTTCAGAGCCATCCTAATCTCATACAGACTGACGTCCGGAAAGTCTTCGTTAAAGTGTCAGGTCAATCCTGCTCTAGGGTCATTCGCTAGATTCGCGACGGGTTTATTGGTTGACGTGTACAACTGCCCATAGAATGTCTTAGTCTCCCTCAGAAGCTCTGGTTTTGCGGATACGATCCTGTCATTGTCGGTCTTCAGTTTCGTGAGCTGGTTATGCCGAATAGCCAGATCCTTTGAAAACACCTTGGAGCCTTTATTTCGCTCCATCGCATCTTTAATACGCTCGGTATTAAAGGTCTCTTTTTAAGGGTTTAGAGATCTGTCTATTGAGCTGCCGGCATTTGCACGTCTCATCTGAAGACTGCAGTATCAACACAAGCCTCTCCTTCATAAGCTTGAGAGTAGGATCAGAGAGCTTTTTGTTTATATCTGTACGACGGGTCTTGAAAAACTAAGACCCAACCGTGGATGAATACAGCGATGGACAAACCCATCGCTGTATTCATCCACGGAGCTCCCTAGGCACCCGAAACGATTCTATGTTTGAGTGAGCTGAAAGCTCTCGGGGTTTGGACCTGGATCTTTGCTGGACGGAGCGTGGACTTCATCAGTCGAGACATTTCAAGCTTAATATTAATGTTCAATTTGCCTCTTACCATGCGGTGATCGCTCCCGGTTTTCACCGAATTGACCACAGAGATCTTTTGAAAGCGTTCGATTGCGTTAACGATGAGACACTACTATTGAAACTCGAGCACTATGGAATGAGACATGCGGCCCTTGAGTTATTTAGATTATATTTGAATGCCAGACAAGTTAAAGTTCAGGTAAAAGGCGTAAACTCACTAGGATCTGAAATGACGATGGGCGTTCCTCTATTTAGTTAACATTAACCATTGCCCCAATTATTCCAAAACTCAACCGAAGATCGTGATATTTACTGGTGACACATCTTTGATATTTAAAATAGATCGGCGGTCACAAACTCTTGATGATGTGTATAACTCTATTCATAAGGTCCAAAATTGGTTCACGGCAAACAATTTGGTACTTAAAAAAATTAAAAAAACTATATTAGATTCACATTCCCGAATGTCAGAAGTAGTGAATGCGACATCATATTGAATGGAGAAAAGCTGGACTATGTAAATCAAACAGTTTTCTTAGGAATCACTCTAGACGACAAATTACAATGGGGGCCTCACATAACATCTCTTGCTGGTCGGCTGAGATCAGCCGTTTATGCTGTTAGAAAGTTAAGATAGTTAACGAATGTATAAACCGCGCGTTTGGTCTATTTTAGTTACTTTCACAGCATTTTGTCATACGGTATTTTGCTGTGGGGTCGGCCGGCTGACATTGAATCAAAATTTATATTGCAAAAGAGAGCTGTCAGAGCATTATATATTTAATTCACTGAAAATCTTTTAGGGAGCTATTTTAAAAGATTAATTATGACAGTTTCTTGCCAATTCATTTATGAAAATATTATGTATGTAAGGAAAAATAAAAATCTCTTTAGTGAATTTAGTGATAGCCATTATTGTTATACTAGAAATAAAGATAAGTTAGATCAACCTTCTTATAGATCAGCTAAAGTACTCACATCTTTCATGGGGTACTTTGTTAAATTCTATAACAAAATAACTTGTGTGATTTAATATCTAACTAAATGAGAGAATTTAAAACAATAGTTAAAAGCACACTTTGTAAACAAGCATATTACAAATTAGATGATTATATTCAAGATGTAATATGTGAGACACATGTTCCTATTTATCAAGTGTAGGGATTTACCTATAAGTGCTTGTAATACTTTATACCTATACGTAGTATAGTTGTGCTGGGTGTATCGTCCTCACGTTTATGAATTTATGTATATGTATGTAAATGTTGTTAAACACTTTTTTTTAAGAGTAAGTATGGAGTTTCTTGTCCGTTCTTCTCCATAACAAGCAACTTTTCCGAATGGACGGTAGAATCAATTATAATTATCTTTAAAATTATATTTTTGACATTCAAAAGTGCCGCTTAATGGCCTAGTTGTAATAAAGAATGTTAGTCTTTTGTCTTTGACATGATAAATTCGATATCATTTTTTGTTGCACCATCGGGGCTCTGCCAGGTCCACTTCCTGTGTTCACGATTTCTGAAGAAGGAGTTCACAATAAAGAGTACTTCTCCATAAAACTGGCCCGTAGATGACCCCGGTGGTTTCGTCGTCCAATTCCAAATTGCCCCACTTGCAACTCATCATCGCCTCGTTTGCCCAGTTTTGTGTTGAAGTCCCCCATGACAACGGTGAAGTGATACATGGCTCTAGAAATATCCTCAGACATGGTCTCCACCTCATCGTCGGGGTATGCCGAGGTCTGGGCTTAGACCTATACGACTTTCAGTGAATATCTCGAGGATATTCTGAGTATAAAGTACGCCACCCTGGTAGACACACTCTCGATCTTAACCACGTTATTCTCAAGGGACTTGCGGTCTATAAACCCGACACCACCCTGGAACTGCCGGTCTCTCGGAAATAGAGCATGTTACCGGATTTGAGGATTATCGATTCCTCCCCTTCTCTTAAGACTCCAGATAACCCTATAATACTCCATTGTAACCTGCTCAATTCCTCTTCGAGTTCGGTGATCTTCTCGTCGGTCCGAAATGTGCGCGTGTTGATGTTGCCAGGTCCAGTCGTCGGTGTTTATTAGGGTAGCCAGATCTCGTCCGGAGATTCTTAGCACCCCTTGCCATGCCGTAACCTCGACCGCTACCGTAGTCGAGGGTAGGCAGGCTGCCGGGCACTACGCCATTTTTTATATGTGCTACTCATGGAGGGGGGGGGGTTGCCATAATCGTCACGCTTGGCAGGCGGGTGGGCGATCATAGTATGGTTGTTATAAATGCTCCGAGGACGCTGCTGCCCATTCTCTGGTTTGTCCCTTAGTCACCTCTCACGACACCCGAGGGAAGACATGGGATGGTGAAATTTTTTACGTCCGACACCATAAGGCACCATACTACCGTATTTAGTTTATTATAATAAGTATAAGGTATGTTTGTGATTATTCGTTAGGTACCGTACCAGTACAAAAATGTCAAAGATATGGTAAGGATTGATATAAGAAGTATTATTATTAAGTGTATTGTTTAGTAAAATAGCAATGAAAAAAGATTTTATTGAGATGTAGATATTACTTGTGCTTTTATGAAATTAATTGTTTCCTGTCAAATTTCATGATTCTAGGTCAACGGGAAATAGGTTTTGATTACCTGGCGACATAAAAAGCCGTATCTTTTGATTGCGTTGACTTAGCAGTCTGATTTTTTCAAAGATCCAAAGGATTGCAGTACTAAGTATTTGATATTAAATTTAATTAAAGTGTTCTTCTGAAGAAGGGTCTCGCGAGACAGACAGACAAGGAGCTGATCCTATAAGTGCTTCGTTATTTCTTTTTGAGGTACGGAACCCTAAAACATTTAGTTACCGGCTACTCGTACTTGTACTCCTACATTGTATAGTTTGCTATCAGTAAAATTGAACAATCACTGTCGCTTAACATTTGCCTATTTTCCTTATTTATTTTAACAAAGTGACTTCACAAAAACAGGAAAGGCACATACCTACATATATCAATCTCAATGTGGATTGCATTGTTTTCATAATTATAAATAATATCTATTGTAATTTTAAATACGAGCAGATATAACAAAACAAGGCAATTGCCTACAATACCTCTCTGTATATTTTTGATAGTTACTTTTACGTTATGTAGGCACTGTTGTTAACCTGTTGCTAATAATATAAATACAAATCGTAATTTATTTTTCAGTATATTACCTTACTACAAATCTATTTATAAATCACAATGATCCGTTTTGTTTCATTTAGTAGGTGAATGTTATGTATACTGATAGATTTGTGTTTTACCTAACTATTTTGATATCGAATAGAGTATCATTGTTGCCTGTTCGTTATTTCAAATCTGTATTTGGTGATCTTGATCTTGAAAAGTTGGCTAATCACGTGCATTTAAGCTATACCTATCACCTTTCTTATGCAATCATCAAACTGCATTGATATTGACTTGCATTTCAAACGTATTACCAATAATTCATCCTTCGAATGGAGGTGAAGCTTTGACGAGCAGTTTTAACAACTTCTGTTTACGCTTATTGGCATTGCGTCCGCTCTCTGATGACTTTCGCCCTAAGAAACAATGGCCCTAAGAAACAATGTGGTGTGGTAGGAGAGACTTGAAATATCTAGTGCTGGTAGCACGATAGCGGTAATAAATCCGATTTTGTTGAAATGACTGCCTTGGTGCCAAAGGACAGGACAAAGGACTTTCCTTAGGTCCCGTGCCACAGACTGTCTGAAATGTTTTTCGTATAAAAGCGGATATAGCCATAATCGGCGAGTTTTTAATGGGTGCGATCCCAAATAGCCACAGCATTTTGCCGAGCGATGTGATATGTACACGAGCATATTTTTTGTAAAAAATTTAGTGACGTTTAGAACAAAACAATAAATGCAATAAATTGAATTTGAACTAAATCCATTTAACCCATTGGCTCGAAGGTTACTCACAATCGTAACTCTCGAGCTTTCAAAAATCTACTCCTCCAAATGCCTACACACCGCACCGGTTTTATCTCCAATTCATACGCTGTCTCAACAATGAAGCTCTGGAACGCGCTATCCTTTGGCATTAAAAAAGCTGAAAGCAAATTCACTTTTAAAAGAAAAGTTCGTAACCACTATTTAAGTCAGACTAAATAGCTCTCATCTAGAGACAGAAATCTAGCCATAGTAATTATTAATAGGTTTCTCGTTTTTTTATTGGTATTTGTTGAAGTGTTTATTAGTCTATTTTATTTGTATATGTGTATGATTAATATATATGTAAGTATAAACATTTTTGCTTACAAGATGTTATTTTTAGATATTATTTTGTACCCTTTCACAACTTTGTTCTATTTAACCCAAAGGTTGACTGGTAGAGAATGCCTGTACCACTATTGTACATGAAGTTTAAATAAATAAATAACATTGTTCCTTATTTCAAGTTCCAAGCTTATATTTAACTTGCTTTGTTAGTATGTGTAGGTCAAATCCTGAAATTGAATTTTAAAACAGTTATACAAATAGTTGAAATTAAATTTTGCATACACTTTTGGTTCGGATGACAATGCACGATACGAAGAAATATTGAATTAAAGCTTGATCTTAGAAAGGTTTTTTTTATTAATCAATTATTCATTACGGATGGATTGCGTTGAAAATCACTTCTACTGATCATCATACGATAATGTATTTGTAAGTCTACATATGATGGAGGCAAAATATACTTTGTTCAAATAATTAGTAAAAAACAACCACAACACATATACTTAGGTAAATTAATTAATTTTCCTCGATTCGTACCTATTTATAAACATCCTCAAATTATCATGATTAATTATTATTGTCATTTTAATTACAATGCGTTTGCCTGTCCCGCCATTTATGTACCTATCCCGTCTGCATATTCTTATCCTTGTCCCATGTTATTTCGGATCAGCTGAACAAGTTTTCTTCTTTCATCGTCTCCTGTCAACCGTCACGCCATCATTCACTCCATTATTAATACTATATTTAACTTAAAATCATAACAATAACCTGTGGGGTTCTTCTCATTTGCTACTATATACTTTAACAAATTTAACTAAATTTATTACTACGAGTACTTATGTGAAGGAAACCGTTTGTCTTGTTATGGTCATGTGATGAAGATGGTTGAAACGCATGTTTTGTTTTTTTTTTTATTGTCAATAGGCTCGCGCTTGAAACTGTCTCACCTGGTGGTAAGCGAGTTTGTTACTAAGAGAGTTATTAATATAAATGAGTATGGATGGAGAGGGAGACGAAGGCCAAAGAAAAGATGGATGGACTATGTGAGGAGTGATATGAAAGAAAACGTGTTGCGCCGACCCTAAGTAACATGGGATAAGGGCAGGAAGATGATGATAATTACTGTGTAGGGACGCCATAGCGACAGTATTTACGTAGCTACCTATCTAGTATGTAAGATGATACTATAAAATGCAAGGCGCACAAGTGACGTGGCCACTCGTACGCGATAATTCCTGTGTGTAGACGTGTCAATCAACTAATTAAAGTGAATACCTGCGAATTTGGTAACCTATTGTTTTATTGAGATACCACACTTAAACTACTTATGTGGAGTAAATTTTTTAAAGTACCTAATAAAGACTCAGAAGACATTATGTGAACTTGTTGACAAGGTAAAGAAATCTTATCTACAAGTAACTGAAGTTACATTTTTAGATTATACCACTAAAGATACATCTATCGTATACAATCTCGTCTATAGAGTAAAATTGTCTTTTAATATTTTACAAATATTGAAGGGATTTATTTGATCTCGTTCTGAGGAACTTAATTTTCTTATTATTTATTCAAATAAGTATTTTGTGGACGTTCCTACCCTATATTTATGGTTGTTGTTAGCTCAGTTTGGAGTAAATATAGCACGAATCGAAAGTCTCGCTGCCTTATTTGCTTATTGCTCATTCCGCCATTGTACCCGTATAAACAAAGCTTTATAAACAAAGTTTTTTGGTGTCCAATAGAGTATTTTCCATTCTGTTCTATCATTCCCATTATTTTAACAAATATAGTTTTATTATTGTAATGGTGATAATTATCTTGCCCGAGGCAGTTACTCATCCAAGTTCTATTAGATAATAGCCTTCATTAATCCTAGGGTCCACTTTTCAAAAATTACGTAACTTTTATCTGAGGCATATATTAATGTTTTGAGTTTTCTTAAATAAATGTAACTGTTGTGTTATGAATGGCCTCAGCCAAAAAAAAGAAAAGGGGTCACCAAATGGCGGATCGCGGTCCGAACTCCGGATCCGGACCGCCACCGACCTATTTTGTGTAGCCCTTAATTACAATATAATTTACTTGTGTTACTTTAATCGGAATTTAAAATGTTTATTTGCCACAAACGGCAAACGCCCAATTACTAAAATGCCCAGCATTCTACAAATGCCTAATTCGGGCAATGGCTGATTCGCAAAAGGACTAATTCTTAAAACGGCTAATTCGCAAAAGGAATAGTTCTTAAAATGACCAATTCGCAAAAGGATTAGTTCATAAAATTACCAATTCTCAAAAGGGCTAGTTCTTAAAATGACCAATTCTCAAAAGGACTAGTTCTTAAAATGACCAATTCTTAAAATGGCCTACATACGCTTAAGTGCCGTAAAACGGTAACTTTCTAAAGCATACTCCTTAGTAACGACTAGGTTAAAAGGTTTGAAAAAAATATATATTTATTATTGTTTCATATATATTATTTTTTAAACATGGTTTTGTCGTATCTCAAATAGTTTAGCTTTGAAAAAATAATCAGCAACACGATATTTTTCGCAACTATTGAATACTCCTCCAAAACGACTTGAATGTTTAAAAATATTTATACGCAGAAAAATTGATGGCTGGAATTTCTTCATAACTGACATAGCATATGTAAATCAAATAATATTTTGCAAACAAAACTGTTCAAAAGGAGGTTCAATATTGATATTTTGGCATCGAGCGGGTGCACGGCCAGTACTGCGTTTACATTGGGGCGTATATAACGCCTTAATTAGACTGTCCAAGGTTCTGCTGCAATACTTTTTACCGATGAGTGCAGGATTATATTTTCGACTGACGATCGACGTTTTAAGTATGGAGAAGATATGGAGAACGGTTTCATGCCCTGCATCTTTCAAAAAAACAATACAAAATATATATGTATATGTATTTTAAGCAACTTATTATTCGTATTTTTTCGTTTTACTTTTTTGCTGGTCACAATTTAAACAATGCACCTGCCATGTTATCTCTTCACCACCCTTGGTTGACTGGTAGAGAATGCCTAAGGCATTAAGTCCGCCATTGTATCTTTATGCATGAAGTTTTAAATAAATAAATAATTTTAAAAAAGTTTTGGTAGGCTCAGTGTTATGGTCTGGGGCGATATAACCTTACGTCGCAAAACTGGGCTCGTAATTCTTAACGAAGGTACTGAATCGGCCCAAAATTATGTTAAGAATGTGGTGCAACTCCACTTTATTCCATCCGCACAAAAAGCAGTACAACGGTTCATCTTGATGCAGGATAGTGCATCAAGACAAGATGCTCTAAAAACCTGTTTGGAGAGGATTCCTGAAGAAAATCAGCAGTGTTTAATCGGGAGCAAGCCTTTTTATTCTCAAATGAGGAAATGCGTAATTAAAAGAGAAAACTTAAAAATAAACTTTTTTTACTAAATTATTGAAAGTTAAATACTTTTTGGATAAAATTTAATCTAAAATTAACTTCTTTAATAAACCATATGTCAGTATTATTTGGATACCTAATATTAATTAAATGAAAAAGTTTAGGTAACCCTTATTTTGTTTTGAGATTTTCTCGAAGCCATTCGTTGGTAAATGAAAGCGCTGTAGGCCGAGTCTCTCACCTCTAAATTATCGCAGAATTAAATTGACAAATTGTCAAGCACGCGTTATCTGCTGTGATTGGCTGTTGAAAATTCATTCAACCAATCAAAGCAGATAACGCGTGCTTGACAATTTATCACATTAATTCTGCGAAAATTTAGAGGTGAGAAACTCGTTCGTAGTCTCTCAACTATATTTTATACTCGAGATTTGAATTTTCTCTCTATTACTGTAAGGTTCTGTATGTGCCTAATAAAGAATTCACTATAAAAATTATCAATACATATAATATAAAAAATCTGTAGAAAAGTCGTTTTTGTACATCGAAAATATTTCCAAAAAAAAAAACGAGGGTTTTTAAGGAGGATCAACAGAACCCATTTCAGGCATTTTTGGAAGTTTTGTTTGTTTGTCTGTTTATCTGTTTATTTGTGCACGCATCACGTAAAATATACGAAACCAACGTAGATAAATTTATACACAAAAATTGTGCGTAACATGAAGTATTACTTAGTTTTTGTTTCATCGCAATCGGTTCACTCTATCAAAAGTTAGATGAATTTAAAGTGTAGAAATAAAATATCGAAACATACGCAATTCAGATACTCGGACTGTTGAACTTCATATTGATGGCGTTGTGCATTTCACGTCATTTTATACATGGCGGTGTTAAGATTTTCCGCGGAAGAAGGACCATAAAAAAAAATTGGTAGGTAGTTAGGGTCCCTAAAACCCTCCCACCGCGCTCACATGCGGGGACGAAGCGACCCAGGGTGGCCAACTCCCTATGTCAAATCAACGACATACCTGCAAGGGCTTTCAAGTGTGGCTAGAGTAAAAATAATAACTCAGAACCTAATGCACGAGACTAAAAAAATACGTTTTATGAGATTTTAAATCTCTTATCATACTACTAATGTCAATAATGACGTTGACGTGCGTGCAATGTGGTTCGTAATTTCGCTGCCGCTATTGCCTGTCTGAATAGCCTAATGATAAACGTGGTGGTCTACTAGAACGTGGTGGTTGCGATGCAGCTCACCTTCCTGTTGCTATATTCCTTGAGATAAATAAATTAACTGGATCCCCACCTCAAAAAATCTCTCTCCGGTACGACTATGAGGAAATAAAAAAGAAATTAATAATCATGATTTTACTCCTATTCTCAGCACCACAGACCCAGACCAAGCAACAGATAACTTTAGTGCCGATATTCAAGCTGTCATAACAAAACATACCAAGATTGTTCATACACCTAATAGAAAAACAGTAAAAAAACCCTGGATGACTGCTGGTTTATTACGATGCCTCCGTAATCGCGACAAAATGCATCGACAGGTCAATAAGTCTCCCAACAATCTAATATTAAAAACATCTTACACGCGGTACCGTAATTTTTGTAATTCCCTGCTTAAAAAACTAAAACGAGCCCATGAAAAATCAGAACTTAAAAAAGCGAATAACAACCCGCGAGCTACATGGAAAATAATTAAATCAATCACACACAGTAACCAGCAAAGACACTCTGCTAATGCCCTGCTACATCCTTCTGTCGAGCCTATCGTATCTGTCAATGGTGCCAATAATTTTTTTATTAACATTGGATCTAACCTTGCTTCGAAATTTACTACAACCACCCCGTCCGTTTATTTATCTTCTTCCCCATCTCCGGTTAACTCTTTGGTTATTCCATTGGTTGACGAAGCACTTGTAATAAGTACTATTCAGTGATTACGCAGTGATTGTGCAGTTGGGTGGGACAACATCCCAGCTAGTATAATAAAACAATCTAGCTGCACTCTAGCCATTGCCCACATTTGTAACTGTGCCATCACTTCGGGTACATTCCCAAAATCTTTTAAGCGTGCTAATGTTCATCCAGTGTAAAAAGGCAAAGCTAAGGATGACGTTTCCAATTATCGGCCAATTTCAGTTCTTAGCTCCTTATCTAAAATACTTGAACGAATCCTCAAAGCTAACTTGACAAAATTCTGTCTAAATATAATTTAATTGCTCAAAACCAGTACGGATTTCGGTCAGGAATTTCTACAGAAGATGCTGTATCTGATTTCACCAATACTCTGATCGACAAATTGGATCGTCGCCTTAAATGCTATGGTATCTTCCTAGATTTAACAAAGGCCTTTGATACAGTGTCTATTCCCAGACTTGTGGCCAAAATGGAGCATATGGGAGTACGTGGTGTGGCCCTAGATATTTACAAAGATTACCTCAGAGGGCGTAGCCAATGTGTTAAAATCGATTCCGTTCTTAGTGACGAAGAGTTTATCTGCTACGGTATACCTCAAGGAAGTATCTTGGGACCCACCCTCTTTCAGATATACATAAATGACCTTTGTCAATGACCTGTTCGAATGTCCAAGATTTAGCCACGATAGGATGAGGCTGGAGAGTGAGCTGGACATTACCCTGAGCTCGTCGACTCTCAGCTCCATCTTAGAAGGAAAGGCTACCAGACCACCTTTCTTGGAATTCGCTCAGAGGATCGTCTCAGTCGCCGCAAGGGCAAACTCGTCGACCGCCGTTCATCCAACACAAACATCAACAATCGCACAAACAACCAACTCTCACACATTGACAACACATACACGAACACAGACCACTACAATGACAACTACCCAAATAGCCACAACACCAATACAAATACCAATAGACACACATATGACCACAACACTAACACCAACTTCAGTTTCGATAACACACATTACCATGACAACACAGAATCCAATTGTAACACTGACACAAACCCCAACAACACCTACTATCAATATGACTAACACAAAATCGACTACAACATCAATTTCAAATCCAACTCCAGTACTGACACGACAATTACACAC
This sequence comes from Orthosia gracilis, assembly GCA_947562075.1. NCBI lineage: Eukaryota > Metazoa > Arthropoda > Insecta > Lepidoptera > Noctuidae > Orthosia > Orthosia gracilis. The sequence goes on along the minus strand of OX387264.1, from coordinate 16,184,127 downwards.
AGAAATCTCGACACAACCCCGACCACTATCACTGACACAACCCAGTCCTAATACGACACAAGACCAGTCGATAGCAGAAACTAGCATTGTCTCAAGTATCCCAACTACATCAACGGACCAACCATTAATGGACAACACAACCGCCACTCAGCAAATGGATCCCGAACCTAGCTCCATACCGTGCTTCTTGGCATGGGGAGCAGCAGGTGATCCCGGCATAAGACTACGAGGAGTAGCCCTGTTTATGAACCGGCCACAAGAGAGTTTGGGAGTTAGCTTCTGTAGGGTAAGACCGAGTGAGTCCAAAGTTGCCATACCACCTGGCCTTGCGGCCCTGATCAATGGAAGTACTACCAAGACGAGCATCACGGGCAAAAAATACACCAAATTGCCGAAAATGGAGATCCTCAGCATCCGATGCCGAGTAATGCAATTTAAAGACAAAAGAATTGCACTGCTCGAGTGGGGAGAGGAGACTCCATTCGCTCAAGCAAGCTCGTTACTCCAAAGATTGGGACCGCTCGTAGAACACTCGGCTCGAGCAATCAGCATAGACGCCATGGTCATCGATGGCGAGAGGGGCGAAGTTGCAGACCGCCTTGGGTGCATAAAGGCCGCGGAGGCGCATGAGGTTATCGTGTACGAGGACAGAGGGGAGACTTTGAGCTACCTTAAGTCCCCAAAGAAATCGTGCACGGTATCGCCATCAGCCTCGCTTAGTGGCTCAGCGCGGATGCAACAAAAAATCGCCGAAGACAGGGAACGGGTAGCGCTGAAAAGAAGCACTCCAACGCGACGGGAACAGGAGTCAAGCCGACTTTCCGGGATAAAGACTGGCATCAAATCCTTTATCAAAAACATCTTCACAGACCGACGCAGTGGGTTAGCCCACTCAGACACTTCCGGACCGTCACAGGGAGAGGCTCTCTCCAACTTCCTGAGGAGATCTCCGAGGGAGGCGGGAGAGTCGTGCCCGAGAAAAGCCTTATCAAGAGCCGACAAGGGACAAGTCAGGCCTCCAAACTACATCTCGGTGTCAGGACCCTCTGACCACATACAAAACGCGTTCCTCGAATTTTTGGCGATTGTAAGAGCTACAAAACAGGTCAACACCTTGACCTGCAAAAAGATCTTGCAATCGTTCAACTTACAAACTGAGGGACTGCTGAGGGTCTTGATCGAGGAGGCCGAGGCTGCTGTATACGACAACCGCGAATCCCGAGTCATCACGGGATGCATGACGAAGTCGTATATGGCGGCATACAACGCAACTGTCGGCTTTGTGACAAAAAACAAGGCAGAAACGGCGAAGAAGGGAAAGCCAGTCTTCTACACACCTGACGAGGACCCAATAGTGGTGGTTGCACGATGTACTGAGATAATGCTAGACGACAAGATTCTCGAGATGGCCCAAACTATCTCGGGAACGGACTCCATAACGGACTGGGACATCAAAAATATCAAGTGGGTAAACGGGGTTCCGGGGTGCGGAAAAACGACGTGGGTGGTTAGCCACTTCGATGGGGAGAACGACGTGGTGGTAACCACGACAACTGAAGCGGCCAAGGATCTGAGAGGAAAGCTCTCGCACCGCATCGGCGAGAAAGCCAAGACCAAGGTGCGAACTATGGCCTCCGTCCTAGCAAGTGGATTCAGGAGGGGAGACAAATGCCAGCGTTTGCTGGTGGACGAAGCCCTCATGAACCACTTTGGGGCCATAGTTATGGCTGTTAAGTTGTCGGGTGCAGACGAAGTTGTCCTCATCGGGGATGTTAACCAACTGCCATACTTGGACAGAGAGAACCTTTTTCCACTAAGGTATACCCGTCCAGGCATGGTGGCCACAATCACTCAGGAGTTGCTTTGTACTCACCGGAGCCCTATGGACGTAGCATACGCGCTCAGTGACATCTACGGTGGGATCTACTCGTCGAAGACCTGTACGAGTAAGATTCACTCCCTGAGGGTGTGTGGCTTCACGGGTGCGGACATCCCGAAAAACTCCCAGAACACGCTGTTCCTGGTCCACACTCAGGAGGAGAAATCCATTCTGGGTGACCAGGGATACGGATCTGGCGAGGGTGCCCGCATTCTGACCATACACGAATCTCAGGGTCTCACGTATGAGCGCGTAGTCATCATCAACTCCCGCAAAGACAGAATTCGTGTCCATGACAGCGTCCCCCACGCGGTAGTAGCCGTGTCGAGGCACACATCCAGCTGTGTCTACTACACGGATGACGGAAGTGACGCCATCGGTCGGTTCATTAAGAAAGCCATGGGTGCACCAACAAAAATAGTTGTCGACTACAATCTTCAGACAGCTATGCTGCACCGAAACATGGCGATCGTGGAGGCGTTGTTGACTCTCCATAAAAACCTAACCTCTTCAGTACCCATTCACTAACAATATATTTAGTATGCCTGTAAAATTAAGTTGAGACTAGTAATAATAATAATACATAATTAAGCTTAATTTAAGTTTTAAGAATCTTTGTAGGTTAAGTGTATAATAGTTTGTTACCCCCGGCCATTGGCGTCCTATCAAGAAGTCGATGGGATTGGGCGCCGAGAGGCTGGGGGCTGGTCTTAGCTTAATTTTTGTCAAGAAACTATTCATTGCACTCCTCAGCAATGTCAAAATAAAAAAGCAGAAATGCATTAGTAGCGAAAATTAAAAATATAATGTAAATAAGGGCGCGGACAACTGGTCCGCGGTAGTATACTTTGTAAAAAAAAAAAAAAAAAAAAAAATGACCTTTGTCAACTCTCCCTCACCCATTGCGACATTTTTACCTACGCCGACGACACAGCACTATTGATATCCGATGTGACCTTGGACAAAGCTAAACAAATCACTGAAATTACCTTGCGAACAATTATGAATTGGCTTTCCACTAACCTACTGACGCTCAATATCTCGAAAACCAAAGTAATTCAGTTTAAACCTCCAAATTCAACTAAACCATCAAAAAACTCGACTAAAATAATTGCCCATATTTGTCACGATGCATCTCCATATGATTGCCACTGCCTTGAAATGGTCTCAAACATCAAATATTTAGGTGTTTATATCGACGAGAGGTTAGATTGGCGCACCCACACGGATAAGCTTTGCTCCCGGCTTCGTAAGCTAATTTATTTATTTAAAGAGCTCAGGCATGCAGCCGACATTGAAACAGCTTCACTAGTATACCGCTCACTGTGTGAGTCGGTCATCACTTACTGCATTCCAGTCTGGGGCGGGACCTTCAAAATAGTGATGCTTAGGGTGGAACGAGCTCAGCGGGCAGTTCTTAAAGTTATGTACTTCCGTGAAAGGGACTACCCCACAGCCCAGTTGTACTCAGAAGCCCAAGTACTTACGGTGAGGAAATTCTACGTCCTCCGCTCTGTCTTACGCCGACATTCCACGATGCCACTAGACAATAATCTGTGCAATCGGCGGACTGGCTTTCCAATTTGTGAATCTGTTCAGTGTCGTACGGCACTTGCACGACGACACTATCGCGCCCAAAGCTCTCTAATGTATAATAGAATTAACAAAAAGCTTTCAATTTATAAACTGAGCTTACGTAAAGTCAAGAAGAGTCTTAAGCCATGGTTACTGTCAATGAGCTACGACGAAACAGAGAAAAAATATTTTATCTATCTCGTAACATTATAGTTCGGCCGTTCAGAGAATGCGTTCCTGACACTATCAGTTAGTCACGACTAGTGATGGGCACAACATAACACTGAGTTCGTTACCGTTCCTCCAAAATAAACCGCCGCATTATTTTTAAGATTATTTTCGTTTTAAATTGGCGGAATCATTTAAAATTTATATTTTAGTTATTTAAGTGGAAACCAAAAAAAGGTAATATTAATATAATAAAATTGTTTTATTTATTCTTTGTTACAAAGTTACAATCTGTATTTCTATGCAATAAAGTACATTGAATTGAATGTGCGTACAGAATATTAATCAGACTCCGATTCGCTTGAGGAGGTGATGTCTTCATCATCATCTTCGCCTACATGTATAATTATATTATTATCAATAACAGAATCAATCCTGATATCTCAGTCAAAATGTTCCAAAATCAGGTTTTTAGTCTTCTCAACAACCTTTGCCCAGTCATCTCTTGTGACTTCCCCGCAGGCTTCTTTTAATAGGGTCATCATCTTTTTCGTGCTAAATGGCGGGGAAGTATTGTGGCGGGCGGCGTAACCTTTTATTTGAGCCCAGATTAGCTCGATCGCGTTATATTGGCAATGATACGGTGGAATTCTTAGAACGCGATGACCGTACTCCAGAGCCAGTTCATGGATTTGGTATCGCACATTTGCCGCTTTATTTTCTTTAACTAATTTAATTAGCTCTGCTTTTAGCATCTGCATATTTTCGTCAATGCCTTTTGCTTGTAACCAAGCCACCATTTCTTCTTTTTTATTAGCTTGGGTAGGTGCTTTCTGTATTTGAACCGAGTGATAAGTGGCATTATCCATGAATATTACAGAAGGCTCTGGTAGGCTGGGCAAAAGCACGTTCTGGAACCACTCTTTAAATGTAGTGGCATTCATTTCCTCGTGGTAGTCATTTGTGGTTTTTGATTGAAATGCCAGTAACGCGTTCTCCACAAAGCCGTATTTTGCAGAACCTGCGTGGCATATTATCAGACGGGCCCCCTTACCCATTGGTACTTTCGACGTCGACGCTTGTGTATCATCCGTCCAAGTACGGGAAACCCTGTGATTGGCGTTTAGCCATGTCTCGTCAATAAACACGACACTATCCCAGTTATCAATTTTTTTTGCTTCTCTCAAAAATCTTATCCGTTTTAAAATTATGTCGTATCTTTCTAATAAATTTATTCTTTTGTCTGTTTTTTTATACGAAAAACCAATATCTTTTATGATTTTGGTTAAAGCAGTTTTACCCCCGCTAAACAGTCCAGCTTCTCTTAACGATGCCAAAAGCTTCTTCCTGTTGAGATATTTATTTCTGGAATAGTAACCATGTGTAGAAGATTTGTGAACAGTGGATTCGAAAAGCACTCACCTCTCGCCTCCGTAGGTATACTGCCTCGCGCTCCTCGGGCTTGGCGTCGTATCAGGCAGCGAGGGTCTGGATCCAGCCGTTCACACACACGATATCGTCATCAAAACAAGTCCATAGGCATAAATCCTTCAAATTGTTCACCTGTGAGCACTAAACCACCAGAAAATCGGGATAACAGAAAAAGGCGTGGAGAGGTCCGCCGCTCGTTCGACGTTCGTAGACAATCCATTTTTTTAAAGAAAAGATGGATCTGAGAGATGGCGCTGCATTGTGGTTCGCCGTTCGGATTGTTTAGCGAGTATCCAAAGAGACGATGGCGGGAGTTTCAAATCCACCGTAATTTGGTTCTTACTACACACAATTGATAAGACACTCTCAGAAAACTACTAATATTTAGAAAGTTTACAAAATAAAGAACAGTACGGAACATGCCGCTCGCCTTAAAAGAATGTAATTCTTTTAACCTTAAGTTAAAGATATTGAAATAATGAAAGATTAAACGAAAATAGTCGCTAATCGCATTTAAAACTGAAATAAATTCTATTAAAAATAATTAATACTTAAGAGGTAGGTACTTAGCTAAGAAACGTAACAGTAAGAAATAGGTATTCTTAATTATTCTAAAGGTAAAGGACATATTTTAACTACAGAACGTTTTACAAAAGTTTTGCCCATCTGAAGGGTTACGACGCGGGTGATATTATCTGACCCTGGATGAAGAGCATGTACACGAGCCAATCGCCATTGCAAGGGTGGCAGGTTGTCTTCACGTACGACAACAATCATACCCTCTCGGAGTGGAGAGCCGCTATCCTTAAACCATTTATTGCGTTGTTGAATCTCGTGTAAATATTCACGACTCCAACGCCTCCAAAAATGCTGTACGCACTGTTGCACTCTACGCCATCTAGTGAGACGATTTGACACGTCTTCGCATAAAGAAATATCAGGCAAGGCCGTCAGAGGACCTCCTATTAAAAAATGAGAAGGGGTTAAGGGTAAAGGGTCTAACGGATCAGCACTTAACACGCAAAGTGGGCGCGAATTTAGTACCGCTTCTATCTGGCAAAGAAGAGTATGCATCTCATCATAGGTTTGAGTCTGAGTGCCAAGTACTCGATGAAGATGGTGTTTAAAACTTTTAACTCCAGATTCGAAAAGACCACCAAAGTGTGACGCATATGGTGGTTGAAAATGCCAAGTGATACCCTGTTCTAATGTCTTACTGTGAAGAACGGTTTGGACAGAATCGTTACGTAAATATTTATATAAATCTTGTAGGTAATTATTACAACCCACAAAGTTCTTTCCACAATCCGAGTAAATATCAGAACATAAACCTCTGCGGGACGTGAAGCGTCGCAAAGCTGCCAAAAAGGCATCAGTTGACAACTCGGATACGAGTTCAAGGTGAATGGCCTTGACGGACATGCACACAAAAACCGCAACGTAACATTTGACTATTTTTGCATTGCGAACCTTATTTGCCCGAACGTAAAACGGGCCTGCAAAATCAACAGATGTCTTAAGAAAAGGTCGCTCAGGTTGCACTCTTGCGGCGGGTAGGGTACCCATAGCTGGCTGCGGGTGCGTGGGCTTCGCACGAAGACAGCGATGTATACGCATACGTATAGCGTCGCGACCAGACACGATCCAGTACCTTTGTAATAATATGTACTGTACAGCCTGTGGACCGGCATGCAAGTGACTGACATGGGCATGGTCAATAAGTAGATTGGTGAGATGGTGCCTTTTAGGCAGAATTAATTGATGTTTAGAAACAAACGGCAACAATGACTTATGAATCCGCCCACCGACACGTAAACTATTTTGTTTGTCAATGAATAGTTTTAACCTACGTAGTTTAAGGGAAGGATAATTACCAGTCTGATTTTTTCAAAGATCCAAAGGATTGCAGTACTAAGTATTTGATATTAAATTTAATTAAAGTGTTCTTCTGAAGAAGGGTCTCGCGAGACAGACAGACAAGGAGCTGATCCTATAAGTGCTTCGTTATTTCTTTTTGAGGTACGGAACCCTAAAACATTTAGTTACCGGCTACTCGTACTTGTACTCCTACATTGTATAGTTTGCTATCAGTAAAATTGAACAATCACTGTCGCTTAACATTTGCCTATTTTCCTTATTTATTTTAACAAAGTGACTTCACAAAAACAGGAAAGGCACATACCTACATATATCAATCTCAATGTGGATTGCATTGTTTTCATAATTATAAATAATATCTATTGTAATTTTAAATACGAGCAGATATAACAAAACAAGGCAATTGCCTACAATACCTCTCTGTATATTTTTGATAGTTACTTTTACGTTATGTAGGCACTGTTGTTAACCTGTTGCTAATAATATAAATACAAATCGTAATTTATTTTTCAGTATATTACCTTACTACAAATCTATTTATAAATCACAATGATCCGTTTTGTTTCATTTAGTAGGTGAATGTTATGTATACTGATAGATTTGTGTTTTACCTAACTATTTTGATATCGAATAGAGTATCATTGTTGCCTGTTCGTTATTTCAAATCTGTATTTGGTGATCTTGATCTTGAAAAGTTGGCTAATCACGTGCATTTAAGCTATACCTATCACCTTTCTTATGCAATCATCAAACTGCATTGATATTGACTTGCATTTCAAACGTATTACCAATAATTCATCCTTCGAATGGAGGTGAAGCTTTGACGAGACAAAATCTTTTAAGCGTGCTAATGTTCATCCAGTGTAAAAAGGCAAAGCTAAGGATGACGTTTCCAATTATCGGCCAATTTCAGTTCTTAGCTCCTTATCTAAAATACTTGAACGAATCCTCAAAGCTAACTTGACAAAATTCTGTCTAAATATAATTTAATTGCTCAAAACCAGTACGGATTTCGGTCAGGAATTTCTACAGAAGATGCTGTATCTGATTTCACCAATACTCTGATCGACAAATTGGATCGTCGCCTTAAATGCTATGGTATCTTCCTAGATTTAACAAAGGCCTTTGATACAGTGTCTATTCCCAGACTTGTGGCCAAAATGGAGCATATGGGAGTACGTGGTGTGGCCCTAGATATTTACAAAGATTACCTCAGAGGGCGTAGCCAATGTGTTAAAATCGATTCCGTTCTTAGTGACGAAGAGTTTATCTGCTACGGTATACCTCAAGGAAGTATCTTGGGACCCACCCTCTTTCAGATATACATAAATGACCTTTGTCAATGACCTGTTCGAATGTCCAAGATTTAGCCACGATAGGATGAGGCTGGAGAGTGAGCTGGACATTACCCTGAGCTCGTCGACTCTCAGCTCCATCTTAGAAGGAAAGGCTACCAGACCACCTTTCTTGGAATTCGCTCAGAGGATCGTCTCAGTCGCCGCAAGGGCAAACTCGTCGACCGCCGTTCATCCAACACAAACATCAACAATCGCACAAACAACCAACTCTCACACATTGACAACACATACACGAACACAGACCACTACAATGACAACTACCCAAATAGCCACAACACCAATACAAATACCAATAGACACACATATGACCACAACACTAACACCAACTTCAGTTTCGATAACACACATTACCATGACAACACAGAATCCAATTGTAACACTGACACAAACCCCAACAACACCTACTATCAATATGACTAACACAAAATCGACTACAACATCAATTTCAAATCCAACTCCAGTACTGACACGACAATTACACACAGAAATCTCGACACAACCCCGACCACTATCACTGACACAACCCAGTCCTAATACGACACAAGACCAGTCGATAGCAGAAACTAGCATTGTCTCAAGTATCCCAACTACATCAACGGACCAACCATTAATGGACAACACAACCGCCACTCAGCAAATGGATCCCGAACCTAGCTCCATACCGTGCTTCTTGGCATGGGGAGCAGCAGGTGATCCCGGCATAAGACTACGAGGAGTAGCCCTGTTTATGAACCGGCCGCAAGAGAGTTTGGGAGTTAGCTTCTGTAGGGTAAGACCGAGTGAGTCCAAAGTTGCCATACCACCTGGCCTTGCGGCCCTGATCAATGGAAGTACTACCAAGACGAGCATCACGGGCAAAAAATACACCAAATTGCCGAAAATGGAGATCCTCAGCATCCGATGCCGAGTAATGCAATTTAAAGACAAAAGAATTGCACTGCTCGAGTGGGGAGAGGAGACTCCATTCGCTCAAGCAAGCTCGTTACTCCAAAGATTGGGACCGCTCGTAGAACACTCGGCTCGAGCAATCAGCATAGACGCCATGGTCATCGATGGCGAGAGGGGCGAAGTTGCAGACCGCCTTGGGTGCATAAAGGCCGCGGAGGCGCATGAGGTTATCGTGTACGAGGACAGAGGGGAGACTTTGAGCTACCTTAAGTCCCCAAAGAAATCGTGCACGGTATCGCCATCAGCCTCGCTTAGTGGCTCAGCGCGGATGCAACAAAAAATCGCCGAAGACAGGGAACGGGTAGCGCTGAAAAGAAGCACTCCAACGCGACGGGAACAGGAGTCAAGCCGACTTTCCGGGATAAAGACTGGCATCAAATCCTTTATCAAAAACATCTTCACAGACCGACGCAGTGGGTTAGCCCACTCAGACACTTCCGGACCGTCACAGGGAGAGGCTCTCTCCAACTTCCTGAGGAGATCTCCGAGGGAGGCGGGAGAGTCGTGCCCGAGAAAAGCCTTATCAAGAGCCGACAAGGGACAAGTCAGGCCTCCAAACTACATCTCGGTGTCAGGACCCTCTGACCACATACAAAACGCGTTCCTCGAATTTTTGGCGATTGTAAGAGCTACAAAACAGGTCAACACCTTGACCTGCAAAAAGATCTTGCAATCGTTCAACTTACAAACTGAGGGACTGCTGAGGGTCTTGATCGAGGAGGCCGAGGCTGCTGTATACGACAACCGCGAATCCCGAGTCATCACGGGATGCATGACGAAGTCGTATATGGCGGCATACAACGCAACTGTCGGCTTTGTGACAAAAAACAAGGCAGAAACGGCGAAGAAGGGAAAGCCAGTCTTCTACACACCTGACGAGGACCCAATAGTGGTGGTTGCACGATGTACTGAGATAATGCTAGACGACAAGATTCTCGAGATGGCCCAAACTATCTCGGGAACGGACTCCATAACGGACTGGGACATCAAAAATATCAAGTGGGTAAACGGGGTTCCGGGGTGCGGAAAAACGACGTGGGTGGTTAGCCACTTCGATGGGGAGAACGACGTGGTGGTAACCACGACAACTGAAGCGGCCAAGGATCTGAGAGGAAAGCTCTCGCACCGCATCGGCGAGAAAGCCAAGACCAAGGTGCGAACTATGGCCTCCGTCCTAGCAAGTGGATTCAGGAGGGGAGACAAATGCCAGCGTTTGCTGGTGGACGAAGCCCTCATGAACCACTTTGGGGCCATAGTTATGGCTGTTAAGTTGTCGGGTGCAGACGAAGTTGTCCTCATCGGGGATGTTAACCAACTGCCATACTTGGACAGAGAGAACCTTTTTCCACTAAGGTATACCCGTCCAGGCATGGTGGCCACAATCACTCAGGAGTTGCTTTGTACTCACCGGAGCCCTATGGACGTAGCATACGCGCTCAGTGACATCTACGGTGGGATCTACTCGTCGAAGACCTGTACGAGTAAGATTCACTCCCTGAGGGTGTGTGGCTTCACGGGTGCGGACATCCCGAAAAACTCCCAGAACACGCTGTTCCTGGTCCACACTCAGGAGGAGAAATCCATTCTGGGTGACCAGGGATACGGATCTGGCGAGGGTGCCCGCATTCTGACCATACACGAATCTCAGGGTCTCACGTATGAGCGCGTAGTCATCATCAACTCCCGCAAAGACAGAATTCGTGTCCATGACAGCGTCCCCCACGCGGTAGTAGCCGTGTCGAGGCACACATCCAGCTGTGTCTACTACACGGATGACGGAAGTGACGCCATCGGTCGGTTCATTAAGAAAGCCATGGGTGCACCAACAAAAATAGTTGTCGACTACAATCTTCAGACAGCTATGCTGCACCGAAACATGGCGATCGTGGAGGCGTTGTTGACTCTCCATAAAAACCTAACCTCTTCAGTACCCATTCACTAACAATATATTTAGTATGCCTGTAAAATTAAGTTGAGACTAGTAATAATAATAATACATAATTAAGCTTAATTTAAGTTTTAAGAATCTTTGTAGGTTAAGTGTATAATAGTTTGTTACCCCCGGCCATTGGCGTCCTATCAAGAAGTCGATGGGATTGGGCGCCGAGAGGCTGGGGGCTGGTCTTAGCTTAATTTTTGTCAAGAAACTATTCATTGCACTCCTCAGCAATGTCAAAATAAAAAAGCAGAAATGCATTAGTAGCGAAAATTAAAAATATAATGTAAATAAGGGCGCGGACAACTGGTCCGCGGTAGTATACTTTGTAAAAAAAAAAAAAAAAAAAAAAATGACCTTTGTCAACTCTCCCTCACCCATTGCGACATTTTTACCTACGCCGACGACACAGCACTATTGATATCCGATGTGACCTTGGACAAAGCTAAACAAATCACTGAAATTACCTTGCGAACAATTATGAATTGGCTTTCCACTAACCTACTGACGCTCAATATCTCGAAAACCAAAGTAATTCAGTTTAAACCTCCAAATTCAACTAAACCATCAAAAAACTCGACTAAAATAATTGCCCATATTTGTCACGATGCATCTCCATATGATTGCCACTGCCTTGAAATGGTCTCAAACATCAAATATTTAGGTGTTTATATCGACGAGAGGTTAGATTGGCGCACCCACACGGATAAGCTTTGCTCCCGGCTTCGTAAGCTAATTTATTTATTTAAAGAGCTCAGGCATGCAGCCGACATTGAAACAGCTTCACTAGTATACCGCTCACTGTGTGAGTCGGTCATCACTTACTGCATTCCAGTCTGGGGCGGGACCTTCAAAATAGTGATGCTTAGGGTGGAACGAGCTCAGCGGGCAGTTCTTAAAGTTATGTACTTCCGTGAAAGGGACTACCCCACAGCCCAGTTGTACTCAGAAGCCCAAGTACTTACGGTGAGGAAATTCTACGTCCTCCGCTCTGTCTTACGCCGACATTCCACGATGCCACTAGACAATAATCTGTGCAATCGGCGGACTGGCTTTCCAATTTGTGAATCTGTTCAGTGTCGTACGGCACTTGCACGACGACACTATCGCGCCCAAAGCTCTCTAATGTATAATAGAATTAACAAAAAGCTTTCAATTTATAAACTGAGCTTACGTAAAGTCAAGAAGAGTCTTAAGCCATGGTTACTGTCAATGAGCTACGACGAAACAGAGAAAAAATATTTTATCTATCTCGTAACATTATAGTTCGGCCGTTCAGAGAATGCGTTCCTGACACTATCAGTTAGTCACGACTAGTGATGGGCACAACATAACACTGAGTTCGTTACCGTTCCTCCAAAATAAACCGCCGCATTATTTTTAAGATTATTTTCGTTTTAAATTGGCGGAATCATTTAAAATTTATATTTTAGTTATTTAAGTGGAAACCAAAAAAAGGTAATATTAATATAATAAAATTGTTTTATTTATTCTTTGTTACAAAGTTACAATCTGTATTTCTATGCAATAAAGTACATTGAATTGAATGTGCGTACAGAATATTAATCAGACTCCGATTCGCTTGAGGAGGTGATGTCTTCATCATCATCTTCGCCTACATGTATAATTATATTATTATCAATAACAGAATCAATCCTGATATCTCAGTCAAAATGTTCCAAAATCAGGTTTTTAGTCTTCTCAACAACCTTTGCCCAGTCATCTCTTGTGACTTCCCCGCAGGCTTCTTTTAATAGGGTCATCATCTTTTTCGTGCTAAATGGCGGGGAAGTATTGTGGCGGGCGGCGTAACCTTTTATTTGAGCCCAGATTAGCTCGATCGCGTTATATTGGCAATGATACGGTGGAATTCTTAGAACGCGATGACCGTACTCCAGAGCCAGTTCATGGATTTGGTATCGCACATTTGCCGCTTTATTTTCTTTAACTAATTTAATTAGCTCTGCTTTTAGCATCTGCATATTTTCGTCAATGCCTTTTGCTTGTAACCAAGCCACCATTTCTTCTTTTTTATTAGCTTGGGTAGGTGCTTTCTGTATTTGAACCGAGTGATAAGTGGCATTATCCATGAATATTACAGAAGGCTCTGGTAGGCTGGGCAAAAGCACGTTCTGGAACCACTCTTTAAATGTAGTGGCATTCATTTCCTCGTGGTAGTCATTTGTGGTTTTTGATTGAAATGCCAGTAACGCGTTCTCCACAAAGCCGTATTTTGCAGAACCTGCGTGGCATATTATCAGACGGGCCCCCTTACCCATTGGTACTTTCGACGTCGACGCTTGTGTATCATCCGTCCAAGTACGGGAAACCCTGTGATTGGCGTTTAGCCATGTCTCGTCAATAAACACGACACTATCCCAGTTATCAATTTTTTTTGCTTCTCTCAAAAATCTTATCCGTTTTAAAATTATGTCGTATCTTTCTAATAAATTTATTCTTTTGTCTGTTTTTTTATACGAAAAACCAATATCTTTTATGATTTTGGTTAAAGCAGTTTTACCCCCGCTAAACAGTCCAGCTTCTCTTAACGATGCCAAAAGCTTCTTCCTGTTGAGATATTTATTTCTGGAATAGTAACCATGTGTAGAAGATTTGTGAACAGTGGATTCGAAAAGCACTCACCTCTCGCCTCCGTAGGTATACTGCCTCGCGCTCCTCGGGCTTGGCGTCGTATCAGGCAGCGAGGGTCTGGATCCAGCCGTTCACACACACGATATCGTCATCAAAACAAGTCCATAGGCATAAATCCTTCAAATTGTTCACCTGTGAGCACTAAACCACCAGAAAATCGGGATAACAGAAAAAGGCGTGGAGAGGTCCGCCGCTCGTTCGACGTTCGTAGACAATCCATTTTTTTAAAGAAAAGATGGATCTGAGAGATGGCGCTGCATTGTGGTTCGCCGTTCGGATTGTTTAGCGAGTATCCAAAGAGACGATGGCGGGAGTTTCAAATCCACCGTAATTTGGTTCTTACTACACACAATTGATAAGACACTCTCAGAAAACTACTAATATTTAGAAAGTTTACAAAATAAAGAACAGTACGGAACATGCCGCTCGCCTTAAAAGAATGTAATTCTTTTAACCTTAAGTTAAAGATATTGAAATAATGAAAGATTAAACGAAAATAGTCGCTAATCGCATTTAAAACTGAAATAAATTCTATTAAAAATAATTAATACTTAAGAGGTAGGTACTTAGCTAAGAAACGTAACAGTAAGAAATAGGTATTCTTAATTATTCTAAAGGTAAAGGACATATTTTAACTACAGAACGTTTTACAAAAGTTTTGCCCATCTGAAGGGTTACGACGCGGGTGATATTATCTGACCCTGGATGAAGAGCATGTACACGAGCCAATCGCCATTGCAAGGGTGGCAGGTTGTCTTCACGTACGACAACAATCATACCCTCTCGGAGTGGAGAGCCGCTATCCTTAAACCATTTATTGCGTTGTTGAATCTCGTGTAAATATTCACGACTCCAACGCCTCCAAAAATGCTGTACGCACTGTTGCACTCTACGCCATCTAGTGAGACGATTTGACACGTCTTCGCATAAAGAAATATCAGGCAAGGCCGTCAGAGGACCTCCTATTAAAAAATGAGAAGGGGTTAAGGGTAAAGGGTCTAACGGATCAGCACTTAACACGCAAAGTGGGCGCGAATTTAGTACCGCTTCTATCTGGCAAAGAAGAGTATGCATCTCATCATAGGTTTGAGTCTGAGTGCCAAGTACTCGATGAAGATGGTGTTTAAAACTTTTAACTCCAGATTCGAAAAGACCACCAAAGTGTGACGCATATGGTGGTTGAAAATGCCAAGTGATACCCTGTTCTAATGTCTTACTGTGAAGAACGGTTTGGACAGAATCGTTACGTAAATATTTATATAAATCTTGTAGGTAATTATTACAACCCACAAAGTTCTTTCCACAATCCGAGTAAATATCAGAACATAAACCTCTGCGGGACGTGAAGCGTCGCAAAGCTGCCAAAAAGGCATCAGTTGACAACTCGGATACGAGTTCAAGGTGAATGGCCTTGACGGACATGCACACAAAAACCGCAACGTAACATTTGACTATTTTTGCATTGCGAACCTTATTTGCCCGAACGTAAAACGGGCCTGCAAAATCAACAGATGTCTTAAGAAAAGGTCGCTCAGGTTGCACTCTTGCGGCGGGTAGGGTACCCATAGCTGGCTGCGGGTGCGTGGGCTTCGCACGAAGACAGCGATGTATACGCATACGTATAGCGTCGCGACCAGACACGATCCAGTACCTTTGTAATAATATGTACTGTACAGCCTGTGGACCGGCATGCAAGTGACTGACATGGGCATGGTCAATAAGTAGATTGGTGAGATGGTGCCTTTTAGGCAGAATTAATTGATGTTTAGAAACAAACGGCAACAATGACTTATGAATCCGCCCACCGACACGTAAACTATTTTGTTTGTCAATGAATAGTTTTAACCTACGTAGTTTAAGGGAAGGATAATTACCTAATGCAATATTTTTTATATCTTCGGGAAAAGATGAATGTTGAACTAAATGAATAAGTCGACCTAGACAAAAATTAAATTCGGGAACTGTTATGTAGGTTGGATATTGAATTTGAACCCTTTTGCATCTATTATAAAATCGAAATATGAGTGAGGAGACTCGAACAAGTTTACCTAAACTAGAAAATCTTTCTATGTAATCCGTAGCATCAGGAGGCGCCGGCGTCGTGATGGACGAGTTTGTTACCACCGATAGTGGGGAATTACGCTTTTCCTCGGCAACTTTAGATACCTCTTTAGGAATTGGCCAACACTTAAAATCACGTGACAACCACCAGGGCCCCTGGAGCCACATTGAAGAATTTTCAATAAAACTAGCAGGCAGCATTCCTCGAGAAGGTGCGTCTGCTGGACTATCAGCAGAGGGAACATGTCTCCAGCAATCGGCAGGAAGCCGGGATAAAATCTCACTCAAACGATTAGAGACGAATGTTTTCCATTCATGTGGTGGCGAACGAAGCCACGCTAACACAATCTGAGAATCAGTCCATGCATAGACATGATTGCAGTTCACACGGTCACCGTACACCTTCATAATTTTATCAATTAGCTGTGACAATAAAACAGCCGCACACAGCTCGAGACGCGGAATAGTGAGAACCGGTTTGAGCGGCGCTACGCGAGTTTTCGCTAGTAAAAGAAATGTTTTAACGTTATCACTACTATCAGTCACACGAACGTAGACGCACGCAGCGTAAGCACGCTCAGATGCGTCCGAAAACCCATGAATCTGAATAGAACTTACATTTGGAAAAACAAAACGTGGGATTTGAAAACTTGATAGCAATGATAATTCATTGATGAAATTAGACCATGAATTAATTATATCTATGGGAGGTGACTCGTCCCAATTGACACCGGAGATCCATAATAGCTGAATAAGATGTTTTGCATAAATAGCTATAGAAGATAACCAGCCCATAGGGTCATAAATTTTCGCTATTTGGGATAATATGGTCCGCTTGGAGATTTTATCTAAAGTTGCTTGAACACTAAAGGAAAATGTATCTGATTTTGGGTTCCATTGGAGTCCTAAAACCTTTGTTTGTTTATCGCTTTCCATTAATGCAAATGAAACATTATCGGGCCGCTCGCCATGAGCCTCTGATGTATGTACAGCAGCGAGTAACGCTGGCGAATTGCTCTGCCACTTTCGCAGTTCGAAACCAGCCGATGAACAAATACCTACTAACTCTCGTTGTAAAATCAGAGCATGTGTGACGTCACATGTGCCAGTGACCACATCATCAACAAACACTTGGTCGCGGAGGACCTTAGAACCTAACGGGAAGTTAGTAGCTTCATCATCCGCCAACTGTTGAATCGTACGAAGTGCTAAGTACGGTGATGAACTAACACCGAAAGTGACGGTTCGCAGCCGATAATCACGCAAAGGTTCGGTTGGAGATTGTCGCCAAACAATACGCTGATAGTCCCAATCAGAATGTTGTAACAAAATGTTTCTGTACATCTGCTTAATATCAGCAGTGACAGCGATAGCATGAATACGAAACCCTAATAAAACATCTACGATGTCCTGGTGCAATTTAGGCCCAGTTAATAAAACATCGTTAAGTGAAATACCATTAGAAGTTTTGCAACTCGCATCAAAAACAACACGGGTACGAGTTGTTTCACTAGAATCTTTGACCACGCAGTGGTGCGGAATGTAATAGGTACTGATAGAAGGAGGTGAATTCACGGGCTCCATGTGACCAAGATCTAAATATTCCTGGAGGCACGCGTGATAATCAACCTTAAGTTGTGGATTGCGTTCTAACCTATACTCTAATTTTCTAAACCTAGATACTGCCGTATCTCGTGATTCGCCGAGGGCAGGTGCATCGGGTTTAAATGGAAGCGAAACTACATATCGCCCATTTTCGTCGCGAGTGTGTGATTTTACGAAGATAGACTCACACAAGGCTTCGTCAGGGCTGGAAACTCTTTTTTCAGGAAGGGACTCTAATTCCCAGAATCGTTTCAGATTTATGACGTCATCGTAGGATGAGCTAGAACTACTGAAACACACTTGAAGCGAAGAAGGCGTATTTTGGTTGCAAGAAACATCACCCATTAATAAATAACCAAAGATACTATTTAATGCCATTGGGGACCCGGAAGGGCCCGCAATCACGTGACCTAATATCACCTGGGATAGAATATCCGCACCTAAAAGCATTTCCACCGACTGTGGAAGATAAAATTTCGGATCTGCCAAATGTAAGTGTTTTATGTGTGGCCAATCCCCAAATGGTAATGTTACACAAGGCATGCGTGACATAAGTGTAGGTAAAATCAATGCATCAACTGAAAGGGATGGTTGATCAACATGAGTAGGTGTGACGCAAAAAGAAACAACACCCTTAGGGTATACAGGATCACTACCTCCTATACCGAACACGGGAACGCGCGCATGCCTTCGCTGCAATCCCAAACGCTGAACACAAGTCTCGGTAATAAAAGTCGCTTGACTACCGGTATCTATAATACACCGAACGGTGTGTTTTTGCGAGCCTACGTGTACATTAACTAGCGCTGTACACAAAAGCACGGTACTTGCGCGCACGGAAGGCGCAATGGATTGCGGAGCGATCGCGTTATCTCTCGACGTATGATTCACAGCTGTCAGTACGGTTGGCGCGGTACCGGGCGCATCTGTCTCTGTCGTTTGATGCACGGTAGGTGAGACAGCACTAGCGTTCAAATCTGCTTCACTGACAACTGGAAAGCTATGCTGTTGATTAAAATGAATTAAACTATGGTGTCTTTTATGACACGAACGGCACACAAAGTTAGATTTGCAATGTTTCACATCATGTCCTACACTTAAACAATTGTAACAAACATTTTTGTTTTTTATGAAAGAATACCTATCTTGAGGGGATAAGTTTAGAAAATTCGCACATTTCGTCAACGTATGTTGAGCACCGCAACTAATACAAGATATCCTTTTACTATTTGAATTGTTGGACTGTGAATTGTCTGACTTTGTTTCCGGGCCCGCCGCGACGCCGGCCGAGAGCGTACGGCGCGCGTTCGATGCGGGCGGAGTCCTAGAACTACCTACCTTTTCCGCATTATAAATGGGTTTGTTTTGATACGCAAATTCACTTGCAGATAACTCGCGTTCTAAGAAATTTATTAATTCACTAATTGTGGGTATCTTAGATGGTTGGGACAACGACAAATCGAAACGTCTACGTAATGTTGGTGGAATCTTACGTAAGAAAAGAAGCACTAACATGAAACTCCACTCCTTCGTAGGAAAGTGCATTACTTCTAAAGCCATGATATTTTCATGATAAGTGTTCAGTAAATTTCTTAACCCTTGAACTGATTTGTCGCTTTTATCGGACTGACAAGGTTCAATATCGAATATTTTTTCTAGATGAGCGGAAGCAATGGCTCGTTCGTTATCATACCTAGACTGTAGCATACCTAACGCGACCGTATAGTTCTCGTCAGTTATTGGAATAGATTTAATTAGATTGTAGGGTTCATTTTTCAAAGAAAGTAGCAAATAGCGGAACTTCTCCGAGTCCGAGTAGGTATTTTTGTTGTGCACTAGTGACCGAAATAGATCGTAGAAGGCAGGCCAATCTGTTATTTCTCCTGAAAAGGTAGGCATTGGAAGAGTAGGTAATCTACTAGCACAACTACTAGACGATGGCACGTGAACAACAGCATTATTAGGGGATCCGAGTAACGACATCCTACGTTTATGTTCAATTTCATCTTCTTTAATTTTATTTAAATGTACCACAATAGCATAATAGCAATCATTAAAACTGTTACGAATTCTTAGCTGTTCCTCTTTATCAAAAGTATTAGACTTAATGAGGGATTTTTCAATTTTAGCTTGAAGTTTGAAAAACTTGCGCTGTTGTGAAGTTAAATCTTTAGATCGAGATTTAAATTGTTGTTCGTCGGAATCTATGAACTGTAATGTTCGTTGAAGCTCATCGAGAATTATTTCTCGTTCAAAAAAATCTTGTTGGATTGCCGCCATATTGATAGACGCGTGGCGTCGTAACTTGAAATTCGAACAACAAGGGAATATGGAATGGAAAACCTCACAGGTGAAAAAATATGAACAATCCGGCTCGAATGATCAAACAATTATGTGTAGAAGATTTGTGAACAGTGGATTCGAAAAGCACTCACCTCTCGCCTCCGTAGGTATACTGCCTCGCGCTCCTCGGGCTTGGCGTCGTATCAGGCAGCGAGGGTCTGGATCCAGCCGTTCACACACACGATATCGTCATCAAAACAAGTCCATAGGCATAAGCCCTTCAAATTGTTCACCTGTGAGCACTAAACCACCAGAAAACCGGGATAACAAAAAAAGGGCGCGGAGAGGTCCGCGGCTCGTTCGACGTTCGCAGACAATCCATTTTTTTAAAGAAAAGATGGATCTGAGAGATGGCGCTGCATTGTGGTTCGCCGTTCGGATTGGTTAGCGAGTATCCAAAGAGACGATGGCGGGAGTTTCAAATCCACCGTAATTTGGTTCTTACTACACACAATTGATAAGACACTCTCAGAAAACTACTAATATTTAGAAAGTTTACAAAATAAAGAACAGTACGGAACAAACCATATATATGATTTCTGATTGCATCGGCGTCAAAGGTGTCAATATCTTTTACGGGTTTAGTTCTACGTTTCTTCTTCGGAGTACGTAAAATATTATCTTCCGTGCCAATAGAGCCGAACTTTTCTTTATTAATATTTGTTATCGTTCATTTGCTAACTCCAAGCGCCTGAGAGACGCGTTCTTGTACTTGTTTGACAGGTACCAGGGGTTCTCAATTTTGCCGCTCCCGCTCAAAGTAATCTTGCAGCTTGATGATTAACTCACGGGCTCCACTTTTCAATGTTTGTCCACGTTTAGGCATTATTATGCACCAAAAGTAAAAAGAACGCAATACAAAACACAATCGAAGTCCGATTTAGCGCCGATGTCAGTTTGAAAAGCAGAAACAGTCCATTAAACGAAAGCCGGGTAATCAAATAAAAACAGATCGAAAACACTTGAAGAACGTGGTCTATGCACACGAAACGATAACAGACGAATGTTTTAGCGTCACAAAATGGCGGCCCATTCTCTTTCATCTTAGTATAAAAATGCTAGTAACGCCATTTGGGGTTACCATTTTTAATCTAAGTATAAAAATGCTAGTAACGCCATTTGGGGTTACCATTTTCAACCTAAATATAAAAATGCTACTTTCTTTCGCGCGTTCGGTTTGGTCGTAGTTTTATTTTTATGTTTCATAAAAGTTATCTCATAGTCCATTATTTTCAAATTCTTAAAAAGAAAAACAAATCGTATTATTTTATAAAGTATAACTGTATAAGAGCAGATTACGATACTATTATTGTCTGTTATTGTTAGCACAGCACTACAAATATAAAGCGCTGACATAACCTTGTAAAAGCACAGTATAGATTTAGAAAAATATTGTTTACCAAGTTATTTGACACTCAGTTTGGCACAAAATTATAACAGTCATTGATTATTGATATAATAATGTTGTTTTAATGCTCATCAATTGTTAAAACGGTAAACAACCAGCAAAAATATTTTTTATACCATTCCCCCTCTAAAAAGCTTATTTTATTCACTGAAAACAGTGAATAAAAAGCACTTTTAATCACTGTTTTGGTGTTTGAATTTAGAACACGCCAATATATATTTGACCTCCATCTCAATGCAATACAACCTACTTGCGCATAAAATACTCGATACAAACTTCTTGTGCAAACAAAGAATATTCGAATTTCAAACTCCTTCGTCGATTTAATTTTGAGTTTGTTTATATTTAGGATTTTGCTAATGATTTTGATTTTGGTCTAGGATGTTTAGTGAATACTTATTTGAATTGTGATTCTAATATTAATTGCATTGGTGTTTAATTAATTATAATTATGTAACGTAACGGAGGTGGTCACTGGCCCCTGCAAACACAGGTGCTGTTACCTAGCTCAGCTTAAATTTACAAAAAATGTGAAGGCCTGAGGTTTCTCATTTTCTGTAAATTGAAGGTAATAAAACATTAATTTATTTATTATTATTCCTTGTGCTTTTGGCTTAAATCCTTCTTTTTCTCGTAGTCATGGTATAAAATATAGTATGCAACTCTTGAATAAAACGGATTTATATCGAGGGCCATGAATCACTCGCGTCGCTCAGGATTCTAACACTTGAATCACTCGCTATGCTCGTGATTCAATCATCATGAATCACTCCCTACGGTCGTGATTCAGTTGTTAGAATCCTTCAATTGTTCGTGATTCATCTATGGCCCTCGCTTTAAAACCGTCCTTTATTCACTAGTTGCATAATATACTATATCGTAACTGCAACGCCATTACAAAGTTACGTTATCAGTTCAATCGCGACGAGTGAGTTGAGACGTAAGTCACCTCGTCAACATTAGTTCCGTGTGTAATAATTGTTTAAAAATATTAAACGCACTTCTTAATCCATAAACAACCAAAAAGTTTTTATAAAATAACCCAATAAACCAGTTCGAGTGTTATCTCAGAGTTATATATGAGATAAGTGAAAATACAACAATAAATAGTTAATAGTGCACAAAAACTTCTACTGTTCTACAGTGAATAAAAAACTTGAATAGTGTGAATAGTTTATTTACAACCAATAATTGTTCCAAACGAAAACCAGTGCCCAGTGTAAATAAACTGTAATAAAAAGTGAAAATAAATTAATAATATTTAACTAAAAAAATATCTTTAACTTTGTGTGTGAGGGTTGCAGTAAAAAATCAAAATTGATTGTAACGGCGACGTATCGCGTCGATCGAGGAAATGTACTTTCAGATTACCAATTTCAACACGTAACTCATAGCTGATTTGGTTGAGCGGTATCAACACCAGGTTGAAAGTTGTAACAAGTGTCGCAAGTTCGAGCCCGAGCCAAACATCAAGTTCTTTTTGAGAATTATAAAAATTTCTAAAATGTCATCCAATTTGAACAAGTTAGTAAGCAGTGACCGCAAGACATCAGCACAAGTCACCTGCAATATATGTAAGAAATATGTCAACATAAAAAACACTGCATTATGTTCAATTTGCAAGAAAAGATACGAATTCGATTGTGTGGGTTATCCAGAAGCAACTTATCGCCTAAAGGACATCGAAGAGAGAAAGAAATGGAAATGCAAAATATGCATCAAAAACAAAACAGACACTGATTATTAAATTTGAAAAATTGTTATCTTAAAAAACAAATGTCTATGTATGGTACTCAAATTAACCAGCTAAAAGATATCTGTAAATCGACGCCCAAAAGAGCATCGCAGAAAAAAAGGAGCAAAGATCCCATCCAAATTAAATTAGACTTTTCAGAGCAATTAATCAGTCCAAACGCTCAATGCTCACTTACAAAGGACGAAGTGCAGATTCTACAAGATACAAATCAGAAAATCAGCAATGACTTTAATAACAAGACATCGGTGGACTCTCCATATGAGCAACGGCATGGAAACTTACTGTATGAAACCCAATTAAAGCCCGATACAAAAAGAAATATTTACATAATTGGAGATGAAAAAGTAAGAGGTCTATCAGCACAACTTATACACACCAAGACTGGTAAATGGAATGACAATTACAACATCCAGGGTAAAGTTCAGCCTTATGCTTCTTCATGCGAGATCCTACGGAATCCAGAGAATCTATCACACACACTATCTGACAATGACATTGTTATACTCTCAGTTGGTAAACATGACAAAAATCCATACTTGTTGATAACTAATTTGTGTAGTACTTTGTGTAGTTTAAGCAATTGTACAATATTGTTATTGAATATTACAGAAAATAGATATCTAAATGTTAAAAAACTTAATTATGAACTAAAACAGTTCACAAAAAGTTTTAAGAATTGTAAGTTTATTGAAGTAAATCAGTTAGATATAAATTATTATAAAAGGCTCTCAGAATTAGAATTAATTACTTACAAACTTAATATAGAGATTGATTATATGCAATATGAAAAGACTACAAAACTAGCTTTAGCTGCACGAAGTTCACTTTATGGAAATGTTATAAACAATAACACACTTTTTCGTTCCTAAGTCCCCCGTTAATAAGATTTCCGTTCCCGTCATTAATTATGGTAAATCAAAACAGGATTGCCGACATAGTAATCTACGAATCCTACACCAAAATATAGCCGGCCTCTGCAACAAACTAGACATGATAGAAGTAACTTTATCTGAATTAGTAGGAAAAAACAAGGAGGTAGATATTCTATGTTTTAGTGAAACTTTTGTTAAGAAAGGTACGGAAGCTAACATCAAACTCGATAATTTTAAATTGGCTGCAGTATTTAGTCGAGATAAATGTAGAGGGGGTACGTGTATTCTGACTAATAAGGTATTTGACACAAAATCATTAAGTATCCCTTCAGGTATAGCAACGGAATTCTATTTTGAATGCTGTGGCGTAGAGGTAATTGGTTTAAGCCTGATAGTTGTAAATATCTACAGAATACCCGATCAAAGAAAGGTGCAAAACAGTGTGTTTCTTCATAAACTTGACCATTTGCTAAATTACTTGACAGACCAATACAAGAGAAAAAAAATAATTATTTGTGGTGATTGGAATATAGATATTTTAAAGGATAATTCCGTATCAAAGGAACTTTTAAGTATACTTAGCAACTACAATTTTGAAGCACACATAAAATCACCAACTCGGGCGAACTCGTGCATTGACCAAATTGCAAGTAACATACAGAGTGTTCAGTCAGAAATTCTTCACCTAAGCTTGTCAGATCACGAAACAGCACAAACTGTGACTATAAAGACGAATAAACGCAAACCAATATCTTGTTGGTCTGAATTAAAACGTGACTACTGCGCGGCAAACCTTAAGAAATTTTGCGAATGTATGTCTTCTCTCTCATTTTTGGAAACATTTGACTCGGATACTCTAACAGAAGCCTTCAATTTATTTTATGAAACATTCACATTATATTACGATCTGTGCTTTCCGGTCATTAAGGTTAAA
This sequence comes from Orthosia gracilis, assembly GCA_947562075.1. Taxonomy (NCBI): domain Eukaryota; kingdom Metazoa; phylum Arthropoda; class Insecta; order Lepidoptera; family Noctuidae; genus Orthosia; species Orthosia gracilis. Next base: position 16,159,323 of record OX387264.1, on the reverse strand, counting down.
GTTAATAATAAACCAGTTACACAAAACTGGATAACAAAAGGCTTTAAAAAATCCAGCAAAACGAAAAGACAGCTTAATTTAAAATTTAGAACTTGTAAAACGAATAAAAAACATAATGAGAAAATATACAAACTTTATAACCATATGTTCAAACGATGTGCACAGAAAGCTCAGAAATTAATGAATACAAGACGTATACAAAAGCATAAGAATAAATGTAAAGCCACTTGGAATGCAATATCTTCAACGATAAATAATAATAATTTGTATAGAAATGACATTGATGAAATAAATTCTAATAATGTGACATATAATAATCCATCTGACATTTGCAATATATTTAATGACTATTTTATTAATTTGACATCTAATCAATCATTTAATTCTAATAATATTAAGCTTAATCAAAAAAACAAAAATCTTAACACTATTTTTCTAAATCCTATAGATGCGGAAGAAGTGTATAAAATTATAATGTCCCTAAATAATAGCAAAACTAGCGGATATGACGGTGTCGCGACACAGGTTTTGAAGGCTTGTGCTAGCTCTATATGTCATCCACTAGCACATGTTATAAACCTATCTTTTTTGGAAGGTGTTTTTCCTGATCAGCTCAAAATGTCTATCGTAAAACCACTATTTAAAAGGGGAAATAAGTCAGACCCAAATAACTACCGGCCTATTACGATAGTACCCATCATATCTAAAATTTTTGAGAAGGCTATGCATATTAGGTTGAATAATTTTCTCAGTAGACATGACATATTGTGTAAAGAACAGTTTGGCTTCCGTAAAGGTTGTTCAACTGCTCTTGCCATCTTCAACTTTATTAACTTGTGACTGAAACTATTAACAATGGCAATCCTGCAGTGTCATTATTCTTAGATATGAGTAAGGCCTTTGATTTTGTTAATCATGCTAAGCTATTAAACAAATTAGATTTCTACGGCATAAGGGGCAAGGCATATGAATGGATATCTAGCTATTTGAGTAATAGGAAGCAATATACAGAGATATCCAAAGTTGTAAAGAAAGGTGACAGAATATATTCTAAAGAGAAATTTAAATCAGTAGCAATAATAAATAAGACTGGTGTGCCTCAGGGTAGTATTCTCGGTCCTTTGCTTTTCTTACTCTACATAAATGATCTTCCGGAGGCCACTAAGCAGAAATGTATTCTTTTTGCAGATGATACAACTATTATATTAAAGTGTCAGGATAAAATCAATTACAAATCTGTTTCTGAAAAAACCCTGTCAGATATAATTAGCTGGATGGCAAATAATGACTTAAATATAAATATTAGTAAGACAAAATTAATGGAATTTAACTCGTATAATACTAAAAAAATAGCTTTAGATATTAGGTATAACGATGAAAAATTACAACAAGTGGATGAAATAAAATTTTTAGGTATTAATATAGACAGAAATCTCAATTGGAAAAGCCATGTGGAACATATATGTCAGAAACTTGATAGGTTTGTGTTTGCATTAAAAAAGCTACGACAAAATGTTTCTGTAGAAGCTGCTCTTTCAGCTTACCATGGCTATGTATCATCTATTCTAAGCTATGGACTTATCATGTGGGGCAACTCGACCGATACCGACAGAGTTTTTAAGCTCCAGAAACGTTACATCCGGGTCATAAACAAGTCATGGTTTTTAGATAGCTGTAAACCTCTCTTTAAAAAAAGTAAAATTCTGCCACTGCCCTGTATGTACATAAGAGACATCTGCATCTTTACAAAGAAACACATGCATTATTTTATGCAACATAGGGAAGTTGTGCCAAGACAAAAAAGGGCCAAGTTTCGCAACTTATTATATCATCCATCTGGTCATAAAGATATTTACAAGAAAAATGTGTATAATATGTGTATATTGATTTATAATAACATACCAGATGAAATAAAATTATTGCAGGGTAATGTTTTTAAAATCAAATTGACAGATTGGCTACAAAATAGTTGCTTCTATAGCCTTAAGGAATTTATAGATCATAGACATAATATAATAAGAATGTAAATAAAGAATATTTATTTATTAAATGAATAATTGAAATGATAATTGTAATAACATACATATATTAATTAATACATTTTAATTTGATTGACATTTTAAAATTTCAGTTGTTGACATTTTAATTTATTTGTTTGACATTTTTAATTTTAATTATTGACACTAATTTATTTTATTGCCATTTTTTTTTTATTATTATTTACCGAGTATATAATCTGACAATTGAAAGCATTGGAATTTTCTTTATTGACATTTAAATATATTTCATTGACATTTAATTTTAATGATTCGCATTTTTTATTTTAATTATTGACATTTTGATTTATTTAATGTTTAAATTTTATAATCTGACAATTGAAAGTATAAGAATGCATCAATATTGTTTTGGTTTGGTCTGGTTTTTTTTTTATCTAATGTTTACAATTTTGTTTTGGGTGTGATGTCTAAAAACTCAATGACTTTATTATTGAAAGTAATTTGCACGCTTGCTTGCAGGCAGAATACAATGACTTTAGGGCTTTAAGATCTTTCCTTGTTAAACAATGTATTTTCTGGCAAATAAATATTTTGATTTGATTTGATTTGATTTGACGTGTCAGAAACGCATTCTCTGAACGGCCGAACTTTAACGCTACGTATGAAAGGCAGTCAATTCTCGCCTTACTCGCTCGCTGAATACCCTTCCTGATCATTCAATTCACACTCACACTTACTTACTCAACAACACAAAGACACACAAACACACACACACACACACACACACATATACATACACACACACTCACACATACACACACACCCCCACACACACAAACACTCCCCCCACACAGACACAAACACTTTAAAACTCAATACAGGCTTCGTTTAACCGCTTTTATTACTATTCTATGTTGTTAGCATAGTTTTTATTTTCTATTCTTACTTTGTTGCATAAGATTTTGTAATACCTCCTACTGGGAGAGGGCACTGGCTCTTGTAACACAGGTCTATAACCAAGCACAGGAGTCAGGGACTTCACACAAATGTAACCACTTTCTTGTGTAAAAAAGATTATTGATTGATTATTGAGCTGTGGATAGGTTTTTTAACCGATTTTCCAAAAAGAGGAGGTTCTATGTTCAAAATTATGTTTTTTTTGTTTATTTTCACCGATATCTCCGTAAATTCTGGAAAAATTTTGAAGTTTTTTCTTGTTTGAAAAGGTATATTCGCAAATTGGTCGCATTTTAATTTGGTGAAGATCTGATATACAATAGAATTCTGAGGCATAGTTCTCGGGATTACTGCAATCGCATCCTCATTGTGCGTACGTCGCGCGTCCTGTTCGCACGCACGCATAGTTACGTTAACCCCACCACGTTAGTTGCTCACCATCTCTAGGGATGCCTCACTACTTATCGATACTTCGTCGATATTGTAGCAAAAATGGATAGATTCCTAGTGAGGTCGGAATCCACCGGCAATATCAACTCCAAAAGACCTGGTGAAGATATCGCTGGCCCATGGCAGTTCGCCAAACGTCCTGCGGTATCGAGAAATACTGAAAAGTTTGATGAAGCGCGCAGATTACCTCTGCACAACCAGTTCAAAGATCTCACTGTGGACGACAAGAGTGAATCATCATCAAATAACCACTACAAAGAAGCCTCAACTGGAGTGAAGAAAAAAGGACATATTCCACCCCTAATATTGGAAATACAGAAAGATTGGTCACATGAAACAATTAAAAACCTCATCTCCCGTTACACCAACAAGTTTCACCTTCAGTACAGAGCTAACAATAAAGTTGTAGTAAGTTGCCACTCAACAGAAGCTCACCAACTGGTGAAGGAAGGTCTTCGCAAAGAAAATGCTGCTTTCCTTACTTACACCCGTAAAGATGAAAAAGTTCCCAAAATGGTGATAAAAGGCTTACCATCCTACGTTCAAGAAGAATTATCTGCCGAGCTCGATAAACTAGGATTTTCTGGTGCATCAGTCTCACAAATGAAGACACAAACAGTGAGTACATTGTCTTGCCCACCTTTTTTAGCAGTACTTCCCGCTGGAACAGACATAGCAAAGTTTCGCAATATTAGATATATATTTAATTGCGTGGTTACAATCCAAAAATTCATGCCCAAAAAGACTGCTGGGACGCAATGCTACAGATGTCAAAACTTCGGCCACGCATCGAGGAATTGCAACATGCCCGCTAGGTGTGTTAAATGTACGGAACCTCATGCAACGAGAGAATGTCCTAAAAAAGACCGCATTGAACCTGCACGCTGCTGTAATTGTGACCAAAATCACCCTGCAAATTTTCACAAATGTGAGACCCGTCTTGCCTATCTGAAGCGAGTGCAAGCCAGGCGTGAGAACCAGTCTAAGCCTATGAAATCCATGGTGGCCCAACACGCGTCTGCACCTCTTACTAATTTACCACACTCATTCAAGAAACTTTCATATGCTGCTTCTGTCAAAACCCACACCAATCATAATTATGCTCCTAATGAGTATTTAGACTTACCACCGGACGACCCAGTGACAAAAGAGATGTTGGAAATACTTATCTGTGTTAAAAACCTTAAACCACAATTTTCTGCCTGTGAATCTATGTTAGATAAGGTTATGCTAATTCTGATTCATCTTGGCCACTATGTATGATAGTAATGAGTTAAGACTCTTATCTTGGAACTCCGATGGAGTTCGCTCAAAAATGCATGAATTACTTGATTTAGCGGTATGTACCTTATCCATCGATATAATAGCTGTCTGTGAAACTAAACTCACTTGTGATACTCCCTTAACGACACCAGGGTTCAACTGTTATCGACAAGACAAACACCACAGTGGGCGTGGTCAAGGTGTAGCCATTCTGGTCAATGAGAGATATGAGGTTGGATCGATCGCTGTTCCCGAAACAAAGCACATTGAAGCGGTTGCTATTGGTTTAAAAATTAGCGGGAAGGACTATGTCTTTGTTTCAGCTAAGCAATCCCCAAACTTGCAGCTCGAATGCAGAGACATAGATATTTTACTCTCCCTTGGGCTTCATGTTGTAATAATGGGCGACTTTAACGCCAATCACGGCTATTGGAATAGTTGTTATGTCAATACCCGTGGTAATGTACTGTTTCGCCACATGCTTGACCACGATTATGTAATACATTACCCTGACTCACCTACTCAGGTTAACTATAGACCTGATCTTAACCCTACAAATCCAGATTTGATTCTGGCGCTAAATGTAAATAGTATTCATGAGGTTCGTGCAATACCAGCCCTTTCATCAAACCACTTTCCTATACTGTTTACAGTGAATGGTCATTGCTCTCTTAAACCTAATTTCAAACATTATCGATTTTGTGACGCTGACTGGGATAAATAATGGTCCTTTCTTGACCAAAAGATATCACTAAACTCGAAAGTGTTTAAGTCCGAACCTGAAATCGACGACGCCGTAAACTACTTACATCAGTGTCTTGTTGCTGCCAGGGACAAATTTATTCCTAGTAAAGTACACGTAAATACTTGCAAAAAACTACCTAATTATATTGTAAAAATGATCAAGGATAAAAATCGACTTCGTCGAAAGGAACAAAAAGTGTCCCTTGCAGAGAAAAGACTGTTACGATCAGCTATCAATAAATTACAACATTTGATTAATATGGCTATAACGAAACATCAAGATAAAATATGGAATACTAAACTTTCGAAAGTTGACAATCCTAGCAACGATATTTGGCGACTGGCTAAGTCATTAAAACCCAGATTAGACTCTATATCTTCACTTAAAACCCCTGAGGGAACTTATACAACCAATGTCCCTGAACAGTGTGACGCTCTGGCAGATGCTTTCGAGATGAACATAAATCTCACTCGTGGCTGGATAAGCGATAGCGTCGATACGGATGTTCAGTTAGCCACTGCTCACTTAAATGATCATGTTATAAAGGAATTACATCTGCCAGTGCGGCCAACTGAAGTCTGGAAAGTTATACGTAAACTCAAGGCCAGGAAGGCTCCAGGTGATGATGGTATAAACAACATTATGCTCAAAAATCTTTCGCAAAAATCTGTTGTGTTTATCACAAAAATTTTCAATGGTTCCTTAAAATTAGGATATTTTCCCAATACTTGGAAAACTGCAAAGGTTATTGCACTTAAAAAGCCTGGAAAAGATACCTCTTTGCCAGTTAGTTACAGGCCTATAAGCCTTCTTCCTGTTCTAGGTAAGCTGTTTGAGGTCATGATTTATAATCGCTTGCTACGTTGCTCTGAGCAGCTCATTATGAACGAGCAATTTGGCTTTCGTTCCTCTCACTCCACGGTACAACAATTGGCTCGAGTCTCTGAACACATTTCCTATCATCTTAACCTTAAGCAGTCTACTGGTATGTTCCTTCTGGACATCGAAAAAGCCTTCGATACCGTCTGGCACGAAGGTTTGTTATACAAGCTCATGTGTTACGGCATTTCAACTGATCTAGTAAAACTTATCCAATCTTACCTTAAAAACCGCAAGTTTGTTGTCCATGTTGGTACTGACAGGTCTTCGCCCCGCACGGTATTGGCAGGAGTTCCTCAAGGTTCGGTGCTCGGTCCCTATCTCTTCATTTTATTCGTGAGTGACGTTCCTGTGCAGGTCCGTACTCATCTGGCCTGTTTTGCCGATGATACAGCATCGTACACAAGCGATGATGACTTGGACATTATCATAAGTAGACTGCAGTTGTCGCTTGAACTACTTCAATCTTATTTCAGCAAGTGGAAGCTGAAGTTGAACGAATCAAAGACTGAGGCGATACTTTTTACACGCCAACGCACCACCCCAAAAAGAAAATTAAAAATCGCTGGGCAATTCATACCGTGGACCACAGAAGTTCGCTATCTTGGCGTTACGTTGGATAAAAAGCTCAACTGGACAAAGCATGTCAATAATTTACGCGTTAAGGGAGCTCAAGTACTCGGTTCTCTCAGTCCTATACTTAACCGAAAAAGTAAACTCAGCGCTAACACCAAACTTAGGTTATATACCACTCTAATCAGACCTTGCATCACTTATTCGTGCCCGGTATGGAGTAGCACTTGTCAATCTAATTATAACCTGTTACAAATAATTCAAAATAAAGCAGTTAAAATTGCCTATAATACTCCGTTTAAAACTAACCTTAAAGCACTACACACAAACATTAAGTTACCTAACATTACAAAATTTATCTTAAAATTAACTCGTAAATTTTACAATAAAAACAAATATCATCAAAATACATTGATTGCTAACATAGGTCAAATTAAGTTGAAGGACTTGCGACATATCGATGGATACGGTACATACAAGCTTCCCCATCACTACGTGTTGTTTGCGCACAATACCGATAACGCGTCGTAGCTGGGCCCGTGCGATGCGCTAGCACTTCCCCGCTCTCACCGTAAACAAATGAGAATGCGGGGGGCGCGGTGGCTCGTGCGCCGCCGGTGGCCACACGCGATCACCTGAGCTACCGCTTGCACCGGTCGCACTTACGCTAAGCGCGTAGTTAAGTATTTGCTGTTACCCCCTCATTTTATAAAAATGAAATTATTCCAATAATTTCATATATTAATATTAAAAGTTTGTTTTATAAATCCCCCATGTTGTAATAAGTTTGTAACCATTATTATTATATACTTATAAAGGTGCTCCTAGCCTGTAAAAGTGTTGTTATTATTATAAGTGTTACTGTTACTTATTTTTTAAGTACTTCAGCTATGTATATTTTTATGTTATTAAAGAATTTATCTAAACTAAACTAACTGCAATCGCATGTCTGTTTATTGTTTATACCATTAAATAACAAAACATGCACGCCAGTTAGTTCTAAAGGGGTACGCTGATGCGTACAGTTCATTTCACCGGTTAAGTTCAAGTTTCATGATATTCGGGTAATCTATTCTGGCATTAAACTTTACCTTACTAAAAAACTCCCTTTTATGTACAACTAAAATTATACTACCGACTTCCAACTACAAACACTACAAAGTGAAAAATAACTTTCTTTTTGGAAGTTGGTGTCCATAGAGAAAAAAGTTGGTACCTACCAAAGACACCTTACTTTATTGTATGAAGTCGATATTCTTTTCCCTGGAGAAAAAAGTATTCTGTGCTGTGAACACTCGATCTAGGTAAGCAGAAAGGTATGTAAGGTAGGAAGGTTTAGGTAAGTAGGGTAGTTACACGTAGGTACAGGTAAGTAGGGTAGGATAGGCAGTTAACGGGAATGAAGCCGCGGGCACAGCTAGTTAAGAATTACAATTTCTTGGAACTTGATAGTCTTGAAATTCTCGTGTTAATGAGGGATTAAAATAAAACAAAACTGTTATTTATTACATTTTTATGATTACCTTAAGTAGTATTAATGGTTTTGAAGGCGTACAAAGGTTTCGGTAAGTATATTTTTATTTAACATTGTAGTCTGTTGCAGTTAAAACTATAAGAGAGATTTCAATTTATTGTGGAAGCTGAATTAACGACAATGTATTGGCAGCACCTCAGAAGGATTATACTCAGGAAAAATGTTTAGATGTCACAGACCTGTTACAATCATTAAAACTTGCCTCCAATGTCAGTGTCGTGAAAATCAAAAGATTTCAAAAAGTCAGGCACTGAACAGTAATAAATAGAATCGTCGCGGATTAACCAACCTTCATATTTATCAAAAATGTCTGGTTTCTTGCATTTGATGTCCTTCTCAGTTGGTTTAGGATCGTTAACGTAGACTATGGCCATGACTTCATCTTTGACGAGCTTTACCACCTGGAATTAAATTCGTTTAATAATAAAAGCTGGTTCCAACAGGTTTGGAATTTATGCCGGTTGCATAGGTTTGAATGTTATTTTTTAATACGTTATATCAATCTATCTAGCCATTACCTTACTATGTCGGGGTCGGTCTCCAGTTTAATCAGATGCACTACCAGTATTTTCACATGGAGCGACTGCCTATTCGACCTCTACAAACTGGTTAGCATAATAATCCTTGGCAAGACTGGTGTCTGACTATCCGTTACAACTGTCAAAGATCTACAAATTACAGTGCCCAACAGCTTAACGTGCTTTCCGAGGCACGGAAGAATCTTAGTATGTAAAGATGGCCCAATTGGCCGATCCTCAGACTGACCTCGGCAATGTTGCTTTTACCCTTGAAGATCGATTCGTGCGGCTGTTATTATTTAGACACAAGCTACTTGGAATGTATTACTAATAAAATTATGAAATTTAAAATCGTGGTGTTAACTCACACACATCATACGAGTACCATTATCTGTACTTATAATATTTTCGCGTGTAACAAGCATGTAAGCACTTCAGTTCGAGTGACAGAAAAATAATAATGCCACGCTTCTGATTTTCTGGATCACATTTGTTTGGCTTAGTAATGTATTTGTTAGGCTCAAAAACAGAAATCACTTAGTGAGCGAAAATTTGCAAACAACGCGTTGAGGTGTCTTTCAAATAGCTAGTTTCTGAATTTCGCGTCGTGGCTCTAAAAAAAAAATCACATCGCGTTGTTGCAATTTAATTTTATTATGATTAAAATTCGAATCTTTACTGTATATGATTATCTATATTGTCGCCTAGTTTAAATTGACTAACCTTTAGATGATAAGCTTTTACTAACCATTGAACCAATGCTGTTGTCTTTAAAATAAATCATATTATTATTATTATATTATAATTATTATCCACAAATAATAATTATAATATGATAATAAATTATAAATACAATATAATAAATATAAATACAATGCAGAAAAGCTTTGACGCATTCAGAGCGTATATGTGTAATAAAATGCAACCATAATAGCACAGTGGTATATATTATGTAATATCCAGACTTTATAATAATTTATCCTTTCTAAAGATCTGGTACTTAATTGCCGTATCTCTCGTATCGTGTATCTTATTTCGTAAGTTGACGTCGCCGCATCGTCGTGTTATTTGAAGTTGACGTTGATTGCTACCCAGGTTTCGCTACATTGACCGATCCCGTGCGCCTCGCATCCAGCGCCTTCCCGCAACCTTAATCAGGTCATCGGTCTACCTAGTGGGAGGCCTTCCAATGCATTGTCTTCCGCTTCGCGGTCGCCATTCCAGAACTTTTCGGCCCCATTGGCCATCCGTTCTGCAATAAATGTGCCCTGTCCACTGGTATTTAAGATTCGCAATTTGCGAGTGCGTTTACAAACATATAAACTCACATACACAACACCCAGAGCCGGAACAACTATCTGTAGGTCATACAAATATCTGTTCCGTGCGGGAATCGAACCCGCGACACGCAGCGCAGCAGTCAATCACTCAACCGTGCGCCGAGCATAGCCCTCTCCATTGCTCTTTGGTTGATTTTAAGCTTTCTGATAAGGCTCATTGTGAGACACACACATTGGTCATAGACTTTTGTCTTGAGACAATGCGGTAAATTGGACGAGGAGATACCGCGCAACTTCCCGAACGCCGCCCAGCCGAGTTGGAATCGACGGTTGACCTCTTTCTCAAAGTTAGAGCTACCCAACTGGACCATTTGTCCCAGATAGACATGATCGTCTACAACTTCGAGTGTAGAGTCTCCGATCTTGATAGGAGTGGGTGTTACATGGGCATTCACCATGACGTTGGTTTTATCCATGTTCATTTTGAGACCCACTCTTTTGGAAGCTCTACTGAGGTCATAGAGCATTGTACCGAGGCTCTCCATGGTCTCAGCCATGACTATATCGTCGGCAAACCAAAGGTGAGCCTTCTCTATTTCAGAACCTTGAAGACATCCTCCAGCGCAGCAGTGAACAGTTTCGGAGAAGGATTGGTTTCGAGATCTGATCCTTAAGACGGACTGACATGGTTGCGTTTTTGTACAAACACTTCAACACCTCAATATATCGGTAGTCGATCTGGCGCCGTTGGAGAGACTGCAATACAGCCCAAGTCTCGATCAAATCGAAGGCTTTCTCGTAGTCCACAGACGCTAAAAAGAAAGGCAGGTTATACTCTTCGGTGTTCTGTATAACCTGCCGCAGCGTATGTATGTGGCTTACGGTGCTGAAGACTTTTCGGAATCTAGCTTGTTCAGGAGGCTGGAAATCGTCAAACATGTTTGCGAGACGATTCGTGATGACTTTTGAAAACAACTTGTAAACTTGGCTAAGAAGTGAGATGGGCCTATGGTTCTTCAACCGGGCATTGTCGCCCTTCTTGAAGAAAAGTACCACCACAATACTGCACCAAGCCTGCGGCGTTTTGCCCTCGAGCATGACAGAATCAATCAGCTTCTGCAGGCCGGCCTTAAGGACCAGTTTCCCACCCGCCGCGATTCCGTCATCACCCGGCGCCTGTTGTTTTAAGCTGTTTCAGGGCCATCCTTAGCTCTTACAGGCTGATGTTCGGGATATATTTGGTATAGTGTCAGATCTATCTAGCTCTTGAGTCGTTTGCTAGATTCGCAACGGGCGGGATGTGTACTACTTTCCGTAGAATGTCTCGATCTCCCTCAGATGTTCGGTTTGGCGGATACGATCCTGCCATTGTCAGTCTTCAGTTTCGTGAGCTGGCTCTGCCTAATAGCCAGATCCCTTGAAAACACCTTGGAGCCTTAATTTAGCTCAATCACATCTTTAAAATGCTCGGTATTAAAGCGGCGGAGATCTATTTTCAAGGATTTAGAGATCTGTCTATTGAGTTGCCGGTATTTGCACGCCTCATCTGAAGTCTGCAGGATCATCTCACGCCTCTTCTTCATAAGCTTGAGAGTAGGATCAGAGAGCTTTTTGTTTCTATCTGTACGACGGGTCATGAAATACTTAGACGCGACCGTATGGGCAGCTTCTACGAACTTATCGCTGTATTCGTTCACGGAGCTCCCTAGGCACTCGAATCGATTCTGGAGTTCGAGCTGAAAGCTCTCGTGGTTTCGGACCTGGATCTGTGCTGGACGGAACGTGGACTTCATCAGTCGAGACCTTATATTAATTCACCGAACTGATCACAGAGACATCATTGTAAATTTGCTTCTTGGTTGACATGATGAAGTCGATCTCATTTTTTGTTGCACCATCGGGGCTCTGCCAGGTCCACTTCCTGTGCTTACGCTTTCTGAACTAGGAGTTCATCATATAGAGGCCCTCTTTCTTCATAAAACTGGGCAGTAGATGACCCCGGTGGTTCCGTCGTCCAACTCCAAATTGCCCCACATGAAACTCATCGTCGTCTCGTTTACCCAGTTCGCGCTGTAGTCCCCCATGACAACGATGAAATGAGTTTTGAAACCAAACCATGCATGGCTCTAGAAATATCCTCATACATGGTCTCATCTCATACATGGTCCTCGTCGTAGGGGGTGTGTGTGACAAGGTCGGGGCGTAGACCTGTACGACCTTCAGCGACTATTTCGAAGAAATCTGAGTATAAGTTACGCCACCCTGGTTGACACACACTCGATATTCATCACTTTATTCAAAAGGGACCTGTAGACGATAAACCCAACACCACTCTGGGACTGCCGGTCACCCTCTCGGAAATACAGCAAGTTACCAGATTTGAGTATCGCGTCCGCCCCCTCTATTCGGACTTCAGATAACCTCACAATACTCCATCGTAACCTGCTCAATTCCTCTTCGAGTTCGGTGATCTTCTCGTCGGTCTAAAGTGTGCGCGTATAATACGTTGCCAGGTCCAGCCGTCGGTGTTTGTTGGGGTAGCCGGATCTCGTCCGGAGATTCTTAGCACCCTTTGCCGTGCCGTAACCTCGACCGCTACCGTAGTAGAGGGTAGGCAGGCTGCCGGGCACTAGGGCGCATTTTTTAATTATGTTATTCATGGAGGGTTTTCCATAATTGCCACGCATGGCAGGCGGGTTGGCGATCGCAGAATGGATGTTATAAATGCTCAGAGGATGATGCTGCTGCCCATGATTTATTTCGCAAAATTCACTTTGTGACCAATTCTTTACTGAATAAGCGTTTTCGTTCTTCGAGCCTAACATAATATGATATTATTATTTTTTATCTGTTCAAGTAATTTAAGGCCGCGTTCGAAGGTTTTTAATAGCATTTTATTATTTTAATGAGATCTCGCCAATAAACCATCTTCTTTTAAATTATGACGCCGTTTTCTCCAGTCATAACATTATGGATAAAGGGCACCGCATTAACAATATTTGTAACATTGCAGGGTATGGGAATTTTATATATTAAGAATTGTTATACCTTCCATAAATATCTTGGTACAGCAGCTCCATTTTTCTCTTGCAATGTGTGCGTGCCAGACCAGACAGTGATGTCAGTGAAGGTGGCCAGCTGGGTTCTTACCATGTCATTAACATCTTCCCATGTCGGCTAAAATAATAAAATTAATATAAGCTTTGATCCTCTTAAACTACGCTGATACGGCTATATTTAATATGACTATAATGTTATTAAATATCGCTTACCTTTGAGGTAATGCAAGGCCGCCAGGCCGGGATTACATTCAGAGGATCGAGGAACGTGCTCTTCTTAGCAGGTCCATCGTTGAAGTCTATTGCATTCACAAGCTGGGATTTACTATAACAACACGACGATGACGCGTCCTTACAGGTGAACCCTCTCTCAGCTTTCTCGTAGCCTATTCCTGGGTATGTGTACCAGTTGTAGCCAGCGCTCAGACCGTTGTTGTTTGTTGCAGTCATTGTAATGCGTGTGTATAAGGGCATATTTATTTTATGGTCGAAACAGACTTCGTAAGCCTCCAAGAAGTCAGGCACGTTGTAACCCACACTAACTAATTCGGAGGAATTCGTTGAACATTTCACTTTATTTTTGATAACGGAGGGTTGAATGCTGTTAGTGCACTGTAGGTCTGAGAGCTTGTACATTTTATTTCCTAGCAAGAAAGAGTCTTCTTTATTACAAATTGCCTCTAATTTACTCCTTTTAGGGAAGCTTTTGAATGTATTTGACGTTTCTTTTGGGCTTGGACAAGATAAGGTAATTTTTTCTTCCTGTTCTACTATCGTGTAATATTTTGTGGTTTCAAATTTGTGCCAAGATCCTTCATCATTCAGTACGAGCGGCATATATGGCGCATCTTTTAAGTTCCTAGTTATTAAACATGCTGTAACAAAGCAGTTCAGATTTTAAATATTTTAGGATAGGTATGTAAATGGCTTACTTATTCAAAGACATTTCTGCGAAGAATCTCGGCCGCTAATAAACATAATAATTAAGACTTGCCTGAAGACTTGACGTCAAATCGCTTCAGTACAGACCCGTACACGTTGCTTACATTACAGGTATACTGACCCACGCCTGCCAAGTTATGATCGGTTAACACATTGCCGTTAAACCTCCATTGAACCTGAAAGTTAAGAAGTTGTAATATTCTATCGAGTTTGAGGTGGTTAACTATTTAAGCATTCCCATAGAATTTTCACGGTGTAGATAGGTAGGTACACCCGCAAATCAAAGGAATCGCGTCATTGCATTGGTAAAATTTGCATATTTTACAAATGGATATTATTTTGTAGTTATAGTAATTATGTTCTTGTTTTCTTTTATTTCTAGCAGTTTAATTGCTATGTGCAATTTAATCTTACCACGGGCGTTGGTTTCGCGGTTGGTTGAATATCACAGTATCGTATGATATCTGGCATATGGCCTCGCCAGTTGCTAATAGAAGTATCATCAGAAACAAACTCCGGCGCAATACCGACATCCACCACGTACGTGTGTGTTTGTGTGTTTCCATGCTTGTCGCTCACATGACACGTATAGTTGCCGTCATGATCGGAGATTGAAGCATTTATTATTTGAATATATTCTTTGTTGCCTGCATCCTTCGTCTGCGTATGTGTCTGTTGAAACATGTTAGTCGTTGAAAAATCATATCATACTTGAAAATTTACGGCTTGATTTGACTGCAATCCCTCACTTGATCACTTACGATTGTTTGTGGCGTCGTGGAGGCATCCTTGCTTGAAGCTGTTGATGATTCGAGTTCAGGATGCCATGTTGTGGTGCTCAGGTCAAGTGTCTTTGTCTTTAACATTATTAATATCACAAATTATAACGATTAACTTGCTATCATTTCTAAGTGCGATTAATATTTGCCATAATTAACTAGTATTGATACATCTGTTTTAACAATTTTAGAGATAACGTACTTCGGTAAATATCTTTAATCCCACTGTGACAATTGGTTTATTGAACATTTTTTTTTTTGTTATAAATGGAAAGATCATAATATTTAATAAGATTGATAACAAAACTATTTATAGTTCTTTTTTTCTCTATAATTAAAAAAGTTATATCAAATTGAAAATATTTTTTAAATCCAGTAACGAAAAAACGCCGACAGTGACCGAACAAACCCGAATGCGTGTGACGTCATGCTGTTTACTTCTATTCATTGTAAATACACAGCTGATACAGTGTCTTGACTCTTATCCGATTCAATCTCGTTATAATCGTCAATGTTTTGATAAATATATCAAAAATGTCGAACCTTAAAAGTTCGTGCTTCCTTCGTAAAAAACTCCCCGAAAATGGGATTCGCGCAATAGCCAAATAGCTACCTAGGTACCTATTTGGCTATTGCGTAATCCCTCACTTGATCACTTACGATTGTTTGTGGCGTCGTGGAGGCATCCTTGCTTGAAGCTGTTGATGATTCGAGTTCCGGATGCCATGTTGTGGTGCTCAGGTCAAGTGTCTTTGTCTTTAACATTATTAATATCACAAATTATAACGATTAACTTGCTATCATTTCTAAGTGCGATTAATATTTGCCATAATTAACTAGTATTGATACATCTGTTTTAACAATTTTAGAGATAACGTACTTCGGTAAATATCTTTAATCCCACTGTGACAATTGGTTTATTGAACATTTTTTTTTTTGTTATAAATGGAAAGATCATAATATTTAATAAGATTGATAACAAAACTATTTATAGTTCTTTTTTTCTCTATAATTAAAAAAGTTATATCAAATTGAAAATATTTTTTAAATCCAGTAACGAAAAAACGCCGACAGTGACCGAACAAACCCGAATGCGTGTGACGTCATGCTGTTTGCTTCTATTCATTGTACATACACAGCTGATACAGTGTCTTGACTCTTATCCGATTCAATCTCGTTATAATCGTCAATATTTTGATAAATATATCAAAAATGTCGAACCTTAAAAGTTCGTGCTTCCTTCGTAAAAAACTCCCCGAAAATGGGATTCGCGCAATAGCCAAATAGGTACCTAGCAATCTGCACTAAAGATTTAAGAAAATTTCGGTCTAACTAGATTCCAACTCGATTGGAATGTGTTTATTATATTGTCATCTACCTAATATTAGATTCGTATTAGTTTCTTAAGCCATCGCAATATCAACTACTCATGTGAAAAAACGATTACATTTAATGTGACAATTATATTTAAATATTTACTAAAGAAAAAGCCCAGATCTTTACGTAATTAACAAACACCGGTAACACGTAATATTCAATAATATTGGTCCTTTTTTATGCATAAAACTTTCAAACCGTTCATCAGGTAGATAAATGATCAAAATTTGCCTTTATGAATCCTTTATCACACGTGCATGATTAAATAAGATTAGCAGTTATAATTATTAGTTTTGTACTAAATTTCGGATGTTTGTAATCAATTCACGTGTAGACGTCGTTGAGACAGTACTATCGTAAAATTTCTTAAATAATGAAGTCACAAACATGGCGACCGTGACCATGGCGATTCTGGCACGTTCGTAGTCACCTGATATTTTTTTAATTTTTATCAATTTTCAATTATTATCATAATGAAATAATTGAAAAAAAAAGAGATTTGCGCAACGATACTATAATTTATGATATGTAAAGTTTTAAAATACATAAAAAAACGAAAAAAAAAAATTTCAGCCTCCCGATTGTCACGAGAACAATACAAAAAAAATGAAATATTATTCCAGTGAAGGTAAAAGTAAAAAAATTGTTAGTTGTCGACTGAAAAATACTAACTAAAATTTATTATGAAAAATAATGGTAGATACTGGATGACCGAGCATGGCTGCAAGCCATTCTACCCATTCGCTTCGGTGGGCTCGGCATCCGCAAAATTTCTAGTTTAAGCCTACCGGCGTTCCTGTCTTCGGTCCACAGCACTGAAAAGTTAACCAGAAAAAACCTGTTGCCATCACTGGTTAACTGTGAAGTGCCGTACTCGACCGATGCAGTGAATGCCTGGAAAGTGGCTTGCCCGAATACAGCGTTGCCCAAGACCCCGTTTTCCCAGAGACAGTGGGATGAGCCGCTCCTCAGGTTGGTACGGAATAAACTTATAGATACGTCCACCAATACTGCTGAGCGTGCCCGCCTGCTGGCTGTGGGAGAATGGGAGTCAGGCCTCTGGCTACAGGCACTACCGTCACCCAACATAGGAACTATGTTGAGTGACAACACTTTCCGGATCGCTACATGTCTGCGTTTGGGTGCTCCCAGCGGAGCTCCACATCGTTATCAATGTGGTGAAGCAGTCGACCGCCTCGGACACCATGGCCTATCCTGCAGTAGGAGCGCTGGTCGGTTAGCACGGCACGCCAGCATTAATGACATCATACTTCGAGCTCTTGTCACCGCCGGTGTGCCAGCTGTTTTAGAACCCAATGGCTTGGCGCGCGACGATGGGAAGAGACCAGACGGGATGACCATAATGCCATGGAAGGTGGGTAGGCCTTTGGTGTGGGATGCAACATGTGTCGACACCCTTGCGCCATCCCATCTTCTTAGCACGGCGGGCTGTACTGGGGCAGCTGCTGCTAGTGCAGAAAACCTCAAACGGCGCAAATACAACAACCTTATTGGAAGTTATATATTTGAGCCGTTTGGGGTTGAAACATTAGGTCCATGGGGTCCGAGTGCTCTTCGAGTATTTCGAGATGTAAGCAAGCGGTTAGTCGACTCTTCACGTGACCAGAGGGCTGGGCTTTTCCTTGGCCAGAGAATCAGCATTGCCATCCAACGTGGCAATGCTGCCAGCGTTCTGGGCACTTTTCACGTTGACAGCGATGTGGATGAATTTTTTGACGCCCTATGACCCCTGCCCTTTTATACGTGTTCGTCGTATTTTATCTTTATTTAAGTGTATATATAGGTAGTTATTGTTAATTAAGTATTATATACTATGTAAATTATAATTGATATAATTGAATAAAAAACACATGGTAGATACTGTTTAATTATTATCTTAACTACTTTTCTAATAATATTTTATTACGGAACCAGAATATACTTACTATAAACCATTTAACTGATTGAGATTTAGAGTTATACGCTTCACATTCCAGTTTTTTAGTTTCACCCTGTTTTAAGTATACGTAATGTTCGGTCCCGAAGCTCTTGGGGTATCCTGTAGAATAATTATACAATTAAAACGAGTGCTCTCATTTAGTATAATAATATTATTTATACCATTCCCCCTCTAAAAAGCTTATTTTATTCACTGAAAACAGTGAATAAAAAGCACTTTTAATCACTGTTTTGGTGTTTGAATTTAGAACACACCAATACATATTTGATCTCCATCTCAATGCAATACAACCTACTTTGGCATAAAATACTCGATACAAACTTCTTGTGCAAAGAATATTCGAATTTCAAATTCCTTCGTCGATTTCATTTTGAGTTTGTTTATATTTAGGACTTTGATAATGATTTTGATTTTGGTCTAGGATGTTTAGTGAATACTTATTCGGATTGTAATTCTAATATTAATTGCATTGGTGTTTAATTAATTATAATTATGTAACGTAACGGAGGTAGTCACTGGCCCCTGAAACACAGGTGCTGTTACCTAGCTCAGCTACAAAAAATATGAAGTCCTGAGGTTTCTAATTTTTTGTAAGTTTTGAAGGTATTAAACCATTTATTTATTTATTATTATTCCTTGTGCTTTTGTCTTAAATCCTTCTTTTTCTCGTAGTCATGGTATAAAATATAGTATGCAACTCTTGAATAAAACGGATTTATATCGAGGGCCATAAATCACTCGCGTCGCTCAGGATTCTAACAATTGAATCACTCGCTATGCTCGTGATTCAATCATCATGAATCACTCCCTACGGTCGTGATTCAGTTGTTAGAATCCTTCACTTGTTCGTTATTCATCTATGGCCCTCGATTTAAAACCGTCCTTTATTCACTAGTTGCATAATATACTATTTATCTAGCGTTCATTTTATTATAGTGCCATCTAGTATGATGCTCTTGTGATATAACTATAATTTTTTATAACTAAGATTTGGTCTAACTAGTTGCTGTACGGGTTTTTTTTTACTTTTTAAGCATATTAATCATTGGTTAGAGTTACTATTCCAAGAAAATAGCAATTTCGTATAAAATACTAATTGCTTATAGTGAAATTAAGAGCCTAAATAACAATTCAACACCAACGCAATTCAAATATGTAGTAAGAGGTACCTGCTACGGCTGGATCAAGTACGGTACGGAAAATGCATGTTTAAGTTCGAAATCAAACTCGATCACAATTGTGTGCTCTTCTGTGGTTTTTTCAGAGAATTAAACGAAACTATACCTACATTATTTTTATTTATAACTGACACTCACTGTAAACTTTTGCTTGGAACGTGACACGTACTGAACTAATATGGTTCTTTGCTTCACACGTGTACGATGAAGTGTCATTTTCTGTAGGTTTCATAATTATTAAAGCACCATCCTCTATTAAGTATTTTGCATCTGAAACCAGAGATAATAGACAACATTACTTACTGTATAGAGAAAAACGAAAGCTGGTAAAATTAGACTACCGAAATCGATTTTCTGCATGCATCTGACCAAGTTATTTTAGCTTAGGTTTTCACTATTACTGGAAGAGGCTAACCTTGTACGGTCTATGATGATTTTATTATGTGTGCTTCCTTAGAAAAATACGTACCGGGTGTAATTGTGGCGCCTTTTGATTTCCATGTAATAACTGGTTTTGGAATACCGACAGCATCACAAGGGATCCTCAAAGCCAGATCGCCTTCCATTCCTTCGACTATTGAAGAATTTGTAGTAATTCCTGGTGCATCTGTAAAATAACAATCGTTCCGTACTTGAGAATTGAGAAAACTCGTCTAAAGTGGGCATAACTGGCAGCTTCAGTGTTCATTTTGTGTTTACACTGAGCATCAGCTTTGTTGTTGTTATTTCAGTTTCGTCATATTTTACGAAACTGAAATACTGTAAATGTAATTAATCGAACTCCGTACCAACCGGGTGTCCATGAGACACCCCTCTCTTTTTTTATAAGTGTGACCTGAGAATGAGGCGTCTGAAACGTAACATTTAGTAAGGCTAGTTTTTTTTTTGTAATTTATACATTTTTGTTTGAATAGCTATAATAATATCATGAAGAAGGAAGCCTATGAAAATTTGGATTGAAACGTGAGGAATTTATGAAAAATAGGATATTGAATATTAATTAATAGCGTGACGGTTCGACGAAAGGACGAAGACGGACTTGGGCCGACCCCAACTAACATGGGACAAAGGACCGGAAGATGAAGATAATGAAGATTGCTATCACTTACATTCAACAATAATCGTTGTTATGTGTTCATCGCTTCCTACTTTGTTCTGTGCCACACACTTGTAGCTTCCGGCATGGTTTTTCTCCGCATTTGATAGGCGCAATTTAGTCTCTGAACCAACGATAGGTACAAACTTTGTTGCGTATTTATTCATATATTGCCAAGTTATGTTTGGTTTTGGTTCACCTTTGACGATTCTGAAAGATTAAAATCTAATAATTTAACAATGATACGAATTTACCCATATTTTTTCCTTTTTTGTCAGTTTTACACACCTTCATTAATATACTCACCTCGTTATTCTGTAGGGGTAAGCAAAAACTACAAAACGCTACCTGCTACGAACCTTTTCCCATCAAAATTCGTTTTTTTTTACACTAACTCCTATCTCGAAAACTCGCCCAAAACATTTAACATAAGTATTGCTCAAATAATTACTTTCCTAATATTTGCGAGTTCGTCTGATAAGTTATTAATAAATGGACAACTGGAACACTCACTTGCACTCTATGCTAGCTGGGGTATCCATTCTCACGTTTATCGAAGCAACTCCTGATAATTTTGGAACCTCTGAAAATATCGACATTTCATGTAGATAGATCGCTTTAAAGACATTGAGGTTTTTCAACGTGTTTGGAGTATAACAACCCATTAGCATTATTAATGAAATAGTTATTATTTTACTCACGACGGATATATGTTTTGAAAGTCGCGCTGACTATGGCGACTTCGTTCTTCGCCTCGCACGTGTACAAGTTAGTGTCGCTCACAGTCGGATTTTTAATTATGAGCGTTCCATCCTCTATGGAATATTTAGTGTCTGAAACATAAGGGAACGTCGCAATTGAATTATTAGTATTAATTACTAATTTATTATATATTATAATATTAAAGCCTATGCGTAATTCTGATGCCATAAGCTATATAACTATAAACTTTCATTAAAATCCGTTCAATAGCTTTTGTGTCAAAGAGGAACTAACTTTCACATTTGTAATATTATTATAGTAGGATTATAATAAATTATAAATCTGTAAGTGTACATTATTATATAATAATGGATTTGAGATTTATACCATATTATAAGCTGACCCGGCGAACTTCGTAACGCCTCAGAATCAATAAATGAATGTAGTGATGAATTTTCAACATAATTATATTGTTTTTGCATTTTTTTCCGATGTTTTATAGTTACATATTCAGGCACCGAGGCAAATCAAAGATCTTGAAAATCGGTCCAGCTGAACTTAAGACATAGGTAACAGGAACATTGAGATTGAGTTGTGGGAATTGCCTAGGACTTCTTTGGAGAAAATTGTTCATTTACATAGGCAGAAGTAGTTTTTATTAAAATATGATCACACTTTTCGTTACATCCTGTAAATACTAAATACTACTACTAATAATACTTTATTTTTATTTGTTATAAGCTCGCGCTTGACCACTATCTAACCTGATGGTAAGCGATGATGTGGTCAATTCAACTTAGTACTACACTTTTGATATTACAATTTCTCTTAAACTATAGAAGTCAGAGTTTTACTTTCTTTGAAATTATAGTTTATTATACAATAGCTGTGCCCGCAGCTTCGCTCCTGTCAATTGCCTACCCTACCCTACCTATCTACCCAATCCTATTTACCCTACCTCACCTACCTTACCTTACGTACTCTACCCTACCTACCTAACTACCCTACCCTACCTACCTACCCTGCCCTATCTTATCTACCCTATCCTACCTACCCTACCTACTTACCTACATACATACCCACCTTACCTAACCCAACCTAGATACCTACATACCTATCCTACCTACAAACCTACCCTACCTACATACCTACCCTACCTACTTACTATTTTTTCTTTATTTTTTCTGTCTAAGAACCTTTTCCTAACAATAACAAACACAATAAAAAAGAAATAGCGAAATTCGGTAAAGCCGTTCTCAAGTTATAGCTTGACCAGGAGAAATAGAACCGCGGCATTTTATTATATACCCGTATACAGATTAGTAACTTTTTTAACACAGACATAAATGTAATTAGATGACGCGATTGTATGTATTTACTTGCTTACTTACTAATTTAGCATTATCGGCACTGGGAATCCACCGAAATGTGGAAAGCCTTTTTATGCATTATTGAGCTGGAAATGTTTTCTTTCATTGGTAAGAAAATTTGTTTCTAAATTGTTTGTGAAAAAGTGGCACACTTGGATTTCATACTGATGGAGGGTCTTGTGTTATCTAGTTAGATTTATGTCTGTTTCGGTTTTTAACTAAAAAAAAACCGGCCAAGTGATCTTTCTTTCTTACTCGTAATAAATTATTTAACTAATTATTAATTTTATTTGTATTATATCCATGCCAAATTAAAGCTTTCTAGTACTGTCTCTGAGCTAAGCTGCGGACGGACAGACGGACATAGCGAAACTATAAGGGTTTCTTGTTGACTACGAAACTCTAAAAATATATAAAAAAGATATTCCCCAACATTGCCTCCGAAACATCGTCTTCATAGCAGCACTGGGTCCCAGTGCTAACAAAGAAAATTTGGTTCAAATAAATGTCACTACATAGTGCGATATGCATCGAATTATTGTTATTGAATTGTGTGTAACATTAATATTTTCTAGAATTGATCATAAAAAAAATATGTTCTTTTTAAATCAACTCTTTTAAGCACAAAATTATGGAACATTGGTCTCTTATTTCACATTTCAAAGTTTATTTGAACGGATCATTTAAAATTGATTTCAATAGGTGGCACGGTTTTAAATTTCTGAGGCATGCCAATCGATTTTTTAAATTTGTATCTTAAAACATAAATCGTCATTGAACCGTGAAAACCCTTGCAAGTCGCTGCTAACTCCATCTATAGCCGTGGTACGGAACCGAACGTGATCGAAGTACTTATAATAATAATCATCTTCGGGACCGCGCGTACTACGCGGTCCTGACCAAGACCAGTGCTTGCAATGACCTGATTAACAAAAAAACCATTTGCGGCCGGTAATGAGAGCCCGAGGAGGCAATACCAGTTATAAAAACAATAATGGCGTAAAACATACTTATAATAATGTTTGAGTTTTTGCCAGTAAGTTAAAATGGTAATTTCTTTGTTTCTATCCTTTTAACAGGCTTTTATTAGCTTGGTATGTCTATGAATCTATATAACGGAATCTTTGAACGTGATTTTCACCCCTTTTAAACGTCAGATTAATTTGAAACTTTGCACACTTATCAAGACCGATGACAATGCAATAATTTAAATAGTTTGTCCCATTATCCTTACCAGGATCTTCAGGATTAGCGATTGTACTAAAAAGTAAAGTTTTTTTATTTCAAAAAATCTTTACTGGACTTACCTACATAGCTTTGGAGAGATTGCAGTTTTAAAAGTGTGGTACCTTCTAAGATTTGAAGGCAAGTGTATATTATGTATAAAACAAAATCAACCGACTTTGTTTCATATAGATTATTATATTAGTAGGATAGTATGTTTGACCCATATTTGAAAAACTCAAAGTACCTACCCTAGTAACGACTATGGTTTTGATTCTTTAGCAGTATTTAAATGTACGTTTATTTTACATGTGTTCCACCGTAGCGCCTAAAATATTTTGTTGCTACGGTGAAAGTACGGTGTTAAACCCATTTTAACCCGACTGCAAGGAAAGGGTTATATTTTTAAGAATGAAAAGTCAATCGAAATCCGGGCTACATTGGTTACAATATCTACAAACATCTTACTAATATTGTAAATGCGAAAGTTTGGGTGAGTGATGGATGTATATTTGTTACTCAATCACGCCAGAACGGCTGAACGGATCTGGATTAAATTGGGCACAGAGATAGATTATAGTCTGGAATAGCACATAGGTTACTTTTACTCCGTTATAATGTTCTTTTGGGATTTCATAGGCGACTTTCACCCCGGTATAACGTTGTCCTGGGATAATCGATAGTCAAATTTGCAAAACTTAATTTGAAGGGCCAACCGTTTTCATTTGATAGGGATCGGCTTGGCACAAAATGAAATAAATAGCCAAATATGACAAATTGTAATTTAGACAACCAGTTTCAGCATCTTACTTGGAGTGATGTTAGAGCCGCTTAGCTTCCAATTAATGACTGGTTTCGGGACACCATTTGCTACGCAAGGAATCCTCAGTAGGGCGTCCCCCTCAGTAGCTTGATATACGATAGAGTTAACAGTTATTTTAGGAGGATCTGTGAATATCAAGAAGTTTAAGTTGTAAATAAATAGTTTAGGGAAACCTTGTACAAATTGACAAATAATATTTAATTTACCTTGAACAAATAATGTCGTTACGTGCTCATCTTTGCTTACTTTGTTTTCTGCTACACACTTATATTTTCCCTCGTGTTTGTTCTCCACGTTTGTTATACGCAGCATACTTTCAGAACCAATAGCGGTAAACATTGAACCAGATTTGCCTCCAAATAGCCATGTTATTTTTGGTGCTGGAACACCACTCACAACCCTGCAAGATATTAATCAAAAAGATTATTTGTAGCCACGATCACTATATAAAAAAGTATATCGAAGTTAATAATGTTGTAATAAGTATGTTATTTGCTATTTATTTATTTTAGTTATTTCACCATAAGTAATACAAATAAGTAAGCTTTTACTACTTACTTGCATTCAAAGACAGCAGTTTTACCCTTAGTGACTTTTATTTCGGTTTCTCCCAGTATCTTTGGAGCAACTAGAAGAAAAATATTGCGTATTATTTTCAGTCAAATGAAGTAAAGTATATTTTTTTTAGTCAAGTGAAGTTACAAAATACTAATGAAGTAGGTAATTAATAGCAATAATTTTTTTTATTGTTTTCTTTCCACAAAGGTTGACTTAAGTTATATTAAAACACATGTTAGTAGCTCCTTTGTGAGAGACTGGAGACCTTACTAAGGAAACCCTGTGTTACGGATCTCCAGGCCCGCCCCCTATAGTATAATTTCCTATTATTATTGCAATAGTTATAATAATAACTACATAAATTCGATTATTCAGGTGATTTTAACAAACTCAAATTATACATTTCACAAGACATAAATAAAAAGTCAAATAAATCAACATATCACAATAATATAGGAAACAAATAAACGTAATGTACACATAGAAAATAATAAAATAATAACACGTTACTAAATAATTAAGCAACATAATTTGAACATTGTGAATATATTGTACTGTTGAAAGGGAGAAAAGTAGTTCTGTACTTGTGGGTTGTGAGTGCGTGTGTTGCGAGTGAAAGTGTGATTGTTTGTTAATGGATGATTATGGGAACATATTATACTTACTTAAGCCATCAATTTGAACATGTGTAAAGAAGGATTTTTGTTCATTTTTCTTGTATTTCAAGGCAACTTTGCAGGTATATTTGCCAACTAAGTCGAAATCCATCTTTTTTATTTTGAGCTGAGTGCGGCTTGCTGATACCTCGTACTTATCAGATGTTACTATCTCTCTAGTTTGTCCTGTCATTTCGTTCGCGTAGTACCAATGGATATCCATCGGAAGATGTGATGTAATGTCGCAGGTAATGGTGCCTTCTGTACCGTAGACCAATTTTCTTATACCTTACAGTAATAAAAAAAATATTCAGTTAAGAAAATTTTAAAATACTCATTGAATATGATTGGGTACTTTATAAGAGAATTATTCAAAACTGCGGTAGTAAAATGTTTATGATTAGGGTATTTCACAGGTCTAGGGTTGCCATATTTGGTACGGCTCGTGTCGGGACGCAAAGAGAAAAAAAAGTGAAAATTTTATTTATAAATAAAACACCAATTCTACTGAATTGAAGCAGTGCTAGACGTAGCTTTGTCATATTTTACTGAAGTCTTTACTTTTTTAAATAACTCTTTTTGTCCTTTAACATATATTTATAAAACTCTGTGTAAATCATATTCAAGTCTACCTGATCCTGTAATATCAACTCCACAGTCGCCAGGCAATTTCTTTCGTCCACTGGCTCGACATTAATGAAAATACTCTTTCCACAGTGGCGTTGTGGCCAGGTATCGCAAACAAATATTGGCATAATTTGAGCATTTAGCATTTTTGGCGCGCGTATTTGAATTGCCGTGGCCGCGCGATAAAACGGAATAGGGACGTCGAAGAAAAATAAATTGTATCATTTTGTTTGCCATATTACTTTGCCTAGTTTTTATATCCACTACTTGATGAGAGATAGGTGCTTTTGATAATTACTCGTACATACCAGTTTACCTACATATTATATAATGTATAATCTGATAAAAAAGCGCTAGGTGGATTGGCAAATTTATTGTTTGATTTGTTTTATATTTTGTCGATTTGGTTTGATAAGTACGACTGTACAACTGAATAAAAAAATAAACTATATGTATTGACTTACCTGAAGGAGCAGATTTAACAATGAAAGGTTCTTTTATGATAACATTAATTGTTGTCTCATCACTTCCGAAATCGTTTGAGGCATAACACTTATATCTATCTCCTTTTGATGCGAATGAAATGTCCATATAACTAATATATTTATATGGATATTCTACGAGCGACATCTGCAAGTTAATGGCATACAATTTAAATTTGAATTGATTTTAAGTAGATGGGTGCCTATTATACATGTGGGTTTCCACCTAATATTTTAGAAGTGTGTCTTATAATATAAATCCTTAAAGAAAATAGATGAAAAATGATTGTATGTAGCGGAGACGAGAATATTAAAACAGATGTGTGTAGTGACGTGAGAAATTAGAATATTAGAGCAAGATTGAAAATGTTAAAAGAAATCGTCTGTTTTGACAATGAGACATGTGAGAGGACAGATTAAACGCAATTAACTAAAAGAGTAATGAAAATAAATATGGATGGATAGAGATGGAGTTGTGTGAGAGATATTAATGAAAAGGAGTGCATTTACGTTAGGATGACGAAATGTATTGCGCCGACCCTAGATAATATGGGACAAGGCACCAAGATGATGATGAAGGGATAGAATAGGCGTAATTTTTTCACTATGCAAAAAGTGGAAATCGTAGTATTTCAAAAACGCATCAAATAATATAATTAAATTACCTTAAAGGGCATAACACTTCCTTTCATGTTTGTCCACTTGATTTTAGGCTTTGGAAACGCTACCACCTTGCAAGTTAACTTCATCGTGCTATTATATTCTATTTTTATCACCTTCCCTTCTACTATTTCGGCGGTTGGCCTTGTATAATTTGGCAATTCTATAAATATAAATAAAGATTTTTGATTATTATATTCTTCGAGAGAGAATCAAGAAAATAATTCTTCTAACGCCAATTCTTGTAGTTTTAAGGGAAACCGATCACTTTACCGATTTTTATGTCCGAGTTTAATTATAACGAAAACTATTGACCGTCGTCTTTTTTACTATGTGCATTATTTGACATATTTTCAGATCATCGAAGCATCATGTGGCATATGTTTTATTTTACCGAACTATGTTTCGCCGATTGCCATATTGTCACCACACCGAAACATCATTTTACGGAATATTATTTGCTCACAAATATATAGCCGGTTACTTGTTAGCATTTTCAATTTAAAATTGAAATAGTGCCATAAAAAGTCAATATGTTGTGCTACAAAATTTAGTGACAGAAACGAAGCCTTGTCTGTGTTTACGTATTTATTTCGAATTTTCATGCAAATGATTTATTAATAGCTGTCATACATTAGAAATTATTATTAATTAACTATTTCAAAGAATTCGTCCAAGAGCGAGCGAAGCGACCTCGGGAATTTAGGGCACCCCGACACGGATAGGTCATCTCCTTCATGTTAGGTTACTTTAGACCCTGCAGACAGAAATATGAGCCCCGCGCAGCGGGGCCTCCGTCTACAAATTTTGTGTTTCAAGTCGCTGTATTAAACGTTTGTATTAACGTTGGTATTAAAAGTTTTATGTGAAATGAAATCAGGTCAAATAAAAAGGTAAAATAGGTTACCAGTTTTAAGACGTAAAAATTCTAGCAGCACTCTCATCTCGGCAACAATCAATATAAAACAGTTGTTAAAATGCAGATAAATTAAATGTATTTTTGATAGATATAAACTGAGATTTCAATATAAACTTTTTCTTAAAAATTAAACTGACTTCTAAAGCAAAAACTTAAGAGAACAAAAGTAACTTACATTTTGGAAGTCGGTGCCATTAGCACCTCTGTTTTTATTATTTCCGGTTTTTATCGTTTGTGCCAGTAAGTTTATTTTGCTTTGACAATTTTTTTTATTACTCTGTTTTTAGTTTTGGTACATCAACACTAAAAAGTGAGCAAGTTCTGTAATAAAGTACCTAAAGGATTGACAAAATATCCATATACTTATACTAAAAAATATGATAACTCAATTTTACACTTCGTGCCGTTTGTCATTAAGGATTTCGGTTTTGACTGAAACTGCTGTACAGATTTTAATAAAACTTGCACTATTCCTTAAGTTGATAGATACTTAATCCAATATAAGATTCGATTATTAGTTTTGTAGAAATGCATAGACAAACATATATTTGTTAGATACACTACATAATGACGAAAAACTTTATTCCGTCAGTCACAAATTGGAATTAAAAAAAAA
The DNA here is from genome assembly GCA_947562075.1 of Orthosia gracilis. Classification (NCBI taxonomy): domain Eukaryota; kingdom Metazoa; phylum Arthropoda; class Insecta; order Lepidoptera; family Noctuidae; genus Orthosia; species Orthosia gracilis. The sequence continues at coordinate 16,130,099 of OX387264.1, read as the reverse complement.
AACAATTTTCATAATTCCGAATGGTTATATAACTCATATTTTTATAATTCCTAAATTTCAATATTCCTAATGTTGATAATTACTATTCTCAAAATATCGAGTTTCTATAGATCGAATAACAAAAAGTCCGACTTAATGATAATTCGAAACATCAAAAATACGAATTCCATTTATTAAAATACCGATAAATACAATTCCGTAATATAAACGCCTTGTAAAACTGAATAGCACTCGCTCACTTCAGTTCCCGTCATCTCCTTCGAACCTAACCTGTCCGTGTCGGGGTGCCCTAGGGTCCCGAGCTCGCTTCACGCGCTCTTGGACTGATTGACTGAACATTTTTTTTAATTATTTTAACGTTGACACTGGGTTTAATATTTAATTGGTGCAAGTACGATTAGTACTTAAGCAAAATAGTCGACGGAGCCCCGCTTCGCGGGGCTCCTGTTTCCGTCTGCAGGGTCTAAAGTAACCTAAAAAAGGTTAGGACAGACAAGACTGCGTGAAGTCGGTTTTGCAGCGATTCGTTTCTGTCACTAAATTTTGTAGCACACATGTTGACTTTTAGTTTATTCGAAGTATTGAAAATCGGAATGTCGTTTTTCGGACCGAGAACCCTTCGAGCATTTTATTCTTCGAACGTATGAAAATTGGAAAACTAAAAAATCGCATTTACGACTTTCGGTAAAATAAATTTCGTGATATTTAATAATAGACACTATAATTCTCAGGCATTATGAAATTCGGACTTTTGAAAATCGGGACATCGATATTCGAAATAAAATATTTCGGAGTTTTTGGATGTTCCAATATTTGTTACTGTAAAAGCATGGCACTATGATTAAACCAAGGATTTACCGGTAAAACAATAAGTTTTGCCAAGTACTACTGATGACAGTCCGAAATGACCTATGATGATTGCTAATTTCAGGCTTATACCAGCAATCAAACGGTAATTCTTAGGATTTACCTCAGAGACTGATAAATGTTGAACCATTTTATTATAAGAAATGATGAGAATAATAAGGACCGATGCACTAGCTTCACCAAAGTAAGTATTTTGTTTATTAGACGATTATTTTTTCGATGAGGTCGATTATTCGATTGACAACCTATTTGTATTAATTTTCTTTGTCCACATATAGTACATAGTAAAACAACAATACCAGCCTGTTACTATCCCAAAGCAAGGCAAAGACCTTATCTCATACAGAGAAGGGGAGAAGAGCATTAATCAGCACGCTTGCTCAAAGCAGGTTTGATGATTTCATACTTATAATCCAGGTTTCCATCCGATTTTTTCCTTCACCAATATCACATATGAATTAAAATTGTCATATTGGTACTTGCCAGGATTTGAACCCATAACCGCAAACATTAGAGGCGAAGTCTTAGCCAATGGGCCACAGCAAATTTGTATAAATTTGTAGAATTCGAGCGCGGCCCCAAAATATATAGTATAAAAACATCATCATCATTTCGATCGAAAGACGTCCTCATTTGGACATCAAGCTCTCCAAGAATCGATCACCGAATGGGTCATTGTTTTTCGCAATGAACAATCCCAAATGATAACAAGCTACAATTATAAGTTGCCCTACCTATTCATATTGTTAAGCTAGTTATTAATACATGTCATGTATAATTTAATTTGGCAATGTTCATTATCATTTATTAACAGTAAAACACCAACATGATGAGCGCGAGCCTATAAAACATAAATAAATGATTTTAAAACATTTTCGAATGCAAACATTTTTAAATCATGTAAAAAAAGAAATATACTTTGGTGAATCTCATCAATCAGTTCTTATTTGTTCTCATAATTTCATATCATCACTATCATACGAAATGATGATAAAATTGTAATGTCTATGACACGGTTTGGTAATGATAAGCATAAAATATATAGTCATGATTTACAGTGGCATAACGAAATTCAGCATAATAATCAATACGCATAATATTATTAGTCATTAATGTTTTGGCATAATGTTTAATATCGTTTTTTTTACTTCATCGAAGTCACGTCTGCCAATGTCTCAGTTGGCCTATTATCAATTCGATTTGTTTCGTTACACCGACGTTTCATTTGGTCGCAAAACTTTTTACCAAAATTACACTTAGCCGAAATGACATTTGTTCGAAGTATTATGTTCCTGAACATTCAATATACCACTGTTTTATTTTTTTTATTTTTTTCATTTCACCAAACGCCTAGAAAGTTTGTGCACACTATTTCATGGTTCCCTCTCCATTTGCATAAAATTTTGAGTCTTTGGTCAACTCATCCCGCTCAATCCCATCCCGCGGGATGAGTTGTCCTAGTGGAATTTTTGAATCGGACAACTCATCCCGCTGATATATTTTACGTCTTGTACGGACATGAAGAAAAGTGCTTTAAAACTAAATTCAATGATTTCCTGGTGCATATTTTATGTGTAATACAACAACGCAACCACAAACGTACAAATTGCATTTAATCTATTGCTTGAGTAAAGGACAGTTCAAGGTCAACTCATCGGGAAATGCGAATACGACTACCTGCTTCCAGCCAATCACAGACAAGAAACTTATCACAATAGGAAGGGTTGAGTGCATCTTTCTATTTTTTCGTACTTAGTTGTGTTAAAGTGATTGAATGTGTGTGAATGTGTGATTTTTTTGTGAACAGTTAAATACATATTTATCAATATCAAGTTATAAGTGCTTTCAATTCGTTCCTTGGGTGAGTAAATTTAATAATTGTTTTTACTAAAGTAGGTTTTTTTTTAATTTTTGTTATACGCATATAAAAGCATACGACCATGGCTATCCTCTAAACATCACATTAAAATATATTACTTGTTGGTAAGTTGTTTATTTAATAGACGTTAAATATTGAATAGTTTGTACATAACTATTTCAGATGAGAATGCTTGTTTCAAACTTTTGAGAGCGTGATTTTTCAGTAGTCGGGTTTTAGCTATTGAATTTATTTTTTATTAGCTTTTTTTTGTCCCGCAGAATCAAAAATACAAATTTTGAACTGAATATCTTAAAGCATTCTCTCCCAATAAATTATTTAAGTACTGAATTTTATACGTAGTACTTAATAATCTTTAATGCTTATTATTTTTCCCCTTAGAATCAACCATCAAAATGTATGAAGATAGCCCTTCAACTTCACGTGGCAATCTATCTCTAAATATAAGTACTACTCAAAGAGGTTCCAAAAAGTTAACAAGACATGGCTATGAATACGTTATTAAAAGACAAAATAATGACAAATCAATCTTGTGGCGGTGTGCGAAAATGAAAACATGCTCTGCGACGATAAAAACTAACTCTGATTTTAATGTGATAATGAATGAAACGAGTCATAGTCATGAACCCTTAAATACAACAGAAGTTGAGATAAAAATGCAAATGGAGAAGTGCTCAAAGGCTGTACAGGAGAATTTGTCTGATCCGATCTCAAAAATATTTGAAGAAAATATGGCTTCTCTGGAAGATCGTGGTTTAGATCTAATAAAGAAGTTGCCAGCTCTAAATAGTGTACAAAAAATGCTGTATAGAAAAAGAAATAAATCAATAGGAGCAAGAAAATTAACTTTTGCAAAAGCTAAAGATGTTGAAGTGCCGAAAAAATTTGAAAAGATATTATTTGCTGATTACGCACATGGGAAAACGCGTATTCTGATATTTGCTGATAATGAATTGAAAAAATACATGGCAACTTGTAAGAAATTTTACATGGATGGTACATTCAAAGTTTGTCCAAAGCCATTCTATCAATTGTACACTATTCACGCTGAGCTTGGAAGCAGTCAAGAATATCTTAATGTCATTCCAGTAATATACGCTCTGTTACCTGATAAGAAAATGTCCACGTACGAGCTGTTATTTCAAATAATAAAAAGTCAAATAACTGAGTGGGACCCCAATGACATTACAGTTGATTTTGAAGTTCCAGCTATATTGGCAATTCGAAGCAACTTCCCGGGTGTGAAAATAACGGGCTGCTATTTCCACTTCAATCGCAGTCTCTGGCGTAAAGCTAAGGCGCTAGGTGTATGCAAAACACAATTAGGCAAAATTCATGTAAAACTCTGTGCTGCTTTGTCTCATCTCCCATCCGAGTTAGTTAATGAAGGATGGCTCTACGTGATGGAGGAAGCTCCAAACAGCAACTGTGTCACACAATTTAATGACTACTTCGTGAAAACTTGGCTCGAAAATTCGGTTCTCGCAGACACTTGGTGTACATTCCGGCAAATGAATAAGACAAATAATGTTGTAGAAATATGGAACGGGCACATCAAAAAATATATTAAATCAAAACCGAATATTGCTCAATTTTCGGAGGGCTTAATCAAAGATATACATTTCTTCGCCTCCATTATAAGAAAATCTACAGGCGGCTTCAAAATTTCGACGAGATTGCCTGAAACTATAGAGAACAAGAAAAAAATTGACTATGCCATAAACCAACTAATCACCGGTCAAATCACAGTAGGACATTGTTTAGAAAAACTAAGAAGTTGACTATGTTTAAATGACGTCGTAAATTTTGTATCTATAATTTTATTTTATATAGGTATGTCAAATATTTAATCTTGTTGATTTTAATGATTATTTATTCAGATTTTAATTGTAAGTTTTTTTTTTATATTCGTGCATTTTTATTTGGGACTTATAATCATAGAGTATAATTTTAACTAGTTTTAAGTAAATCTTAAGAATCCAAATAGTTGTTAATAATTGTTAATTTTTTAGTTTTATTTCAAATTTTAAGACTATTTACATTTTTTAATACGTGATTTTTAATCAAACGACTGTGATTTTAACTAATTTTAAGTAAACCAGTTATAATCTAAAAACTAGTTGTTAATTATTTAGTTTGATTGATAAATGTTATAGATTTGATTGTTAAATATTCTTTTTAGAAAATTTAGATTTTTATACGTAACTTTTAATGAAACTATTGAGATTTTGACTAGTTTCTTTATGTTTAATTTATTGATTTTGATAGTTAAAACTGTGATTTCTGATTGTTTAAATACTTTACAGTGTAATAATATTAATCAAGGGCAATTTTAATAGTTATTGTTTTTTTTAATTTCTATAAATGAAACTACTGTGATTTTTGATTATATCAGCCTTAACCAAGCTATGGGTGTTTAAGTTTTTCCCCAAACACTTTTGTTCATGAATGTACAAATATTTCAAATAATACAATACATTTTACCTTTTCTTTAAAGCGGTATGAGTTGACCAAAGAAAAATAATAAAAATATTAATGCGGACAACTTATCCCGCGGGATAAGTTTTAAGCGGGATGAGTTGACCAAAACCTCAAAATTTTAAGACATATTATAACATGGCATACTTTTTTTTACTCTATTTATACATACGCATTATATTATTCACGCATAACATTACTTACGAAAAATGGCTTACGCATAATTTTTTTAAGCATAATTTCTCTATTCATATTAATGTTTAAGCATAACAGTCTACAGCATAAATTTGTTCATACTTTACTGTAAAACATAATTTTTATACCTACGCATATCAAATACGCATATAAACGTTGTAGAACAACAATTTACTGTCATAACGCCTTGAGCGTTCTGCTACGTATGAATCCTATGTGATTTTCTTAAAGGCTTTTTATATCAAGTAAATCATAACTGAACTTACTTTTCGGCGGTTCTGGCGGCGTAATGGGGATTTTACCAATCCTTTTTATAGGTTTTCCCGTAGCGTTTACTACCCCGTTCACCTAAAACCAAACAAAACAGGATCGTGGCTGATAAGATTTATGAGTACCTACCTAATTATTAAACTGAAAATACATCCAACCAAGCCCAGTAATATGTTTCTTATAAAAATATTTTAATGATATCCTTTCATATAGCAATGCATTGCATTATATTAGACTAAAGGTTTTAAACTAGTGCCATTTTTTCAAGTTCAATTACAGTTTCAATGCCACCAATGAAATTTTTATCCGACTGTGCGACGCAAAGGAGGATAATGAGTTTATCAGACTGTGTATGTATGTTTGTTTCTATGAGACGTTCTAGAGACAATCGCGTCAGCCGATTTATTTTGCAGTCGGGTTTTTTTAATATTTTTTTTTATTATAAAATTTTTATGTAGCTTTCTTATCACAAAATATTAAATAAATAAACTGACGATACTTACGGCTATTTTAAACCTTTGCGATGGTGCAACAAACAGATCCGTTACGTAAAAATCTTTCGAGATCCTTGTTAGAGGCAGATTTCTAATTGGTTTTTCATCCATATATAAAACCTGTGCCGATACTATTTGCACCGAGTGATGGTCATCGGTGACGGATATCGACAGGTGAACATTCGATTCTGAAAAAAATATGTTTATAAAAGTATTTTTGATGTTTTTGTCGTTCGGTTTTGAAAGATGCGGCCTTATCAATAGAAGACAATATAATCGTTTATTATACATATCGTAGTGGTTCACAAGACAATAAACAAGTTGAAAAGACAGAATAGCTTAAACAGAGTAAGTTATCTAAGTGGGCATGGATGGGTAAATTCGAAACTATGAAGAATAGCGAAAAACGTTTTAAGTAGTGACAAGCTCAATTTTAATAAAAATTAAAACGGATTCATTGGATTTTTGAAAAATCTATATTCCTAGCCAAGAATCGAAAACGATTTATAAAAAAAAAATACACCATCGGATACTGTCACTAATCGGATCAATTTCGGGGACGTAATGACATACGGCAAACGTAAAGAAAAAGTATTTTTTAACAAAATACTTGCTTGTTTGTGGGATAAGAAATCTACATAATCACGTTAGCCCAGTAAAAATCGACATTAAAATCGCAAAGCTTGATATATTTCTGGTTTTTTAGTAAGTTATAAGAGGCAGTTAAAGTAACGTGAATCCAAATTTACAACATCGAAAAACGTGTGCTGCGCACCACGTGACAAACTTCGTTTTTTTTTTTCACATTTTAACCGACGACAAAAGAAAGAGAAAGGAGCATCTCAATTCTACATATTGCTTTTCTATGACTTTTCATAAAAGTAGTCCGAAAAAACGTATGTTAGTTAGTTAAATGTTCAATTGTAATCCGATTCTGTTGCATTTAAGTAAACTGAAAAGCATAAAAAACGCGCCTTGGTACTTGCCACAAATACACTACCGGGTATCGAATATAAATAAATAAACGTTAGTCCGAAAGATCCTGGTAGGGATAATGGGACAAACAATTTAAATTATTGCATTGCCATCGATCGTTGATAAGTGTGCAAAGTTTCAAATTAAGCCGACGTTTTGAAGATGGTGAAAATCACGTTCAAAGATTCCGTTACATAGATATTTATTTATTATATACTTTATTGTTCACCACAAAAACATACAGGACAAACATTTACAAAACAAGTGTACAATGGGCAATCTTATCAAACTAGGCAATCTCTTACAGACAATCTTTGGATGGACTGAACAAGAGGAGATGAATTTAGGACTGTCAGTGTACCAAATATCATAAATAATATTACTAATAATAATACTACTACACTTGCATAGGCACAACCTTGTAGCCAGGATTATCCATCAGCAACTTGCTCTGAAATACACTCTTGTGGCATCGGAGGTACCGTACTACAGGTATGTGCCCGACCCAGTTCTCGATAATGGCAGTATCACATTGTACTGGGATCGGTCCATCATCACTGACAGGACTATTGTAGCCAATAAGCCTGATATTGTGGTGGTGGACCGAATCGAGAGGCGTGCAATGATTGTTGATATTACCGTCCCGCATGACGGGAACCTCGTGAAAGCCGAGAAAGATAAGCAAATCAAGTATCTTGACTTGGCTCGCGAGGTTGTCGACATGTGGGATGTGGACACAGCGATCATTGTACCGATAGTCGTGTCGGCCAATGGCTTAATAGCCACGAGCCTCGACCAACACCTTAGGAGGCTCTCGTTAGGCGGCTGGGTCAAGGGCCTGATCCAGAAAGCAGTACTGCTGGACACGGCTCGTATTGTTAGGAGGTTCCTTTCTCTGGAGCCCTGACCGCCAGTAGCTTGGACCCTGTTCCCGATACCGGTGGGCCCCTATTTTTTATATTTTTAAATGTTTTTTTTTGGTTTTGTATCTTTTATAAAAATATTTAAAAATGTATTAAATAAGAAAAAAGTTAAATAAAGGATACTACTACTATATAATAATACTAATACATAATAAAATAAAAAATACAAACATGAAGTCGAACATAGAAAGTCCTCCTTTTTGGTAAGTCGGTTAAAAATACATATTTACAATGCTACATAATAGACTAATAAATATCAAATATATGACAGAGAAAGGAGAAGAATACAAATTATAGTGAAAGGTAATGCTCCTTTACCATTTTCTTAAATGTGGGAAGTGTTTCAGCACGTCTTATTTCAATAGGTAATACATTCCACAACCGAGCTGCTTGAATCGTAAAAGATTTGTCAAAGAAGGAAGTGGAATGCATACGAATACTCAATTTTAGATTCTACGATGACCTCAAGGATCTGGAATGTGTGTCACAAAGGAACTAAAAGCGTTCTTTAAGATAAAACCGGCAAAGTGCAAGTTGGACTCGCGCACGAAGGGTTCCGTACCATTATCGCAAAAAACTACAAAAAGATCACGTTTGTTGTACGGAAGCCCCACTTAAATGTTTATTGTATTCTGTTTTTAGTATTTGTTAATTTAGCGGCAACAGAAATACATCATCTGTGAAAATATCAAATGTCTAGCTATCACGGTTCATGAGATACATCCAGCCTGGTGACAGACAGACAGACAGACGGACCGCGGAGTCTTAGTAATAGGGTCCCGTTTTTACCCTTTGGGTACGGAACGCTAAAAAAGGAGTTAGAGGGTTGAAGAGCACATTATAAAGCAAAGAAAGTATGTGGGAATTCCGGCGACGGCGAATAGGAAGCCATTTGAGCTTAATACGATAATTAATTCAGAAACGTGATCATACTTGCGCAAGCCAAATATGAACCTGATACAGAGATTTTGAAGTCGCTCAAGCTTGTCCAATTGGTCTTGGGTGAGATCAAGATAGCTGGCATCAGCATAGTCCAGGATAGGAAGAAGATGAGATAGTGCGGTTGAAATTTTAGTGGTTATGGAAAAAAAATTACGAAATCGTCTCAGGGAGCCCGCTGATGCAAACGGGTATGTCTTAAAATGCCGAAATTTCATAATAACTATGACTGAAATACCGACGACGTCTAAAACAACGAAATTGAAAATACCGAAAGTTTTAAATGCCGATAGCCGTTATATCGAAACATAAAATACCGATGTTTAAATGCCCGAAAGGATGAAATCCCGAATGGACGAAATACCGATGGATGAAATCCCAAAGAGCGGCGACTTAGTTCCCGCGATTACTCATAGATGGCACTACTACACAGTTATGACGGGTACGAGTAAATTACTGCGAGCAACTTGGAAGTAGCACTCGCCGCTGTCGCGGCACCGCTCGCTTAGCTTGCGCGCGTTTGGTCACATTTCTAACCTTTTTTTTTTGTTTTGTTCGCGCTGGGTAATAATGCGTTACGCATACCCGCCCATTGGGGGAATGGGGGGCTACGTGGGACTCCCCGGAAGAACCAGTATACCCACTAAAACAACCCAGCGGCACTCCCGCATCGTCCGAGTGGAGGAGGACTGGGAAACTGGCACAGCCTTTACGTCCAGTCCCCCGCCGACGACCCGCCTTTAAAGCGGGGACTTCACGCCCCTCCCTCAGTGGAGGGGCCCGGGAACGACCGTGAGTGCTCGGCCGTTCCCGCCCGACGAGGGTGGTGACAAGTGCAATGCAAGCTAAGGCGCCCCCGCGCCTGTCGCCCGCTAGTCACCACCAGGAGGTGGGAGGAGACGATCGTACAACCGCCTTCTCCCACCCCTTCTTCGCCTGCGGTGCGGCGGCGCGAGACGATCGTCCTCCCACGCCCGCTCCGCCGCCTCCTTTTGCGACATCACGTCCTCGCAAAAGGAGGCAACCGCCGCCCAGGCCTCCTCACTCCCCAGCATGGAGTTGACCACACTGGGAAGTGAGAGGTCTTACCCGACCACTTGATTCAGGGCACGGCGCAGCTCAGCCTAGGCTGGGCACACCTCAAGTGTCTGCTGCACCGTGTCCTCCGCCGCACCGCAGTGGTGGCACGCTGGGGTTTCCTCCCTCCGGATCCGGTGCAGGTGCGTTCCGAAACAACCATGTCCGGACAACACCTGCACCAAACGGAATGAGAGGAAGTCCGCAGGACTGGACCGAGCGCGTCCAGCGTCCGGCGGCCAAAGGCGCCACCGCCGGGTGGCGAGGTCCTCCGTCCAATGGAGGACGATGGCGTCCCTCGCCTCCCGCCGCACGACCTGCCGCTCCTCCGCGGCGGGGCGCTCACCGAGCGCCTTCCGCCTTGCCGTTCACTCGTATACTCTGGCGAGCACCCAAGCCTCTAACTCCCAAGGTGGGGTGCCCGCCATTGCGCACGCCGCCGCAAATCCTACCGAGCGGTAGACCTTCGCCACCCGCTGTGCAATGGCCCTTTGGGGCCTGCGGATGGCGGTCGCGTTCTCCCTCCTGTTGAGGGAGTCCGCCCAGATCGGAGCCCCGTAGAGGGCCATGCTCTTGAGGACGCTCCTTGGGCCCACCCAGGTTTGGCAGGAGCCATGAGAGGCATCGGCGGCCTTCAGCAGGCGCGTCGACAGCCCACTAAAATGTGGGCCGAAGCGCCACCTGCTGTCCAGCGTGAGACCCAGATACTTCATCTGGGCCCCGACCTCTATCCTGACGCCCTCCACGACTATGTGGGCGTACGGAGGGCAGCGCTGCCGAGGCCCGTAAAAGAACACGGCCTCAGTCTTGTTCAGCGCTACCCTCAATTCTAGGCGGCGGATCCTACCTGCGACCAAGGATCCGCCAGCCGAGGCCAGACAGGCCGCCTCCCTGAAGTCCCTCCCCCGGACTACGAGGAGAGTGTCATCTACGTAACATATGAAACTCGTGCCCTGGAGGAGGGTGCCCCGCAGGAGCCAGTCAAAACTGATGTTGCACAGGGGGGGCCTAGAACAAACTCCTGCGGAACACCGGACTCCGCGCTGTACCTCCTGACCCTGGCTGTCTTGTCTACAAGGAGGACCTCTCGGTCCTCCAAGTAGCTGGCCAGGAGGTTCCGCAAGTATTGGGAACTTTATTTTCTTTATTCCCCTCGAACATTTTACCGACCTCATCGAGAAGTACGATAGGCCGGTATGCCGAGGGGGAGTCCACCAGGCGTCCCTCTTTACGGAGTAGGCAAAGCCGCCCCTCCCTTCACAGTTTCGGGAACGTCTCAGCCGTAAAGCACGCACTGAAGAGGTCCCGAAACCTGTCCTCCATTTGGGCGGCAGCTATTGCCACCACCCGTGCGGGGACGCCGTCCGGCCCAGGGGCCGTTTTCTTCGCGCGAAGGTGAAGAATCCCGTCGCGACTAACTGGGTGGGTTCCCGCATTGTCGACGCGGAGGAACTCAGTAGCCGTGGCTTGGACAACCACGGTGAAGCGAAGAGGAACCCGGGGAGGGGCCGCTCGTCTGGGCTTTTGCCGATAAGCCGACGACGTAGCGGCCAATAAGTAGGTTGCGGTAGCGGATGGGCGCCATCGCAACTAAGGCGGGAGGCGATGTGGTATGATAGGCATCGCGGCTGAGGGTTGGAGGCCGCGGCAGGGGAGGAGTGCCGGTATTACGGAGCGCCGCTCACCCTACCCTCCGCGGCCTGCACGGGGTCGCCACCGTCTGATGGCGGACGCGGTGGGGCCGCAGGAGAAGAGGAGTGTCGGTATAGCGTTGGCTACCCTCCCTATCCCCTGCGGCCGAAAAATGGTAGGTGGCGGGGCCACTGTGCTGACCCGTCACAGGGGAACCAAGGGTGCCATACACGGCGTCGTCTAGCGCCTATTTGCTGGTTTGGTCCCTAGGGTGGTCACGGCGTAATGTGTGTTCTGGTGCGCCAGGCGGTAAACCCCAGAGGAGACGGACAGCCGCGGCGGGGTCGCGGATATATGCTAAAGCGTTCCCTTGTTCCCGCCATAAGCGGCATAGGAGGACACCGTGGAGTTTTAGTGGGTTAGAGTCCCACATAACTGCACTATCTCCCCGTGGTTGCACAGTATGCATGATAATTTCTCCACGGAAAAAAAAATGTTTGGAATTGAGAGCAATCGCGCGCAAGCCGAGCGAGCGAAGCGAGCGGTGCCGCAGCAGCGGCCGGCGAGCGCTTGAAAATTCTTTTTTGTCATTGTCTTAAGAGATTTTAGGCTTTGGGATTTAATTTCGTGATTTTGAACTTCGGGATATAGATCTTCGTGATTTTTCATTTGGGGATATGGATCTTCGGGATTTTAAGCTTTCGGATAAATGACATTTCGGGATTTAAAACTTTCGACCAACAATCAGTCGGCGTTTAATTTTTCGGGATTTCTTTCATAGGTATTTTGAAATACGGCCTTTTAAATTTCGGTATTGTAATACGTATCCATGCAAATAGTTTACAGCTGACTTCCTGCAATTGGTTGGTCCAGGAAAGAGTGCTTTCGATATGAATCCCCAAATTCTTCACAGTGTGAAGGAATACTGGTGTTGACAAAAGACGCCTGGGGAAGTGACTACCAATCAATCTTAGAGACAGTCTGAGAACTACCGACTACAGCCACTTGTGTCGTTGGATTGATCTTTAGCCCAAGTTCAGAGCTCCAGTCACCTATTCGAGCCAAGTCTTTATTACAGGTGGTAGAAAGAAGAATGTCGTTGAGTGATAGCATTAATAAAGAGTGCGAAGAGATGATGAGATAATACGCCAGCTATTCGAGCCAGGTCTTCATTAATCGCCTCAATGACATCAGGTAACTCTCCAAAAAGGGCTTGGGTGTAAATTTGGAGATCATCAGCATACAGGTGGTTGAAAGAAGAATGTCGTTGAGTGATAGCATTAAAAAAGAGTGCGAAGAGATGATGAGATAATACGCAAGCTTGCGACACACCAGATGTGTGACACCAAGAAGAGAAAGATTCATCAATGCAAATACGCTGCCGGTGGCCAAACAGATAACTATGAAACCAGACAATAACCGGAGGAGATATGTTAAAAGAGCATAGGAAGCCAAGCAAAATATCGAAATCAACCGTATTGAAGGCTTTGCTAAAATCAAGCATAGCCAGTAACTGTCCCATTTCCATGCCTGCCCCTAATTTCTTCCGTAATATTTACAAGGGCTGAGGTAGTGCTGTGTCGTCGAAAACCAGATTGAAAGGGATTTAGCAGATTGTGTTTGTAAAGGAACGTGCCCAGTTGATGGTGGACAAGCTTTTCAAGGACGTTGGATAGAAAAGGAAGAATAGTGATGGAGGTTGTATACCCATTTAAGTTTAGAACTTGTTGTGTTGTCATTAAATATAAAACATCCGTCCATTGAGGTATTAATGTACTACGCACTAGTACATATTATCTCAATGTTGATCGTATTTTATGTGAACTGTGTTAATAAACGTGTTCCTGGAATAGCCTCTTTCCTTTAATAAAATTTTTTTGTTCGTCATGGCAGAAGAACATTCAGGTTCAATTTGTGGTATAAGAAAGTTGAATGGTGCTTAAGACTTTGCCAGCTGGAAATTTATAGTGAGTAATTATTTGGAGTCCAAAAACTGGTTTCACGTAATTGAAGCTACAGAGATAACCAGTGCATTAAAAGATACTGACAGGAAGGCACGAACGACTTTATGTTTGTTGCTTGAGCCCGCATGTTTCGCACATGTATACAATGCGAAGACAGCACGTGAAGTGTGGGTAAGTCTCAGCGAGGCTTACGAAGACAAGGGCTAGGGCAGAAGAATCAAATTGCAACGAGAATTATGGCAATGCCGATTAGATAATTGCGAAAGCATGGAAAAATATATTTCGAAAATAATTTGTTTGGCGCAACAACTTGCGGACATTGATGCAAAAATCTCTAACGAATGGATTATTTCAATATTGTTAAGCGGTTTATCGTCAGAGTACAACCCATTCATTATGGCGATTGATAATAGTGGAAAAAAAATAAAACTAGAGCAACAAATTGAAAAAAATGAAGAGCAAGCCTTAGTTACGACGACGGCGCAAAACAAAAAGCAATTTATCAAGAAAAAAACATTAATATTCAAGTGCTTTAAATGCCATAAAGAAGGGCATAAGGCATCTGAATGCAAAGTTACTAAAAGAGCGAACCCATGCTTGAGTATGACGAATGCAGTGAAAAAGGACCGATGGTACTTGGACAGTGGATGCTCAAATCATATGACGAACGATGCCGGAAAATTGTTAAATTACAAAAGGCAACAGAATGACCTGAAGATAAAAGTTGCAAGCGGGGAAGAAATGAAAGTTGTAGGAAGAGGGAAAGCCATCCCGAAACTAAAAGATAACTCTGAACTCCTATTGACGAATGTTTTTCATGTCCCCGGACTTTGTATGAACTTAATTTCGGTCAGCGATCTTATACAAAAATTACAACCGACTTCCAAACAAAAACACTACAAAGTAAAAAATAACTTGAATTTCGGAAGTCGGTGTCAAAAACGAAGAAACGAAAACAGGAACACCGACTTGCGAAATTGAAGTTATTTTTTACTTTGTAGTGTTTTTGTTTGGAAGTCGGTTGTAATTTTTGTAAAAAAGTTTTAGTTGAGGTACATAATGGACCAGTTCTATAGGCTAGGCATCTGCGCGTATAGTGCCCACAGTAAAGCTAGAATAGATTAACCCAATAACATGAAACTTAAACAAAACCGGTGCAATGAGAGTATACCAAGGAGAACTGTTCACATCTGCGTACCCCTTTAAAGCGTACCAGTGTGATATTATGTTATGAAATGGTGTAAACAGACATGCGATTGGAACTATTGCGAGTGATTTGCCGTCATTTATTGAAGAGTTCTGATGTATTTCTCCAAAGTTCTTCATCAGATCTTGATGAAAATTAAATGGGGCCACATCTTCATTTTGGGGAAATCTTCATTGGGGAATCATCAAAACCGGTTCATCCAATTAAAAGTTCTGAGGTAACAACCATAAAAAAAAAATACAGTCGAATTGATAACCTCCTTCTTTTTGCGAAGTCGGTTAAAAAAACCATTTCGATTTTATTTTTGATAAAAGAGGTTGCACTATAAAAAATAAAACTCATCAAATAGTAGCAAAGTGCAAGGTTGACGGGTTTTTCGAGTTAATGGAAAAAGAAAATTATGTTGTCAACTTGACTGTGTCAAATGATATTTTGACAAATATTTGGCATAGAAGATTAGCACATTTAGGACAAAAATATATGAATTCATTGAAAAATATGGTGACTGGATTGAAATATAAATCTTGTGATAAAATTGAACCATGTGTCCCGTGCATAAATGGAAAAACTTGTAAGATTTCTTTAAAAAATCAAGGTATGCGGACTGATGGAAGAACCGTCATTCAGTGGATCTCGATATATGCTGTTGGTTATCGATGATTATACGCGTAAAACGCATGTTTATTTCATGAAAAATAAAAGTCAAACCCTCGATAAATTTCGTGAGTATAAAGCGGAAGTGGAGAACCAGACAGGAAAGTCGATAAAGTGTCTTAGATCTGATAATGGTAAAGAATTCTGTAACCAAGCTTTCGATAAGATTTTAAAGTCAGCTGGTATAAAGCATCAGAAGACGGAACCTTATACGCCTGAGCAAAATGGTGTGGCGGAGAGAGCGAACAGAAAAATAATTGAGAAAGCAAGAACGTTGCTTTATGAGGCCAAACTTAGTAAAAAGTATTGGGCCGATGCGGTATGTACAGTTGTATATTTAAAGAATAGAAGCCCGACAAAGGCTGTCATGAATAAAGTACCAGAAAAACTTTGGTCAGATAAGAAAGTAGACTTGAGTCATTTGAAAATTTTCGGTTGTCAAGCATTTGCATTGAAACCTAAATAGAAACGGCAAAAACTTGACATGAAGACTGAAGAATTGATTTTCATCGGCTACAGTGAAATTACTAAAGGTTATCGACTGATGAATCCAAAAACAGGTCAGATAACATTCTCAAAAAATGTAAAATTCTTAGAAAATGTTTTACCTGGAGATATTACCAACTTGACGAAGAACATAGTCGTTCCTATTGACATAGAGGAGGAACGAATAGAAACTGTGGTTGAAAGAAGTGCATCTAACAATAATATGCACGATGAAGAAGAGTTTCATGAAGCGGAGTGTATTAATACAGAGGCGGCTGCGGTGTCTGATGCAACGGTTGCTACGACGAGCATTACTGCAGAACCAGAACCAAGATATAATCTTCGTAAGCGTAAACCTACAATATATAATGCTATTGCGCAAATGAATGGCGATCCAATAACAGTTGCAGAAGCATTGGCAAGGTCAGATTCAGATTTATGGCAAAAAGCGATGGATGATGAATTAAAATCATTGAACGAGAATCAGACGTGGTCATTGGTAGATTTACCGCATGATAAAAAGCCAATACAATGCAAGTGGGTCTTTAAAATTAAGCGAGATAGTGGCGGTAAGGTGTCGAAATATAAGGCCAGGCTGGTCGCTAAAGGATTTTCGCAGGTACGTGGAGTAGACTACAATAAAACATATTCTCCAGTCGTGAGGAGCTCTACCTTACGGTTATTATTCTCACTAGCTGTAGAGTATGATTGGCTCATAGACCAATGGGATGTTACGACTGCTTTCCTATATGGCAAACTTAAAGAAGACATGAAAAAGAAAAAGGTATGAAAATTACAAAGATCGTTGTATGGACTCAAACAAGCTTCAAACGCTTGGTTCAATGAGCTAGATCAGGAGATGTGCAATTTAGGTTTCGTTCAGTCGAAAATAGAACCATGTCTTTATCAAAAGGTGTTTAGCGATGGAAATAGAATAGTAGCTGTCATTTACGTTGATGACATTTTTATATTTTATTCCAAAAATAACGAAACCGAGAAGCAGAAATTAAAACATGGCCTGCTTAAAAGATTTAAAGTTAAGGATTTAGGTCCTGCTAGACACGTGTTAGGCATTTATCTTGATCAAGAACAGTATGTTTTTAATATTTTAAAGGATTTCGAAATGGCGGATTGTAAACCAGTCATTACTCCGATGGAAGTTGGTCTCAAATTAGAGAAAGCTTCAGATTCCGGTTGTAAGTTGCCATATCAAATTCTCATAGGTTGTCTTAATTATTTAGCTCAAAGTACTAGGCCCGACATCGCGCACGCTGCTAGTGTTTTGTCGCAATTTAATTCTTGTTACGATGAATTACATTTTAAATGTGCTAAACGGGTGCTAAGGTATTTAAAAGGGACTTCGAAATTTGGACTAACGTTTAAGAAAACGGGTAATCTAGAATTAAATGGCTACTTAGACGCGGATGGGATGGGTCATATGATAGAAAATCCTGCACTGGTTTAATCTTTAGACTAGGGGAAAATATAATTTTCTGGGAAAGCCGTAAGCAAGGGTGCGTGGCGCTGTCCTCCACAGAGGCAGAATATATAGGCCTCAGCCAAGCATCGAAAGAGGCAATTTATTTAAGAAATTTGTTAAAAAGTTTAACAAAGGGAATTTGTGTCAAACCTGTAGTAATTTACAACGATAACCAATCGGCACACAAAATTGCGAAAACTAAGATTAACCACAACAGGACTAAACACATCGATATTAGGTTTCATTACGTTCGTGAAGCAATAGCCAATGCGGCGGTTGAGTTAAAATATATGCCTTCACAAGACATGGTAGCAGATATGTTAACAAAATCACTACCAGGCCCAAAGCAAAAGCAATTTTTAGAAAAAATGTCTATTAAGGGGGCGAGTAATACAGATACGTGTGACAATATAGGTATCAAATGATGTTAACTAATATTATTGTCTTTGATGTGATTTTATTTAAAGTTGTTATGATTGATTAGTAATAGATAATTTTTATTTTATTTGTGTTTCATTATTTTTACAGCGAGCGATACGAATGATAACAGCTCCAGCTGTGTACTTAGGATGTGTTCACACTGTATAGTTTAAGGGTGCGTGATGGAGGTTGTATACCCATTTAAGTTTAGAACTTGTTGTGTTGTCATTAAATATAACACATCCGTCAAGGAAAAAATGTCTTGATCGTATTTTATGTGAACTGTGTTAATAAACGTGTTCCTGGAATAGCCTCTTTCCTTTAATAAATAGAAATGGGACGGTAGTCAAAAAAAGATGTAGGATGAGTTTTTTTGGGTAAAGGAATAATTTGGGCATCTTTCCAGGCTTGTGGGAAGACACCACTCTGGAAACAGAGATGTTGAGAATGTAAAGGATAACTGGCATAATGGCATCAAGGATGGGGATGATCATCTTACGGCTGACATTGTCACTACCAAAAGCGTTGGCCGTAATCGAAATAGTACTCCTTTAACATCACAAGCAGTGAATTGAATTAAGACAAAAGGGGAATAATCTGGTATCGAAAGATTTGAAGGATAAGTAAAGGGTAAGTTATACCATCGTACCATTTTCCACCTGGTTGACGGGAACCAGTATCTCAAAGAACAAACCCCTAGCTTCCGCTGCTGCGTATCGCAGTTTCGCGGGTACAGACCTTGTAGGATCCAAGAGTAGCAGCGTTGCTCATGGGCCCCAGCGTTGCTTCTTGGCTATGGTCTGCAGGCCTGTATTCAACACCAATGTCAAATGCAGTTTTAGTTTTAATCAAAATCGGCCTCAACACTCCTTTCAGTGTTTTCCGTTATTCCTCATTGTTCATTCACACTTGAAAAACTCATCCTGTCCTGTATATTACTTACAGCAAGATTGCATGAGTATAATTGCCAGTGAGTGTGAAAGTAGTCAGTTAGTTTGTATTTTGGGAATCGAAAAACAGAATTAAACTCACCAGCTATTGGTTGCAGTGACGTTTCACCCAACGAATTGGGTTTTTGCTCAGAGAAACCATGACTGAAGAAGAAATCAGTCCGGCCGACGATAATGACGGACGTTCTTGTTCGGCCCATCACAGTAGCCGTGTATATGCCAGGCTTAACGTTACTTAATTTTACTACCTATATTATATTTAAATAAAAAAAATACATGTTTAAATAATATTAAAGATTAATAAGTGATCGTTAAATCAATAACCGAAACAACTTAATTCGGACAAAAGTCAAATTTTTATTTCAAATATTGAACAAACGTGTTGAAAATTAAGATTCAGAGGATTGGTTTGCTAATACCTATTTTTGGAAATTAGTATTTTATTAAACAGGTGTGCAAACCTTGTTCTGTTTGTGCAAACACAAAGATAAAGAAAAAGGCGCAGGGAATTAAAGCTGTCCCGAAATCTCACACAACTACAATATGGAGTGATTGGTTCATTCGATTGCGCCTTGTAGTGGCATGATATTTCTTACCATGCTTACCAATATCACCAAGCGTTTCAAACATTTCAAACATCTGCTTGTAAAATATATTTTTAAAAGGGCAGATAACCGCAATGCAAGTTAAACGTTGCCATCGTTTGACCATTATTCAATATAACTTACTTTTCCATTTTTGTTCCACATTATTCTATCATAATTAAAAGGTGGTCCATGTATATACAAAGAAACACGTTTGCCCGACACGGAAACGATGGCGTAATCAGTGTGGTCATCGATTGTGAACTGAAAATAAAATTGTTAATAAAATGTCATCGCTCGATCGTTTGGAAAATGTTGTGGATGGCTAGAGTAGGGGAAGACAAAATAATAGATGGATGGCCTTTGTGCAAGACGATAAGCTATTAAATAATGACTATTGAGATGACGTGTTATGGAATAAGACTATATCTTGTGCAAACCCCAAATAACTTAGGATATGCGCAAGAGAATGATGATAATATAATATCGCGCCTGTAGGATTTAGTCTTTAAAGGGACAAGTTACATAATAATACACCCACATTTCGCTAGTTACGTGTAAAGCGGGGGCAAGACCCACAAGAATTTTTATGAAAATTGACAAAATGGAAGGGATTGTGTTACGCAGTGATTCTGCTGGGTAAAAAACCCTGAAAGGTTTGCTTAGAATATGTTCCAAGAATACAACAAATTTGGACTAGACGGTAATAAGCCCCCATCAATTTTACATAATATTATGTTTATATTATTTGTTATTATTATTGATTTCTTACCCATCTACCTCAACAACTTCTTCTTCTGCCTAGCCTTTTCCCAAAAATATTGGGGTCGGCTTCCAGTCTTACCGGATTCAGCTGAGTACCAGTGTTTTACATGGAGCGACTGCCTATCTGACCTCCACAACCCAGTAACTGGGTAACACGGTACACCTTGGCAAAACTGGTGTCAGATCTCAGGCTTCTGACTACCCGTAACGACTGTCAAAGATCTTCAAATGACAGCCGGGACCAACGGCTTAACGTGCTTTTCCGAGGCACGAAGGAAACTCGGTATGTTGAAAATGGTCACCCATCCACGGACCGACCTCGTCAAGCATTGCTTAACCTTGAAGTTCGATCCGTGCGGCTGTTATTATTTAGCCACGAGCTCCTCAATCTACCTCAACAACTAAGTTTATAATATTTAAATATGGTTTTAGGAGAAAACAAAACACAAAACTTTACGATAATAATACTTACTGGAATATCTTTTTTAACACCAGCTGGTACTATCGTCGTAGTAATCACAGTCTTGTTGCCTTTTATTGTTTCTTCTATTGTTCGGAGTGCCTGAAATAATTGACAAAGAATATCAATTTCGTAATTTATTTTTGTCTATTAAGCATACCTCCTACCTCCTTTATTTCAAAATTAACATTATCAACTGTTTTACCTCTTCGACGCCACTCTTGGTCACTTCGAATGCTAGCCCAGAGCATGCGCGGGCTATGTCGAAGTAAACATCATAAGGTTCGGCCCCATAATAATAATTATGTTCCCGGCTCGGTCCGGTAAGCACAAACACTATCTGTAAGCAAAGGGAATGTTAAGTTGTACTGTACTGACGGAAATAAACATATCAGGCTCAGAAAGACAAATATTAATGTGTATATTCCTAATAAGCTAAAGCTGCTAGCAATGATAATAGTGTGCTATTGTTAACGAATAACTACCAATAAAATAACTGTAGGTACTCTTGTAGCCTGAGTAGCTGAGTGCATTACTTATCTATAATTTTAGAATACTTGAATTACGAATAAAATCGAATAAATAGCATTAGCATTAGCTTATACCTGGCTCTGTTTCTTTTGGCACATTTCTATGACATAATGGCTGTCGCGGTAGTCCTCAGCTGGAGCGTCAGTAAAAACGTATATGTAGGAGTTACGATTACTGGTCTTAAGTGCTAAGAGTAATCCTTTCATGGACGGCTCCCACCAGTCCGGGTTGTATATATCGTGAGCATATACTTCATCTATTTTACTTTTAAAAGAGTTTCGGTCTTGAGTCATCACCCTCACTGTAGCGTCTGAAATGTATAACATATAAAAAACTTTTTAACAAAAAATTAAACCGACTTCCAAAACAAAACACTACAAATCGAAAAATAACTTTCTTTTCCGAAGTTTCACTTCCAAAAAAGGAGGAGGTTTCTCAATTCGACCGTATATACACCCTGAAATTTAATGGGTTGTTCCGTCCCGCGGCAGAACGACTTGCCTTAAGGAGTACTTTCGAAGTATAGAGTTAAAGTAAATAAATAACGATGTTTCTGTTTTAAAATAATTAAAAAAATATTCATCAACTCGAAAAAGTGAGTAACAATAGTAACTCTAGACGTAACTTGTAGGTACTAGGTACTACTCGTGTCACCACCTACAAAGAAAACCGATGCACAAAATAATGTCAAACCAAAATAAACTCTCGCACGTAGTGATAAGGCATAAAATGTTTGCACGGAACAATACAAAAAATCACCGCGATACCGACAAAGAAAAGACCGATTTAGAAATGTTCAAAGTAAAATTAGCTCTCGCGTGTAGTGATACGGCATAATCTAGCCCGCGCGTAACATGATCAAACGGAGCCGCCTTCGAACCTAATCCTTTCGACGGTGACCTAGCACCCGGGTCAACGGCCTGCTGTCGTTCGGCCGTCGGGAGGTATACTATTGGTTCGTGATCGCTTTCGAGTTTAGTTTTTCACAATGTTAAATTTGCTAGTTTTTGTTTCTAATATTTTATATAACTACGAAACGATTGTATTACATAGACAAAACCATTTCGCTGCGGGAAAACAACCATTTAAATTTCACGGTGTATATATATTTTATGTGTGTTCGCGGATAACTTCGTCATTTATAAACCGATTTGAATGATTCATTTTTTTGGGCGGGCGATTTTCCAAGGATGGTACCATGATAAGGCAACCAGGATCTGATGATAGAATCCTAAAGAAATTGAGGGAACTCCTCAAATATTATAGGCATACATATAGCGATTTTGGTATTTTCATCAATAATGCAAACATTTGCACTCAGAAAGTATCATTTGGTGAAGTGGAACTAATGAAGAAGACCACAATGGCCACTGGAACTCCGAAATAAAACAATGAATCCTAGTCATGTTTGGGCTTATAGGAATCGTCATGAGATGTACTTTGGCTATAAATGATGTTCATGTTAATTGGACCAAAACTAAAAAGAGGATAGCTAGCGAAAAACAACTTTATTTTCCGAGGTCGGTGTCGAATAACGGAAAACAATTTGTACCCAAAAGACACGGTTTGAATTTTTTTTTTTTTTTTATGTTTTTCCATTTTAAGAAGAACTAAAAATTTCGTGATAATGTCTATTATTAAGTATATTTTACTAACAACTATCAATATATTGATAAATCTGAAATTTTCTTTGAAATTCCCTCATTTTTCCTATTACGACCAAATTGATTTTGCGGCTTGGTATGGAACTCTAAATATGCGAAGTCCGACACGCAGTTGGCTGGTTTTGGCTATCATCATCAGCCTATAACAGTCCACTGCTGGACATAAGCTTTCCCAATTGCACGCCATTTCTATTATAATTTTATAATATCACCTTTTTATGACATTTAAGAAAATTCGTTTTATTTTTATCAAAATACGGCGACGACAAAAGAAAGGTTTTGACTTTAACTTTTATGTATGTATGTTCATCGGAGTCTCATAACTCCTTGTCATAATTCGACAAATGAGTTTACCTATTCTTAAAAGCGTCTTGGTCATCTGCTGGTTAAAGCAGTTCTGCCAACTCGTCTAAGCAAAAATGCACTGTTAGCTGTTTAAAAAAGTGCTAGAAAGCCCTAAATGGTCGCTGTAAAGAAATCGCTATATTCGGCGCTAAATTCAAACAAGACGTCGCAATAAATTTGACTAGGGATGTATAATGCACTTTTTTATTGAATCAATATAATATGTCATATTGATGTCATATAAAATAGTTACGTACAATATAGTACTTGTTTATTAATAATAAAATAAAGTAATAACGTGTTAATGTAATTTTTATATAAAATAAAAGGGATTAAATTAATTCATCATCGTCTGATTCTACTACATTTTGCTTCTGCCGTCGAATTAAATGCTTGGTCTTGATCAGTTTTAGACTTGAATTTATATTTATATGTGGATTAAATTTTCCTCAACAAGTCGTTGGGAAGTTGATAGTTCGCGCAGCTACGTTTTTTTTTTAATGAAAGTCCAAAGTTTCAAAAAGCGCTAGATTTAGCGCTAGGCGCTAGAACGCGCTATTGAACAAAAAAGCGCTAGATCTGGCGCTGAAAGCGTTAAGTTGGCAACACTGGGTTAAAGGCAATGGACGTCACTCTAAATTCAATGTGTCGCCTTCTAGAGGAGTCATGAATAAAATAATTGTGAAGGTTCCGTGCCGCATACGTCCACGGCCATCCTAGAAGAATAATTATGTTCTTGTTTCATACTTCATATTCGGGATTTAGTTTTGAAGTTATTTCTTTTTTGTAAAATTTCTAACATGGTAACCATTGAGTCTCAAAGGCTTGCCCTTTGTGACTCATATTGGCACGCTAGATCAATGGCGTATACGGATTTGTCACTTCTGACGACCTGTGCGTTATTGTGGTAATCGCTTCCGTCTGGGCAATTTTTGCTCAAAAATCAACCTTCTTCTCCAGCGGCTAGATATTTTTTTCCAAATAAATAATTGAACCATTTTGGTTCAAACGTGTAATTTATTCGGCTATGATCACGTCTCGATGTTAATCTGATTTATACTGATCGCTATCAATGGGAAAACCACTCAGAACGCTGGCAGCATAAACTGGCGGTATTAGTAACTAGGAAAATTATTAAAGTTGGTACATTACCTGGATCATTAAATGTGACCAGCACCATGTTATCGATTAGGCTGGACTTTTCATTGAACACAATATCGCTGATCCGGTTCACACTGCTTCTAACTTGTATTATGTCATCTTTCATAGAGCCTGTATCATCTATGAGAAAAGTTAAACTGCCATCCCCCTTGCATGTTACTTTTAATATAATATTCGCGAATATGAGCAACACCGCGTGCGGATATATCCGCCCCCTCATTTTTGATGCTATTATATTACGAGTCGGTTATAATACTGTACAGCTCCCTAATAAAACGCAATCGACAGTGGCAAAACTTAATAGGGATGGCTCATTTATACTATCATATTTGTAGCAATTTTAATTGGTCTAAATAAGGTTTTCCTACTAGGTACTTCGGAATAGCCAGTAATATAAAGGAAATAATTTTAAATTATCGGTCATTTCCACTAGTTTGCTACATATTAAAAATGTATGTGTCACTAGTTAAGATAGATTAATTAATGACATTCATGTGATGGAATGCGAACTTCGTCTGCAACCGTTACATATTCGCAGATATTACTTAGCCGGTGAATTCTTTTTGAACCTCAAATCTTTTACTCCAGCGATGTATTGAGATTATTTTCGCTTAATACGTGGATAAGCGGTGTGAACTTATCTTGTATGATTAAACCACAAATTAAAGAGGTGACCGAAGCTAAGAAATCATACGATCACTATCAACTTCGAATTATATGTAATAGAAATTTTAGCAGGACCTATTCTGGTTATTACAGGATTTATATGGATGGATCTAAATTTCGAGGTAATGTTGGAGCTGCGTTTTTTGACCCTTAAAGTAATGCCTCCTGTAAGTTCAAATTAAATTCAAACATTTCTGTAATGTATTCCGAGTTGATAGCTATATTCAAAGCCATTGCATATTGTAATTGCATAATGCAATTTGGAGAGTAATTGGTGAGTGGAGATAACTGAGTCACAAACAATGCCGAGTTATCTGTGCATAATTATGATACTATGCTGGAATGTGAAAGGGAGAGGAAAAAAATCATCGTCTGTACTTTACAAGGGACCTGTCGAAAACGTTAGCTATTTAGCTATAGTAGCAGGAAAAACGGTCTATAGTTTGTTATAATAGGTAGGTACCTACCTACACATAAACATGGCACGTTTTTGATTACCCGTACAAAAATTTCATATATAAAGTTTGGATTTAAAATAAGTTAGACACAAGTAAAATTAAAAACCCCGACACATTTTTATTTTATGCCACATGATTTATCTAGTAGTAGACACGCTTCGATACGACATCTTGCGAAAACACTCCGAGTCAAACAGTAAAACGCACATAACTTTAGATAGGCTGAACCAATTTTCATCGAACATAGCAAATAACACTATAAAATCACCAAACAAACCAAAAAAAATGAAATCAGAATTGGTTCATCCGTTTAGGAGCTATGACAGCGACACAAATACACATATTATAAAACCCCTCTTTTTCCATCGGAGGTTTAAGATAAGTGTTTTACTGTTTTAGGAGCTTGTGACTCAATAATAACAGTCGCACGGGACAATCTTCGAGGTTAAGCAATGCTTGCCGAGGCTGGTCTGAGGATGAGTTACCATTCCTGACATTTGTTTTATTTTTTTATTTAGCGATAGGCTCGCGTTTGACCATTCTCTCGCCTGATGGTAAGCGATGATGCATTAAATGATGTGTTTTTATTTGATTCAATTTCATAAAATTTATAAAAATTTCATGAAATAGGTATAATCAGTACACGTTGATGATAAGTCGTGAAATTTTCATACATTTTTGATAAAATCATTTTTATTATCCGCTGTGTATTTTCATTATTAAAACATCATTTAATCGCCGGTTATTCGTTGGACCTGTAGTGTAAATAGAAAATTTTTGGAACAGATTTTGCTATGAATAAAGTTGAGTATCCTCTGTCACTCAACATTGCTTTATTATTTTTCACGAGAGAAGAGACTTCACAAAAACAGGAAAGCCACGATAATATAAAATTTAAATGTGTAGTTATTGGCTTCCATAATTATAAGTATAGACATCGAATTTATTTTGTTATTCTAAATATATAATTATATAGGTACACCAAAACAAGGCAATCATCAACAATTACCCACTAAGCTGACTACAATAAGCGCACTGAGTATTATAATTACCTTGTTTCTAATAATAAATTATTTTTCAATAAACAGATTACTGGTACCTACGTATTCCCCGCCAGGACGTGATAAGTGACCCATTCTCAACTTGTAAACTCCTAAGGAAACCTAGTCAGAAATCCATGGGTTTCTTCCCCAGAATTCGTCCCTTTTGACAAACACACTTTTTAAGGCATTTGTCTTAAAAATTAATAATTCAATGATCTTCATTGTTCGTTGAAATGGAAGATAAAGCCTTAAAAAAACTTTTGACGTTAAAAAATATTCTGAAACATGAAAGTGTTTCAATGCCGGTACTTCTAAAGATTTCGTTCTGAAGATAGCTACGGTTTCGAATGATAATGACAGATGTCAACTTGACGTAACACTAAGCACCAGTTTTTGGCGCGAAGAAGAAGATCGGACAAGAGATCTAGTAAGAATATGGCTGGTTGGATTGGGTTATGAATTCGTGATAAAACCTTAGGAGAAATACAGTGAGTATTACCGTTTGTTCGTGTAGATCAAACTACGTGCTTAGTGGAATGTCATAAACGCTATACTCGAATACATAACGTGATTTAGTTACATTGTGACACTACACACAAGCAAAGAAGAATCTAGCCCGAAAAGAACCCATGCAAATACTGACTTTTCCTGACAATTATATAGTCTTCCCTACATCAGATCGTGGGATATAAGGGCTAGTTATTAAGGAGACTAGTGAAATAACAATCGCACAACATGGGATCAATGAAATTACCTATTGAAAGAAAGTTTGTATTCGGTAAGAACATAATCTTATTATCAGCACAAGGAGTGACTGAAAGACATTCCTCAACCATAAAGTTTGATCATGATGGTTTGAAAACTTATTGAAAGGTCTACTTCTTGTTCAATTAAATTTGATGAGTTTACAAAAATAGTAACTAGTTTAAACTAATGAAGACAACTAAATTCACATAATTATCATTTTCACTAAGGCCGGTAAATATTAGTTTAGTTGAAAAGTGCCTGAAAATGGTTTGTTTTAAATCAATGCCTCAGGCTTTTGATCTCAGCTGTTTAGTTAAATCGTAAGAATACTGGAAGGATTCCAATAAGTTGGTACAAAAACCAGGAACTAAAATCAAGACTTGATTTTGCAAATCAAGTCTTGATTTTGCAATCATCCGTCGACCACATCATCGCTTACCATCAGGTGAGATAGTGGTCAAGCGCGAGCCTATTTACAATAAAAAAAAAAAAACATGGCCTGGAGGGAATCATGACTATTTTGAAAACATGGTTAACAACTTTCAAAAGTACCTCAAGTGATGGGATTCTTAACTCTACCTGCCTGGCAGTTAAAAGTAATGGTATTAAAGTGGTAATTGAAGAATGTGCTGCGCATGAGAAAGTTCAGATTTACCTAACATCTGACTACGGGAAGTATCAACAGTAACCGGAGAGGTCACTTTGTTCTTATTTTTATTTGTTTTTTTATTGGGCAAAAATTACCAGCCTTTTGTGGTTTTACTGGTATTTTTGGTTAACAACAATAACAATGTTTTTGTCTGTTAAAAGAAAATATAAGAGAAAAAAAAAGCAATTTCTTGCAAATTTAAACGTTGTTATGCGTTGTTTCACATTATAGATAATTATGGTTTTCTCAAAACTCTTTAACTTTTGTGGCTTATGAAACATGGTATCATTATCTTTGCTGTTACTCTTTGACTGTGACTAGTGATGTTTGATTTTTATTTACTGTGTGTAATTGATACCTAATTGTTGGTCTGGTAATCGCTGGTGAACCTGCTGGACATAAGGTCTAAGGTTTAATCTCTGGACAAAATGTAGTGGTATCCCATTGCTTGGAGCTTGGCCTTGGTTGTTGAGTTAAGGGTGCGCTATACTGCCGGAGTCTGTATTTCCTGATAGCTACAACCTGGGAGTCTTCAGGTCAGAGTGAATAGGTTTCTTCTAGGCAAATGTGCTTCATCGTCGACCACATCATCGCTCACCATCAAGACGTTTTTGTTTATGGCCGAAACGAAAAGAACCGGGAATGTCCATGACATTCCGGTACATTCCGGAAAAGAACAAAAAAAGAAAATGCATACTTCTAACTCCTGTAAAATAAAAATTACATTCTTCTAAACTTTTAACTGCGTTTTTAAATCTGCGAATACATGAATCTCAATCACATGGTTCAAGTAAATTCTGCAGATATCGACAACCCTAAGGCGGTATATCTTCCCCACCACGGCGTAGTTAGTGAAGATAAAGATATGACGAAACTTCGCGTGGTATTCGACGCTTCGCTTTTCGTATTTTCTGAAAGGCGTTAATAATGTTTCTCTAAATGACAATTTACTAGTGGGGTCCTAAACTTCAACAAGATTTACGTCACATTTTAATGAGATTGAGGACTCATAAAATTTGTATAACAGCAGATATCATCAAAATGTACAGAATGGTGCGTGTTGCAGAGGAAGACACCAACTATCAACGTTTATCAGTGTTTAATTGAACGTGTATCAGTGTTTAAACACTTCAAACTAGAGAGACTGACCTTTGGAACGTCATGTGCACCTTACCTTGCTGTGAAATCACTACAGACTTCAGCAGAGGATGAGAAATCAACATTTCCAGTTGCTGCTAAAATAACAAAGAACGATTTTTATATAAACGATCTATTGACAGGATGTGAGACAGAAGATGAAGCTGTTAGAATTTACCACGACATAAACAAACTATTGAACTTAGGAGGCTTCGAGTTACAAAAATGGAGCAGTAACAATGGCTATGTGTTAAACTAAAAAGGTAAATAAATGAGATGATCATAAACTGCCTCTTAAGGTCAATAGATTGGTCAAGGTACTAAGAGTTAGTTGGAATCAAGAATCAGACAGCTTTTCGTATTTTCTGAACTTACCTGATCTAAATGAAAAAAATACGAAACCACGAATTCTTTCTGATGTCGCTCAACTATACGATCCGCTTGGCTGGATAGCTCCTGTTGTTGTTCTTCCAAAAATAATAATACAAAAGTTGTGGAAAATGGGAATAGGATGGGACGATTCTTTACGTGGAGAACTGCTAGCAGAAAGGCTACACGTTAGGGAAAATTTGATTCACCTTAAAGATGTTAGTATATCGAGGTGGTTACACTGTTCTCACACAAGTTTAACAGAGTCGCATGTTTTTGCAGACGCATCACAGGCAGCGTGTGGAGTTGTTGTGTATGCTCGAGTGGTCGGCGGAGACAAAATTTACGTAAATTTAATATCAGCGAAAACAAAAGTCGCTCTTGTTGACAAACAAGTTACAATTCCAAGATTGGAACTCTGCGGTGCTGTATTAGCAACTAAATAGATATTTGAGACATCTCAAGTAATTTCTAATTATTTGAGATATAAATACTGGATATTACGAGCTAAAAACCTAACAAAGAAAACTTACCGAGAATGTGTCAATTGTATTAGGTATTCCAAAAAGAATACCACGCAACTAAAGGGTCACTTGCCAGAAGTGCGAGTAAAACCTGACCGAGCCTGATCAGCTGGTGTGGACTACGCAGGTCCCATCAATATTCGTTTCTCACCGGGAAGAGGAGCTGTTTGTTTATATGTATGCGTGCTATACATCTGAAAGCTGTCACCGACATGACTGCGAAAGGATTTATCGCAGTCTTTCGGCGATCCACATCGAGACGAGGCGATTGTTATGATATTTATAGTGGTAATGGTACTAACTTCGTGGGACCAAACAAGCAGCTGAGGGACATATTCAACAGTGCCAAATCTTCGATTCCTGGTGAAGTAGCAGAGTTATTAGCCCTATCGCGTACTACATGGCATTTCATACCTCCTCATGCACCCAATTTCGTTGGTTTATGGGAGGCTGTGGTGCGCAGCAAGAAAACTCACCTTTTGAAAAAATTATTTTTGATGCTACCCTCAGCTACGAGGAGCTAGCTTACAGTATTGGCACAAATCGAGGCGTGTTTAAATTCACGGCCCATAACTATGCTAAGTGATGATCTAAATGACCCTCTTCCTCTGACACCTGGCCACTTTCTAACTGGCGAACCTTTGTTAAATTTAAGTATCGAAAATTATACAAATTGTAATATTTCTAGTTTAGATAGATGGAGGCTACCTCAGAAAATGGTCAACGATTTCTGGAACAGATGGCACAAGGAATATCTTATAAATCTGAACCAAAGACATAAGTGGAATACCAAAAATACTGAGCCAGAAATCGATAACGTAGTGATTTTAAAAGAGGATAATATTCCTCCAAGTAAGAGGATATTGGGTAAAATAATTGAAAAACATGTGGGTCCCGATGGCATTACTCTTGTGGTGTCAGTTAAATGTAAGAACGGTGTTTATAAACGACCTTCAAGTAAATTATTAATTTAGTAATAAACCTATTCATTAACTTCACTTTATTATTGTTTACCTATTTAGGTACTAAGTTAACTAGCGTTGTAAACTTAACTTCTATTCATGTTTTGTTTATAATAATTAAATAAGTCATTTATTTCGTAACAAAATACATTGTGTCGAAATTTGTGGTAAGTAAAAACACCACTAAAACATTACGATATATTAGAATTGAATTAAAAAAATAAAGAAAACCTTCAAATAACAATAACTTTCCATAACAATAATAATTTATGAATAATTTAATAAAATGTCAAGGATAGAAATACAATAATAATCACACATCGACCACTCATATGTCACTCATACAAAAACAAATTCGAAAACAGTGATTATCTGCTGCTCATCGTGCAAGTCGTTTAATGTTCACTAGAGAGCACCTTAATTTAGACTGTCCAAGGTTCGGCTGCAATACTTTTTACCGATGAATGCAAGATTATACTTTTGACTGACGATCGACGTTTTAAGTATGGAGAAGATCTGGAGAACGGTTTCATGTCCCTGCATCTATGAAAAAAAAGTTTCGGTAGACCCAGTGTTATGGTCTGGAGCGGTATAACCTTACGTCGCAAAACTGGGCTCGTAATTCTTAACGAAGGTACTGAATCGGCCCAAAATCATGTTAAGAATGTGGTGCAACTCCACTATACTCCATCCGCACAAAAAGCAGTACAAGGGTTCATCTTGATGCAGGATAGTGCATCAAGACCGCATACGGCGTGACTAACAATGCAAACGTTCGCTGACATTGAATTTGAGATGTTGCAGTGCCCAGCCAGGAGTTATGACCTGAATTCCATTGAGAATTTGTGGTATGAGTTAAAAAGAAGGGTAAATGATAGTGAATTTCTCATCATCACGCAACAGGACCTCATAAATGCCCTAAAAACATGTTTGAAGAGGATTCCTGAAGAAAATGAGCGGTGTTTATTTGGGAGCAAGCCTTCTAATTCTCAAATGAGGAAATGCGTAATTAAAACAAAAAACTTAAAACCAAAATTTTTTTTACTAAATTATTGAAAGTTAAATACTTTTTGGATAAAATTTAATCTATAATTACCTTCTTTAATAAACCATATGTCAGTATTATTTGGATACCTAATATTAATTTAATGAAAATGTTTAGGTAACCCTTATTTTGTTTAGATTTTCTCGAAGCCATTCGTTGGTTAATGAAAGCGCTGTAGGCCGAGTACCTCTGTCGCGTGGTCGAGGCTTTTCTGACGGACAGGGCCGTCATCTACCCCGGTCATCAGGAACCGGCGAGAGATGTCGTGCGGTGTCCCACAGGGATCGGTCTTGGGGCCATATCTGTGGGACATCGGGTACGACTGGGTGCTGCGTGCCGACCTCCCTAGCGGCGTCAGCGTTATTTGCTACGCTGACGACACGCTGGTCCTGGCACAGCGGAGGTCGCACCAGGCGGCGGCTGAATTAGCGACACACGGGGTTGCGACAGTCGTTGAAAGGATCCGGCAATTGGGACTCGAGGTGGCCCTGCACAAGTCCGAGGCCATGTGTTTTCATGGTCCTCGGAACGCGCCACCACCTGGCTCCCAAATAACGCCTTTTAATATAATATTCGCGAATATGAGCAACACCGCGTGCGGATATATCCGCCCCCTCATTTTTGATGCTATTATATTACGAGTCGGTGATAATACTGTACAGCTCCCTAATAAAACGCAATCGACAGTGGCAAAACTTAATAGGGATGGCTCATTTATACTATCATATTTGTAGCAATTTGAATTGGTCTAAATAAGGTTTTCCTACTAGGTACTTCGGAATAGCCAGTAATATAAATGAAATAATTTTAAATTATCGGTTATTTACACTAGTTTCCTACATATTAAAAATTGATGTGTCACTAGTTAAGATAGATTAATTAATGACATTCATGTGATGGAATGCGAACTTCGTCTGCAACCGTTACATATTCGCAGATATTACTTAGCCGGTAAATTCTTTTTGAACCTCAAATCTTTTATAAATGGATCTTTTATAGATGGAATACATGTGAAATTGTTACTATACTTAATATTTATTGTCAGGGTACTTATTGGAGATAGCACATATTTCTGAAACATTAAATAATATATACGTGTACTCCAGCGATGTATTGAGATTATTTTCGCTTAATACGTGGATAAGCGTTGTGAACTTATGTTGTATGATTAAACAACAAATTAAAGAGGTGACCGAAGCTAAGAAATCATACGATCACTATCAACTTCGAATTATATGTAATAGAAATTTTAGCAGGACCTATTCTGGTTATTACATAATTTATATAGATGGATCTAAATTTCGAGGTAATGTTGGAGCTGCGTTTTTTGACCCTTAAAGTAATGCCTCCTGGCAGTTCAAATTAAATTCAAACATTTCTGTAATGTATTCCGAGTTGATAGCTATATTCAAAGCCATTGCATATTGTAATTGCATAATGCAATTTGGAGAGTGAGTGGTGAGTGGAGATAACTGTCACAAACAATGCCGAGTTATCTGTGCACATAATTATGTTACTATACTGGAATGCGAAAGGGAGAGCAAAAAAATCATCGTCTGTACTTTACAAGGGACCTGTCGAAAACGTTAGCTATTTAGCTATAGTAGCAGGAAAAACGGTCTATAGTTTGTTATAATAGGTAGGTGCCTACCTACACATGATCATGGTACGTTTTTGATTACCCGTACAGAAATGTCATGTATAAAGTTTGGATTTAAAATAAGTTAGACACAAGTAAAATTAAAAAATCCCGACACATTTTTATTTTATGCCACATGATTTATCTAGTAGTAGACACGCTTCGATACGATACTCGTATCTTGCGAAAACACTCCGATTCAAACAGTAAAACGCACATAACTTTAGATAGGCTGAACCAATTTTCATCGAACATAGCAAATAACACTATAAAATCACCAAACAAACCAAAAAAAAATGAAATCAGAATTGGTTCATCCGTTTAGGAGCTATGACAGCGACACAAATACACATATTATAAAACCCCTCTTTTTCCATCGGAGATTTAAGATAAGTGTTTTACTGTTTTAGGAGCTTGTGTCGCACGGGACAATCTTCGAGGTTAAGCAATACTTGCCGAGGCTGGTCTGAGGATGAGTTACCATTCCTGACAGTTGTTTTATTTTTTTATTTAACGATAGTCTCGCGGTTGACCATTCTCTCGCCTGATGGTAAGCGATGATGCATTAAATGATCTGTTTTTTATTTGATTCAATTTCATAAAATTTATAAAAATTTCATGAAATATCATCAGTACACGTTGATGATAAGTCGTGAAATTTTCATACATTTTTGATAAAATCATTTTTATTATCCGCTGTATATTTTCATTATTAAAACATCATTTAATCGCTGGATATTCGTTTGACCTGTAGTGTAAATAGAGAATTTTTGGAAAAGAGTTTGCTATGAATAAAGTTGAGTATCCTCTGTCACTCAACATTGCTTTATTATTATTCACGAGAGAAGAGACTTCACAAAAACAGGAAAGCCACGATAATATAATATTTAAACGTGTAGTTATTGGCTTCCATAATTATAAGTATATACATCGAATGTATTTTGTAATTCTAAATATATAATTATATAGGTACACCAAAACAAGGCAATCATCAACAATTACCCACTAAGCTGACTACAATAAGCGCACTGAGTGTTATAATTACCTTGTTTCTAATAATAAATTATTTTTCAATAAACAGATTACTGGTACCTACGTATTCCCCGCCAGGACGTGATAAGTGACCCATTCTCAACTTGTAAACTCCTAAGGAAACCTAGTCAGAAATCCATGGGTTTCTTCCCCAGAATTCGTCCCTTTTGACGAACACACTTTTTAAGGCATTTGTCTTAAAAATTAATAATTGAATGATCTTCATTGTTCGTTGAAATGGAAGATAAAGCCTTAAAAAAACTTTTGACGTTAAAAAATATTCTGAAATATGAAAGTGTTTCAATGCCGGTACTTCTAAAGATTTCGTTCTGAAGATAGCTACGGTTTCGAATGATAATGACAGATGTCAACTTGACGTAACACTAAGCACTAGTTTTTGGCGCGAAAAAGAAGATCGGACAAGAGATCTAGTAAGAATATGGCGGGTTGGATTGGGTTATGAATTCGTGATAAAACCTTAGGAGAAATACAGTGAGTATTACCGTTTGTGGGTGTAGATCAAACTACGTGCTTAGTGGAATGTCATAAACGCTATACTCGAATACATAACGTGATTTAGTTACATTGTGACACTACACACAAGCAAAGAAGCATCTAGCCCGAAAAGAACCCATGCAAATACTGACTTTTCCTGACAATTATATAGTCTTCCCTACATCAGATCGTGGAATATAAGGGCTAGTTATTAAGGAGACTAGTGAAATAACAATCGCACAACATGGGATCAATGAAATTACCTATTGAAAGAAAGTTTGTATTCGGTAAGAACATAATCTTATTATCAGTACAAGGAGTGACTGAAAGACATTCCTCAACCATAAAGTTTGATCATGATGGTTTGAAAGCTTATTGAAAGGTCTACTTCTTGTTCAATTAAATTTGATGAGTTAACAAAAATAGTAACTAGTTTAAACTAATGAAGACAACTAAATTCACATAATTATCATTTTCACTAAGGCCGGTAAATATTAGTTTAGTTGAAAAGTGCCTCAAAATGGTTTGTTTTAAATCAATGCCTCAGGCTTTTGATCTCAGCTGTTTAGTTAAATCGTAAGAATACTGGAAGGATTCCAATAAGTTGGTACAAAAACCAGGAACTAAAATCAAGACTTGATTTTGCAAATCATGTCTTGATTTTGCAATCATCCGTCGACCACATCATCGCTTACCATCAGGTGAGATAGTGGTCAAGCGCGAGCCTATTTGCAATAATAAAAAAAAAAAACATGGCCTGGAGGGAATCATGACTATTTTGGAAACATGGTTAACAACTTTCAAAAGTACCTCAAGTGATGGGATTCTTAACTCTACCTGCCTGGTAGTTAAAAGTAATGGTATTAAAGTGGTAATTGAAGAATGTGCTGCGCATGAGAAAGTTCAGATTTACCTAACATCTGACTACGGGAAGTATCAACAGTAACTGGAGAGGTCACTTTGTTCTTATTTTTATTTGTTTTTTTATTGGGCAAAAATTACCAGCCTTTTGTGGTTTTACTGGTATTTTTAGTTAACAACATTTACAATGTTTTTGTCTGTTAAAAGAAAATATAAGAGAAAAAAAAGCAATTTCTTGCAAATTTAAACGTTGTTAGGCGTTGTTTCAAATTATAGATAATTATGGTTTTCTCAAAACTCTTTAACTTTTGTGCCTTATGAAACATGGTATCATTATCTTTGCTGTTACTCTTTGACTGTGACTAGTGATGTTTGATTTTTATTTACTGTGTGTAATTGATACCTAATTGTTGGTCTGGTAATCACTGCTGAACCTGCTGGACATAAGGTCTAAGGTTTAATCTCTGGACAAAATGTAGTGGTATCCTATTGCTTGGAGCTTGGCCTTGGTTGTTGAGTTAAGGGTGCGCTATACTGCCGGAGTCTGTATTTCCTGATAGCTACAACCTGGGAGTCTTCAGGTCAGAGTGAATAGGTCTCTTCTAGGCAAATGTGCTTCATCGTCGACCACATCATCGCTTACCATCAGGTGAGATAGTGGTCAAGCGCAAGGCAACAATAAAAAAAAAGATTCAGCTCTGCTCGCAGACATCGATTGTTGAGTGCAGACATGTTATTTTGTGTTATAAAATTGTCTTTATGTAAAGATATTCGAATGTGCCATAATATAGTAGTTAGTGCTCTAGTGACAGTAATTATAACAGAAATCTTGTAATTTCTTCATATTGGTAGTGTGTCTACGTGTGGTTATGTCGTTCATTAATTTTTATTGCCACTTTGATGGTTCAGAGGCTGGGACACTGGATGCCGCTGTGTGTGTCGTGAGTTTCTTTCTCATGTGAAGTAGATATTTGCGTGGGCTGCAAATGGTTGTTCTAGGTCTGACTGCTCGTGAGTGTGGGTTTGGGGTGTTTGTGAACGCTCCCATAATACTTGTTGATTTGATATCTGAGGATAAAGAGAATCAATAGTGTGATAGTGTGAAAAAAGGTTGGGATTTGTCAGGAAAGATGACAAGCAAGGCCACTTCAGCAGAGAGAAACTTTACTAGCTTGCATGTTCAACTTAAGGAAGAACACAATCAAGCTTAAGTTATTTTTGGAGTTAAAACACGAACCGAACACTGAACATGAGAGATTTTCAAAAGAAGAAGAAAAATGTGAAGAATATTACGAAGCTACAACCATCAGAGATACAAAGGGAATATATGTGGTGAAATTGCCAATAAAAAGGAAAATCTAGAAGGTCAAAGGTCGAAGGAGATAGCTGCTAAAAGATTCGAGTTCTTAGAGAAGCAGTTTGCAAAAAATGAAAGGTTCTTGAAGATTACTATGAGAAGGGTACAGGCAAAGAACAGGGAATGTCACAAGTTTTAATTTTTTTATTATTTATTGGCAAGCAAATCTTTATGTATTGTAGTTTTATTTTCAATCACTAATTTAAAGTAAACGTAAGGTGCCAAAAAGACGTTTTTGTTTATGGCCGAAACGAAAAGAACCGGGAATATCAATGACATTCCGGTACATTCCGGAAAATAAAAATAAAGAAATTACATTCTTCTAAACTT
This sequence comes from Orthosia gracilis, assembly GCA_947562075.1. Taxonomy (NCBI): domain Eukaryota; kingdom Metazoa; phylum Arthropoda; class Insecta; order Lepidoptera; family Noctuidae; genus Orthosia; species Orthosia gracilis. Next base: position 16,092,385 of record OX387264.1, on the reverse strand, counting down.
TTAACTGCGTTTTTAAATCTGCGAATACATAAATCTCAATCACATGGTTCAAGTAAATTCTGCAGATATCGACAACCCTAAGGCGGTATATCTTCGCCACCACGGCGTAGTAAGAGAAGATATATAATATGACGAAACTTCGCGTGGTATTCGACGGTTCGCTTTTTCGTATTTTCTCTAAATGACTATTTACTAGTGGGGTCCTAAACTTCAACAAGATTTACGTCACATTTTAATGAGATTGAGGACTCATAAAATTTGTATAACAGCAGATATCATCAAAATGTACAGAATGGTGCGTGTTGCAGAGGAAGACACCAACTATCAACGTTTATCAGTGTTTAATTGAACGTGTATCAGTGTTTAAACACTTCAAACTAGAGAGACTGACCTTTGCAACGTCATGTGCAACTTACCTTGCTGTGAAATCACTACAGACATTAGCAGACGATGAGAAATCAACATTTCCAGTTGCTGCTAAAATAACAAAGAACAATTTTTATATAGACGATCTATTGACAGGATGTGAGACAGAAGATGAAGCTGTTAGAATTTACCACGACATAAACAAACTATTGAACTTAGGAGGCTTCGAGTTACAAAAATGGAGCAGTAACAATGGCTATGTGTTAAACTAAAAAGGTAAATAAATGAGATGATCATAAACTGCCTCTTAAGGTCAATAGATTGGTCAAGGTACTAAGAATTAGTTGGAATCATGAATCAGACAGCTTTTCGTATTTTCTGAACTTATCTGATCTAAATGAAAAAAATACGAAACCACGAATTCTTTCTGATGTCGCTCAACTATACGATCCGCTTGGCTGGATAGCTCCTTTGTTGTTATTCCAAAAATAATGATGCAAAAGTTGTGAAAAATGGGAATAGAATGGGACGATTCTTTACGTGGAGAACTGCTAGCAGAATGGCTACACGTTAGGGAAAATTTGATTCACCTTAAAGATGTTAGTATATCGAGGTGGTTACACTGTTCTCACACAAGTTTAACAGAGTCGCATGTTTTTGCAGACGCATCACGTGGAGCTGTTGTGTATGCTCGAATGGTCGGCGGAGACAAAATTTACGTAAATTTAATATCAGCGAAAACAAAAGTCGCTCTTGTTGACAAACAAGTTTCAATTCCAAGATTGGAACTCTGCGGTGCTGTATTAGCAACTAAATAGATATTTGAGACATCTCAAGTAATTTCTAATTATTTGAGATCTAAATACTGGATATTACGAGCTAAAAACCTAACAAAGAAAACTTACCGAGAATGTGTCAATTGTATTAGGTATTTCAAAAAGAATACCACGCAACTAAAGGGTCACTTGCCAGAAGTGCGAGTAAAACCTAACCGAGCCTTTAGATCAGCTGGTGTGGACTACGCAGGTCCCATCAATATTCGTTTCTCACCGGGAAGAGGAGCTGAATCGTACAAGAGTTACATATGTTTGTTTATATGTATGCGTGCCATACATTTGGAAGCTGTCACCAACATGACTGCGAAAGGATTTATCGCAGTCTTTCGGCGATCCACATCGAGACGAGGCGATTGTTATGATATTTATAGTGGTAATGGTACTAACTTCGTGGGACCAAACAAGCAGCTGAGGGACATATTCAACAGTGCCAAATCTTCGATTCCTGGTGAAGTAGCAGAGTTGTTAGCCCTATCGCGTACTACATGGCATTTCATGCCTCCTCATGCACCCAATTTCGTTGGTTTATGGGAGGCTGTGGTGCGCAGCAAGAAAACTCACCTTTTGAAAAAATGATTTTTGATGCTACCCTCGGCTACGAGGAGCTAGCTTACAGTATTGGCACAAATCGAGGCGTGTTTAAATTCACGGCCCATAACTATGCTAAGTGATGATCTAAATGACCCTCTTCCTCTGACACCTGGCCACTTTCTAACTGGCGAACCTTTGTTAAATTTAAGTATCGAAAATTATACAAATTGTAATATTTCTAGTTTAGATAGATGGAGGCTACCTCAGAAAATGGTCAACGATTTCTGGAACAGATGGCACAAGGAATATCTTATAAATCTGAACCAAAGACATAAGTGGAATACCAAAAATACTGAGCCAGAAATCGATAACGTAGTGATTTTAAAAGAGGATAATATTCATCCAAGTAAGAGGATATTGGGTAAAATAATTGAAAAACATGTGAGTCCCGATGGCATTACTCGTGTGGTGTCAGTTAAATGTAAGAACGGTGTTTATAAACGACCTTTAAGTAAATTATATATCCATACCAAATGTATCTTAGTAATAAACCTATTCATTAACTTCACTTTATTATTGTTTACCTATTTAGGTACTAAGTTAACTAGCGTTGTAAACTTAACTTCTATTCATGTTTTGTTTATAATAATTAAATAAGTCATTTATTTCGTAACAAAATACATTGTGTCGAAATTTGTGGTAAGTAAAAACACCACTAAAACATTACGATATATTAGAATTGAATTAAATAAATAAAGAAAACCTTCAAATAACAATAACTTTCCATAACAATAATAATTTATGAATAATTTAATAAAATGTCAAGGATAGAAATTCAATAATAATCACACATCGACCACTCATATTATGTCACTCATACAAAAACAAATTCGAAAACAGTGATTATCTGCTGCTCATCGTGCAAGTCGTTTAATGTTCACTAGAGAGCACCTTAATTTAGACTGTCCAAGGTTCGGCTGCAATACTTTTTACCGATGAATGCAAGATTATACTTTTGACTGACGATCGACGTCTTAAGTATGGAGAAGATCTGGAGAACGGTTTCATGTCCCTGCATCTATGAAAAAAAAGTTTCGGTAGACCCAGTGTTATGGTCTGGAGCGGTATAACCTTACGTCGCAAAACTGGGCTCGTAATTCTTAACGAAGGTACTGAATCGGCCCAAAATCATGTTAAGAATGTGGTGCAACTCCACTTTACTCCATCCGCACAAAAAGCAGTACAAGGGTTCATCTTGATGCAGGATAGTGCATCAAGACCGCATACGGCGTGACTAACAATGCAAACGTTCGCTGACATTGAATTTGACCTGAATTCCATTGAGAATTTTTGGTATGAGTTAAAAAGAAGGGTAAATGATAGTGAAATTCTCATCATCACGCAACAGGACCTCATAAATGCTCTAAAAACTTGTTTGAAGAGGATTCCTGAAGAAAATGAGCGGTGTTTATTTGGGAGCAAGCCTTCTAATTCTCAAATGAGGAAATGCGTAATTAAAACAGAATACTTAAAACCAAACTTTTTTTTATTAAATTATTGAAAGTTAAATACTTTTTGGATAAAATTTAATCTATAATTACCTTCTTTAATAAACCATATGTCAGTATTATTTGGATACCTAATATTAATTAAATGAAAATGTTTAGGTAACCCTTATTTTGTTTAGATTTTCTCGAAGCCATTCGTTGGTAAATGAAAGCGCTGTAGGCCGAGTACCTCTGTCGCGTGGTCGAGGCTTATCTGACGGACAGGGCCGTCACCTACCCCGGTCATCAGGGAGAATGGAACCGGCGAGAGATGTCGTGCGGTGTCCCACAGGGATCGGTCTTGGGGCCATATCTGTGGGACATCTGGTACGACTGGGTGCTGCGTGCCGACCTCCCTAGCGGCGTCAGCGTTATTTGCTACGCTGACGACACGCTGGTCCTGGCACAGGGGAGGTCGCACCAGGCGGCGGCTGAATTAGCGACACACGGGGTTGCGACAGTCGTTGAAAGGATCCGGCAATTGGGACTCGAGGTGGCCCTGCACAAGTCCGAGGCCATGTGTTTTCATGGTCCTCGGAACGCGCCACCACCTGGCTCCCAAATAACGCCTTTTAATATAATATTTGCGAATATGAGCAACACCGCGTGCGGATATATCCGCCCCCTCATTTTTGATGCTATTATATTACGAGTCGGTGATAATACTGTACAGCTCCCTAATAAAACGCAATCGACAGTGGCAAAACTTAATAGGGATGGCTCATTTATACTATCATATTTGTAGCAATTTTAATTGGTCTAAATAAGGTTTTCCTACTAGGTACTTCGGAATAGCCAGTAATATAAAGGAAATAATTTTAAATTATCGGTTATTTCCACTGGTTTCCTACATATTAAAAATGTATGTGTCACTAGTTAAGATAGAATGCGAACTTCGTCTGCAACCGTTACATATTCGCAGATATTACTTAGCCGGTAAATTCTTTTTGAACCTCAAATCTTTTATAAATGGATCTTTTATAGATGGAATACATGTGAAATTGTTACTATACTTAATATTTATTGTCAGGGTACTTATTGGAGATAGCACATATTTCTGAAACATTAAATAATATATACGTGTACTCCAGCGATGTATTGAGATTATTTTCGCTTAATACGTGGATAAGCGGTGTGAACTTATGTTGTATGATTAAACAACAAATTAAAGAGGTGACCGAAGCTAAGAAATCATACGATCACTATCAACTTCGAATTATATGTAATAGAAATTTTAGCAGGACCTATTCTGGTTATTACAGGATTTATATGGATGGATCTAAATTTCGAGGTAATGTTGGAGCTGCGTTTTTTGACCCTTAAAGTAATGCCTCCTGGAAGTTCAAATTAAATTCAAACATTTCTGTAATGTATTCCGAGTTGATAGCTATATTCAAAGCCATTGCATATTGTAATTGCATAATGCAATTTGGAGAGTGAGTGGTGAGTGGAGATAACTGTCACAAACAATGCCGAGTTATCTGTGCACATAATTATGATACTATACTAGAATGCGAAAGGGAGAGGAAAAAAATCATTGTCTGTACTTTACAAGGGACTTGTCGAAAACGTTAGCTATTTAGCTATAGTAGCAGGAAAAACGGTCTATAGTTTGTTATAATAGGTAGGTGCCTACCTACACATGAACATGGTACGTTTTTGATTACCCGTACAAAAATGTCATATATAAAGGTTGGATTTAAAATAAGTTAGACACAAGTAAAATTAAAAAACCCCGACACATTTTTATTTTATGCCACATGATTTATCTAGTAGTAGACACGCTTCGATACGACATCTTGCGAAAACACTCCGATTCAAACAGTAAAACGCACATAACTTTAGATAGGCTGAACCAATTTTCATCGAACATAGCAAATAACACTATAAAATCACCAAACAAACCAAAAAAAAATGAAATCAGAATTGGTTCATCCGTTTAGGAGCTATGACAGCGACACAAATACACATATTATAAAACCCCTCTTTTTCCATCGGAGGTTTAAGATAAGTGTTTTACTGTTTTAGGAGCTTGTGTCGCACGGGACAATCTTTGGGGTTAAGCAATACTTGCCGAGGCTGGTCTGAGGATGAGTTACCATTCCTAACATTTGTTTTATTTTTTTATTTAACGATAGGCTCGCGTTTGACCATTCTCTCGTCTGATGGTAAGCGATGATGCATTAAATGATCTGTTTTTTATTTGATTCAATTTCATAAAATTTATAAAAATTTCATGAAATAGGTATAATCAGTACACGTTGATGATAAGTCGTGAAATTTTCATACATTTTTGATAAAATCATTTTTATTATCCGCTGTATATTTTCATTATTAAAACATCATTTAATCGCCGGATATTCGTTTGACCTGTAGTGTAAATAGAGAATTTTTGGAACAGAGTTTGCTATGAATAAAGTTGAGTATCCTCTGTCACTCAACATTGCTTTATTATTATTCACGAGAGAAGAGACTTCACAAAAACAGGAAAGCCACGATAATATAATATTTAAACGTGTAGTTATTGGCTTCCATAATTATAAGTATATACATCGAATGTATTTTGTAATTCTAAATATATAATTATATAGGTACACCAAAACAAGGCAATCATCAACAATTACCCACTAAGCTGACTACAATAAGCGCACTGAGTGTTATAATTACCTTGTTTCTAATAATAAATTATTTTTCAATAAACAGATTACTGGTACCGACGTATTCCCCGCCAGGACGTGATAAGTGACCCATTTTCAACTTGTAAACTCCTAAGGAAACCTAGTCAGAAATCCATGGGTTTCTTCCCCAGAATTCGTCCCTTTTGACAAACACACTTTTTAAGGCATTTGTCTTAAAAATTAATAATTCAATGATCTTCATTGTTCGTTGAAATGGAAGATAAAGCCTTAAAAAAACTTTTGACGTTAAAAAATATTCTGAAACATGAAAGTGTTTCAATGCCGGTACTTCTAAAGATTTCGTTCTGAAGATAGCTACGGTTTCGAATGATAATGACAGATGTCAACTTGACGTAACACTAAGCACTAGTTTTTGGCGCGAAAAAGAAGATCGGACAAGAGATCTAGTAAGAATATGGCGGGTTGGATTGGGTTATGAATTCGTGATAAAACCTTAGGAGAAATACAGTGAGTATTACCGTTTGTTGGTGTAGATCAAACTACGTGCTTAGTGGAATGTCATAAACGCTATACTCGAATACATAACGTGATTTAGTTACATTGTGACCCTACACACAAGCAAAGAAGCATCTAGCCCGAAAAGAACCCATGCAAATAATGACTTTTCCTGACAATTATATAGTCTTCCCTACATCAGATCGTGGGATATAAGGGCTAGTTATTAAGGAGACTAGTGAAATAACAATCGCACAACATGGGATCAATGAAATTACCTATTGAAAGAAAGTTTGTATTCCGTAAGAACATAATCTTATTATCAGCACAAGGAGTGACTGAAAGCCGTTCCTCAACCATAAAGTTTGATCATGATGGTTTGAAAGCTTACTGAAAGGTCTACTTCTTGTTCAATTAAATTTGATGAGTTTACAATAATAGTAACTAGTTTAAACTAATGAAGATAACTAAATTCACATAATTATCATTTTCACTAAGGCCGGTAAATATTAGTTTACTTGAAAAGTGCCTGAAAATGGTTTGTTTTAAATCAATGCCTCAGGCTTTTGATCTCAGCTGTTTAGTTAAATCGTAAGAATACTGGAAGGATTCCAATAAGTTGGTACAAAAACCAGGAACTAAAATCAAGACTTGATTTTGCAAATCAAGTATTGATTTTGCAATCATCATTTTCTCAATTTTGCAATCATCCGTCGACCACATCATCGCTTACCATCAGGTGAGATAGTGGTCAAGCGCGAGCCTATTTACAATAAAAAAAAAAAAACATGGCCTGGAGGGAATCATGACTATTTTGGAAACATGGTTAACAACTTTCAAAAGTACCTCAAGTGATGGGATTCTTAACTCTACCTGCCTGGTAGTTAAAAGTAATGGTATTAAAGTGGTAATTGAAGAATGTGCTGCGCATGAGAAAGTTCAGATTTACCTAACATCTGACTACGGGAAGTATCAACAGTAACTGGAGAGGTCACTTTGTTCTTATTTTTATTTGTTTTTTTATTGGGCAAAAATTACCAGCCTTTTGTGGTTTTACTGGTATTTTTGGTTTACAACAATTACAATGTTTTTGTCTGTTAAAAGAAAATATAAGAGAAAAAAAAGCAATTTCTTGCAAATTTAAACGTTGTTAGGCGTTGTTTCAAATTATAGATAATTATGGTTTTCTCAAAACTTTTTAACTTTTGTGGCTGAAACATGGTATCATTATCTTTGTTGTTACTCTTTGACTGTGACTAGTGATGTTTGATTTTTATTTACTGTGTGTAATTGATACCTAATTGTTGGTCTGGTAATCACTGGTGAACCTGCTGGACATAAGGTCTAAGGTTTAATCTCTGGACAAAATGTAGTGGTATCCTATTGCCTGGAGCTTGGCCTTGGTTGGTGAGTTAAGGGTGCGCTATACTGCCGGAGTCTGTATTTCCTGATAGCTACAACCTGGGAGTCTTCAGGTCAGAGTGAATAGGTTTCTTCTAGGCAAATGTGCTTCATCGTCGACCACATCATCGCTTACCATCAGGTGACATAGTGGTCAAGCGCAAGGCAACAATAAAAAAAAAAGATTCAGCTCTGCTCGCAGACATCGATTGGTGAGTGCAGACATGTTATTTTGTGTTATAAAATTATCTTTATGTAAAGATATTCGAATGTGGCATAATATAGTAGTTAGTGCTCTAGTGACAGTAATTATAACAGAAATCTTGTAATTTCTTCATATTGGTAGTGTGTCTACATGTGGTTATGTCGTTCATTAATTTATTGCCGTTTTGATGGTTCAGAGGCTGGGACACTGGATGCCGCTGTGTGTGTCGTGAGTTTCTTTCTCATGTAAAGTAGATATTTGCGTGGGCTGCAAATGGTTGTTCTAGGTCTGACTGTTCGTGAGTGTGGGTTTGGGGTGTTTGTGAACGCTCCCATAATACTTGTTGATTTGATATCTGAGGATAAAGAGAATCGATAGTGTGAAAGTGTGAAAAAAGGTTGGGATTTGTCAGGAAAGATGACAAGCGAGGCCACTTCAGCAGAGAGAAACTTTACTAGCTTGCATGTTCAACTTAAGGAAGAACACAATCAAGCTTAAGTTATTTTGGGAGTTGAAACACGAACCGAACACTGAACATGAGAGATTTTCAAAAGAAGAAGAAAAATGTGAAGAATATTACGAAGCTACAACCATCAGAGATACAAAGGGAATATATGTGGTGAAATTGCCAATAAAAAGGAAAATCTAGAAGGTCAAAGGTCGAAGGAGGTAGCTGCTAAAAGATTCGAGTTCTTAGAGAAGCAGTTTGCAAAAAATGATAAGGTTCTTGAAGATTACTATGAGAAGGGTAGGTACAGGCAAAGAACAGGGAATGTCACAAGTTTAAATTTTTTTATTATTTATTGGCAAGCAAATCTTTATGTATTATAGTTTTATTTTCAATCACTAATTTAAAGTAAACGTAAGGTGCCAAAAAGACGTTTTTGTTTATGGCCGAAACGAAAAGAACCGGGAATGTCCATGACATTCCGGTACATTCCGGAAAAAAAAAAAAAAAAATTACATTCTTCTAAACTTTTAACTGCGTTTTTAAATCTGCGAATACATAAATCTCAATCACATGGTTCAAGTAAATTCTGCAGATATCGACAACCCTAAGGCGGTATATCTTCCCCACCACGGCGTAGTTAGTGAAGATAAAGATATGACGAAACTTCGCGTGGTATTCGACGCTTCGCTTTTCGTATTTTCTGAAAGGCGTTAATAATGTTTCTCTAAATGACAATTTACTAGTGGGGTCCTAAACTTCAACAAGATTTACGTCACATTGTAATGAGATTGAAGACTCATAAAATTTGTATAACAGCAGATATCATCAAAATCAACGTTTATCAGTGTTTAATTGAACGTGTATCAGTGTTTAAACACTTCAAACTAGAGAGACTGACCTTTGGAACGTCATGTGCACCTTACCTTGCTGTGTAATCACTACATACATTAGCAGACGATGAGAAATCAACATTTCCAGTTGCTGCTAAAATAACAAAGAACGATTTTTATATAAACGATCTATTGACAGGATGTGAGACAGAAGATGAAGCTGTTAGAATTTACCACGACATAAACAAACTATTGAACTTAGGAGGCTTCGAGTTACAAAAATGGAGCAGTAACAATGGCTATGTGTTAAACTAAAAAGGTAAATAAATGAGATGATCATAAACTGCCTCTTAAGGTCAATAGATTGGTCAAGGTACTAAGAGTTAGTTGGAATCAAGAATCAGACAGCTTTTCGTATTTTCTGAACTTACCTGATCTAAATGAAAAAAATACGAAACCACGAATTCTTTCTGATGTCGCTCAACTATACGATCCGCTTGGCTGGATAGCTCCTGTTGTTGTTCTTCCAAAAATAATAATACAAAAGTTGTGGAAAATGGGAATAGGATGGGACGATTCTTTACGTGGAGAACTGCTAGCAGAAAGGCTACACGTTAAGGAAAATTTGATTCACCTTAAAGATGTTAGTATATCGAGGTGGTTACACTGTTCTCACACAAGTTTAACAGAGTCGCATGTTTTTGCAGACGCATCACAGGCAGCGTGTGGAGTTGTTGTGTATGCTCGAGTGGTCGGCGGAGACAAAATTTACGTAAATTTAATATTTATTTATTTATTTATTTATTTAAACTTCATGTACAATGGTGATACATAGGCGGACTTAATGCAGCAAGGCATTCTCTACCAGTCAAAACCTCAGCGAAAACAAAAGTCGCTCTTGTTGACAAACAAGTTACAATTCCAAGATTGGAACTCTGCGGTGCTGTATTAGCAACTAAATAGATATTTGAGACATCTCAAGTAATTTCTAATTATTTGAGATATAAATACTGGATATTACGAGCTAAAAACCTAACAAAGAAAACTTACCGAGAATGTGTCAATTGTATTAGGTATTCCAAAAAGAATACCACGCAACTAAAGGGTCACTTGCCAGAAGTGCGAGTAAAACCTAACCGAGCCTTTAGATCAGCTGGTGTGGACTACGCAGGTCCCATCAATATTCGTTTCTCACCGGGAAGAGGAGCTAAATCGTACAAGGGTTACATATGTTTGTTTATATGTATGCGTGCCATACATCTGGAAGCTGTCACCAACATGACTGCGAAAGGATTTATCGCAGTCTTTCGGCGATCCACATCGAGACGAGGCGATTGTTATGATATTTATAGTGGTAATGGTACTAACTTCGTGGGAGCAGACAAGCAGCTGAGGGACATGTTCAACAGTGCCAAATCTTCGATTCCTGGTGAAGTAGCAGAGTTGTTAGCCCTATCGCGTACTACATGGCATTTCATACCTCCTCATGCACCCAATTTCGTTGGTTTATGGGAGGCTGTGGTTCGCAGCAATAAAACTCACCTTTTGAAAAAATGATTTTTGATGCTACCCTCAGTTACGAGGAGCTAGCTACAGTATTGGCACAAATCGAGGCGTGTTTAAATTCACGGCCCATAACTATGCTGGTAAGTATGATCTAAATGACCTTCTTCCTCTGACACCTGGCCACTTTCTAACTGGCGAACCTTTGTTAAATTTAAGTATCGAAAATTATACAAATTGTAATATTTCTAGTTTAGATAGATGGAGGCTACCTCAGAAAATGGTCAACGATTTCTGGAACAGATGGCACAAGGAATACCTTATAAATCTGAACCAAAGACATAAGTGGAATACCAAAAATACTGAGCCAGAAATCGATAATTTCTCCAAGTAAGTGGATGTTGGGTAAAATAATTGAAAAACATGTGGGTCCCGATGGCATTACTCGTGTGGTGTCAGTTAAATGTAAGAACGATGTTTATAAACGACCTTCAAGTAAATTATATATCCTACCTGAACCAAATGTATCTTAGTAATAAACCTATTCATTAACTTCCCTTTATTATTGTTTACCTTATTCATGTTTTGTTTATAATAATCAAATAAGTCATTTATTTCGTAACAAAATACATTGTGTCGAAATTTGTGGTAAGTAAAAACACCACTAAAACATTACAATATATTAGAATTGAATTAAAAAAATAAAGAAAACCTTCAAATAACAATAACTTTCAATAACAATATAAATTTATGAATAATTTAATAAAATGTCAAGGATAGAAATTCAATAATAATCACACATCTGACCACTCACATGTCAGTCATCCAAAAACAAATTCGAAAACAATGATTATCTGCTGCTCATCGTGCAAGTCGTTTAATGTTCACTAGAGAGCACCTTAATTTAGACTGTCCAAGGTTCGGCTGAAATACTTTTTACCGATGAATGCAAGATTATACTTTTGACTGACGATCGACGTTTTAAGTATGGAGATGATCTGGAGAACGGTTTCATGTCCCTGCATCTATATAAAAAAAGTTTCGGTAGACCCAGTGTTATGGTCTGGGGCGGTATAACCTTACGTCGCAAAACTGGGCTCGTAATTCTTAACGAAGGTACTGAATCGGCCCAAAATCATGTTAAGAATGTGGTGCAACTCAACTTTACTCCATCCGCACAAAAAGCAGTACAAGGGTTCATCTTGATGCAGGATAGTGCATCAAGACCGCATACGGCGTGACTAGCAATGCAAACGTTCGCTGACATTGAATTTGAGATGTTGCAGTGCCCAGCCAGGAGTTATGACCTGAATTCCATTGAGAATTTTTGGGATGAGTTAAAAAGAAGGGTAAATGATAGTGAAATTCTCATCATCACGCAACAGGACCTCATAAATGCTCTAAAAACATGTTTGAAGAGGATTCCTGAAGAAAATGAGCGGTGTTTATTTGGGAGCAAGCCTTCTAATTCTCAAATGAGGAAATGCGTAATTAAAACAGAAAACTTAAAAACAAACTTTTTTTTACTAAATTATTGAAAGTTAAATACTTTTTGGATAAAATTTAATTTATAATTACCTTCTTTAATAAACCATATGTCAGTATTATTTGGATACCTAATATTAATTAAATGAAAATGTTTAGGTAACCCTTATTTTGTTTAGATTTTCACGAAGCCATTCGTTGGTAAATGAAAGCGCTGTAGGCCGAGTACCTCTGTCGCGTGGTCGAGGCTTTTCTGACGGACAGGGCCGTCATCTACCCCGGTCATCAGGGAGAATGGAACCGGCGAGAGATGTCGTGCGGTGTCCCACAGGGATCGGTCTTGGGGCCATATCTGTGGGACATCGGGTACGACTGGGTGCTGAGTGCCGACCTCCCTAGCGGCGTCAGCGTTATTTGCTACGCTGACGACACGCTGGTTCTGGCACAGGGGAGGTCGCACCAGGCGGCGGCTGAATTAGCGACACACGGGGTTGTGACAGTCGTTGAAAGGATCCGGCAATTGGGACTCGAGGTGGCCCTGCACAAGTTCGAGGCCATGTGTTTTCATGGTCCTCGGAACGCGCCACCACCTGGCTCCCAAATAACGGCTTTTAATATAATATTTGCGAATATGAGCAACACCGCGTGCGGATATATCCGCCCCCTCATTTTTGATGCTATTATATTACGAGTCGGTTAAAATACTGTACAGCTCCCTAATAAAACGCAATCGACAGTGGCAAAACTTAATAGGGATGGCTCATTTATACTATCATATTTGTAGCAATTTTAATTGGTCTAAATAAGGTTTTCCTACTAGGTACTTCGGAATAGCCAGTAATATACTTAAAGGAAATAATTTTAAATTATCGGTTATTTCCACTGGTTTCCTACATATTAAAAATTGATGTGTCACTAGTTAAGATAGATTAATTAATGACATTCATGTGATGGAATGCGAACTTCGTCTGCAACCGTTACATATTCGCAGATATTACTTAGCCGGTGAATTCTTTTTGAACCTCAAATCTTTTATAAATGGATCTTTTATAGATGGAATACATGTGAAATTGTTACTATACTTAATATTTATTGTCAGGGTACTTATTGGAGATAGCACATATTTCTGAAACATTAAATAATATATTCGTGTACTCCAGCGATGTATTGAGATTATTTTCGCTTAATACGTGGATAAGCGGTGTGAACTTATCTTGTATGATTAAACAACAAATTAAAGAGGTGACCGAAGCTAAGAAATCATACGATCACTATCAAATTCAAATTATACAAAATTCAAATTATATATTCCGGCGGCCCCACGCGTGCTAATCGTCGCAGACGGCTTTCGCTCACCACCGCAGCTTCGGCTTGTTGGCCGGCTTCGCCGGCCAGCCTCAGCCGCGACGCCTCGCTCGCAGCCGCCTGCTCCTCAGCCCGTGGGCCGCCTCGCCCCTACGCGCCTGCGCGATTTTAAATTACACTCTAGGGGTAGGACGAACAAGACTACGTAGAGTCGGTTTTGCAGCAATTCGGTTCTGTCACTTTCAAAACAAATAAGTTGAATCCGAAGCCTGGTCATCCTGTGAGTGTTGCTGGCGTGCATGAACCACAGAAAATTGCAAATCTTTTCCAAAAGCTTTTTAAGGTTGAGTCGCCATTGGGTACGGCATCGCGGACGCTTGATGTTGACTGTGGAGCCGGAGATCTTAAAGTCAGGTTTTCAGCTAAAGATGTGGTAAAAATTATCAAAGGCATGGTAAGAGGTAAATCTCCTGGACACGACAGCCTCAGCATCGAGCATTTGCAAAATGCAGGCTGTCACTTACCGCGTGTTCTGGCTATGTTTTTTAATTTATGTGTTAGCCATTCTTACCTACCAGATAAATTGATGCTCACGGTTGTTGTGGCAATATCTAAAAATAAAACCGGAGATACTTCCCATTTACTAAATTACAGACCGATTTCGTTAGCCACTGTTATAGCGAAAGTACTGGACAGTCTGCTTGACCAACAGCTGGCAAAGCATATCAAGCTCCATGACGCGCAATTTGGCTTTAGATCTGGTTTGTCCACGGAGAGTGCCATCATGTGCCTCAAGCAGACTGTTCAATATTACAGTGATCGGAAAACTCCTATTTTTGCTTGCTTTCTGGACCATTCGAAAGCTTTCGACCTAGTTTCATATGATAAGCTATGGGAGAAGCTGGAAACTGAGACAGATTGCAACCCGGAAGTTATTTCTGTTTTTAGGTATTGGTACAACAACCAGAAAAATACTGTACGATGGGCAAACTCGTTCTCGGACGTGTATAGGTTGCAATGCGGGGTGAGACAGGGTGGACTAACCTCCCCTAAGCTATACAACCTATACATTAACCGGCTTGTCGGAGAACTCAGTAGTACCAATGTCGGGTGTCACATTGACGGAATCTGTGTGAACAACATAAGTTACGCAGATGACATGGTACTGCTGAGTCCATCGATTGGAGGGTTGCGTAAGTTGGTACGTGTCTGTGAATCTTATGCGGAGGCCCATGGGCTCAGATACAATGCTAAGAAAAGTGAGCTGTTAGTGTTTAAGGGGCGTGGTAAAAGCTACGAGACTGTACCCTCAGTCACATTAGCAGGAACCGCCTTAAACAGAGTGTCACAGTTCAAGTATCTGGGCCACTGGGTCTCCGAAGACCTTAAGGACAATGCGGATGTGGAAAGAGCACGTAGGGCGTTGGCTGTTCGGTGTAACATGTTGGCCCGCAGGTTCGCACGAAGCAGTAATCAAGTCAAAGTTACACTTTTTAAGTCTTACTGCCAAACTCTTTACACGTGCAGCCTGTGGGTTAACTACACACAAGGAGCATACAGCGCCTTGCGTGTTCAATACAACAACACGTTCAGGGTGCTGCTGGGGCTGCCGCGATTCTGCAGTGCATCAACTATGTTCGCAGAACTGCACACGGATGGCTTTAATGCCCTAATAAGAAAACAATGTGCGTCGCTGCTGCGTTGCGTAGGTCCAGCAGCAACAGCTTACTAAGCGTGTTCGCGGACAGGTGGGACTCTCCACTGCTGCGTCACTGGATGCGCTTACACACTGCCTTGTGAGCAGTGGACAGTTCCTCCGCGTCAAATTTTAATTTGTTGCCTCTTTTGTGTTGTCACTGGTTATTGTTTGTATCTTTTTATGTGATGTGAATTGTTTTTCTTCGTTGTATTTTGTGTTGTTTATTTTGTAATGTTTAACGTGTATTTCATTCTATGTTTTGTAAATGTACCTATGGTCAGAAAGTCTGAAAATAAACGTTAATTATTATTATTATTATATTAAATTTTTAACCAACAATATTATTTAATTGTTACAGAAACTATAGCAAATTGGTTTGATCAGAATTATGTATGGGGCACTACAAGTTCACCACCACCATTTCCACCCAAAGTCTGGAGTACGTATCTACTAGAAAAGGAAAATAGACCTAGGACACAAAATCACGCAGTGGCATGGCACAACAGAATTGCACATTTTGTGGGAAAACACCATCCTGGATTTTATTTTTTGGCAAAAAAGATCGTTCAAGAAATAAAACATCAAACCATTGAAATAGATAAACTGGATGTCCGAACAGCACTTATACCAAAAAAAAAAAATACATGGAAAAAACAAAAAGAATTGAAAAAATTATTAGTAAAAAGTATGTTAGTATACTTCTAAACTAGCATATTTACAAGCAATTGCTAAAAATATACACCTAAAATAAATAATTACACATAATTAAGGACCACTGTTTCAATCAGTTAACTTCTATCTGAGGAATAACCGCCATATTTATTTCTCATAATAGAAGTTAACTGATTGACATATTGCGAGCTTCGGCTTGTTGGCCGGCTTCGCCGGCCAGCCTCAGCCGCGGTGGTGAGCGAAAGCCGTCTGCGACGATTAGCACGCGTGGGGCCGCCGGAAGCCCGCAGCGCCGGAGCCGAGACAGAAACCCTGCCTGCTGCATGTTTCCTGCTCGCTTGATTGCTGTATGCTTGCTTGCATGCTGCATGCTTGCTTGCATGCTGCATGCTTGCTTGCATGCTGCATGCTTGCTTGCATGCTGCATGCTTGCTTGTTTGCTGCATGCTTGCTTGCATGCTTGCTTGCATGCTGTATGCTTGCTTGCATGCTGTATGCTTGCTTGCATGCTGTATGTGTAAATAAATTTATGCTTTAGGATATTATGCTTAAAAAAGTTATGCTTTAGAACTTTATGCTTAATAAATTTATGCTTTAGAATATTCTGCTTAATCATTATTATGGTTAGAGAAATTATGCCTAAAAAAATGATGCGTAAGCTGTTATGCGTAATTATATTATATGAAAATATAATTATGCCAAACAAAATTATGCTAAGATATATTAGGTCTTAAAATTTTATGCAAATGAATAGGGAACCATTTTTTTATACAAAAACTGTCAAAACATCTAATATATTCTTCAGATATAAAAGTTATCTCGCGATTGAAAATCGTTTAAGTTACATAATGTTATGTATAATAAATCATTTGCATGAAAATTGTTTTTGTTATTTATATTAATTGTATGCCTAAATATTATTATGCTATCATTAGGCCTACTAACGTTATGCGAATCAAATTTATGCCAAAACAAATTAGTCTTTAAGATGATTATGCCAACATAAAATGTATGCCTACAAAAATTATGCCGAAGTATTATTATGCCAAAACAAATTGTGCCAAAATCGTTATGCCGAAGTATATTAGGGTAAAGAACATTATGCGAAAAGAAGGGATCCCAAGAGGACATCGAGGAGTTTTAGAGGTTTGGAGTCCCACATATCTGCGCTATCTCCTCGTGCTAGTGCAGTAAGCATGAGCAATTCTCCACGCTAAAAAAGACCATTCTAATAGCAGTTTTAATGTGCTGTTTAAGGTATTTTGCCTTTTTGCCGAAAATTGTTCGGCTTATGGATTATCATTTATAAGTTTTTAAACTGTCATGGTACCTAACATTAACATTATAACCGGGATAATTACCATGTTTACACAACAGACAGAACACCACTATATCCCTAGACTGGTGAGGGAAGCTATCGAGATTACCAAATATAGCAATTTCAACCGGGGGGATGGGTTTCAACTGTCGAGAGCTTGGAATCCAGTGGTTCAGCTCTGTAAACCCTGTAAAAGTGCCGAAAAAAGTTCGCGAGCGGACACAGTGAGTTTCGTGTGTCGAACAGAATCGAGTTGTGAGTGACAATGGTAGCGGTGCTGAGCGCAAAAAAACGAACAAGAAAGAGGGTAGACCGTTTTGTCTCCTCATAAACACCCACCCGCAATAACTTCAGTTTATCCGCAATAACTTCTGTTTATCCGTGATCATGGTGCTTGCAACAGCACCGAAATATCGGAAACTTGAAACGAACAGTAAACATGATAAATATCCCGGTTATAATGTTAATGTTAGATTATCACTTGCCAACCAACGTTTCGCCGATGTTTCACTTTGACAACTAACGATTAGCAAATTTTTGAATGACGTTTCATTTGGTAGAATTATTGTTAAGCTGATTATTAAAATGACACAAAACGTTTTGGGACATTTATCATATGTCAAACATTTCACGAGGCCACACAACTATAAGATGAATGACGTTTTGTCAGTGTAACAGTGTATTATCAATGAATCAGTCGAAGAGCGAGCGAAGCGAGCTCGGGAGCTTAGGGCACCCCGACACGGACAGGTTAGGTTCGAAGGAGGATGATGATGTTAGGTTACGTTATTAAACGAAACCCTACTAGATTTGGTAAATGATAAACAACTAAATGAATAATACGCAAACTAAAACATTCTGCTACTTGAAAGTTGGCATTTTAAAAAGTGTCAATATGAAAAGCAGACCAAACTTACAGTTGGTAACTGTGAGGTTGTGAAATAAATCAAAATTATATGATAAGTTGGAAAATTATTATTCGCCGAATGAAAATTCTGCGAAACGTTAGTTGCCAAGGCAAACAATTTTCGGCGAAAGGGCAGAGAACCGTTGTTTAAAGATGAACTCTGAGAAAATAACAAAAATTACATAAACGTTGGATGTTTTCGGCATCTATGAGTCCTTGTCGTCTTCAGAAGCTTAATTGTTGTGAATGTGTCACACTATCGCATTCTGCTGGTAATACGTCAAATTACCAGTAACCCTGTATATTACATACTAGTATCGACACATCTGTTTTAACAAATTTATACATAACGTACCTCGGTATAAATACATTTGTTACCGTTAAGACAATTGTCACTTACATGAGAAAAATACAAAAAAAAATGAATTATTATCCCAGAAAGCGTAAAAGAAAAACAAATGGTTAATTGGTCGACTGAAAACTATTAACTAACTACACTGGCCTTCAAAACTTAGTACCACACTTATAAAATTACAATTTCTCCTAAACTATAGAAATCAGATAGATTTATAGTAAATTTCATCAACTTCCTTCAAAATTATAGTATGCATTAGCAACGTTTAATTTTAAACATACTGGCAAAAATTCAAACAGCTGTTATTGCCTCCTCGGGCTCTGTTTACAGCTTCGAGCCGGTTTAGCATACAGAAGACGAGGATTCGGAGGCGATGTTGGGGAATATCTTATTTATACCTTTTTTTAAAGTTAAAATCTCTATATGTATTGGTACTTCTAAAGGTTTCGTTCTGAAGATAGCTACAGTTTCGAATGATAATGACAGATGTCAACTTGACGTAACACTAAGCACTAGTTTTTGGCGCGAAAAAGAAGATCGGACAAGAGATCTAGTAAGAATATGGCTGGTTGGATTGGGTTATGAATTCGTGATAAAACCTTAGGAGAAATACAGTGAGTATTACCGTTTGTTCGTGTAGATCAAATACGTGCTTAGTGGAATGTCGTATACGCTATTCTCAAATACATAACGTGATTAGTTACATTGTGACCCTACACACAAGCAAAGAAGCATTTAGCCCGAAAAGAACCCATGCAAATAATGGATTTTCCTGACAATTATGTAGACTTCCCTACATCAGATCGTGGGATATAAGGGCTAGTTATTAAGGAGACTAGTGAAATAACAATCGCACAACTTGTGATCAGTGAAATTACCTATTAAAAGAAAGTTGGTATTCGGCAAGAACATAATCTTATTATCAGCACAAGGAGTGACTGAAAGACATTCCTCAACCATAAAGTTTGATCATGATGGTTTGATAGCTTACTGAAAGGTCTACTTCTTGTTCAATTAAATTTGATGAGTTTACAATAATAGTAACTAGTTTAAACTAATGAAGATAACTAAATTCACATAATTATCATTTTCACTAAGGCCGGTAAATATTAGTTTAGTTGAAAAGTGCCTGAAAATGGTTTGTTTTAAATCAATGCCTCAGGCTTTTGATCTGTTTAGTTAAATCGTAAGAATACTGGAAGGATTCCAATAAGTTGGTACAAAAACCAGGAACTAAAATCAAGACTTGATTTCGCAAATCATGGCCCGGAGGGAATCATGACTATTTTGGAAACATGGTTAACAAGTTTCAAAAGTACCTCAAGTGATGGTATTCTTAACTCTACCTGCCTGGCAGTTAAAAGTAATGGTAATAAAGTGGTAATTGAAGAATGTGCTGCGCATGAGAAAGTTCAGATTTACCTAACATCTGACTACGGGAAGTATCAACAGTAACTGGAGAGGTCACTTTGTTCTTATTTTTATTTGATTTTTAATTGGTCAAAAATTACCAGCCTTTTGTGGTTTTACTAGTATTTTTGGTTAACAACAATTACAATGTTTTTGTCTGTTAAAAGAAAATATAAAAGAAAAAAAAAGCAATTTCTTGCAAATTTAAACGTTGTTAGGCGTTGTTTCAAATTATAGATAATTATGGTTTTCACAAAACTCTTTAACTTTTGTGCCTTATGAAACATAGTATCATTATCTTTGCTGTTACCCTTTGACTGTGACTAGTGATGTTTGATTTTTATTTATTGTGCGTAATTGATACCTAATTGTTGGTCAGGTAATCGCTGGTGAACCTGCTGGACATGGGGTCTAGAGTTTAATCTCTGAACAAAATGTAGTGGTATCCTATAGCCTGGAGCTTGGCCTTGGTTGGTGAGTTAAGGGTGCGCTATACTGCCGGAGTCTGTATTTCCCATAGAAATATAAAATACAGGAGAAGTGGCAAGGGGGCGTGTCGGTGTCCGCGCGACGTGGTCTGACTGAGCATGTCACAGGCAAATGGCCGGTCTCCGCTAAACAGTGCGTTTTCGACCGTCATCGTGACAAATTACAAGAATGCCGTGTTGTTTAGTGGTTTCTTGTAAAAAGCGAAGCCTAAACCAAAACTTTGTAAATCATAAAATCACTTACAATAAGTGAGTACAAGTATTTCACTATATTTGTCTTTAAAATCATGAAAAACAACAAATCGTAAAATATTTCTTGCTTCTACTATGTTATTTTCGTATTGAAATATCACAGCGACTGTACTATTTTTGCATTAAATACATTGCCTCCTAACCATTACCTAAGTTAGTCGCTAAGTGACTGGACAAGCAATGTAAAAATCACAAAACGATACATCATTGAGCGGATGCATCGCGTAGTACGGCCGCTGCTCCTTGCGACGAGTTAGTGATGTGCTTGTGCAGATCCACTAACGTAGGCTATCGATAACAATGTCGATGACGAATGAAATATTATTATACATATTTTATTTTCAATTTGTCAACCGTTTTCAACCGGTTGGAAAATCGATGCGAAATAATGTGTATTACTTATTTTGATTACTTTACAGCGTAGTAGAGAAATGCGTAACCAACTTTTTGATAAAAAATGCAACCCCAATAATATCAAAGTGTCAAGTGCTGCACAAATACCTCCACTTTACAGGTCAGTGATTAAACACCATAGCACTAGCAGGGTTCAACAATACCTCCTGTTTCAATTCAATTTATTTATTTCAAGTAAAACAGACTCATAACATAATAACAAAAATAGCTGCACAAAACAATTAAAATTTGCTACATTAAAAATAAATTAAACAATTCGCTATGAAAGCCTAAACCAAAGTAACCGGATTTTTGATTGTTTAAATTTTTTGATTTACTTAATAATTTATATTTTTAGCTGCATATTTGTTTTAACTATAAAATTTTCTGGACAATTTTTTTTTATTTTTTTCAAGTAAACAAAAAAAAATGTACAATAATAAATGGGTGAATCGATAAGTTGCCGATTTAGTCAATCACTAGCGTGTATGTAAAATAAATTGCTTTTGCATAGCACAACGATAGCGACCGATGTGTTTGTGTGCGTAATTTGTACGGTGATTGGTATATACACGCTGTACTTGAAGGGATAAGGTTTATAATTTATTGTGTAGTACGTTCTGATTTAAGAAATGCGGGTGTGTGCGCGACTGCGTATCTATTGCCTTTACTGAACTGCATGTGTAGTAGTTGCCGTGTGGTAGGGGCAAACTGGAGACACAGGTTTCCGATATATTTTCGTCTACCGGGCATATCTCCTTGTTTTTTATATCTATGTTATTTCCTGATAGCTACAACCTGGAAGTCTTCAGGTCAGAGTGAATAGGTTTCTTCTAGGCAATTGTGCTTCATCGTCGACCACATCATCGCTTACCATCAGGTGAGATAGTGGTCAAGCGCAAGGCAACAATAAAAAAAAAAATTTAGACATTAGCAGACGATGAGAAATCAACATTTCCAGTTGCTGCTAAAATAGCAAAGAACGATTTTTATATAAACGGTCTATTGACAGGATGTGAGACAGAAGATGAAGCTGTTAGAATTTACCACGACATAAACAAACTATTGAACTTAGGAGTTACAAAAATGGAGCAGTAACAATGGCTATGTGTTAAACTAAATACGTAAATAAATGAGATGATCATAAACTGCCTCTTAAGGTCAATAGATTGGTCAAGGTACTAAGAGTTAGTTGGAATCAAGAATCAGACAGCTTTTCGTATTTTCTGAACTTACCTGACCTAAATGAAAAAAATACGAAACCACGAATTCTTTCTGATGTCACTCAACTATACGATCCGCTTGGCTGGATAGCTCCTGTTGTTGTTATTCCAAAAATAATGATACAAAAGTTGTGGAAAATGGGAATAGGATGGGACGATTCTGTACGTGGAGAACTGCTAGCAGAATGGCTACACGTTAGGGAAAATTTGATTCACCTTAAAGATGTTAGTATATCGAGGTGGTTACACTGTTCTCACACATGTTAAACAGAGTCGCATGTTTTTGCAGACGCATCACAGGCAGCTTGTGGAGCTGTTGTGTATGCTCGAGTTGTCGGCGGAGACAAAATTTACGTAAATTTAATATCAGCGAAAACAAAAGTCGCTCTTGTTGACAAAGAAATTTCAATTCCAAGATTGGAACTCTGCGGTGCTGTATTAGCAACTAAATAGATATTTGAGACATCTCAAGTAATTTCTAATTATTTGAGGTCTAAATACTGGATATTACGAGCTAAAAACCTAACAAAGAAAACTTACCGAGAATGATTGTGTCAATTGTATTAGGTATTCCAAAAAGAATACCACGCAACTAAAGGGTCAGTTGCCAGAAGTGCGAGTCAAACCTGACCGAGCCTTTAGATCAGCTGGTGTGGACTACGCAGGTCCCATCAATATTCGTTTCTCACCAGGAAGAGGAGCTAAATCGTACAAGGGTTACATATGTTTGTTTATATGTACGCGGGCCGTACATCTGGAAGCTGTCACCGACATGACTGCGAAATTATTTATCGCAGTCTTTCGGTGATGCACATCGAGACGAGGCGATTGGTATGATATTTATAGTGGTAATGGTACTAACTTCGTGGGAGCAGACAAGCAGCTGACGGACATGTTCAACAGTGCCAAATCTTCGATTCCTGGTGAAGTAGCAGAGTTGTTAGCCCTATCGCGTACTACATGGCATTTCATACTTCCTCATGCACCCAATTTCAATAGTGTATGGTAGGCTGGGGTGCGCAGCAAGAAAACTCACCTTAAAAAGTGATTTTTAATGCTACCCTCGCTTACGAGGAGCTACAGTATTGTCACAAATCGAGGCGTGTTTAAATTCACGGCCCATAACTATGCTAAGTGATGATCTAAATGACCCTCTTCCTCTGACACCTGGCCACTTTCTAACTGGCGAACCTTTGTTAAATTTAAGTATCGAAAATTATACAAATTCTAATATTTCTAGTTTAGATAGATGGAGGCTAACTCAGAAAATAGTCAACATTTCTGGAACAGATGGCACAAGGAATACCTTATAAATCTGAACCAAAGACATAAGTGGAATACCAAAAATACTGAGCCAGAAATCGATGACCTAGTGATTTTAAAAGAAGATAATATTCCTCCAAGCAGGTGGATATTGGGCAAAATAATTGAAAAACATGTGGGTCCCGATGGTATTACTCGTGTGGTGTCAGTTAAATGTAAGAACGGTGTTTATAAACGACCTTCAAGTAAATTATATATCCTACCTAAACCAAATGTATATTAGTAATAAACCTATTCATTAACTGAACTTTATTATTGTTTACCTATTAAGGTACTAACTTAACTAGCCTTGTAAACATAACTTCTATTCATGTTTAGTTTATAAGACATAAGTCATTTATTTCGTAACATAGTACATTGTGTCGAAATTTGTGGTAAGTAAAAACACCACTAAAACATTACAATATATTAGACTTAAATTTAAAAAATAAAAAAATAAACCTTCAAATAACAATAACTTTCAATAACAATAATAATTTATGAATAATTTTGAAGAAGGTCAAGGATAGAAATTCAATAATAATTACACATAGACTACTCATGTGTCACTCATACAAAAACAAATTCGAAAATAATGATTATCTGCTGCGCATCGTGCAAGTCGTTTAAAGTTCACTAGAGAGCACCTTAATTAGACTCTCCAAGGTTCGGCTGCAATACTTTTTACCAATGAGTGCAAGATTATATTTTCGACTAACGATCGACGTTTTAAGTATGGAGAAGATCTGGAGAACTGTTTCGTGTCCCTGCATCTTTGAAAAAAAAGTTTCGGTAGACCCAGTGTTATGGTCTGGGGCGGTATAACCTTACGTCGCAAAACTGGGCTCGTAATTCTTAACGAAGGTACTGAATCGGCCCTAAATTACGTTAAGAATGTGGTGCAACTCCACTTTATTTCATCCGCACAAAAAGCAGTACAAGGGTTCATCTTGATGCAGGATAGTGCATCAGGACCGCATACGGCGTGACTAACAATGCAAACATTCGCTGACACTGAATTTGAGATGTTGCAGTGCCCAGCCAGGAGTTATGACCTGAATTCCATTGAGAATTTTTGGGATGAGTTAAAAAGAAGGATAGTGTATATCATTTGATAGTGAAATTCTCATCATCACGCAACAGGACCTCATAAATGCTCTAAGAGCATGTTTGGAGAGGATTCCTGAAGAAAATGAGCGGTGTTTAATCGGGAGCAAGCCTTCTAATTCTCAAATGAGGAAATGCGTAATTAAAAGAGAAAACTTAAAAACAAACTTTTTACTAAATTATTGAAAGTTAAATACTTTTTGGATAAAATTTAATCTATAATATAATCTATAATATTGTAGGTGTGTGGGTAGGTAGGTCTTACTAGAGAAATTATAAATTCACCATACAAATTTCCACGTCCTTAAGGAAGATTTCCATGATAAAAATTATCCTATGAAGGAAATTAATAGGATATAGGAAGGAAATAGGAAATAGTAAACTTAAATCAAAAACTACTAACTAATCCAAAAAATACACAATTCTAAAATGTGGCGTCGAAAAACTCCTCTACATCGTTTGCCACTGGTAATGTGCCCAAACGACTGCTTGCATTGCCACGATGTATGGCAAGGCAATGCTTATCGTCTGACCAAGGCAAAAGCCAGCCATTGGGCACACAAATTTGGGTTAAATTGCGGTTGTAAGTAATGTAAGTCGACGGAGCCTCGCTGCGCGGGGCTCCTATTTTTGTCTGCAGGGCTTAAAGTAATCTTACATGACGGAGATGATGGGAGCTTAGTTGGCTCGCTTTGCTTGCTGCAACTCCCGTCATCTCCTTCAAATCTAACCTATGCGTATCTGGGTAACCTAAGTACCCGAGCTCGCTATGCTCGCTCTTGGACTAACTAAGTAGTTGACGATTATTACAATAAAAACAGCATCAAAATTGGACAACGCGAGGTCCATTTAATTTGTAATTCATTGCCATTCACGTGAGCTGTGTAAATATATACGGTACATACACCAAAATATTTTTTTTTACAATTTTTGTCTGTTTGTCTGTTTGTTCCGGCTAATCTCTGAAATGGCTGGGCCGATTTTGACGGGACTTTTATTGGCAGGTAGCTGATGTAATACGGAGTAAGTAAGGCTACGTTTATTTTAGATAAATTCTTTTATTTTAGAAATTTGTTAGGCGGAACGAAGTTCGCCGGGTCAGCTAGTATGTACTATAAATGCAAAAGTAATAACTGTTTGTCTTTTTGTTACATGTTTAACCACGATAATATCATACCTACCGACAGGTTATTTTTTTTTGTGCCCAATATGGAATTAAGAATTTTAACAATAAAAACTAAAAATACATAACGGTAATTCTTGCTTTATTCGGTCGTGAATATTTAGAGTTAGCGAGGCTTTAAAATAAAACAAAGAGGTGTAATTATTTTTTTTTATTGAGTATAAGCTATAGTAATCAGAGGATTTGAAGGTGTACAAAGTTTTTACTTTAAGATGACCCAAAATCTGATCATGTTAATGGATGTTTGCGTACAAAACACACTAGTTTTAAACTATGTAGTTATAGTTTATATAAGTCGGTTAAAAATATTACAAATCTATGTAGTTAACTTGTGACAGTTCAATAAAGTTTTTATTCTAAGAAATATATATCTTATACTTAAAATCGAAATTTATACCTAAATGGCAGGCTTTCAATACTTTATACTTATCTATGGCAGCGCACCCTGTTTAAAATGGCGTAACATCAATAGGAATATACATGGCATTATATTATTTGCTAAAGTAGAGCGACAGGTAAAGTGGCTCTTTGCCACTTTTCCTGTCGCTCCTATATCTACCGATATGACTTGTGTAGGTGTGTTCCATAGTCGTGTTGTTTACTGTTTTAAATAGGCGGTATTTGTAGGTCTGAAGTGTCTGGATTGGAATCTGCCATATTATCTTCGCTGATTATTCATATTATTTTCTTTTACTTCTGACTGAGTTAAGACGTCCTTCCACCAGAGGTTAGCAACAAAATTGATGTTTTAGAATATGTACAACTTTGTTATACCATATGGTCTAGTAAGTGGCAGCTAGTTTTTCATACTCAGAGATGATATTTATGTTGAGTGGTCTCATCTTTTGTCAGACATAGCTGTCATTTACCATCAACAGGTATTTCTTCAATATCTCTTTCGAACTGTATAGTCAAAATAGCTTGATCTTGTATTGCAAATATTTTGTTTTTAAGCCAATTGAAAGAGTATTTTCTATCTATGTTGTCATTTCCTAATACTACTAAATTGCCCGGAGGGTCAAACCACTACTGGTTTGACCCTCCATTTCTTTATATCTTTCTGTGTAGTTGTCGTTTTTATTTCCTTATCTGAGTAGTTATTACTCTGATTTAATCCAATTTTTACTGCATTCGTTCTAGATTCTCTGTGTACGGTATTTATCTTTATATCTATCATGGCTAACTATAATGTTAACTATAACATCCTATTTACAATATTATACTACTGTATTATTTTAATTTTATTATGTGTTCTGTATAGTATTTCTACGTTTGTTAGGTCTCGCCTATCTTATTCCGTAAGTACAAAATCAAAAAGAAGATAAAATTAGATTTTATCTGCTTTTTGATTTTTGGCTTTTAATATTGCTGTTTTCTAGATCCATCCCTAGTAACATCTAATTTCTTTAAATCCCTCTATAATAGTTAATAAAATAGTAGTGTTAAACTGCTACCTAAGCATAAGTATTAATCGCTTCTGCAGTTATTTTTATTGATAAATTAGTTAAATAACAATTTTATTCATGCATAATCCCTATTTAGGTTTTTGGCGCCATATTAATGATATTTTAAGTTGTGTTTGAGATTAGATAAAATCACTACTTATTTTTTTTTTTGTTATTCCCATTATAGCCTAAGATGATTTTCATGCATTGGTGGGACTAGACATGCAAATATTTTGCATCAAAAACATTTTTTTGTTATACATTCTACAGTTCTAATTACATACTGTTAAGCGACAAATGTCATTTTTAAGTGTAATTATTTATCTGTAAATCATCATACTAATGTTATAAATGTGAATGTAAGTTTGTTTGTTACGCTTTCACGCAAAAACTACTGAACCGATCATCATGAAACTTTGTACATATATTCTTGGAGATATTAAAAGTAACATAGGATACTTTTTATAAAAAGAAAAAAAAAATATGGCTTCACTGCGAGCGAAGCCGCGGGTAAAAGCTAGTTTTTCATATCTTTGTTACTTTACTATTAAAAGTAGTTTTTATTTTAATATTATCATGAAAAAATATGTATAATATGAATTTATGAAATAATCACGCATGAATGTGCGATTAGTTCTCAAATTAGGATCATTTGTGTGTTGCTTTTGGTAAATAATGGGTGTATGGAATAACGCCTCTTCGAAACTCTGGAAATAGGTAAGTAGGTAGGCACGTAAAAACTTAATGCATCAGGTATTTATTTCATTTTGTCCAGTGCCGCATCCAATGTTTCTAGAAAATAAATATTTGTTATCAATAAACCTGTACGTATTTTCTTCTTTTTTACATCCTTAAATATAAAATATTATGAAATATACCGGCTGCGTTTTTCAAGTCGGCGTGGATGGCCAAATCGAAAACTAATAGGGATAGTGAAAAATACTCAAAGAAGTCTCGGGGCCGATTTTGATGAAAAATAAAACTGCATCATAGGATTTTTTTTTAAATTAATTTTCCTAGTCAGAAATGGAACTCGTTGATTATGAGTGTTTTTCGCTGTTTCTCATAGATTTGGATTGGGCTACCAACGCATACTTGAAAAACTCACCCTGTTTATACAAACCTCAGGTTAGAGAAAATACAAACTAATTATAATATTGTAGGCCCATAAAAAGTTAAGAGAAGAAAGAAGTCATTTAGCTTCAAACAATCGTCCACATCGTTGTCAATGGGAAAATTGGCAGCATTGTCGCTTTGAATGGCAATGTTATTTCGTTGGCCAAAGAAAAAGCCAGCAAGTAAGTACATTTTATAACATTGTAGACTGCCGCATTTAAACTACATTAGATTTCAATTGACTGCGGTGGCTGAATTCACAATAAAGTTTTGGCGACACTACACAAGGACTATACGAACAAAAAGAGGTTAAGTTATAAAGGTCTTTTACAACCATCAAAAGCTTACCTCCAATATCAGTGTCGTGAAAATCAAACGATTCCAAGAAGTCTGGCAGTAAGCAGCAGTAAGTAGAATCGGCTCTGACAAACCAATCATAATTTTTTTCACAATCGTCTGGTGTCTTGCATTTGATGTCCTTCTCAGTTGGTTTAGGATCGTTTACGTGAACAATGGCCATTACTTCATCATCGTCGAGCCTTACCACCTGCAATTAAATTCGATTATGAAGTCATGATAGAGATCATCATCATCTACCAGACCACATTTCGACCATGGCGACCAATCTCGGTGGTATTTTTTTAACGACGCGGGTAGTAGTGTCGAGTGAGGCAAGCAAGTGAAGCAAATTTCTTTGAGTGACGGTTTTCTAGACCAAACTTTGAGGCTTTGTGCGAGTTAGATTATTATTATTCTTGTAATTTAATTTTTTTAAACTTTGTCACACACTAGGAATTTCTTCATATATCGTGGGTGCGTTAACAAACATATAAATTCATATACACAACACCCAGAGCCGGAACAACTATCTGATGGTCATACAAATATTTGTTCCGTGCGGGAATCGAACCCGCGACACGCAGCGCAGCAGTCAATCACTCAACCACTGCGCCAACCGTGCGCCAAAATTGTAGGCAGTGGCGGTTTTGTGTAAATGAGAATTAGGTATAGCATAAGCATAAAACATAACCAGCGTTTTAACGGTTCCCTTCCCCTCGGACCGCGATTGCGTGCAGACGTGTCCTCCGTAATTTTATGTTATATATATAAGTATCCGTGCAGCAAACTCGTTGCTGCACGGATACTTCAAAACATCGAATGTGTGAGGCTTATTCGAATTTTGTTCGCGCTCCGCATGAATGAAGGTAACGCAAAACCACCAATGTGATATTGTTGACATTAGTATTGAACTTTTGTGGATTTTTTTATTGTGAAGTACCCACTTGTGGAGTGATATTTGTGGCTGCGATACATTCTTTGAGATATTTAATGTCGTGTACCTGCTGCTGATAATAATGTTTAAAACACCTGACAACAACTCGGAACCTAATTTATCTACAATTGGAATAACCGATACGCCCACTAATTATGTATCAAAGAGCAGGGCATTGAAGCGTTTTAGAAGTTCGTCAGGAGATATTTCTTTCAGAGATGAGTTTTTGGGCTTTAAGGATGATATTAAGCAAATGTTTATTAAACTGCAAACTGACACGATGAACGAAATTAGGGCGCAATTCTCGTCTTTTAAGGTGGATACTGATGCAAGACTTATAAAAATTGAAGATTCCCTTATGTTAATTGAGAAGTCTAACCAGGAAATAGATAAGTCCATATCATTTACTACACAGCAATATGATGATATGAAGCTCAAGAGCGACCGCTTGGAAAGGGAGTGTAAGGAACACCGGGCACTTCTTTTGTCGTTAGAAGATAAAATTGAGGAAATGGAAATCTCAAATATAAATTTTCTGGAAATAAGGAACTTACCGAGGAAGCAAGGCAAGTCGAGGAGCGACCTAGACAGATGCATGGGTAACCTGTTTAAAACTATTAATGCCAGTGTATCTGTTTCAGGTATAAGAGACGTTTTTCGATTGCCAAGTAAGAAGGACAGCCACCCTTCTATACTTATTGAATTTGGCAATAATGCTTCAAAAAATACTGTGCTGAGGGCGGTTAAAGCCTATAATCAGTCTAAGAACCAGGGCCAGTTGAACGGTGCCGACCTGGGAGCAGGGGTGTCATCCCCCGTGTATATCTCTGAATACCTTACTCCGAATGCAAGGAAACTGCACTTTATCTCAAGAAAGCATGTTAAAAACAATCAACTGAAATACTGTTGGACTTCTAATGGAAAGATTTTGGTTAAAAAAGGCGAGCTGGAACCTACTATCCATATTAAAACCGAAGAACAACTTGTTAAACGGATTGATACGAAGATATGACTTATAACGAGGTCAATGAGGTCATACTGCTACCACACAAACTTTTGCATTCCTGCTAAACTGGCTACTCATTTAATTGTATTTTTTTTCTATCGCTATACCTTTTTGCTTTTATCGTTAAAAATGCTGCTATTTTTATATCAAAGATTCTATATTGTTTATTTTGCATGTAAAACGGCAAACTTAGACCAAACCACTCACAAATTTACTTACAAAAACACAACACAACAAACAAACATACGTACCCACAAAACACTGTCTAGTCATACCACACACCTACTGAAAACTAAGGATTTAACTACCCTACTTATCACAGTTATGCATAAAAATCTGACTAATACAAAACTTTTCAAAATAATTCATGTTTACTGTAACATGACTTTTCTAATGACTTTACTAAAATGTATCATACAACTTATCTGTTTGATAATATTTACAAATAAACATCACGTATCAATGTTGTACACCATTGTGAAATTTAATATTAAAATTTGATAACGATGTATTATGTGATATTGATAACTATTCAATATCAGACACGATTAGCTGTGAACCTGAATGTTGCGCTTCTTTTCTTGAAAACCCTAATTGCTACTTAAAAATCTTGTCGCAAAATATTCGTAGCCTCAATGCTAACTTTGATAAACTTAATGTATTTCTGCAAAGATTGCAATTTGATAGTGATGTTATAGTTCTTTCTGAGTGCTGGATGTCATGCGTTCGAAATCTCCCTGTATTAGATGGATATCTAAGTATGTCTACATCTTCCCACTATAACCAGAATGATGGTGTGGTAGTATATATAAAAAGTAGTATTAAAGCCTCTCTAGAAGAACCCATAATACAAGAGGCAAACTGCTTACTAATTAAAATTAATAATGAAGTGGCTATCTTAGCGATATACCGGCCATTTTGTTTTTAAACCATAAAGTCTCTACAAAAATAATAGATAGTTTGTCATCCTTCAAAAACATTTTTATGGTGGGTGACATTAACATAAATATTGCTACCAATAGCTCTGATGGCTACATGTCGGATTATCTTGATTTTCTATCCCTTAGTGGACTTATTCCAGCATTTAACACAGCGACTCGTGCAAAGAGCTGTCTAGACCATGTAATCTTGAAGACAACAATACCAATAACTACGTTTATAATTGAATCCCTTATTACTGATCACGCACCCATACTTTGCTGTGCGAAAATTAAAAACGTTAATAAACATTTAAAAAGACAAATTATGAAACTTGATTTTGATGCACTTAAGCTGGCTGGTGATCAGCTTGATTTTACATCTATTTTTAATGCGACTAACCCAAACTCTGCTATGGATATATTTATATCTAAAATTACTCACGTTATGCAAATAAACACAAAAATTTTAACTGTAACAAATAAATATAGAATACTAAAACCTTGAATGACACTTGGACTTCTTAGGTGTAGTTGTAACAGGGATCAGATGCACAAAAAACTTTAACAAAATTCGGATAACGCTGTGCTCGAAATCACGTACAAACGTTACAGGAACTTCTATAATAGGATCACTAGTAAATTAAAGCGTGAATACGAAAAAGGCTTGCTAAGAGAAGCAGGTAATAATAATAAAAGCATATGGAAAGCTATAAATAATATTACTAATAGAAACATTAAAAAAGATAATTCGTTAGATCTTCTTTCTACGGGGTCAACACCAAAGCTATCTGTCAATGCTACAAATGAGTTCTTTGCCACTATTGGCGAAAATTTAGTAAGTAAAATCACCTCTCCAACAGGGTTACATCACTTAACAGAGGTGTTGCCGCAAAGACATACGTCCCTAACTGGAAATTCATTTGTTTTTCTTGACACTGATGAAGATGAAATTGAGAGATTAATCACTGGTCTGAAAGGTAACTGTGCTGCAGGTGACGATGGAATCTCATCTGACATACTCAAACTGTTAAAAAATAAACTAATAGCCCCGCTCAAGCATATCTTTAATATGTGCCTGCAGATGGGTATTTTTCCTGACTCACTTAAACGGTCTATAGTTAGACCTATTTTTAAGGGTGGAGATAGAAACCGTGTCACTAACTATCGCCCTATTTCTATTCTGACTTCTTTATCAAAAATCTTGGAAAGGTTAATAATAAAAGACTTACAAAAATATTTAGAAAAATACAACCTACTTTCGAAAAATCAATTTGGTTTCCGTACAGGCAAGTCCACGGAAGATACGTTAAATGAATTTACTGAACATATTGTCAAAACTATAGACAGCAAAAAGAAATGCCTTACTATATTTCTCGATCTGGCGAAGGCTTTTGACACTGTTTCTATTCCTACCCTAGTTAACAAGCTATATCAACTTGGTATCCGTGGAAATCAACTTAAATTACTGTCTAATTATTTATTTGGAAGAACACAAAAGGTGAAAATTGGCAATTTTACTAGTGATAGCTTACCTGTTACCCATGGAGTGCCACAGGGTAGTATCTTAGGTCCAACGTTGTTCCTAGTTTACATCAATGATCTTACACTACTTAATTTAAAAAACTGCAAAATAATTTCGTATGCAGATGATACTACCCTAACATTCCATGGTGACGATTGGAGTGAAACATACCAAAACGCACAACATGGCTTTAACACGGTCAGAAAATGGCTTGCTCAAAATGATCTCTCTCTTAATACCGAGAAAACTAAATGTATCGCATTCTCTATTCGCATTCCTAGTGAAGCGCTACAATCAACATATTGTATAACGTCCCACAACTGTCATAATGAAACTGTCAATTGTTCCTGTCCGTCTCTCTCTCTCCAGTTGAATATATTAAATATTTGGGACTAATATTTGACAAGAATCTTAATTTTAAAAATCATATAATTAATCTCTCTAACAGAATAAGAAAACTCATATATGTGCTTAAATAAATAAGGCATTCAGCCAATGCTAAGATTATGAAAATGATTTACTACTCCTTGTGTCAAGCGGTTATAACCTACTGTATTACTTGTTGGGGCGGTGCCGCTAAAATGCATAATTTAATTGCTGAAAGAGCTCAAAGAGCCTTATTAAAGGTTAGTTACTTCAAGCCCAGGTATTTTTCTACCACTGAACTGTACAGGGAATGTGAGGTGCTTACTGTACGTAAACTGTTTGTACTAGCGTTAATTATGAGACAGCATTCCTGTGTCCAGCTAAGTACCCTGACTAAAAAAGAAATTACAGGGAGAAGACGTTTCGATCTTTTAAAATCTGTGACCTGCAGAACATCTTTTGCTCAAAAATTCAACATGTTCCTAGGCCCAAGACTATTCAACATTGCTAATAAACATTTGCACATTCTCCACATGACAAAAAGAGAGTGCAAACAGAATGTGATCACTTGGCTTCTATCTTTAAACTATGATGAAACTGAAAAACTATTCAGCATACTTGCATAATTTCTTTATTTAATAAAAAAATATATATGTATTTTTTTATTTTTTAATAAATAGTATCCTATGTTAATTCTAATACCTCCAAGAATATCTGTACAAAGTTTCATGATGATCAGTTCAGTAGTTTTTGCGTGAAAGCGTGACAAACAAACTTACATTCACATTTATAATATTAGTATAGATTTATGTCTTGAATGGCAGAATTAAGTGGACGATTTTATACTGATTCATGAGCACAGCACCTACGTTATTCTACTTGAAAAAAAAAATCTATATCCTAAGTTTTCTCTGGTACACACACACTCACATAAACATGACACGCACACACAAACATTACACTCCCACACACCCAACACACACACATACACTCACACACCCCTACACTCACCAGCTGACACCACTTATTTTTTTTATTTTGGTTGTTAATTTTAATTCTACATTTGCACCTAATAGTGCCTAATTCTTTAGCTTTGTAATTTAACTAATCATAGTAATGATGAAACTATTTCTGTAATTAAAATACATGTTTTAAATGTTATTGATCAACAGCTACAATTTGTGAACGAGGATAGACGCTGATACCTATAATTACAAGATATTAAGTTATCTTAGTTTAGGTATTGGGCATTGGCTGCATCTTTAACTTACAACTCTACTTACCTTTGGCTTATCTCTTTTTTATTGTAAACCATAACATTGTGTGTTTTTTACTTGAAGGTGCAAATAAACTATTTTATTTTATTATTTTTTTATTTATTAACGTTCCCACTGCTGCAAGACAGACCTCCTTTCTTTGAAGGGAATGGGCCCTTACCTCTTGAATGGATCCACGCGAGACAATGGCTTTTTAAGTTTTTGAATAATTACGGTACACAACCGGTTAATCTCACGATGTATTCCTTCACCGTTTTAAGAGCATAATAAATATAAATTATTTATTACCTTCCATAAATATCTTGGTATAGTAGCTCCATTTTGTTCTTGCAACGTGTGTGTGCCAGACCAGACAGTGATGTCAGTATAGATGGCCAGCTGGGATCTCACTATGTCGTTAATATCCCCCCAAGAATACTGAAATATTAAATAATTGCTTAAGTAAGATCTTCTGAAACTAGGCAGGTACCAGAGCTATGTAAGGAGTATCTCAATTTGATAAAATAGCGCCTACCATTTTAGTATTATGGCCATTGCAAGGGAGCCAGGCTGGAATTGCATTCAGAGGATCGATGAAAGTGCTCTTCTTTGCAGGACCATCATTAAAGTCTATTTCATTCACAAGCTGGGCTTTACTATAACAACACGACGATGACGCGTCCTTACAGGTGAATCCTCTCTCAGTTTTCTCGTAGCCTATTCCCGGGTATGTGTACCATTTGTAGCCAGCGCTCAGACCGTTGGTGTTTGTTACAGTCATTGTAATGCGTGTGTATAAGGGCATATTTATTTTATGGTCGAAACAGACTTCGTAAGCTTCTAAGAAGCCAGCCACGTTGTAACCCACTCTCATTAGTTCGGCAGTATCCGTTGAACATTTCACTTTCTTTCTGATAACGGAGGGTTGAATGCTGTTACTGCACATAAGCTCTGAGAGTTTGTAAGATTTGCCGTCTACTATGAAAGAATCTTCTTTATAGCAAATTGCTTCTAATGTAGTCCTTTTATGGAAGTTTTTGAATGTATTTGACGTCTCTTTGTGGCTAGGGCAAGACAAGGTAATTTTTACTTTCTGTTCCACTATCGTATAATATTTTGTGGTTTCGAATTTGTGCCAAGACCCTTCGTCATTTAGTACGAGCGGCATATATGGCGCATCTTCTAAGTTCCTAGTTATTAAACATACTGTAACAAAACAAAGCTAATTATTTTAAATATCTGAGGGCAAGTATGTAGATGGCGCTGTTAATATAATATTCAAAGACATTTCTGTGAAGATTTTTGACCGCTAATAAACATAATACTTGAGACTTGCCTGAAGACTTGACGTCAAATCTCTTCAGTACATATCCGTGCACGTTGCTTACATTACAGCTATACTGACCCACACCTACCGAGTTTAGATCGATTAAGACTTTGTCGTTAAACCTCCATTGAATCTGAAAGTTGAGAAGTTGTTATATTCAATTGAGTGCGAGGTGGGTTAGAAATTAAGCACTAAACATTATTCACACGTTGTAGATATGTCAATATACTCGCAAATTAAAGGAATTACGTCACTACTTTGGTAAAATTTGCATATTTTATAAATTAGATATTATTTTATTTAGTAGTTATAGTAATTATGTTTTTGTTTTCTTTTATTTCTAGCAGTTTAATTGCTATGTGCAATTTAATCTTACCACGGGCGTCGGTTTCGCAGTTGATTGAATATCACAGTATTGTATGATATCTGATATATCGCCTCGCCACTCGCTAATAGAAGTATCATCAGAAACAAACTTCGGCGCAATACCGACATCCACCACGTACGTGTGTGTTTGTGTGTTTCCATGCTTGTCGCTCACATGACACGTATAGATTCCATCGTGTTCGGAGGATGAAGCATTTACTATTGTTACATATGGTTCTTTGCCTGTGTCCTACAATTAGCAGAAAATTATGTTAGTTTAGCTTTAGAGTGAAAAAATAATCATAACATCTTGCTTGAAAATTATATTATTTAAGTAGGTAGGCGAAAAGATTTGAAAGACTTAGACTACGTAGTCGTAGACTTTCTTTCAAATCTTTTCCCAATTCCAAAATAAAATTATTCTTAAAATAGCGTAAACACTTAAAAATACAAAAATGTGGGCCTGCCAGTTTCTTGCACATACCAAGACAAGAGACCAGCTATCAGTGGACAGGACGCCTAAGACAGGAATCCCCTCACAATGGGAACGTAATGTATTGAATCGAGAATTACTATTTATATTATTTAGATGATGGCCCAGTGGTATAGGCCCCGACTTAAGTGTCGTAGGGTAATTCATTTTTGAATTTTTAATTACTTATAGTATTTAGAAAATTTTCAGACATATAAAATGCTTTTCATCCATTAAACGGGTGGATGAAGGTCGCTCCTTACTCCGATCTTAGACCAGGAGACCCCATCGAAGATTCGTTCGTGTTTCTTTGTTGAAACCTGTGTGTTATAACAGGTTTAAAGAAACGAGAAAACCGTTCGGTACATTTTGCCAAGTTAATGCGGGCAAAAATGTAAAAAACGGCTGTTTTTTTATTATATATGGGGGTTTCGCTGTGAAGTTTGCTAGCAAAGTGTAAAAAGCACTTATTGTCCTGTACTGTCAACTCAAAATACTACTCCTTCTATCCATAATTGTACATTTTAGTTCTATTGATGTATTCATATACTACAATAATAACATTATGAATATTGTATAATCTTATATCTGAAAAGTCTCCTGTCGTTGATATGATGAGGATAACCGGTAAGTTCTAGATTCTGAAGCAGAAACAGCAGTGTGTTGTGAGGCAATCTCGCCTGTAGACTCGCAAAAATGCGCTTAAACTTCACATTTGTTAAAGACGCGTATCTCAACCATAGGCATCAGTGAATTGTCTTGGAATGGGATTGCTCTTAAATCACATGCTGTACGGTGGCCGGCCTCTCCCCTGTTCACTTACAATTGTTGACGATATCGTCAAGGAATCCATGTTCGAGCTTGACGCAGTTGTAGCCTCGAGTGATTCAAGTTCCAGCGGCGATGAGGTGGTGCTCAGCGGCGATGAGGTGGTGCTCAGCGACGAGTCCAAAAGCTTTCAAAAATAAAATTATCATATTGTTATCTGTATTATTATAACAGTATCATTCGCATATTTATCATTTGATACTACCCAATATCTTTGAGCGACTTGTGAATATGTTAACTAATTTTTTTTAATTAACTCCATAGGATATCTTGTCGAAAAGAAGTAGAAAACAAACTTACTTGAAACCATTTAACTGATTGAGATTCAGAACTATACGCTTCACATTCCAGTTTTCTAGTTTCACCCTGTCTCAAGTACACGTAATGTTCTGTGCCAAAGTTCTTGGGGAGGTCTGTAGAATAAAAAGTAGTTACATACGATTTAAAAATACTCAATAGTATCATACATCAAACAAAACTAGACAACGGTCAATCGGGAATTCGATTCCTTATCCCAACTCCTTTAGATATAGAGATGTATAGGCCTCCTTTCTAGCTTCATAAAACCTATCATTTCTACTGTGTACTGTGTTCTTTATTCTTCTAACCACTTACGTGCGTACTAAACAAATTCGTCACGACTTATCTACCTTGACATCATTAATAGATAATCTCATCGTGGCAATAGTAGTTTATGCAATGGTCATATAATAGAGGTTACTAAAACAGGAGCGCGGACTTATCACATGAGGCGAAGCCGACTGTGATAATAATATCACGCGAGTGTTTTAATATCTACCTAATTATATGCCATTGCATACACTCCTTTATCTTTACTCATAAAGTTCAAATAAAGCAAAAGTGGAAACGGAAAAAATATGTGGTATGGCGGGCAATTTAGATTCTCATTGCGCATGACTGCGCAGCGCGCGCATCCATAGACAATGACACTACTTTTCTACATTAAGTCAATGAACATAATAAGTAATTAAAAAGTTAGTTTATGATGCAGTTGTTTGTAAATCGTAGGAATATAATTGCACTGTAATAAATATAAAGTACGTGTTTATACAATATTTTTGAATTCATATTTGGAACGTTACGTTGTGAGTGAAGACAAAATTAATTGCCTAAGCCATTGGCCAATAAAAGTGTTTTGCCTTTCAGTGGGACATTACAGGCTAGTAAAATTAATAATATTGAATATATTGTTCTAAGAGGTTTAAGTAATTAAAGGTTTTGTGAAAATCATAATAAGTAGTTAAGATCAGTGTTTAAGGACTGCAGCAACTTTCAGGAAATAAAACTAATGTCTCACAGAACAAAGGTAGGTAGCATCTTCGTTCTGGCACCTAGGAAGGCAGATAAAGTGAAACAGAAAAGAAAACACCACCAACTACTAAGTTCGCCCTACAATGCTTTCTTCAACCGTGCGAGAAGTAATGGACATGTGTATATTGTGTTTGCACAATTGCACATGGTATTCATTTGATACGAAAAACACATATGACAGAGTACCTAACAAGGTTTTTAGTGATGGAGGTATACGGACATTTATGTAAAAAATTGCTGTGCTGACCTAAAATATTACGTAGGTACTCATGCAGTAGAATAATATCAGGCAAAGTTCCCGGCAACATAAAAATCTAAATTGACCTTTACGATCGGATGCTTTATTTTGGTAAAACTATATGAGATCTGACACTGAATTTACATTGTAACTTACTTGTCACTGTTGCTTGGAACGTAGTGCTGATGGAACCAATATAGTTCTTAGCTTCACAAGTGTACAATAAGGAATCATTAACTGCTGGTTTCACAATAACTAGGGCCCCGTCTTCAATGGAGTACTTTGCATCTGGAATAAGTGACTTATATCTAATCATACTGTTTAGTGATGTAATTGAAATCGATCAGATGACCGCAGAATATATTATGTAGAGTATGATTATTCTAAGGCTGATTTTAGAGTCACGCTGACCGAGGCTGACCGTCAGCGCTGACGGTTACCATGAGCTCGTCATTGGTCGAGTCGCTTGGCTCAGCGCTGCCGGCTGTCAGACTCGACCGATGACGAACTCATTAGCGTCGGTCAGCGTGACTCTAAAGCCTAGGTTCGTGACCAATACGCATTTAGTTTTTAATACTCACTGGGTGTAATTGTAGTGCCATTTATTTTCCACGTAATATCTGGTTGTGGCACACCAACGACATTACATGGAATCTTCAAAGCTAGATCTCCTTGAATCCCTTCTACTTTTGTTGAGTTTATTGTGATTCCTGGCGGAGCTGTTGACAAAGAGTTATTTCAGGTGAGATAAAACAAGAAGAAAAATGCAGTTATCTACGAAATAAAGTAGAAGTGTCATTAAATTTGTTCATCTGTTGAAGCAAGATTAATTTATATTACATTAAAAACAAACAATTTTCACATTTATGTTAGGTACTCACATTCAACTATAAGCGTTGTGATGTGTTCATCGCTTCCTAAGTTGTTCTGTGCCACACACTTGTAGCGCCCTGCGTGTTTGTTCTCCGCGTTTGTTATGTGCAATGTAGTCGTAATTCCGGCGAAAGGTACAAACTTTGAAGCAGCTTTATCCATAAATTGCCAAGATATTTTTGGTGTTGGCTCACCTTGATCTATCCTGAAAGAATCATTAATTAAATGAGTCGGCTAGTAAATCATTACCATAAAAGTGACTGCCACTTAACGACGTGATAACTCAGATGATACAATGATATTTGTGTCGGTGAATCGATTTAATAAACATGTTCACACGTCTTACAATAAATAATCCCCATGTTAAAAAAAACATTTATTTACGTTACACGTCCGTCTTTGGGTCTCCGTCTCACATATGTTTACCAAATTTCAACTCAATCAGTCGAGTATTTATTATTTATTTATTATATCATTTATTGTACATTTCATTGTTTAATTGTTTCGTTGTTTCTGAGCAAAGCGGCTGTGACAGACGGACAGACAGACAGACACGCGAATGATCCTATTAAGGTTCCATTTTGTTTTTTTTTTTAAGTATGGAACCCCAAAACCGTCAAGTGCGAATCGGACACGCACACCAAGGGTTCCGTACAAACAGCTTCATTGACCAAAATAATTATAATAATAAGCTTTTCCATCCTGAATTTCAGATCTATACTCAGTTTTACTTTCTCTAGTCCTTTTTAAAGTGCATCTCTCAATTCATGTGTGTTTGTTTCAGGCCAAAGACCGCTTCTAACAGTTTCCACTGTTTTCTGTCCCTAGCCCTGTCCCTGTCTTCTCCAATTAGGACCTGCTGTCAATTTTTATTCTTCCTCCCATCTCTTTCTCTGTTCCTTTTTCCATTTCTAGGATACCTGTCTGTCACAATTTTGCTCCATTTTTCTTGTGGGTTACGTAGCATATGGTCTGTCCATCTCCACTTCTGTCAGTTGGTCTATCTAGGCAAGCACATCTGTCACTTTGGTCTTCACTCTATAGAAGCTTTTTCGTTGTTTGTCTAGTTTCATAACCTAACCGCATGCATATATAGCATGTTATGCTTCTTTCCATAGCTCTTTGACAATGCTCCAACATGTCTTTATGGCATTTTCAAAGTAACCATGTTTCACATACATATGTGATGCAAGAGAGGATGCAGGTGTTGTAAACTTTCCGTTTGATTCCCATACTGAGGTCATTAGATTTCACCACTTCCTACATTGACCAGTATCTTTACCAGCCGTTTGCGATTCGTCTATTTATTTCCCTGGTAGTCTGGTCTTTGTGTGAGATGTTCTGGCCCAGGTATTTGTATTCTTCTACATACTTGATAGGTTGGTTATCGGTTGCTATTTGAACTGGTTCGGAGTTTCTTAGTAATTTCGTTTTATCTGTGTTTAGTGAAAATCCTAGTTTCTGCTCTCGTTGCAAAGGTTTTCGATCATTTTCTCCAGTTTATGTGGTTCTTCTTCGAACCAGACAGTGTCATCAGCAGACCTGAGATGGTTCAACTTCCTTCCATCGATGTTAAGCCCTCGTAGGTACCATTTCTGTTTTCGGAAAACGCTTTCCAAAAAGGCCGCAAATAGTTTTGGAGAATGGGTTGCCTTGTTTAACTGTCTTTTGATTTTAAATTCATCGCCTAAGCTTTCCAGTTGTATTCTTTCTTTATATGTTGGAGTAGATGGTTTTGATAAGGCTGAGGTAGACTGCACTGATTCCCTGAGTTTACGGGCTTTCCTATATAGCTTCGTGCTTTATGCTGTCGAAGGCCTTCGCGTAATTGATGAAGGCCATATACAGGGGCTTGTTAAATTCGTTATATTTCTCTATTACTTGTTTGACAGTATGTATATAGTCAATCGTGGCAAAGTTGGCAAGAGGGTAGACAGATATGTCAGTTCGTAAACAACATCCACCCGCAAAGACTTTAGTTTGATCATGGCGCTTGTAACGGTGCCGAAATATCGAGCTCTCGACCAAAATATACATGGTAAATATCCCGAAACAAATATTAATTCTAAAGTTTTTACTAAAACCGGCCCGCTCTTTTGGTTGGTTTCATCTAGTTTGATACTCATTCGGTTTAGGGCAATTTTGGAGAAAACCTTGTATATGTTAGACATCAAGCTAATTGGTCTGTAATTTCCCATAACCTCTTTTGGACCTTTCTTGTGAATAAGTACGTTGGAATGTTTCCCATTGTTCAGAGATGTGTCCTGATGCCAAGAAGTCGTTTAAAATGTTGGTAAATGTTGGTATTAATTCTTCGAGGTTTCCCTTCATTATTTCTTTTGTGATTTTGTCTGGTCCTGGAGCCTTGTCTAGTTTTTGGTTCTACAAAGGCTTTCTTACTTCCTACTGTATAGGATTTCGGGTTCCTATTCTAATTTTATCAGATCACCATTGCCATTGTTTTTGGTTTCCACTTTTCGGTGTTCTGTTTGTTGGAGTACAAATCCTGGTAAAATGATGTTGCTTGTTCGTTAATGTCTTTTTTGTTTGTGATATTTTTGAGGTTATTCTTCAAATTCGGTATCCATTGTTTTGATTCACTTCGTTCGTTGAGAGCTTTTCTTGTTCCTCTAGTCTTCATGATATACGTTTCTAATGTTTGAAGTCTTTTGATTTCTCTTCCTTATTCCTTGTTTTATCTTTTTACTTAGTTCTGTTTTTTTTTCTATGTTTTGTTTTGCTGGTGAAAAGAAATGTTCTCTCTTGTATGAGTTGAAGTGTTGTATCACTGAGAACATATTTATGCTTGGGATTCTTATCTCGTTTGTGGTATGTGAGCTGTAGTTCTGCGTAGTATATCTTAAACTCTGATTTGTCGGTTTCTACTAATTTTTTGTTAAGCGTTGTTAAGGGATGAGGCGTACGGTTGCTGGTTTTTATTTTGAGGGTCACATTCTGTTGAGCAAAGTGAGTTTTAGGTTTCTGATGCTGAGATATTTTGAGTGTTGCCTAAGGGCATATCAAAACTGGCTTACCATTCTGTGGTTTGTGTTAAAATTTAGTTGTGTTGCGTGCTTCACCGTCGACCACATCATCGCTTACCATCAGGTGAGATAGTGGTCAAGCGCGAGCCTATTTACAATAAAAAAAAAAAAAAAGATATGACTGACGTATCTATGAAAAGTTTTGTGTGGCTACTGATAATGTAATCTATTTCGTTTCTATGTTTTCCGTCTGGGGTGATCCAATTCCATTTGTTGTTTATATTTTACTTAAAAATGCTATATGTAAGAGTAAGGTTATGTTACAGTAGAAGTTATGCCAATATATTGCCATTGACACTCATCTTGTCATGGGCAAAGTTTCCAAGCATATGTCCATCCTTGTTTATTCTAGTCCCGACATGAGAATTGAAGTCGCCCATCAGTATGATGATGTTGTTTAGGTACTTGTTTAAGATTTGTGAAAAGTCATTGTAGAAAAATTGTGTTCCTTTTCGCCCGCTTGTTCATTTGGTGCATATATTTGTATTATCGTCCATATCTTTCTGAAGCTTGTTTGTTTTTATGTGTAGAATGGCAAGTATTTATTTTTATGTGTAAATAAAGTCTTGAATATGGTTTCTTAGGTAAAATCTGACCATGAATCTCTCTCCTCTCTGTCCTCCAGTTTCTCCTTTGTTATATATCAAACTAGCTTCAGTCAGCGGCTTCGCCCGCGTGAATGACGAATATTATCTCAAGGAAGCATATTCCCAATATAAGAAATAACCTATGTGCGATTCCATATCTCTGTGACAAAATTCATACAGATCTGTCCAGCCGTTTGAGCGTAAATAAATAAGAAACATACAAACGCATATACACACTGACAATCTTTCACCTTTACTATTATTTTTTATTAATATTATTTATCTGTTCAATGTTACCTTTGGACATTGACTCAGCACTCGGCCCGGCTGACGCGCGGCCCAGATAAAATTCTGTTTGGTTGCATACTACACGCATAGGACACAAACAAATATGTGTATTAGTGTGTATTAAGATGAAATAGTATTTAAGCTGTGCAATATTGTAAATAAATCAGATTAGAATTTATATTCTTGTCTCATTACCCCTCGCTGTGGC
Organism: Orthosia gracilis; assembly: GCA_947562075.1. Classification (NCBI taxonomy): domain Eukaryota; kingdom Metazoa; phylum Arthropoda; class Insecta; order Lepidoptera; family Noctuidae; genus Orthosia; species Orthosia gracilis. Next base: position 16,048,015 of record OX387264.1, on the reverse strand, counting down.
CAAGACACCTTTAGCCATCTTTGATCAGTCCTGTGAGTCTGCTGGACTGGCAGTGAGTGTACCCTTCCCGAACCTGGAATCCCTGCCCACTATCCGTCTGTAACCTTAGGTCGCATGGTGCAGACATCCTGAACTTATTTATATATTTATTTATCACACACTAGGTATATGGTAGGTTAGGGCTGTAGGGCTTATAGGGCTTAGGGTCGTAGGGACTGTTAGGCTGTAAGGTCTTGGTAGGTCCTTTAACTATCATATCCTTTCATGTACTGTCACACCCTTAACATTACTGCGGCCTTACGTGACGTATGTTAGGGTGGGCGTACATTTGGTCCTTCGAGCATTTGAATCACGCGGTCCCCTTGCCCATCGTAGGGATTGACAGACTGACACTTCAGGGGACTGGGGACTGGTATACTCAACAAAGCATCAGTTTTCAGTGATCTGAAGTACGTTGTACTAGGGTGTTCTGTCGGAAAGCCTCTCGTTACGGATCGGTCACTGGCCTCCCATAAGCGGGTTTAACCAGTAGATTGAGAAGTCGCACAGGTTTAACAAGAGCGCAGATACCACTAGTACAGACTAACCTTTCGATTAGGGTAGGGCCGTTAGGGAAGAAGAAAAGAGAGCACTATGGAGATACAGGAAGTTAACGAACTAATCAGGAGCCAGGAAACGGATTACAATGAGATTAAAAGGGTACTATCAAACATAAAAAAGGACTCGCCTACAAGGAAAACAGAAAAATACATCAACGAAAGAAGGAAAACCTTGGACCATGTTTTTCAGCGAGTTCAAGAAAACCACTTAAGACTACAGGAGCAGGCGATGTTATCAACTCACAAATATATTACTACAGACTACTTTGGCAACATAAAGAAACATTACGACGAAGGAATCGACTACCTTACAAAGTGCGAAGAAAGACTGCAACTTGTGCAAAGTGTTTACGAACCAAGACTTTTAGATGAAGATGAAAACAAGGACGTTGTCAGTAGCCCAAAACTGTTTATACAGCTATTCCGAATGTCACAGATATCTAAGAAAATATCTCAGGCTAAGGAATCCATTACTCAAGACAAGCCAATATGGCACTTACAAACACTATTACAAACCTTACATAAACAATGGCAAGAAATCGAAGAAACACACATCGAACTGCTGATGGCCGAAAGTACATTGGACAATAGCTACTTTAAAGATAATTGTTTCGAAAATACACAGAAAGATTATGACATTACTACGGAGTTGTTAGAAGAAAGAATTTTTCGTAACACAAATGAAAAAGCTGTGTCATCAGGAAAACTTCCAAGAATAAATATTCCTATATTCGCGGGGGACTACGACTCTTGGAATACATTTCAAGATTTATTTAGAAAAATAATTCACGAAGATAAAACAATATCATCTACAGAAAAAATGCAGTATCTAAAAACACACGTAAAGGGCGACGCAGCAAGATTAATACGTCACCTAACAATAAGCGAAGTAAATTATGAAACAGCTTGGAAATTGCTTACGCAGAGATACGAAGACGAGCGCATGATTGCGACTAAGTTTATGGACAAATTATTAGATTTGCCTAGAATGCAACGAGCAAACGCGGCACAATTACGAGATATGCATGACACTATAAATGAATGTCTTGAGGCACTAAACAATCAACGCGTAAACACATCGTCTTGGGGCCCTCTATTAATAAGAATAGTCAGTAGAAAATGGGACGAAGAAACAAATACGAAGTATGAAGATCAACTGCAAAACCGAAATAAAATACAATCCTTTGACGAGATGATGAAATTCATGGAAAACCGTTTTAATTGCCTTAAGTCTTTTGACGGTTCCACTCCATATGCTAACAGTCAACTATCTCGTGATAAACAAACATCAGAAAAATATAAACGCTGTTGGTATTGTCAAAAGAATGATCATATTATTCATTATTGCCCTAGTTTCAAGGCGTTATGCGTCAACGACCGATACAAGGCCGTGGCGGAAAAAAGAATGTGCAAACGTTGCTTAAATCACGACGATAATAAACAATGTGTGAGTACAATGTATAAACAATGTGAAATTTGTCAACATAAGGGACACAACGCATTATTGCATCAATCTAGGCCGTTTCAAAATGGTAATAACGCTAAAAAATACGTATCAAAATATACAGGGACAGAAAAACCACAAAATATAGCAAGATTAAATTTGTCTGCAACCAATTCCGACGCAAAAAACACAACTTTACTAGCTACTGCCATAGTAAAGACAACCTCATATGATGGAATGCCACAGATGTTGAGAGTATTATGTGATCAAGGATCAGAAGCTTCATTTTGCACTGAAGAAGTAGCACAATTGTTGTCTTACCCACGACAAAAAATCCAAGCCCAAATAAAAGGTATTGGAGATGAAAAACCAAAAACGTCAAATTACACAATCAACATTACTTTACAACCAAGGTACTCTAGCGATTACAAATTGCCGGTAACGCTAATAGTACTACCAAAACTAACAAGTTCATTACCAAGGAATGATTTACAACAACTACAAGAAAAAAGCTTGGATAACGCACTTATGGCAGACCCAACTTATTATAAAAAGGGACCAATTGACATAATATTAGGTGCCCAAGAGTATAGCAGAATATTACTACAGGGTTTCGAAAGGCTACGGGATGGGATAATCGCACAAAACACAGAATTAGGGTGGATTTTATCCGGCTTTTATCCCAATGACACGAAGAATGGAGTTAAAATACTGAGTATGGTGGCTTGCACCGAAGAAGTACGACAACTTACAAAATTTTGGGAACTAGAAGAAGTTCAACAAAACTACAAACTTACACAGGATGACCAAACCTGTGAAAACTACTATAAAGAAACAACTGTAAGAAACCCAGACGGAACTTACACTGTAC